>OY979698.1:89672110-90346963 GCA_963855945.1 Thereva nobilitata | reverse complement strand
ACAAATTTTTTATTTTCGTTGTTGTTGCTGTTGTTGTTGTTATTGGTGTACAAGGAAAATCCCGGGAGAGCAGGAAAATTAATCAAAATGTCGAAACATCCTGTGAGTAGGAGTAGGAAAAAACTGCAAACTCCAAAGATTAAGGGAGATTAGGTTGAAGACGAGAAGAATATTTGTTAAAGGAATTCAAGGATAAAATAAAGAAAAAAAAAGGATTCAACGACTACGAGAACTGAACCGAGACGAAAACAACTTTTTTTTATTTAATTTTTGTTTAAATATTCTCTATAATAAAAAAAAATTCCAATCAGCATAAAAAAAAACGAATAAAAAAAAATATATAAAAATGGAGGAGAAAGGACTGACTTCGATTGAGAATGGCGGCGAGAAGAATTACGAACAAAATGGGACCAGCATGCATGATGGCCATGGCGGAACAGCGGCATCAGAGGGTGCCGGTGCCAATATTAGCACAGATGTCACGTTGCCGGATTCGGTTCTGGAGAAATTGTATCACAGCTACTCGATAAAGCAGCGGAGAGCAGGACTTGTGTGGTTCCTGGTGGCATCGATCGTTTTTGATATTTGGGCTCTCGCCATCCCGCAGGGGCAATCTCTTGGGGCAATAGGTAAGATATAATAAGATTAATATCACCCGTAATTGAATCTGACCCTGTGACAGTATCCACTTCCGTTAAAAGTCATGTTTCACCCATCAAAAAAAAAAAGAAAAAAAAAAAAGAAAAAAAAATAAATAACAAGAAAAATAAAACTCAGTAAAAGCAACAAACAAGGATACTTCAAGCAGGCTGACTTTCATGTCCTTTTTCCACGTTTCGAATACTTCCTGTAATCCCGAAAATTTTCTCTTATATTCCTTCGTCCTACTTTATTTTTTTTTTTAATAAAAGACTATGCATGTCCTGTAAGCATGTCTTTTTCATGTTCTTTCCCTAGTTTTTATACTTTTCCAGGATAAAAGTCTTGTTTTTTTTTCATTTTGGTACATCTCTCGTTACCTGCCAGCTCCAAAATGAATCCTTTCAAGCCTTAGGGTTATTGCCTTTAATTAAGCTTCACCCAGAAAAAAATCCTTTATTAAAGCTTTGAAAGGATTTTTTTATATGTATGTATGTATATATGGATAAGTGTTTCGCATTTTTCTTTCAGGTATCACTGGAGTCATTGCACTGGTTAATGTAATCCTTGTTGTCCTGCTACGTGTATCTGGGGATACAAAGGCATGGCAATATCTGTGGGAGATCGCTCCTCACCTGGTTTGGTTCCTGTCGGTGGTTCAACTTGCGTCGTACTTGATCCTTAAAAGTTTCGTGTCAGCAAGGTAAGTAAGGATGAGTGATTTTTATTTGTTTCTTTCATCGTCCTTTTTTTTATTTTCTTTTTTTCGTCAAAGATAATCTTCATAGCGTATTTTTTTTTTCGTTATTCTTGTTGTTGTTGTGTGTGTCCTAGCTTCTCTCCTCCCACGACCTAGTAGTATCTCCTAACGATTTCTTTTGTCCTTAAAGTTTAAGGTATATCAACAGAAGAAGACTTTGGCTTTTTTGTTCAAGGATACTTGACAGTTGAAGAACGTTCCAGCGGTGACAGAGAAGGTGCCTAAAGATTTTCTTTAAAGAAGCTCCTTTTTTTGCTATACCGCATGCAAAAAAAAACCAAATAATCATTTTCAATTTGGAAGTAAAAAAAAAACTTGAATAATGATATCCTGGCGCTTTTTTAAGTGTTTGTTATTGTAATTTATGTAATGAGGCAGTCGAATAGCTCAGCTATGAAATATGAGACGCCTCAGGCTGTGGTGACGAACTTTATTAGGTGGGAGTTGATTAAATTTTTGTAGTGGTTCGTGCTGCGTAGTCGGAACTTAGATAAACATGATGTTGTAATGGAACAATGGAAGAAGTCAGCGTAATGATTACTTTGGAATTTTTTTTATTATGATAAAAAATGTTATGCGAATGGAATATTGTTTTTATGATGTTTTTTTAATTGTGAATAGTCATAAAACAATTTAGGAAATTGCTATATTTTGTTTTATTTATAAAACATCCTACGTTTTATGTATCCGCAGAAGTAATTGGATATAGAGATGATAGCAAAATGCCGTGGGAGTTATTTAAATTGATTTAAAATTATTCTAAAATATAAATGGACTTCTGAAAATAAAAATGAGATGATTTTGACTGACACATTTCTATTGTAAACCCTATTAATTTGTTGGGAATAACTAAAAATTTAACGTAAAATTGTTCAACCCTCACGCAAAAATTAACCTTAAACTTTGCAAAAACTTTTTAGTAAAATTTTATGAAATATGATTACTTTAACTTCTCTGCGATTTCAACTCAACTTTTCAATACTTAAATAAGATGTCGTTCGGTTTATGCAAAGCGGGGTATGGAGCCGTGTTGTTACAAAAATCTCTGGCCGACGATAAGCCCCACATAAGTTTCAAAACAACAGACGTGGAGCAGCGGTAGTCCAGTTTGTTATGAATTAGAAGTTCTGGTAATTATCAAGGCTCTTAAAAGGCTGCGGTCCTATTTACTATGTATAAAATTTGTAATATACACGGATTGCAAAGCTTTTGAGGTTACGATGCAAAAAAAGGAAATAAGCTGTAGAGTCGCAAGGTGGGCGCTGTTTTGAGAGGAGTTCGACTGCGTAGTACATCATAGATTTGGATCCAGTCTGGCGTCATGTTGATGCTTTAAGCCGCTAGCCTGCGGTGATGTTAATTGAGGATAATGCTTTTTATCGTACTAGCTGGAACCCGTTGGGCCTCGCTACACCCATCGAAGCGAGATAAAGGAAGTAGTAAAACATGGTCGAACAACTAAGAAGTTATATCCACGTAAAGCCCCAAGTGACTCAGATGGAATATTCAGTTCTGACAAACCAGTTTTGCCATTGAAACAGCACATTCCAGGTGCTTTTAGAAATTTTAAATCATGACATTATTGCCACAATTTACCCATTGGACCAATCATAACATTGGAGTGCATGGGCATGCTTTAATCGTGATCTTCTCATTCACAAAGTAGAAGCTCTTGCTTGTTTGTCTTGTAAGCGTGGTCATTGTTCATTTGTCTCAGCCGCTCTAATTGCTGCCATTTATCGCACCTGTCTACCTTGAATAATAGTTCGCGCTACCATAGTTGACCAAAAATTCGTTATTTGCGACCTTAAAAACCCCTAGATACCCACTTTCATTGGAATCGGAACAAAATTAACAAAACTCGTCCGCCATATTGGCGCGGCCATTTTGAATTTATAAGTTCTGATCATAAATTAGTTATTTGCTACCTTAAAAATCCCAGATAACGATTTTCATTGCAATCGGAATAAAATTGGCGAATTCAACCATATTTCGGCGGCCATGGGAGACCCCCATGGACCTTCATGCAAAAATTCATAGCCTTGCGATGATTTTTAACGAAACTCTCCATGACAGGGCATTCTAGGAGTGGCTTTAGAAAGTAATAGAATAGCCTATGTTATTTCTTTTAATGTAAATAGCACATGGTTAAAATTTCATTAAGAAGGGTTGCACGGTGTAGGAGCCTATTGCATACAGACAGACAGACAAATGTTCAGTTTTATATATTAGATTAAAACTGCTCAAGAAGAGAACGATTACTTCTCTCTAAACACGAACCAGTAACTATTCACTGAGTTCCAGTGAAAATTCAATGGTTGAACCATTGCTTAGTCAACGAATAGTAAACAGTGAAATTTCACTAGTTGAACCGGTGAAATTAACGTAAAAAAGAAAAAAGCTTTTTTCTAGCGCGAGTGTCGTTTTCCCAAGAGGGCCCCATCTAGATAAGCACCGAAATGCTGCTTGCCCGCCGTAAACAAACGAGAGCCGGTTTATTGAGTATGCCAAATGGAAATCTTTACAGTCATGAAGATAATTGCCTAGAATATAAGTCACATATATTTTTTCACTGGAAATTGAAATTCACTTGGTTGAACCACTGAAATTTTTACTAACCCATTTTGAGAGAGGACTTTGCACTAGTTCAATCAGTAAACAAACTCGAATTAACTGGTTTTCCAGTGAAATTATTTTTTACTGATTGAACCAGTAAAATTTTCACTGGTTAATTTTTAGAGAGTGCCAAACTATGCCTGGAGAACGGGAATGTTGCGAGGCGAAGTTCTCTTAAAATTCGTGACTACTTGTAAGTCGTTCCGAAGGCGTTACAGAGGTGGATCATCAGTAATGTTCACGAAAATGGTCATAAAAATTCAAAGAAGCTTGAGGTGGCAGGTGTATTACAACTCAAATTTAGCAAAGAAGGTTGAAGATGTCTTGAAAAACTGCGTACCGCACATTATAATGTCGAGGAAGGCCGGAAAACCTGAGGTTTTTTTTAAGTCCGATAGATAAGTTGGATCAGCCAGTTCACACGCACCACTTAGACCATTTAGGACAGCTAAACTCTACTGCCAAGAACTACAACCACCGTCTTTAAGGTGATCGGCGCCATCTCTAAGTTTTCCTGAATTTATCCTGTTAAGTCGACTATAACGGCCGAAGTTATGCTCAAGCTAGAGTTCCAGGCTGATCTCTTTGGTAATCCGCCCAGGATCGTAACAGACAAAGTTACAGCACTTACGTCAACGTCGTTTCGAGCAGTGGAATATTACGCAAGTGTTCATCACGACAGGCGAGTGATGTGACTACGAGGAACGCGGTGGAAAGAAACTGTCGATACCTACAAACGTATCGAATAAAATAGTCGCCTGGTGTCTCTTATACCCTAGACCAGGGGTGGCTAACCCACGGCCCTTCGCCGGAAATTTTGCGGCCCGCGAGACTCAACACGATTTATCAAAATATTTTGTGCTACAAGGTTCCAATACATGAAGAAAAAAAAATGTAGCCAGCTCCCTTTAACGTTGGTATTGAGAATGTTCCAGGAAATGTGCAAATGGAAATACTAGTTGATTTGCAGTGCAATAATGAATTAATTAAAAAACATTTTCCACAAAATTTAAAAAACAGCAATTTTATGATTGGATATTGTAAAGTGAGTCTTAGAGTATACGTAACAAAATCAGGACCGACATGGGTGCTTTTTTTTGGCGCTGCAAAAAATTTAATTTTTTAAATTCACTTAATTGCACAATACATTACGGATACGGGTTTTCGCAGTTTTCGGCTATTTTGCAATGCAGAAATTCGAATTTCAAAAATCAAAGCTAGCTACGCTAAGTTTTAGCAAATTCAATTACGAACAAAACATGTCCAAGAAACTTTACGCCTAGAATCCTTCGTCAAGAGATATTTATCAAGAAAAGTAAAAAAACATGGAATTTTTCGTGAATTTTGCAGTTTTTGGGCTCCCATAAATTTTCCGAGCGTTTTCATGTTTGCGCACTCCTTGGGGGATATTGTTGGGGATGTCATTTCTGACTAATTCCACCAAGAAAGTCCGTTACATCGCGCCAAAACCAAAATTTATATGTCTCACTGATCTAGCGCCTGGACTACCTGTATGGTACCAAAAACAGGCACAGTACGCCTGAGTAAAAATTCTGCTTTTACAAATGCAGCCTGCTACCAAAAAAAACCCTAAATAGTCCAAACAAAGCACAGTACTCTCACCCTTTTTCTATACTAAAGGGAGTAAAAATTGGAGCTTAAGAAACTGTATAGGACGAAGAAAACGGGCAATTACCTTGGTGACCATAAAGGATGTGATTGCGAAGGTGAAGCAGCAATGGACGTGATTAGTACTTAGTTGGGGACCGCTTGGTAAAACGACACTCGCGTTTAGAATGCTCGATTACGAATAAATTCATTGTATGTAACATAGTGGAAGCATTGTAGCGGCAGCGTGCATACCCGTGTGGCAGGTGCATTTGTTCGCTATGCGTGCTAGTTGCGGGCGCGCATATACTTTTAAAAAAAATTCAACAATTAAATTATTTTTACTCGGGTTGGGTTAACTTACGCCTGCTAATCGTTCTTTTTGAAAATGAAATTTACAAAAAATATATATCACGCCATCTTGTCTGATGAAAACCTGCAACACCAACTACGATGTGAAAATAATAATATAGAGATCGACTTGGAAAAGCTAAGTGAAATAGAATAGAAACAAATATTTCACTGACCAACTTTAATCTTCTGTCTCTTGTTTCTCTTTAATCATTAAATATTTATTATTGTATGAATACCAATCCGGATTAAGTTTCTAGTCTGTCTCCGGTATTAGATTGGCAATGAAAATACTAATTTAATGTTGAAGTGACATCTGTCACGTCACTCGACAACGTGAAAAAGGTTGGGCTATTTTCAAGCCAACTCTTCAGTAAGAGAAGTTTGAAACCGTCGTAAACTTTACAGCTATTGTTGGAGGTATAAAATTGGAATAAGGAAAACGTTGGTGTACTTGCAAGTCTATTAAAAATATTGTCAAATCACTATCAGTCCAGAACCGGATGTTGAAGGCACCACCAGCTTGGTGTAGAAGACCTTTGGCAATGGGACAAAACGAACACTGGAGGTCTATGTCTGTTTGATCTAGTCCAAGCCACCAACTAGTCCAAATAACCAACTAGGAAAGGCAGGAACCCCATCTGCAAGCTACATCTCGTGGGGAATGATTCTAACTTTTAAGTTGCCTGTCACTGTCACACCATGGCAAGGAGCATGATCTCCTTGTTTAACGCGACATCAACAAACGAACAAATCTGAGGTCTAGAGATATAGTAAAATAGAAGAGGAAAACTTTATTCAACACAGTACACTTCCAGACTGAAAGCTACGTAATCCTAAGACCATTCATACACGAGGGACCATGGTTCTGGAACCAAAAGTTTTGCTGCAAGTTTTCTGAAAATACACGGAGCAACAGCGATGGAAGCAGCTTTTGTGTTACTACGTGATATTTGTCTGTATTAGTGATATGTCAAATTTTTTATTAAAAACAAAATTGAGGTTTTTTCGCTGTTAAGAAATAATTTATTTAAAAAATTTCACTCTCTCACTTTGAATTCTCAATAATCAAAAGTTTTTTCTTATTATGTAAAAATGTTGACAAAATTTTACTGTTTCAAAGTTTGTTTTATCGCCAAAACATTGATTTCTTATCGGTGTGAGTACATGCTTTCCGTGTTCGCAGGCCAAAGGCAGGAGCACAAAAGTCTCCACGGGAGCACGAAACTCTCCACTTATTGCATCTCCGCACGCCTCTCTCGCCGGAAAAAAGCTTTTGCTCCGGAACCATGGTCCCTCGTGTATGAATGGCCTAATGCTAGCAAATCTAGTTAGTCTATCTAAACGACACTTAGGTCTTCATTTAGTCTATCTAAACGACACTGAGTGTTTGTAACATAAACACTTTACACGATATTTGAGCATCGTATATGTTTCCACTACATTCGAGTTGTGAAAAGGTCTGGGATATGCTTTGCTTGAATAATCGAGTGCGTAAGAATATCGCAAAGTATTCTCCAGAGAGCTGGAGGAAGCAGAGAGTATCTATGTAATTTATAAAGGTTAGAAATAGAGCAGATGCTAGAATTGATCCCTAGGGCTTACCAGCAGAGATTATATGGAGTTAAGATTTGTCACCATTCAGCATTACCTTTATTGAACGGCCGAAAAGGTAACTCTCAATACAGTTATTTAAAGTTGAGTCAATACCAATTGCTAGGAGTGACATACTCTATATCAATCAGACCAGACTACAATTTGCGAAGTGGTTTAACCAAAGATAAGGCTCATTTCTTTACGGCAATATAAGATAAATTGTAAGGTGCGATGGATTTGATGACATTAAGTCTTTGGAGGCATTTATACCGTTAACAAGATAATATGTTTTTCTAAGAACATAAAAGTAAAAGTGGATTTGCTAAGTAATCTTATTTAAAAACGTCAACATTAAAAATAAAAGAAAAGAAAAAAAAAGCCCTTGCGTTCAACCTCTGCCCAAAATCATCTTTAGAGCATTAAAATACTACCAGAAGACCAATATAATAAATTTATAGAATATCTTAAAAAAAATCAGCAGCAAAGCAAAAAAACAAAAGCAGTTTGTATCACTTTAAATGTCAGTCAAAAACAAATCCATATTTTATGTACTCACAACAATTCATAAAAAATTTCTTTGCGCTTAAGCTCCTTTTATGATGGAAATATGCTCATGAATATAAAATGAGCATCGATCTTACCCTAAGTAAAAATCATATCAAATCAGGTATGGCATAATTTTCGTGAATAAATCTCTTAAAGATCCATCTTAATCAGAGTAGCATGTACACGAGGATAATGCTCTTGTCTTGTAGCCCAAGAAAATTGCAAAGTCAAGTAATAAATTTTCCTTCGCTCTTAAGAAATCGGACATGATTTAATCTGAAGAAGAAAAAAAATAAATAATAACGGAAAATCCTATGTAATACGTTACATACAGATGGATCTGCTAATCCACATCATCCCTCTATCTTTGTGTGTAGACACAACAAGACAATGATCAAAAACAATCATGAAATCGTCCTCTTTCAGCTAGACAATTTGGGTCCTTCAATTCCCATCAAGATCATATTACCCATGCCCGTCCAATCTACTTTCACTTCCCATATGTCCGAATGTATCTGCTTATAGATTTATTCTTTCTCACAAAATTGTGCAGAAGGGCATATAAATAAAACAAAGTGTATAACAAAAAACATTCTCTCCAATCACCTGAAATAACTTAGTTATATCAAATTTTATGCCAACAGGGACCTGCTCGGCTGGGGAGTTCTCCTTAATTTCTTAGTGTATGTAACTCTCCCAGTGCCGCTTGTCTACACAGGAATCCTGTTCGGCGTTGGATCCTGTGCCATCTACATGAGCGCCTTAATAGGATTGGCAAAGAGGGATCCGTATTTTTGGGAACAGGTAAGTTTTTTTTTGTTATTGTGATGTTATCGTTGTATTCCTATAGTTGTTATTTTCATGTTTACTTCCTTTCCTTAACATGAGTTTCTTCCGTTTATATTTTTCCTCTTTATTTTCTTATCATAAAAAAAATAATTTTTTTTATTTCTTCTTTTCGTTGTTCTGATATCCTTGAGTAAATAAATATTTATTTTCGCTATGGAAGCAAATAATTTAAAGATGGGAATGAAAAGAAAATCAGAGAGAATCCCTACGAATGTTTATCCTTCTGCTAATGTAAACATTAAGTGGGCTGCAATACAAATTTAATGATTCCTTGACTTCAAGGACTATCCAACATTACATATGATACACTCCTACCACACGAAGAAACTTAGTTAGAGGTAGTTAAGTTTCAATGTAAATACGGCTGCCAGAAACTATCTAGATTCTAGGTTCTCGATCGGCATGTGTGTAAGATAAATTTTCGTTCTGTGTAAATATCCTTGAAGAGTAGAGGAACAGAGCAGAGCTGCTAACGTAGTTTTCCTACTTAATATTTGCATTGCATCGTTATGCATTAGTATGCTTGTAACTTACTTACTTTGAAAAGGATTAGTTTTGATAAGAGTGAAAATTGCAAAAGTTTTTTCTCAATTGAAATTTTTCACTTTCAAAATTGTTGGAAAGTTTTTCGGTGTATGGAAAAGTAATTTAATTTTAGTATAAAGAAAATTGATTATTTTATATGTATTTAAATTCAAAGATTGTTTTATACTATTCATTGGTTTTTATTTTTAAGTAGGGATAATAATCGTTTCGTAGAAAACGTGTTTGGATAAGAATTTTATGAAAATTATGTCGATTTTATTTAATGGTATTACTGCAATTTCAATTATTTAAAAAAAAGCAAAATTTTAATTTTTCAATAATAATTTCAAGAACAAAAATAATTTTTATTAGAGTAAAAGGCATAAAAGAAGACAACGAGTGTCACATTCGCTCTGGTTGTTTGAAAGCGCAGCAGAGCTAATGGAAAGCTCGTTGTCTTCTTTTATGGTTTTACCTACAAACCTGCATCCAGCAAGAAGAATAAGCTTATGAGCTTTAATGACGTAAGATAATCTGTAAAAACCTTTTTTTAATTCGTTCGTGATATGGCATGTTTTTACTTCTCTAGTGCTCATTTCAATTGCAAATATCCATACAAAAGTACCCCTATACCTCATATTTGTAGACGAATGAAAAATCGTATGGGAGGGGAGAAATCGTAACTAGTGCTGCACACGAGACGAGACTTGTCTCGAAATTGTCTCGTCTCGTCTCGATTTTCGAGACGAGATCGAGACGAGACCTCCAGATTAAAAATCGATACGAGACCGACACTACCATTCGAGATCTCGCGAGACATCTCGAGGTCTCGAAATCAAATCGTTATTTTGAAATAATATCGACACCAACTATTTCAGTATCTTCACGCTGCGCTCCAAAGAGCGTCAAAACGAGTACAACATTCGTCACCAATACATGACTTGAGCAGGCTGCAGAGACAAGGCGAAGAGTACGCATTCCATAAGCATTTAAATGCAGAGTCCATTCCAAAACAGAAGAGGTATTTTACTGTCATTTCATTTCATTTAAAATGAAATGCGTTGAAATGAAATGACTGTAAAATACCTTTTGGAACGGACTCTACGTAAATGTAGCTCTACACAAATTAGAAATTAACTTTCGATTCATTGATCCCCTCTACCCCGCCCTGGTGCCACTGCAAAAGGCAGATTTACGTGTCTACGTCTAGGAAGTGACTAGCATGGAAATACAAGGAATATTTGTATACAATTTCATTAATATGGCACATATTGATATTTCTCGAAATACAGAAAACTGAGCAATTTGTATTATTGACAGTGAAATTCGAGACTTTTCGAGACGAGACGAGAGTTTTCGAGACGAGACGAGATGAGATCGAGACGAGACCTTCAAATACCCATTTTTTCGAGACCGAGACGAGACTGGGCCAAATCTCGTCTCGTCTCGTGTACAGCACTAATCGTAACGGTCTAGCTGCTAGGGCGTTTTAAACTTTTTTTTAGAATTTTACATATCACCCTGTATTTTTGTAACCCTATGACCTATTTTCATGAGTAAGGTATCAGTGTACGCAAAATATTCCCACCTATCTAAAACTGTAAAAATCAAGGTTCTACCCTATCAGCTTCCAGAGTAATGAATCAAAATTTAGGTTTTTTTTAACTAAAACTTCAATCAAAACCATTTTTTTTCCTTAGTTAACTAATTTTTTTTTTGCAAAATTGGAAAGCTTGGACAATTTCCTATGAATAATGTCTGCACAATTTTTATCCTACGGTTTTATTTTTGGAGTTATAAGCAATTTTAATGCTAAAATTTGGCTCTATTTCGTACTTTTTTAGTACTTTTTCACTAAAAAGTACCAAATAAGCATCAAATGAGGCCAATTTTAGCATCAAACAGTTTTAGATAGGTGGGAGTATTCTGCATACACGGATACCTTACTCATTAAAATAAGTCATAGGGTTGCAAAAATACAGGGTGATATGTAAAAATCTTAAAAAAAACTTCAAAACGCCCTAGCGGCTAAACCGTTACGATTTCCCCCCCCCCCCCCCACCCATACGATTTTTTGTACGTCTATTCAAAACCTTTCCACAGCCGGCCGTTTTGTAACTTTATGCAGTATAAATGCTTAGAGGAGGGAACTGCTTAGAATTGGCCAATCCAGGCGCGGACCTCCAGTGTTTCATCAAACCAAGCCAAGCCTAAAAAATAGTTTTTACAATTAGAAAAAAGAAATATGCAATTAGCAAAACATAAAATCTTTAACTTCTTTTCAAAAACATACGCTTAAACATTGTTTATGAGAAAAACTAAGAAAGTTAAAAAATTACAACTCATTTCGTTTAGGTTATAAAGAGGCCTGCCGTGCTGCCATTCTGGCCGACCTCTGATAACTGTCATAAATGGTTTGTCGAAGTCTGGACTGGCAGAAATGGTATCGAAAAATGCCTTGAAAATAAATAAGTGATCCACAAGGTCTTCTGGCTTAAAGATGAACAGCCGCCGTAGACGAAGCGCTGCGGGTTACCATTATTCATCACCACCCCTGCGAGGTGGTGAGATGGTGGGGGTGAATATTGGCAACCCAAATTTTTTCTCATGGATTATGATTCTCCGAAGAGAAATATCAATTGTTCGAAAAAAATTTTTATCCGAAGCTCCCCTGAATGATTTTTGGTGATAACTTTGATTTTTGATGAGTTTTGGGGGTGCAGGGAAGCTATGAATAAAAAAAATTTTCAGACAAAAGTTTCATATTTCTCTTCGGAGAATCAGAATCCGTGAAACAAAATTGGAGTTACCATTTGAAATTTTTGATTCACCCCCACCCCTGGGGGTGAGTGAGTGTGGGTGAGTTTTGTGTGCAAACGATTCCACCCTCCAATTTGAGCAACTTTTGTTGGAAACTTTTTTCACGAAAACCTACCCTTCAGGAAATATCGGACCGTTATTGTCGGACTTTCGCCGCACCTTTTTTTGTAGAAAGTCTAGTTTTATTTTAAAACGCGAAAAACTGTTGTTGACCCATTTTGACGCCATTTTGGAAACATTTCCAAAGGTCTACGCCAAAGTAGTTCATCAAATTCTACGAAATTTGTTCTATTTTCTCCATATTTCACCTTGCGGATGGCTCGGTTGGCAAAAAAAGAGGTTTTTTGACAATTTGATTGGCCTACAGGTGCTTTTAGGGTCCGTGATACCGAGCCAGGTCAGCTTAATCAAGGCACCCTGTTTTTGGTCCTGACCGACCATGTAATAGATGCATACATTACGCCTTATGATCGTCGTGTATATCCAAAACATTGAGTAGTGCTGCTCTAGGGCAGTCATGCTCTCTGGAGTAGATCAGCCTGTCTGCATTATCCTGCATATTCTTCTTCGGTACACGACGGCTCTTGGATTATTTCCAAGGTTTTTTTATGTGGCAGTTCTAAGCTCAGGAATCACTTTTTGTACTACCTCACAGTGGTTCAGAATCCCGAAAACCTGGTCAAACGTTTTTTTAGCATCTAAAAGTAGTTTTTTTTATATGAAATTTCGTACGTGCCCCAAAGAAATTTGTAGCATGTTCGCCGTTAAGTTTGCTGAAACTTATAGCCCCATGTCCAGTACAACAGACGACTTAACTGATTCGCACACTGGCACCTCCCTTATAAATGGTATATCACTTTCTGTCGACGAGATCATGACGGGTCTGAATAATCTTTACATCAAAAAAGGTAGTGGTCCAGACAATCTCCCTCCTATTTTCTTGCAGTGCTGCTCAAAACATATCGTATTTCCGCTTCATCTTATCTTTAACAAATCTTTATCGCTAGGAAAGTTTCCGAAGCTATGGAAGAAATCCTATCTAACGCCAATCTATAAATCCGGTGATAAAAAATTGGTGGACAACTATAGGGGCATTGCCATTCTATCATCTATTCCTAAGCTCTTTGAAAAACTTATTTATGACAAGATTGCCCCTCTTATCGACCCATACCTGAACGAACAACAACACGGTTTCCGGAAAGGGCGCTCAACAACTTCTAACCTTATGGTCCTCATCTCCGAACTGCTATGCGGTATGGAGAGCGGCCATCAATTGGATGCTGTGTACACTGACTTCAGCAAGGCCTTCGATCGTGTGGACCATGACATTTTAATTGCAAAATTATTAAAATTTGGAATATCAGGTTCTGCCCTGGAGTGGTTAAAATCATATCTGAACGGAAGAACGCAGGTAATCAGATTCCAAGGATTTCTATCTAAGGAGATCGAAGTAACCTCTGGCGTTCCTCAGGGTAGTCATCTTGGTCCTCTTCTTTTCAATATTTTCATCTCCGATCTATCGGAGAAATTAGTAAATATTCCACACCTCTTCTACGCGGATGATCTCAAAATTTATAGTGTCATTAAGACCGAAACTGATGTTTCCTTCATGCAGGCGAAACTCAATGCCCTACAAGACTGGTGCACCTCGAACAAATTGCAACTTAACACCACCAAATGTCATGCAATTACCTTCTCCCGCGGAAGAAACATACAGAAGCAGTTCTACTATCTCAACGGCATCCTGTTGAATCAGGTTGATCATATCGTAGATCTAGGCATAGTCCTAGACAAGAAACTTGGGTCACAAAATCACTCTTCTGTTCTCTAGTCCGCCCTATCCTGGAATATGCGTGTCCCATCTGGGATCCTATATTCCAAGTAAGCAGCAGCAGGATCGAATCAGTTCAGAAGAGATTTCTTCTTTTTGCCCTGAGAAATTTACACGACCCTCATGACTACCATACCCTACCGCACTACTTGGACAGGTTGAAAGTGCTGGATCTCATGCCGTTATCTAGCAGGAGAAAACTGCTCATATCTTGCGTTGCCTTTGACGTCCTAAGTGGAAAACTTAATGTGCAGTTTCTGTCGGACAAGATCAAACTCAATGATGAAGTCCGACATACACGACACACTAAATTACTTAGGGAATACCCACACCGTACCGATTACGCTAGGAACGAGCCCGTCAACAGATGCTGTATGGTTTTTAATAGTCATAGCTCCTGTTTCTCCCCTTCACTCAACAAGGCATCCTATAAGAAAATACTCAGATCCCTACTAACATCCCACTAATAGTAGCTATGTTTAAGTTGCTAATAGTTATTAATGTAAAAATTATAATAAGGACTATTGTACATAAAAATAAATAGCCTACATATATACTACCCCAATTATACTGTACCTGACGATAATAATTTAAGTTGTAAATTGTACTTAAATTTAAGTGTGCCTTGTTTGGCAATAAATAAATAAATAAATAAATAAAATTCATGAAACTGATTATAGGGGGCTTTCGAGGGCGATGATTAAGAATCCGCTATCAATTTTCCAAAAAACAAAATGGCGGGCGGTTTTGCTTAATAATCAGCCAAATTTCATGAAACTCGTTATATGGGGGTTTTCGAGGGCGCTGATCCTCAATAATACTAAATTTATCTTTTAAATTGTTCTTTACGAGAAAGAAAATATCTTTTCTTTGTAAAAATATGTCTGGCTTCAGAGTTACTGAAAAATAAAATTACTTATTATGAGGCAGAAAAAATGACTCAGAGCCTACGGCTGAAAAAATCCGACGGGTTTCTTTTTTGATATTGAAACTTGACACTACTCTACTAATTTTGCAACTTCACACAGGACGGGATCTCTTGGGATCACAACTATTTTCATAATTACGATTGATGTGATTAGAAATCAATAAAAATTACGGGGGGTTTTTGTTTCCACGTTAAAAACAACCAACTATTGAAAAATAAGTTGGGTGATGAGTAATTATATTCAAGATACCTCCAGGAGCACCCTCCGTATTGCCCACAACGATTTGTACTTTTGTAAAAATTTGCACGCACTTTTAATACAGTGTTCTTTTAGCGGTCTGTGGCAGATGGCATAAACTACTGTGACATGGCATACTTTGACTGCAGGTGTAGTCGATACATGTGAGCCAGCTCTTTGCCCCTTTCTAAAACTACGCAGTGACTCTCCCTGAAGGTTATTCCGTAGTATCAACTTATTCCGACGTCTTTGAAATTTATACTTTTGTCCAGCTTTTTTGGAATTCGGACCACTGTATATCGGTCCGTTATGTAGTTGATCACGTCAATAGATAATGCGCCAGTTTGGCCAGAAAAAAGCAGAGACAGGGCAGTTTTTGTTTGGAGCTTTCGAGTTTAAATAGAGAAAATATAAAAGCTCGCTGAATTGGAATTTCAAGGAAGCTTTCTCCTTTGAAGGGAAATACCCACCCTATTCAGAAAGAGTTTCACGTCATAGTCAGCCAACTGTCTGGACAAACTGACGGATTACCTACTCCCCTCCGCTTTGCGAGCTTTTTTGACTCTAGCGTTTGATGATTGGTTTTAGGGGCACAGCCCTGCTTGGAGCACAGTAGAGGAATATTCACTATCAGGGCCTTTAGCCGGCATGTGAGCACCAGCCTCTCTGGAAGCTATTGATCCTTCGTGGCTAATTGTGGGGGATTAGAACTTGCTATTGAGATGGTGGAGGGTGTCACCACCTGGTTAGAGAAACCTCCCCTAACCACCAGCCCACAGCATGTAATTGTCTCCATCCTGATAATCGAGCTGTTTACCGATTCCATTCCAATTGGAAACTTCATATTTCCAGTTCTAAAAATTCCAAAATTACATTTTGCTCCAACCTTCTATATTTAATAATACGTGTAACATTTGTATGTATTTATTAATAAGAACGTTCCTAAAGTTAAACCTACATATATTACCAACGGACAGACCATTTCATATTCGTAAACAAATTAACAGAATAAATCCTCAAAGCAAAAAAGACATAAAAACATATTTTATTTTTCATGTACATTTTCATGGTGACTTTTTATGTTCAAAAAAACAAAACAAAAAAAACACAAAACCAAAACAACTTCAAAAAATTATGAGCTATTTACGCTTGTTAGTAACGTGTGTGTTAAAAAGTGATTAGGCCCAAGCGAACATAATGAACCAACCAACCGTACCGAAATGAAAAACCAAAAATAAACGTAAAATGTTTCGTGCTTACTCTTATAATTACCCAAAAAGAAAATGTGATAAAGTGGGTTACTTCATTATTTATGCTTTATGTAATGTGGGTTTGTAGCCTGACTGAAATTGTGTGTTATTTTGTTGTGATACCTCTACTATTTTATCACGAAAAATTAATGAGAAAATCATTCTATTAATAGAATATTATAGTTTTCGTTTCTATTATCAAAACAGGATTAAGCTAAAAAACACTTCTAGAAAATTTTACTTAATTAAATACATGTCAGTGTTTGTTATAACAATTAAAAAAAACTAATTTTTGACATAGAAAAAAAGGTTAAAACTACGTAATAAAACTTTCATCAGGATCCTAATCAGTACTCGACAAAAAAAGGGGATTTACCTTTTCTATTTTCTACAGAATCTCGAAGTGTCGACAGTTAGACAGAGAAAGAGTTTCAGGATTTTCAGGAAAAAGAACGACGCAATCAACCCCTCTGAAGTGGCTGAGGCTGGGTGTGATGGAAGATCCTGTTCAACAGCATACACCCGCTTAAAAAAAATAAAAAAAAAGAGGAAGAGAAGCTTTTAATTGAAATTTTTGCCAAAGGCAATGGGAAATTTCATCCTTTTAACTTCTTGCTTTTAAGGTTAATAAAACGTGGTTTATCCTTCACAGAGTTACTTTGTTGTGTCAAAATTACATTTTATACATTTTTTTTCCTATGGAACTTTTATGTCCATAGAAAATCCTTTAAGCCAACGTTTAAATATTTCTGCAAAAACCCGTTATGCAGATTACGAGCCACACACAAAAAGCCCTGGCGATTTCCAAATCACACATGGAAAGTACGGGGAAGGAAAAAGCGAATATGCGCTGAAACCATTTATGAAGTTTTCAACTTCCCAAGGATATTTTTAGAATATATGGTTATAATTACAAGAATATTACAGCATGCTATTTTAAAAAAAATGAAATACGTTGCTAAAACGACTTGTAGGGCATAAAATACAGAGAAGCAAAAAAAATATATCTGTTTTTTTTTCATTTTAATCGTTAAGTAAAAGTGGTGCACAAAAAATGGGTGTTGTAAATGCAGGATGGAGAATGAATTGTGCAATCCACTTCCATGTAAGATTAGAAACTATTGCATAAGGACGAAAGACGGTTTCTGGGTTATGCCAACCTGCTGGGTTTCTCTTGTCTTATTTTATGTCCTTTTTCGTTTTTTTTTATGGTTTTTAAATGCCAGTCGTAAGTTTTTGTTGAAAATTCAAAAACACACGATATTTTTTATTTGCATCCAGTGGTGCGCTTTTTATAGAATTTATTTCAGTGTTTTATTGCTTGGTATTTATAGATGCACTATGGGTATGCGCGGAATTTAGGCATATCCGTACAGAAAGGGAAGAATTTGAATGAAAAATGTTATGAATGAACCAAGAACTTTTAACTGTTGTGTAAAGTGATTCGATAAAGTTTGCCCGCAATTACCAGCTTCGTCAATGGTAACACTGTTCGTTTCTTGGCAAATGCTATTAGCAGGCGCGGATTCAAGGGGGGGGGGGGGGTCATGACCCCCCCCAAAAGGACTCGGTGTATAAAAACAAAATTGACCCAACTAAAAGAACAAAAACAAAAAATAACCAAATGACCATAAACCGACCCAAGTTTTTTGCAAATTAAAGAAACGACCTTAAAAAAATAACCTTCAAGGTCAACAACCGATTGATTGACGCTCTCACACATTGAAGAATCGTCAGATTTTTCGTATAACGCTAGGAAATGGGAAGGACGGGGCACAAGGGGAAGAAACACATAACACATAAACTCTCTGCCGTGCTGCATATTTTCTGGCATATGTAAATACATATACTAAAGGGTTAACCCCACACCACATCGACTGAAAAGATAAAAATTTCGAAAAAACATTTTTCCAGCTTTATGATTCAAATTCGATTGAATGCGTATTGTCAGGCAAAAATAAATTATTTTCCACTCTTAAGTGAGTAAAACTACTCATAGATTAAAATTGAATTTGAAAAAAGGTGGAAATTTTTTTGCATTTCTCTTTGTTCCCTTTAAAATTGTGGCTTTAAAAAATTGTATAGGACGAAGAAAACGGGCAATTATCTTGGCGACCATAAAGGGTACCAATAGCATACTCAGTAGACCGGTTCTCGTTCATTTGCGTAGATCAAGCAGCATTGGACGTCATTAGTGCTTAGTTGGGGGACTGCTTGGTAAAACAACACACGCGTTTGGAATGGTTTATGCCGATGCGAATGCATTTATAAATGTTCTGGCATGTAGCGGGAGCGTGCATGCGTGATCAAAATGAAGAATTTGATGAGGACTCCGCCAATGTTTTAACATCTCATATGGACATACCAAAAACGCTATCGCTTAGTCACGATAAATCACCATGAAATGGGTGTAGGCAAATCTATGGCAGAAAAGGGACAAATGAATTTAATGGTAGTTATTTATGTATCGCCGCATAAAACTTTACGCAAAATAATGGAATTCATACATGACAATCTCCACCACTTCTGAAGGTTGAATTTTACTAGGTCGAAACTTCAACGAAATCCCCATGATTTTGTGTGGCCAGTTCAATATTAATTTTTCATTAGAAACGGCGCGTCCAAGAGGTACCACTCCACTTTTCCCTTTCATCCACAAAGTTCGTGAGAAACGTTCGTGGGAACGAAATGTCTAAACAGACCCAATATCG
This sequence comes from Thereva nobilitata, assembly GCA_963855945.1. Classification (NCBI taxonomy): domain Eukaryota; kingdom Metazoa; phylum Arthropoda; class Insecta; order Diptera; family Therevidae; genus Thereva; species Thereva nobilitata. The sequence goes on along the minus strand of OY979698.1, from coordinate 90,327,695 downwards.
ACAAAAGTCCCCAGACATATGGAACCTGCAGTTTTTACGCGATTTTTACACCAGTTTCAATCGAAAATATTTGAGTTATCATAAAACCTTAAAGTACAGGCTGTGCGGCGCAAAATTCCTTCAGATCGAAAAAAAATAACCTGGCTGGTTTTTCAACGGGATAATATAGGTAAAAGTACTAGTTTTCTAAAAAAATACTTTGGAAAAAATCGGTTTGTAGGAAGTTATCGAAAAAAATCGGAAAGGTGGGAAAACCGATATATCGGGAAAAAAAACAGGGAAAAAAATTTTTAATGGAAAAACAAAAAATAGAAAAGAAAAGGAAAAAACGAAAAAAATTATAGTTGTTGAAGTCAAATCCGTTAGAAACTTTACGAGAAAACACGCTTTTAGCTCGAAAAAATCGCGATTTTTTGCCCTTCATTTTCTCGCTCGATTTTCTTTGCGTTTGCACGGCTTTGTCAGGCATCTGGGAGATTTATAATTGAGGAGCAAGCATGCTAAACGCGATAAATCCACTTAAACTAGTTTTGAGTAAATCGCAAAAATGTTATAACTACAGGTCCGTTTCAAATAGAAATATTTTTGTAAACCAATGTTGTAGAAGGTGTTGAGGCAATATTACAACTAATTTTTGAAAAAAATGTGTGGGGCCGTTTTGATGATATACGCACATTTGTTTTGGATTTATCGCGCTTTGATTGATTGAAATGGATTTCATCACGGCAATCATATATAAAGTTTCGTGAATTATATGTGAATTTTTGTTTTGGCCTCCACATCCATCGCAAAATAATGGTACCTTTTCTGTACCCTCTAGGTCCAAAGAATCTAAATGGGTTAAAAGTGGAACCTCTCTGTACAGACGCTCGTTCAGCTTGGTCTTCGGACAAAGTATAGAACGTGGGATTTCGGGATTGCATGTTATATTTTACTGGTAATTGTCAAAAATCGTTTCCATTGGTGATGTACTCGCAAGTACTTACGAGGAGAAAAAATCACTGCTATCTAGTAAGCTAAGGGTTTATCGCGTTTTGCTCGAGTTCGATTTTGTTTTTGGATTTAACCCGATTTGCTTGATTTGGGAGTTTTTAAACGAGAATTTCACTATGTTTTAACGCTTTTAACTCGATTCTGACATCGCCATTGAATTTATCTCAGTCCAAATATATAAAAACTGCATCAGACCCCCCAAGTGTCAAAAATGGATTTAACGCGTTTTGCATGCTTCCTCAATTATGCAGAGGTTGTAGGTTGCCAGGTTGTTTTTTTTCGATCTTAACTTTCTCAGCCTGTACAATTAGCTTCGTTTTTAGGTTTTAATGTAAATAGAAATTCATAAATATTTATATTTTCTAATTGTACTTGTATTAAGTCCCTCAGTAGGCTCGTCACTAAACTTCCTGCGACGGCCTGAGTTTTCTGTGAGCGTACTATTATATCCGACAGATCTTCCACTACATCTATTGCATATTACTAGCTGATTAATATTTTAATAATTGCGGCATTTGTTGGGCAAAAAAGTTTTACTTCTAAAGCGTGGTCTTAAGCACAATCATATTTTTTTTTAGGAATAGACATTTTTTTCCGCCACTTTTAATTCCGCGACCCCCCCCCCAAAACAAAATTCTAGATCCGCGCCTGGGTATTAGAACCATTTTCGTACGGATTAACACTAAGTTCTTACACTGAACTTTGGATCAGACTCTATACTAAAGGTTTTAAGACATCATCATCAAATTGAGTTTCTCGTCAATATCGAATCGAACTTTTTAAAGTAGGTTAAAATCACCAACAAATGTTTAAAATCCCTTGTTGACTTGTTATATTTTTTTTTGGGAGACTTAAAAAAATCACAGGAACCATATATGTAGTACAGTTCCAACCGATATCACCTCTATTTTTTGCGGCGGCGACCGATTTACTTAAAATTTTAACAGTAGATAGGGAATGACTCAAAAATCAAAGTCTACCATAAGCCAATGTGCGCTCTTTCTTTGGGGGTGGAAATATTTTTGGTCAAAATAACCCCATTAATCGATAGAGAGGTTAATTTTAAGCAAAAACTGTAGTACAAATTTTTTTTGTAAAGTTGATATTTTTTTAGTTATAAGCCTTTGAAAAGTTGCAATTTTCATTAAAAACAGTTTTTGGTCAATAAGTCCAAAAATAAGCGTTTTATCAAAATGTTTCTTATGACTAAAAATAAAGCTTATAAAGAAACGAAGAAAATGGTTTTTAAATGAATGCTCTAGGTATAAAACAAAGCGAGTAATGATTGATCGAAGAGGACCTATTTCAAACCAAATACTCAAAACGTTGTATGTAACGTCGAATAACTGACAATCGATGCGTTTTTCAAGGATAACTTATATTACATTTTTTAAAGTGCTTGAAAAGACCTTTAAAATGAACACTGATAAAAGTCATTTGCATGTAAAATGAATGAGTTATGACAAAGAGAAAGTGTACCGCTCAAATTTATTTTTACAAAAATGATCAATAAAACTAATACCACTTCCACCCAAATTCAAATTTATCATGTTCCACGTAGGATTTACTTTATTTTAGAGATATCTATCGGATCTATATAGTTTGAGTGATTTTCAGGGTGTATTTTACGAAATGGGTACGATCAAAATGAAAAGGGGATTTTACGAATTTTACTCAAAAACTATACTAAAAAACTGTTGAGTAACAAAATTTAGATTTTTCTTCAACAATAATTTTGGTTTTTTATGTATTGCTGTAGCTTAAAAACTGACGGAAATATAGCGGATTGTAGTTTGCTTTATACTGTAAGTATTGCTTATAGTCCGGGGAAATTAGCAAAAAAAAGCACGAAACGAGACAAAATTCCAAAATGGCTGAAAATTGGTACACAGCTTCCTTGGAACTTTTTAAGAAAACAATTTCGGAATCACAAAAAAAAACATGGCCCCCGGAGATATCACTTTTTGGCAAATAAATCACTCATTAACTGGTTTTTTCAAAAAAAAATTTTGATCAGTCAATGCGAACCGTTATTGCCTACAAAAAAGCCCTCTTGTCATTTTTTTCGAAAACCTTTACCTTTCCGAATAATTCAAGGTATTTTTTGGCCGAAAAGTGATATTTGGAAACTTTGACCATGAATAACTGCGAAAGGGTTAAGTTTTCGAAAAAAATACAAAGGGGATTTTTTGTAGGCAATAACGTTTCGCATTGATTCAGCAAAATTTTTTTTTCGAAAAAAACAGTTTTTGAGTGATTTTTTTGCCAAAAAGTGATATCTCCGGCGGCCATGTTTTTTTTTTGTGATTCCGAAATTGTTTTCCTAGAGGCGATCGAAAATTTTAGAATTTGCTAATATTTGGCTTGGAGACTCATTTTCAAAAATTCATAACTCCGGCTCTTCGCTAGATAAATTATTTTTTTTCCAATAGTATTAATAATTTCTCCATCAATTAAAAATGCGTTTTTGATAGAAAATTCGACGTAGAATACGATGGTTATACTAAAAACTCGCTACGAGGTGGTCATTGTTAAAAATCGATTTAAAAATTTTAATTGTTTATAACAATATGAATTTGTTCATATTTTTTATTGAAACTATTTTTTAAAAAAAAAAACTCATTCTTTTAGCTTCAAAATGACAATAGAGCCAGAGTTATACATTTTTGAAAATGAGTCTCCAAGCCCAATATCAGCAAACTCTCAAATTTTCGATCCCCTCTTTTTTTACAAAATATTGAAAAAAAATAAAAAAAATGTTGATGTAGAGCCCGTAAAAAAAATGTCAGCCAAATCAAAAACGTATCGGTGAGAAAGGTATTTTTACAATTTCACCTCACCTAATTTCAAGCTGGAAATTTTGCTACCGCAAAAGAAGTAAGAAACGTCTCTCTAGTTCGTATTTACAAACTCACCACGCCCCAGCTCAAATTGGATATTTTACTGAGGCAAAAGAAGTAATGCGCCGGCTTCACCGGCCTGAGTTCAATAATATTCAATTTAATCCACATAAGTGGCTTCACCGGCTAAAATTGAGTTCAGTGCTTGAAATTGTTGTTGCTTTTTCGCCAGAAGTCAGAAATGCAAAAGCTCACTGGAATAGTATTCCACTATTCCAGTTAATTACTCTTTTTTGAGCGAGTTTTTACTTTCAAGCTCGATTTCATGTTCTGTTGGGCGAACTCAGGCTTTATTTTTCCTGACTTCAAAATGTGAAAATGTATGGGAACTCAGGCAAAAATTGAAGTACAGTACACTAATTTGTTCGAACAAGTGAAGCCGGGGTATTAGAAAGAAGAAACCGTTGTCTCTCTACTACATATTTACAATCACACCTCGCCTTATTTATTTCGATACACCAGTACGACATTATTTTTAAATCGGGGCATTTCAAAAAATTGAGGCCTCAGTACAATTTACCATATTGTAAGGGACAAATGTACTGCCTCGTGTAATTCCGGCTCGACTATTTAAAAATTACAGGTCACAAAAAGGTGTCAATTGGCTACTACGGCCCACGGAAAAAGCGTAAAATTTATTCTGGCCCACGTTATAAAAAGGTTGCCCACCCTTGTTCTATACAATAAAATGTTGTGAAACAATATTGAAAAATTAAATGAAAACCACAAAATTATACCAAAAACAGGTGCAATAACAAAAAACCACAAAACCCAATCAGATTTTATATAGTAAAGAAAATTACAAAACTCCATGAAACTTTCAATTAAATTGACACAAACAGAACCAAATTACCGAATTGCAATTTAAACTATAAAAATATACTTCAATATCCAAAACATACTACCAATATCATCATTATAGTGTACTTTCACAAATTAATCTTTCGCACGAAAATCCTTGATCCATTTCAGTGCTGTTTCAGAAATAAATTTATGGACGTGATTTGGTTTAATTATTGGCACTGAAAATGCAGTTCTCAATTATTGAAAAACCGCGTATTTTGGAGCCCAATTTACCCTCCAATTGAAAAAGCCCATTGATGGGGGGAGGGATTATACAGAATGGTTGAAGCCATTCGCGAAATTACGTAAAGAGAGAGAATTTTGCGGTTGGTAAATTATAACTATGATTGAAGCAGACCATGAGTGGTGCTAGAGTTTGCATATTAATTAAGGGATTGGGGGTGTTTTTTTCATGAAGAGAATGGATATTCAGCAGAAAAAAATATGTAGATATACTTACATGTATACAAACAAATCTGCTGACACCAAAATTTGACCTTCAGTATGGGGGCGGATTACGTTTATTGGCAACTAAACGACGTTTTTTTCCTTAATTTTTTTCCTTTGTTTTTAGACCCTTTTTTCGAGTATCCTTAAACAACAAAAAAAAAATAAAGAAGAGAAAATAAAATGAAAATGTGTGTTTCGCCAAACTCTCATACTAAGCCCATAATTTTGGCTGCTTGCCTTTTTTTCTTTTGTTTTTTTTTTCAGATCGCAGCAAATGCTGTGCTAATATTGACAGCTGCCGTAATCGGGTTGCTGTATTACTTCCTGGGCGAGGCGAAGCAGAAGCGAGCATTCCTCGAGGCAAAAAAGAGTCTCGAAGTGAAAATGGTAATTGAGGAGCAATCAGCCGAACAGGTAAGGAAATCAACTCAGCCGTGTTATATATGCATTGACAACCTATAATTTCCCTTTTTGCCTCAAGAATTTCCACAATAACAGCAACAACAGCAAAAAATCCCAGTTGCCTTTTTGTTTCCCTTGAATAAATTATCCACCCACTCAACCACCATCTTCTTAACTTTTAAAAGGGGGTGGTAAGGATTCTTGTCGAATCTTTCGTATTTTAGAATTGTTTGTCCCTTTTTGTTGAAATTCTGTGCTTCTTTCTTCGTGAAAATACAAATTTCTTTCTTATTTCTTCTTTTATTTTTTATTTTTTTTTGTGTAGCGTAAATTCTTTTTTTGAGGTGCAGAGATGGTTCCCTTCTATGATAAATGGATTCTTAATATAGGACAAGAAAAATGATAACAGGAGAAAAATAAAATTAAATCACTAAGTGAGAAAAGAAGGAGGCAAATGACTGCTTACGGATGGCGCGAAAAGTCCCTTTGTCGTGTGAAAACATTTTTTATCATTGTAAATTACCCTTGAGACGCCCAATGTACGTTGACATGGCGAGACGACAGCCTCAGGCACAATTTCCTTTTTTGTGTCCTTTTGTTTTTATTAATATTTCTTAATAGGCGACTTTAATAACAGTTGAAGAGCGTTTTTGTTTAAGAATTTACGTTTTTGTGGAAAACGAAATTTTGTTTAGGGAAATTCTTTTACAAATTCCTGGAATTAATAAAAAGAATTTTTTGTTAATTTTTTTTTGAAATTATTTAAGTATTGTTTAATAGATGTATGTTTTGCTTATCATTTAAAGCTTATTGGGCAATTACGCATTTTATTTGATTGTCATAAAAGACGTTATCAACGAAAAAAATTCAATACTAAAAAATTAGAAGAAAATTCTTTTAAAAATTACTGATGTTAATTCATTTTGCATCTGTTTATTATAAAATTTTATATTGGGGCCTATTCTGTCAGTAAAATTTTATCAATTTATGTTATGTTATGCCATAACATAAAAGAATTCGTATTCTGTCTGACAAATTTTATTTTATTTTATCGATCATAACATAAAATATTTCCTGTTACGCTTCATAACAAAATAATCTAAGCAGCACATTTTACAGGTATTTTTACCCATTTTATGAAAATAACAGACGGGAATTGACATTTGCGAAAAAGTAGTTTTCATTGAATTTTGAATTAAATTAAAAATTAATATGACAAACGCATTAAGAAAATTGTATTTTGTCATATACTGAAACAAGGTGCGCTTTGATTTTGTTTGTTTTCATTCATAATTTTATTTGTTTTCATTTTCAACCGATCAGCTGTTCAAAACGTAATAGAACCCATAGCGGATTGTACTAAATATTTTATGTTATGTGTTCATAAAAGACTTCATAAAATAATTTTAAGAAAGCATGACAGAATACGAATTTTTAAAATATTTAATTTTTATTTTATGAAGAAGAAATTTTATCATCATAACATAACATAAAATATTATTTTATAAAAAAATACAGAATAGGGCCCATTGTCTTATTATAAATATAGAGGAAACTCGCATTAAAAATTCTTAGAAAAAATCATAGTTCCTTAAAGATATAAAAATTTCAGAAATTATGAACCTATCAAAATTCAGAATTCAAAATTCTAAAATCCTAATTGCTCGTGATTTAAGATATGCATGACAAAATCCCTATACCAGTCTACATAATTTCCCCTAGGCCAGCCCACTCAAGGCATCATTAACCCTTATAAAAACCTTTCGAATCTCGACAGCCGCAATACCACAAAACTGACTTTCATCTAAAACTTACTAAATATTTATTTGCTATAAGTTTCAATTTTCCAGACATGAAATTAATTCCATTTATAAAATTAAACCATTTCAAACAAATTGCAAACACATACGAACAAGCACCACACACAAGAAATCGTATATATTTTTGCCTGAAGGAATTTTGTTATTAACGAAGCTAGTTATTACGAGGACTTAACTCCATCCCCTTTTAGAGAACTACTATCCACATTCTACCATTAGTAGAAGTCTCTCTCTCACTTCTTGTTAGGAAATATCTTTAAGGATTCCAACTGCCGATTATTTACCTGAGCAAATACATATTTCATAACGTTCAGCTCATCAATACCATCCAGCAGCTTCTGGAATTCACTTTGGCTTCTACTACTAAACACAAGAAGAAGGAAAAAGTATTTTGCTATTTCTGGATTTTCATCTTCTCTGTGTAACCCAACGTTTTATGTTCTCGTACATACGTATAAGAATTTCATGAGCACCATTGTTGCGTTATGTAACCCCCCAGCTGTATTCCCACCCGGTATACGTATATTTCCTGCCCTCGCCCAACAGCATTCCAACCAATTTCTACCACACTAGAGAAAGTAATGGGACATAGCAAACTTTGTCCTGAATTGCGTAAAGGTCCTTGCACAATTGTGGTGTTATTATTTAAATTTGTTTCTTTCATTCCTTTTCCCCTTTTTTTATTTTGTAGGAGCGACTGCTGCTTTCTGTACTTCCAGAACACGTAGCCGTGAAAATGAGGCAGGATTTGGGCTCCACTAATTCTGAACAGTTCAAGAAAATCTACATGAGCCGGCACGAAAATGTCAGGTGAGGTGAACTTCTTTCTTTCTTTTTATTCTGTGGAAAAAAAAATAGTAATGAGAGTTAAGATATTTCTTTTCTGTGCTTAGTTAGTAATTAGGATTTGTGAATGATAAACTTTTACGGGAGTAATGAAAAAAAGAATATTGTTGGACGGGCACGTGTTCTTTATTAAACTAGTGAATATTTAAAGAAGAGTTATATTTTTTGTTAGGATATATACGTCATAATTAAAACTGAACTAACAAGAAGAAAAAATATGGAAAATTTAATCGAAAAATGTATGAAATTGTGAAAATACTTTACTCGTGAAAACATGTTTCAAAAATTCATTTTGTTGATTTATGTTAGGTATACTAACTGCCTGGAGTCATATTTCAATAACTTCGACATATAGAAGAAGATTCTCTTAAAATGATGAAGACAAAATACTTTTAACTGCTAATTTTGTATTGGATGATTTTATGCCCATGCTCGATCGAAAAATAAAATTACGACCAATGGCAGTTCATCGGATTTCTTGCATTGAAGCAATCAGGGATGTCGCTTTCCTAGGTGCTAATGGTGCACTTGCACCGGGCGCAATTGGAGGGGGGCGCAATTTGAGATATTAAGATTTAAAAAAAAAATTTCAAACTTTGAAAAAAAAATTGAAAAAGTGTTCCCCTGACTTTATTTTAATCTATTAAAGGAATTCATTTTTATTACCACGATTTATTTTTCCAGTTTATGTTCTCGATAAAATTCCCCGGGAAGAAATTACACCCTGTTCCTCTCCAGTGGCGTAGCGTGCTTAGACGGGCCCTGTATGAAAATTTGTTGGGGGGCCCAAATGAAGGGTAAAGATTTTTGACAAAAACGCTCCATTTAATTAAAATCATTATATATTGATTATAAGTTATTACTTACAATTAATACTCATAGGAACTAAGCTAGCCAAACAATTCAAGTTCGGCGAAATTATTCATAGCTGAAGACGATTTCAGTTTTTCTAAATTGTTTGCCTCTATAGACAATAGTGACAAGTCTGATAGCCTTTCCTTTCGAATTTTGTGAGCAAAATTGTTTTTTTCGGCCATCTTTTCGCATGTTTCCAATGAAGTAGCAATGTGTGCACAAAAAACAACTATTAGCACAACTCTTCCACAACATTTTAAGCCCAAAAACGTGTCTGTAGGTGTTAATGGCTACGAGCTAATCGAATTCGACAATAAAGGTCCTTTTTTCGAAAAAACCGTATTTTGCAAAAAATATTTATTATTTTGCAAATTCTCAAAAACGTTTTTATTGTACTCCTCAAGGACTACACTTTCCACGAGTTTCATTACAAAATCGTTTTTTTGATAAAAGATATGACATGAGCACTTAAAAAAACGTGATTTTTAGCGGTTTTTTTTTGCAATTGCTCCTTTATTTGTTTATGTATTGACATCAAACTGGCGTCATTTTATTAGTATGAAAAAGCTCACAAACTTTATATAAACCATTTTTTTTGTACAATGTGTAGTATAACAATAGTATAACGCAAAAATCTGTTTTTGGCCCTCTTTTGACAACATTTTGGAAACTTTCCCGCCAAAAGTAGTTTATCAAATTCCTCGGAATTTTTCCTATTTTTTCCATATTTGACCTTGCGCATCCGAACCATCGCTCAGTTGGCAAAAAACGAGGTTTTTCGACAATTTGACGGGAACCCGCTTAACCCGGGGAAAAAAAATTCTTTCTTGACTTTCGTAATTTTTAAAGTGAAAACTTCTTTAGGCGTGTTGGGCACTTTTTTATGATAAGATTTTTTTCTCGGCAAATACGGCCTAAGAGTTTAAGTGAGATTGTGGATGAATACGAATTTTTGCTTACATACGTTCGGGGCCTCTGTAGCCTGGGGGCCCCGTATCATTGATATGGCTGATACGGCGGTAGCTACGCCCCTGTTCCTCTCTCTCTCTCTCGAGTAAAATTTTACTCAAGAAATTTTACTCGAGAACTTAGTCAAAAAATGAAGGAAACTTCCTTCAGAAGTAAAAATTCAGCAGAAAGATTCACCAAGTGAGAGAAAAATCGCTCATTCATTTATCCTACGCTGGAGCACTTTTTAAAAATTCTGTAAAAAGCACCATATCAGCTCACGCAAAGGAAAAAATTGTTCCGATGGCTCTGTATTGTGTACTGCTGTTTACGGTGATTGATATAAACTGCAGGGCGCTGTTGGAACAGAATCCTGCATAATAATTAAACGAACAAATTTACAAATTTAAAATTTTCCCGCTTTAGCTTTGTCGATTTCAATGAATTTTTTGCCCTTGACGAGCACCCTAGCTCTTTCGGTCGATCTAATTCTTGATGGCCGAACGTCCGTGGCTACTTAGTCCAGTCAAATGGTACATTCACTGAACATTTTCTTAAAACAGCAATTTTTTTTATTAACGTGTAGGGGGTGGGTTGGAAGTATAAAACCGAGTAAAAATAATTACTCCAACACGCAACGCAGAAAACGCCATAAAATATTGTATATAGATATATATACTTCTTTTTTATACCTGTGCACTCTCCACTTTCCTTGGACTTGCCTACGTTTTCACGGCATTAAATTCAATAAGAACAACTCTAATTCAAATCACATCAAATTATTCGTAAGAAAATGCTCTACAAATAAGCTCTAAGGCATTTTTTATGTAAAGTCAATAATAAAAGAGTTATAGCGCTTTAAGGGGACTTTTCGTTAAAAAATACACTTTTTTTTTATGAAAATACTATTATATTTATGGAATTGATTCCTTTTGAGCATTTTAATAAAACATATTAAGAATATAAAAATAAATTTTTTTTGCATTTTTAGTAGGTACATTTTGACCACTGCAGAGAGCATCTTCCAAAAGATACTTTTTAAACTGCTCCACAGTTTTTGGGCGCTTCCTGTAACAGATAGAGTAAAAATTCCAACGGGATTTTATTCATAAGACTAAATACTAGTAACTAAACCTAAAAAACATTTTAATTTTAAATTTTTTAACATTTTATAAACATTTTTCTGAAAAATCGAAAAAAATCCATATTTTTGAGGGCAAACTACCCCTGTATAAAAAATAGGGGTGTGTAACATAATATTTTTAAAGGTTTAGTTACTAGTATTTTTTATAACGAATCGAATGGTTTTTGGATTTTTGAAATCCGTTGAGTAGTTTTCTAGAAAAGTGTGGAGCCAAGTCAAAAAGCGTTATTTTGAGAAAAACGCGTTTTAAGTTTTTGTAACATAATTTTTGCATATAAAACACTCATAACGTGCGTACAAATATAGGTATAACTTTTTTTCCTATACGAATTTCTTAAAACGATTTTAGGACAGTATTTCTGTGATGTTAAGGAACACTTTTATGTATTATTTTGAATAATATTAATATTTTGAACTTTTTGAAACGAAAAGTCTCCTTAAAGTTCATCACGCCCAAAATTTTCATCATTTTTAGTCCATATTTTTTTTATTATTAATATTACGGCAAAACATTATTTACGAAAGTTGTAGATAATTTGATTATCGAAAAAAAATATTTTTACAAAAATTCTGTAGGACTCACGGTTTCTGAGAATTAAGGAAAACCGTTTTTCACACTCAAAACAAGATGACGGCCGAAGGACACGCCTCCGGATCCCGAAAACTCGGTTTTATACTCCCAACCAACACCCCCCCCCCCCGCCCAAAACATTAAACAAAATTGCTGTTTTCAAAAAATGTTCAGGTGGACCTTTTTTTGCACCATTTTACTGGACTAACTAGCTAAGCTGCAGAAAGATTCCGAATCAACAAGTAATGAGTTTGCCTCGATTATTGCCAGGCCTTCGACAATTTCATTACGGATGTGGCCTTTGATCGGTATTAAGAAAACATTGTTGTTCCTGCTGATGAATTTTATATATAGGAGACAATTCAGGACAGTCTTTGATGACACCCTGTGGGATTTAATAGCCAACAAGGCAGCTTCATCCGAGAAAATAATTAGGCGAGCTTGAAAACACTGGGTGTGGTGCCAAGGGACATGGATATTTTGGACCTTAGGCCATTTACGACCAACCCTACCCTATTATCGAGTTTGGAACCGTCCATATACTAGTCCTGCGCGTTAGTCCCTAGATTACCGGCTACTATGAAAATTATTATCAGTTTTATTAATTTGTCATTGTTACTCAAGCACACTGTATCAAATTGACCTGGGACTACGTATTATTTATTTAGAATATTTTTTTATGTAGTAGATCTAAGCGAAGGAATCACCATTTTTACTACCAGTACGTCATGTCGCTGTTACATCATGGTGCTATGTGTAGTAATAAGCTTAGTACGGGGCAGCGCCGGCCCTAGGGTAGAGCGAGTGGCGCCAGGTGGCAAGGGGCGCCAAAATGAATGTGAAAAACAATTTCGAGCGAAAAATAAAGTTTTTATGGCGCCTTTTGCAATAAAACTTTATTTTTGAAAAATTTGCCGCCTATATTCAGAACTTCGCCCATAACATTTTCCCATTTCCCCCAAAAAAAAAAACTCCAAAAAAGGTCATTAATTTTGGAAATTTTGACGCCCACTGTACACCTCAAATATTCACACTTTGAGGCCCCTAAAAAATTATATAATGCATTCCGGCATTCGTGTTGACGCCTTGTGCAGCTTGCACGGATACCGCCCCCGCACGGCACTGGAAATACAAAAATTTCCATAATATACAGGGTGTTTTAGACTTAAATGCTAATCCGTTAAGGAGTGATTCTTGGGAATATTTGGAGAAAAAAATTGTTCTAGGGAGAGCGGTTCTATCGACACTATCCACCGATGTACAGGGTGTATACGAAAATACGCTTTGAAAAGTTTTGAATGTACTTAAACGTTACAGTTTTTAGGCAATTCTATACTCTCCCATTCCGTATTAAGATCAGAAACTTGAGTGGCCACTACCTCACTGGTTTTTCAAAATGGAAGGAAGCAGTTTTGGAATTGTAATATTGATCGCATTACAGGTAACGTAACGCTATACACCAAAAATACCAAAAAGAAAAGGGTTGCCTATAGTATGATCACGATTCACTTAGGCAAACTTAGATATTTAGATAGAGCTCTTTGAGGCCTACAATTACAAGTTTTCACTCTATCAGACTCTCCTTCGACTATCGGTTCAAGTTTTTGGCCGGACCCACTAGTCCGATTCGAGTGAAATCGGGTTAGCGGTCTTAAAATACGATTAGTGGCTCCCGAGCTTTGAGGTCTACAATTGGAATGATAAAGTTTTCACTCTATCAGACTCTCCCTTCGATTATCGGATCAAGTTTTCGGCGGGACGCACTGGTCGGATCCTAGTAAAATCGGGTTAGCGGCCTTAAAATCCGATTAGTGGCTCCCGAGCTTTGAGTTCTACAATTGGAATGATAAAAAAAGTTTCCATTCGCTTTCCTACGATAATAATCGGATCAAGTTTTCGGTCTGAGCCGATAGTCTAATGCGATAGCCGGATCCGATAGTCGGATCGAAGTTGAAAAGTAGCCTAAAACAGACCCAATACTACTGAATCTTCCCGTGAAAGTCCCGTCGCATTCGGATTAGCCGTTTCCGAGAATAGCCTGGACAAACAGACAGACAACAATTTAAAAATACATACTTGGATTTGTTTTAATAACCCGTTACAGGGATTACAAAATGACAATTGTTTCACAGATTATCACAGATTTCTTATTCTATATTAATACAGAAGATAAACTGAAATACAATTTATGTGATGTGAAAGCGTTAACCAAAGGGCGCCGAAAGATAATCTCGCTCTATCCTGATCAAGGGCTAGGGCCGGCGCTGGTACGGGGATAGAATAAGTTTGGGGTTATAAGGAGCAGGAAGGACGTTGAAGGAGCTCGCGATGAACTGATATATCTCAGATTCAATAAGTTCCAACAACACGTCTCTTTAATACATCGTTGAATCATCTCCCACTAAAAATTTACAATTAAAATCGTCCAATGCAACAAAAATTACAAAAAAAAGAAATATAAATTAAAATCAAATTAAAATCATGGTGAAAAATATGTAAAATCCGTATCTCATCAACATCACCCAGGTGCCGACGGAAGTTCATTAACTAGGCAACATCCTGGATACCTGTCATGTAAATCGTGCAGCCTGCATGATCTCTGCTCTTATCCTCGCCAATTTATACAAAAAAAATTGTTCAACCAAAGCCCAGCGCGCGTACATCCAGTTTATTTATATACAATTAAAACTGCGCTTTAATTAGTGCAATTTTTGATGATGTCAGATGTAATTATCCGCGAGGACAGCATGTACACGGTCCTGACACCCTGTGGTGATTATTTATAATTAAACCAAAAAAAAAAAAAATAAATTCGTTATAAATGGAAATTTCAGGTGTGTTTAAATAGTATATATTGTACAACCAAAAAAAAACCAATTTTATTTGAAATACGAATTTAAATTTAGTGGAATAAAATTTTCTAATTAGGACCTTCATTTTTGTCGATAGAAAAATATCCAAAAGAAGGATCAAAGTCCGCCCTCATTTTACTCTGTTTAAAAAAAACTAAAAATAAACGGAAAAAAGAATTTTTAATTAAGATTCACTCGAAGGGATTTTTCTTTTTAGTTTCTTATCCCATTACGGTTCAGATGAAAGACAAAAAAAATCTATAAAAGTCCTTCTTTGTCAAAGGACACTATAAAAAAAATAAAGGAGTTTTGCTCAAACAATAATTTAGTTTAAACAGACAAGTAAATGCTGGTATGGTAAAGGATTTTAGTTTAACTCATTAAATATACATTTTTTAGATAAACGGAATGGATCCTTAGGTTCCTTGTATTTCTTTTGCTTTTTTCATCTTGCCTTCATACAGTTTCGAATATGCTTATATATACATATCGCTATAACAATTTCTTGCCAAATTAAACAAGCACGTGGAGACTAAATCTCTGCTGAAAAGTGAAATGACTGCAAAATTAACCCCAAATTATTAACACGGCCATGGATCGTGAGTGATTATTCAAAAACATCAGGCGAAAGTAAGTGTGCTCAATGCCCAAAAGAGGATTCTGAATAGTTTTCACTGTAAAACGGCTAATGTATGTACATGGTAAATCTGCACCAGAATTATTTACTGTGATTTATCATCCGGTAAAGCTTATAACGAACTATATGAAGCTTACAACGAACTATGTATATGAATCCTGATAGAAATTAGAGACATTACAAACAACCAACTAACAATTAGCCAAAAGTCCTCACAGGAAAAACCACATCAATTGTATTCCACTCAAACTACGTACGCCACAAGCCGAACATTGAATAATCTAATCAATCAACGATGGAAGCTACTTAAGTACTTACAATATTCTCCCCATCAAAGCTGCTTCCTAGTAATAAGTCAATTGGTCGCTTAAAATTGGTAGATGGACATGATTTGGATGATTTTATCGTTATTATCAACAACGTGCAATTTACCGTTTGCAATGTCAAAAAGGGAGAGTAATTATGGAAGTTGATTACGATTATGAATGTTTATTTAAAAATATTTTGCGTATCCTTTGGTGTTATACTGTTAAAGTACATTTTTCTTCTTAAAAGGCGCTACTGTCTTTGTAGGACTCGGGTCTCTTAAAGTCTGTTCTTCCAGTCGTGTCTACGTCTTTCTAGTACTCTCCAGTTTGTTATAGGAAGTTTCCGTATTATTTCTAGCATGTCAAACACAGGCGCGGATTCATGGGGGGGGGGTCACGGGGTCATGACCCCCCCTAAAGCGCTCGCTGTTTAAAAAACAAAATTGACCCAACAAAAAAAACAAAAACAAAAAATAACCAAACGACCAAAACCGAGCCAACTTTTTTGCAAATTGAAAAAACGACCTTAAAAAAATATTGATCTATACTCTTTCTATATGTTTTGACTAGCAAAAAACCCGCATGCGTTTCAACGCCTTTCAATAAAAAAAGATTATGTGTGCAGTAGGTGATTGCAAGAAATTATCAAACAATCAAAAACGCATGCTAAATGAAGTCAATGAAGTTGTGGCGCGGTCAGTGGCGTATTTTAAGATTTGGCGCTCTGGGCCTATAAGATTTGCCGGCCGTATATTGGGAAAAGGTATTCATCTTTTGGTCACAATAGGTCACCTTTTGGCCTTGTAACAATACTTCTCCCCCACGACACTTATGGTATAATTTCTTCTCTTCTTCTTTCTCTTGCGGTCGATTCTGAATCTTTCTGTGCATTTTTTCTTACCAGCCTCCTCATAAGCCTCAAAAGATTCCTGAAGGAAGGTGATAAGTGACTCGTAGAACCTGGAAACTAACTCTATGTCTGTTTCGAAACCTTGAGGAGTTTTGGAAACTATATAAGCTTTTTTTGTGAGCCGAGCCACTTATAATAGCTTCCAGAGCTACTAGTATTTCGTGTCAATCTTGCCTGACACAGGCATTGTCCTTGACTGATCGGCGCATTTTACAAATTTTTCGCAGTTACATTTTTAGGCTTAATTCAAAATGATTGTAGTAATTTTTAGTCCGGGGAAATTAACATTTTACAGAGACAAAATTCCAAAAGGGCTGAAAATTGGTCGACAGCTTCTTTGGGACTTTTTATGAAAACAATTTCGGAATCACAAAAAAATGGCCGCCGGAGATATCTCTTGCCTACAAAAAAGCCATCTTGTAATTTTTTCGAAAACCTAACCCTTTCGAAGGTATTCAACGTCAAAGTTTCCAAAAATTATTTTTCGGCCAAAAAATACCTTGAATAATTCGGAAGGATCAAGGTTTTCGAAAAAATTACAAGAGGGGTATTTTTTAGGCAATAAATATTGTTTCGTCTTGACTGATCAAACATTTTTTTTCGAAAAAACCAGTTTTTGAGTGATTTTTTGGCCAAAAAGTGATATCTCTGGCAGCCATGTTTTTTTGAGATTCCGAAATATTCTTGGTCGTCCTACGCTTCTTTTTCCTGATGGTCTACGATTGAAAATCCTGGCTAGAATTCTTTCTTCACTGCTGCCCGAGCCATCGTATTCTACTCAATTTTATATGTGTGACTATATTTATTTCGTCATAAATTTCTTCAAATTCTTCGTTCGTTCTAATGCGCCATTTGTTTTGGTTAACCCTTACAGGATTAAATATTCTTCTTAGAATTTTCCTTTCGAAGATTTTGAGCTTATAATCTGTAGGTTTAGTTAATGATATTTTCCGCTACGATACGACTATTTATGTCATTCTTTATCTTATTTTCTGGGGTAAGCATTGTCCCTTAATATACACAATTGTTCCCATTCAATGATTGCCAAGGCTGATGCTACGTCCTTATCTCTTCTAGATACATTCATATACTCTGTTTTCGTGTCATTTACTCTTCGATTGAACTTGGCTGAGCTTTCAACAATTCTTAAAAAGGTTTCCTTTACGTCTTGGGCTTTACGTCTATGTTATCTGCGAAGGTTAGTATCTGAATGTTTCTTGTGAAGATGCTATCTGCTCCATTAAGTTCTGCTTCTCTCATTATTGCTTCCAGAGCAATGTTAAAAACAACTGGTGAGATCGCATCTTCGGATTCTTGAAGGTTGAATTGCAACCGCGTATTCTCACCTCACTCTTCGGTCGTCATTTTCTGAATGAGTTCTATCAAATTTTTCGCGAATCCCATCTCTCTCACGTTGTTCTACAGCTCTCTTTTATAAAGCAGGTCATAAGCATTTCTGTAGTCTACAAAAAGAAGATATATATATCGATTACAGTTGAATTACATTGGAATCAAGAAAACGGTTGTTCATTATGGATTACATACATACATACATTACATTTAATCAATAGATAGATCGATGTTAGTCCCGCACATAAAGTATATACTGTGCTGTCAGAGTTTTTAACATGGGGCGATGTGTTTGAGGTGTCGACTTCGAAAAGAAACCAATCATTGAAAAAAGTTTACCCATTAAGTAAAGTACCCATGCCACATCAAAATTATATTCAAAGAGTACTTCGCAAAGCAGGAAGGATTCAAGAAACTTATAACTATGATTATTTTGTGTATGAAGTTTGGCTTGGAAATTGATTCTGTCAATCAATTTCTTGTGACTAGAAACTCGGGAAAAAGAGGAATGGGGCTTGGACAGAATCGCAGGCGGAGTCTATAGAGCTGCTAATAAACAGTCACTTTTCCGGATGAAAGGACGAAAATGAAGTCGGAACCTTAGGTAATGCCGGAGACACTGCTGGGAGGATATTTCCGCTATTATTAGTTACAAAGGAGAAGGTTCTTTGCGAGATTAATAGCTTCTCCCCCTTTTAAGCACTTGGCCCGCACGGCATACCACCAGTCATGTTACCAAGGCTGGTGGTCATGTTCAAGAACTTCGCGTTGCTCCATCACGTCCCCTAAGTTGGAGACAGGTGATAGTCGCCTTCATTCCAAAGGCCAGACCACGAATCCGCGAAGGACTCGAGGGACTATATGCCTATTAGCCTATCCTTTGTGCTAAAGACACTCGAAAGGGTCATCGACTCTCACATCCGTCAAACGGTAAATTCGACTTTATTTTCCCCAGCTCAACATGCCTATATCAGGGGTAGATCCACTAAGACAGCTTTGCACGAGATGATGAGAGCTATCGAAAGGGTCCTACGCTACAGGCAGCCTTCTTAAGACATAAAAGGCGCCTTTAACAATGTACATACTGAATCGATTCGAGAAACCTTCATATTCAAAAATGTAGAAGCAAGCCTTAAGCAATGGATGGCGGCTATCTTGAATTGAGAAATCTAAGCGGATTTGGGAAGAAAATGGTAATCAAACACGCCAACAGAGGTGCACCACAAGGAGGAGTGATCTCCACTTTACTATGGTTAGTAACGATAAATAGCAGTACTCAAATGGTAGTCTAACATCGAATAAGGTGTAAGAAGGTGCATAACCTTCTACCCTCCTTCTAGTTTCCAAAACTCAGTTTTTGGTCAAAAATCACTAACAATTGATTTTTGCAAATTTTTCGAAAAGCTTTCGAAAAAATGGCAGGGGTGTCATTAGGGCAGGCAATAATCTTTTGTATAAATAGAGCAAAAAAAATTTCTCAATAATCAGTTTCTGAGTCTTTTTTACCAAAAACTGATTTTTTGAAACTTTGACCTTGAATAACTTCGAAAGGGTTGAGTTTTCGAAAAAATGACAGCAGGGCTTTTTGTAGGCAATAACGTTTCGTATTGACTGATCAAAACAAATTTTCAGTTTTGAGTGATGTTTTTGGCCAAAAAGTGATTTTTGATAACTTTGACCTTGAATAACTTTGAAAAGGTTAATCGGGTCAACATCTTTGTAAGAATTGTAAGAGTTGTAGAGAATTTTATTGTCAACATTTAGGGCCTTTGTACGGGGTTGTACGACCTGTAGAAACCGAGATACAAGGAAAACACCGAAAAACCGCTATATTTCCGGCAGCCATGTTTTTTTTTGTGATTCCGAAATTGTTTTCTTAAAAAATTCCAAGGAAGCTGTAGACCAATTTTCAGCCATTTCCGAATTTTGTCTCCTTTCGTGCGTTTTTCTTGCTTATTTCTCCGGACTATCAGAGCTTAATAAATTTAGATATTCCTCCATTTCAAAATTACTTTCGTCAAACTGTCAAACAAAACTGCTCCCCAATGTGGTTAGACAACTGTGTAACGCGCTTTTTTCCGTGCTGCCCTGCTCTGCGCTTACTGCGTGACACAGCTCAATGTGCGCCTTAGCTAAACCTAGAAACTGTGAATTTTTTAGCCCATGGTCATCTCCAATGAAGTTATTGTGGACAGAAAATATAGAGAAAGCTTTGGACGACATCGTGAAACTAATGAGTCACGAGTAATAAGTCACTTTATTTGGTACTTTTTGACAAAGCTTAAGTGAAAAAGTACTTTTTGGCAAAGCTTAAGTGAACCTGATGACTCATTACTCTGGAAGTTGATAGGGTATGTAGAGGCCCGCAAGTCCACTAACCCAAGTATTTAACTATGTAGTGGACATACGGCCACTAGTTAAAAATATATAAAATACTGACTGCTATTTACAGTTATTATTTAATTTTATACATATATACAGATGAGTTAGATTAAGACTAAATAATTATTTTACATGTTCGCCTTATATAGGCTGGAGATATTCCATCGCCTACTTTAAAGTAGACGATGAAATATTTCCCGCCTGCTATTTTATTATTTTATATGGGGTACCAGGTAGCTACTATCCATAGCCTACCTGGTTCCCTATATACCCCCTTTTCAGCTGTGGTGTTGCGCTGCTATCAAGCAGATGATCACCCTGCGAATACTGATGAGAGATGTCCCTGATTCTGCTGGGGTGTCGTTGATGTTGCAGGCTGTGTAGGTATTCCTGGATAAAGCTGGAAACGATCCTGGTTGTGGTGGATAGTTCACTTGAGGTCCAGGTGTTTCTGGAGGAATTGACTGTTCCTGAAGAGGTTGATAGCCGTATTCCTTAGAGAAATCCTCTGTAGGTTTGATTCTTATAACCGTGCCAGATCAAAAATCTCCCTGTTCTAGCCTCGGGGTCACCAATGTAGAGGCCGCAAGTCCACTAACCCAAGTATTTAACTATGTAATGGACATACGGCCACTAGTTAAAAATATATAAAATACTGACTGCTATTTACAGTTATTATTTAATTTTATACATATATACAGATGAGTTAGATTAAGACTAAATAATTATTTTACATGTTCGCCTTATATAGGCTGGAGATATTCCATCGCCTACTTTAAAGTAGACGATGAAATATTTCCCGCCTGCTATTTTATTATTTTATATGGGGCACCAGGTAGCTACTATCCATAGCCTACCTGGTTCCCTATAGGTATAACCTTGAATTTTAAAGTTTTAAGATAGGTTGGGGTATTCTGCGTGCAGTCATACTTTATTCATGAAAATAGGTCATAAGGTTACAAAAATACAGGGTGATATGTAAAACTCTAAAAAAAATATTTAAAACGCCCTAGCGGCTAAACCGTTGCGATTTCCGCCCCCCCCCCCATTTTTTTCGTCCAACCAAAACCTATCAACAGCCGTCCGCTTTGTAAAGTTAGCGTATACACCCTGTATAAGTTCAAATAAGGGGAAATGAGTATTTTAAATCTTTAAACGGCGATATCTCATGAATGGCAATTCATACGGGAAAATGTGTAATATCTTTTTTTGTAGATAATCGCATAATCTAAAAACCTTGTAAACACTATTATCGGGTAAGACTTACAGTTTAAGAGATATTAGCCAAAAACGGAATTTTTTGTTTTTAGGGGGTGTTTTTTGGGGGTAGCGTACAACCAGTTTTCCGAAACTTTTTTTTAACATATTCTACTCACTAAAAACTATTATTAAAAAAAAATTTGTGAGTTAACATTTTTTTAGGGGTTAAAACCCCTAACAACTGGACTAAAATAAATTCATTAAAGCTACATCATTCCCAAAAATATAAAATATAATTCTTTAATACGTTTTTATAATATTAAATGACTATTTGTTCTATAACTACCTTTTTCATGATAATTCAATGACAAGCAGCTTGGATAAAATTATCGTCGTCGATAATTAATAGCCATAAAACTTTTACATCGTCTCTCATAATTCATGCAAAAAATGAACTAATAAATTTAATAATTTGTCAAACTACGTACATTTCAATTGAACTAAAGAAGTGAATTACACCACGTTGAGCCATATAACAAAGAACCTTCATTTGTAAACTTAATTAACAGCAAGTCAATCATTGCCACTATGAATTAACATCATAAGCCCCCGGGGAAATTGAACATTAAAGCTTCTGCTACCATTTCTGTCTTTCACCATACCTCCAAATACATATTGCTATCCGCAAAGTAAAGTTTAAACTAAAAACCCTAGCGATCTACTCTCGATGGTATGTATATAATTGAATCCTATAATAATCTAACAAACACACTCAAACAGTTTTCTCTTTTCCATAATTGATCGAAAATCCTGCAAAATTCAATTAACAAAATGATGCCATTGTGTGTCACAGAAGGCGGAACACTCATCACAATATTCTCCAGTTGGCAGGCATTCAATTTCCATAACACTGAGTTTCTCGCTCAAACTCCATCCACTTCGCCTCTGTTCCTTCTATAAAACTTACACAAAAGCTTCTTCTTTACATTAAAATAAAAAAAAAGGACTGGAGGGAATTCCATCCTTGTTTTCCACAAGACTTCATACTATGCAGCTGTGAAATTCATCGAATTCATTTATGTGCAAAACCATATCGTTCTACTAACTTTAACTTGGTTATACCATTGTAGTCTCAGGATGTGTAATATTCAACGATTTGAAAATGCAATCAGAACCGAAACATATACTCCCGTATACATACATAGTATGTCACACTCTGCTGCTGCTATACAGGTTTATACGTTCCATTTTGTTGCCATGGATTTGGAATTGAATGAACAAGCACGAGGATTCGACGAGTCTCGTCCTGAATGTATAACATTAATTCTCCTTTTCAATTCACTCACAGCATCCTCTACGCTGACATCGTTGGATTTACAGCAATTTCCTCAACGTACAGTGCACAGGACTTAGTTAAGATGCTGAATGAACTGTTTGCCAGGTTCGATCGTCTAGCAGAGGTAATTCGAATTGAACCGATTACTTGCGCTAAAAGGACATCAATATCTCACGACACTTTTTTTGAACAGAAATACCAGCAGCTACGGATTAAAATTCTCGGAGACTGCTACTATTGCATCAGTGGTGCTCCAGTTGAAAGGCCCGATCATGCCGCACTTTGTGTCTATATGGGTTTATCGATGGTGAAGGCAATCAAGTGAGAGTCCATTTTATATCCTTTTTTTCACTTAAAATTTAATCTCTCCATTCCGGTGTTGTTGTTTTTTTCACCCGTTACAGATATGTCCAGCAAAAAACGAATTCACCAGTTGATATGAGGGTTGGAATTCACACGGGGGCTGTCCTGGCGGGTATCCTTGGTCAGCGACAATGGCAGTTTGACGTTTACTCAAAGGATGTAGAGCTGGCCAACAAGATGGAGTCAAGTGGAAAAGCTGGGTAAGTCAACAGGAAAAAAGGTAAAACGGGAGAAGAAAAAATTGATAACTTTTTTGGGTGGAAAAATTAGGAAAGCAGCGCAAAATTCAGCTGTGTAGCTCCTTCCTTGTATCGGTGGTTGGGTGTTCGTCCTTTTTTTTAAGGTTCATAACAAATATAAACAGAAGCTTCGAGGAGTATTAAACTTTTAGTATCAATTGAGCATAACAAGCAACTAAAAGAGTGAGTAATTAGTATGCGACTTTGAGTGAATCCTTCCGTTCAAAAAGGTAAAACTTAAGGTAGAGAGACCCTCGAACCCTGTCTGCCAACTGAACAGAATAATGGCGAAAGGGATCAGAAATTCTTCTAAAATATCTCAAGGGACTAAGATTCTACTCTTGAATAAATAAGAACGAGACGAAAATTGTATCGTACTAGTCCTGACTCCCGCTGGAGCAGGACGAACAAAACCATAGAACGAACCAACGAACGAACAACAACAGCAAAAACAACAACAACAAAATAAACCGCACTAAATCCCCTTTAGAAAAGCTCTAAAGATTGTTAGTGTTTGGTTCCGGTGGGAATACGAATAAGGGTTTTTGGTCCATTAGAAAATTCAAGCTGTAAAATACTGGTGAAGGCTTATATGTCGGTGTAGTGGTGTGATTGTAACGAATGTACAATATAGTAGCTTGTGGGTAGGAGTAAAACATTTTCTGTTTTCCTAACTGATAGAAACAAATCGTCTTCCTTCAGGCTCTTAGGATTCAGACTACTCGTCTTTGTTTATTCTTAAAATGTTTCACAGCAGCAGCAGAAAGAAGCGTTGTGCGTGTTGATGAGATTCGTTCTTGGTCGTTCGGTCGGTCCCGGTTGGTGGGGAAATGATAAATTGAGGATTTTGTAATTAATTGGAATTGAAAGCGAAAAGATTTAAATTATAATATTTGAATGTTGTTGCTGTAATTAAAAGAAATTTTTTTTTATTTTTTTGCTTAAAACTTCTTTTGATTTTAGGATAAATATATTCGGCGGGATCGAGATATATGGACTAGACAGTAATTTCAAATCGAAAGTGTTTTTAAAATCACAAATTTTCTCCAGACGACAAATCGACCGCAGAGATAAATTCAGGCCACCGCGAATGCTTATCGAAACCAACAAGAGCGCAACTAGAAGCATACAGAATAAAAAGACATACCGCGGATAAAGTATGCAGAAAAAAATAGTTTAAAAAAACTAAAAAATACGCTTTTATTTTAAAATGAACTAAAAAATAAAAAATAATTTTGAATGTAAAGTTTTTATTGCTCTAGCCAGTATATGGAAACTACCTACCATTCGAAATGTAAAAAAGCGTGGGCGCTAAGAATATAGGTAAAGAGTCCCACGCTTTTTTAGATGTCGAAAAGTAGGTAGTTTCCATATACTGGCTAGAGCAATAAAAACTTTACATTCAAAATTATTTCTTACTTTTTAGTTCATTTTAAAATAAAAGCGTATTTTTTAGTTTTTTTTAAACTATCTATTTTATTTTCTACTTTTCAGTCTATTATATGTCTTCCGCCATTTTGTAATGACAGCCATATTAGATTTAAAATGGCGTCACACAGCTTACTGTACTATACTCGTCATACACTTTCATTTAATACTCATACCGAGGGCGTTGTAAAGAAAAAGATAAACCGTCATTTTGTGTTGGCCGAAATTTTGAATTTGGAATGACATCACACAATGCATAGTATTCTAATTGTCTCACCCTTTCATTTGATACCCATACCGAGTGGGTTGTACAGAAAAAGGTAATCCGCCATTTTGTGTTAGCCGCCATTTCGAATTTACAATGACACCACATAGCTAATAGTATTTTACTTGTCATACCCTTTCATTTGGTATTCATATCGACTGGGGTGTAAAGAAAAACGGTAATCTGCCATTTTTTGATGGCCGCCATTTTGAAAGACGCCACATAGCTAATTGTATGGCACTTGACATACCCTTTCATTTAATACCCATGTTGGAGAACCCAATTGCAAAATTCACCCGCCATCTTGGCACCGTCATCTTGATTTTCTTACAAAATGGTCAGATTGCATTGTCACGCGAACTATACATATGTGCAAAATTTGAAGTTGATCGGTTATATGGAAGTGGGCCAAAATCAAGTTGCAAGATTTGTTTACATGAAACATACAACATACAGGTTAAGCTAATATGAGGCGTATAAAAAGAAAAGAGAAATATCTAACATATTCACAACGTCCATTAAAAATTACGCTGGAACCTATCTCAGAAAATTTACTAGGCGAATACCAAATATGGCTTTGGGAGAGGAAGGTCAACCACCGACCAACTTTTCATACTAACAAGTCCTAGAACAATGGTGGGAGAGGAATGTTAACATAACATATACCAGATTTTTGTGGACTTCAAGCAGGCATACGACTCCATCCAGAGAAAGAAGCTACTTCCTTCCTACTCGAATTAAGTGTGCCAGCTAAACTAGTACGTCGATACAAATTCCCGAGTAATAGTTCAGAACACTCTAACAAATGCCTTCTAAGTTAATCAAGGGGATATGAAGCAGTTATTAATAAGACATCAATTCAACGAAATTACACACAAATGCGCTTAGGTGATCAGGAATCCCGATAATAACATAAACATAGTAGGGAAGTCAGTAAGAGCAGTTAAGGAATACTATTCAGAAATTGAAGAAACAGCCAAAGAAGTAGGCTTGGGAATCAACGAGAAGAAAGCCAAGGTAATGCTGCAGACACGAGGTAGAAACTTGACGATAGGTGAAGATAAGTTAGAAATGGTTGACCAGTTAGCATACTTAGGCTCAACCTTGACGAATAAAAACGTAGAGCTAAAAGAAATCAGTAGGAGAATTCTACTCGGAAACAAAAATTTTTTGGAAATCGTAAATTGCTGAAATCTCGAGCAATACTTCCAAAGACGAAGTTTACGCTATTTAAGACA
This sequence comes from Thereva nobilitata, assembly GCA_963855945.1. Lineage (NCBI taxonomy): Eukaryota > Metazoa > Arthropoda > Insecta > Diptera > Therevidae > Thereva > Thereva nobilitata. The sequence continues at coordinate 90,301,415 of OY979698.1, read as the reverse complement.
CTATTTCGCCCTTTTATATCCTTTGTTAGGAAGGCAAATGGAGAATCGAGCATTTATGTTGGTGACCGTGAAGGGTGTCATTTTAGCATACTCAATAGACCGGTTCTGGTTCGATTACAAAGGTTAAGCAGCATTGGACATGATTAGTACTAAGTTAGGTGACCGCGTTGGTAAAACGACACTTGTGTTTAAAAATATAAAGCTTTCGACACCGGCGCAGTTATTACTCAGATATCCACGACGAAATTCTCAAATTTTTCGGCCTCTTTTTTCCACTCGGGATCGGGTAGCAAAGCAATAATTTTTCGTCAAGGGGGCCAAATGAAGCATTCCTTATGGCGAGGTTCGAATGAGGCAATCCACACGGGTTCACATGATGTATTGGGGCTATCATATTTCAATCAGATATTTAATCTAAAGTGCCATAACTTCTTCAATAGACCAATTTATTTAGGCAAGAATAATTTTTAAATTTTCTTCCTGCCATCAACTTGAAACACCTAAAATAAATGAAATTTTCAATATACAAATTTAAAATCTCATTCCAGTCACACACTTTATAAAAACCTTAAAAAAATCAAGGAAGATTTATTTATACCCCATTAAAAAAATAACCCATTTCAAAAAAAGTAATTTCTTAAATACCCTTGAATTCAGAACTAAAATCATTTTTCAAACAAACTTCTAGCAAAAAAAAACGGCCAAGATTGCTAAATTAAAAATAAAAGGTAAAAAACACCAAGGATCATAACAAAAATATAACAGGGGGGAAAAGTTATAAATAAAATTCTTCCTCCTCCAATCCTCTAATTAAAGATTTTCCTCATTATCCTTTCCAGGAAAAACATAAAAAGTCAATTATCCTGACCACTGGGAATTTTTAATTAAGAATTCTGTTATCACCGAGTTTCCTTTTGTTGCCTCCTGGGAGAAACCTGACCTTCCTTAGAAGTAAATATATCTTATAAAAAAAAATTTTTTTTTTACAAAAATAATCCTTGAAAAACGGTCCTTAACCACACAATCCATGAACCAAGCACAATTAATCATCCCTGGGACAAAATCCCTTAATCCTGTCCGCTATCCTTACGATTTCTACACGAAATTTATTTTTTTTTTACAAAAAAAAACAAAATAAAAATATAAAACACTTTTTCTTCTAGAAGAGGACTTTTAGGAAGATTCACTTAAAACAGGACTTTTTTTTTATTATCTCCGAAACAGGAAAGTTCACATCTCTGAGAAAACCTTGGGCTTCCTAAAAGGAGAATTTGAAGTTGAACCGGCCTTTGGAGAGAAAAGAGAAGAGGCCTTACGGATAGCAGGACTAAAAACATACTTCATAACAAAAGTCGTACAGCCAGTAAGTATCCACCTGGTTTTAACACTCATATACATATAATCGTACACAAAATGAAAATTTCCCGGGGAATATTTTATTATAGAATAGAATTGGCAACTAATGAGGGCACCACTGCTTTTTGGGAAGGATCCAAGATCCAGGAGGAGAAGATGAGGAAAAGGACTCCAACATAATAGCGCGGTGCGGTGTATGGAAATTAGACTTTCGTTCCATTTGTATTCTCGGGTATTTACTTAATGGAGAGTGTCTGTGGAAAATGTACAGAGAAGAATGGGGTTGGGGGGAATACCGCTAGGGAATTATCAGATTGCGGATGTTTTCAAAACAATCCCAAAAAGGATGAGAGTAAAGCGACAGAAAATCTCGCGGGTGGCATGATGTGATTATCTGGAAATGCTTGAATTTTAATTGTTAAGAGTCCGGGGGGAGATTCGACTCTGGTTTCCTACCCTCATTTAAATTATCATCAATTAAAACCCTTTAAAAGTTATGATGGCTGGGGGTATAGCTGGTAGAGTGAATTTCCTTCTTTTTCACAGATTTTCAAAAACAATTCAAAATGTCTTTATCTGATTCCGGTGTTTATTTTTACTTTAATCCTTTAGTGAAAGTAGAGGGCGCGATAATATAGAGGTAGAGGAAAATTGAAAATTTTCTAGGTGATGTGATTTACTTAAGTTTCTAATCAAAATATTTAATCCTTCTCTCCTACTTTTCTTAATTTGCCATGTTTATTTTCATTTCCATTTTGATTTAGTCGAAAAAGTTTTAAGGAGTTTCAATGAAACAATTTCGCACTGTAATAGGGGATAAGATGCTTGAGGAAATCTAGATTATTGTTGAAAGATTATTTCTTGTATTTGATGATTAAAAAGTTTAGACTTTAATATAGGTATGTACTAGACCAACGGTGGGGAAACTCCGACCCGCGGGCCATGTACGGCCCGCGAAAAGTTTTTATCCGGCCCGCGAGATGTTTAAAAGAAATTATAAAACAATATTTTTCGATGTATTTCGTCTAGTTTAAATTAAATATTACATCCATTGACGTAAGTTACACTATGCATCATTTCTTTTATCATCCTCATACACAAACCGGTTTTATAGAGACAATGAAATCTTACACTGTTTTTTTTTAGAATTAGTGAAGCAAACAAAAAAACAATGTGATTCTAAAAATTGTGTTAGTCCAGTCAAATAACTCAAAAAAAATGGAACAACCTCGGAATGAGAGGTAATAGGCTGAAAATTTGTATGCACCTTTGCTTTGGCATTTTAAATGATGTGTCAAGTCTCATATAATGTTAAAGGTCAAAGGTAAAAATCAATTTTTGGCAAATATCTCGCTTTCTATGCGTTAAATGATATTTTCATCTACTATAAAAGTTATTCTTATAGGAAACATAGGGTAAGTGTATTTTCTGTGAATGTACATTTCGAATTCACATAAATCATTAATAGATTCAGCATCCCAATATAGAATTGGGATGCTGAATCTATTAATGATTTATATGTAGTTAGATATGTCCCAAATAAAAACCTATAAATAATCATCATACTGAAAAACTCAACTATAAGACTTTTATTGAATAAAATACAAACAAAAATACTCTCGAGAACGTACCCAAATTTATTTCCCTAAAATGAAAGACCCAAAAAGATTCGAAAATAACTTCTAAAAATAAAAAATTCAAGACACAACGTACACCTTAATCTCCAGTTGAGCTATGAAAAAAACCAAATCAATAAATTATGTTGTTTTCATACGAGTAATCTCAAAAAAACTCCTTCCTTTTTATAATTCACTATAGATTTTCCTGCAGAAATCCTTCCTTAATATTCCGATTAACTACTGTCTTCCATCTTTCAATATCCAATCATAAATCCTTGATGGAATAATAATTTGTATCAGCAATCTCGAAGGATAATTTTTGACTTTGAGTATACAATAATAGAAACTAAGCAATTTTCCCAAAGGTAACGATATTTTAAGTATCCAATTGTAAAACCGCCATTTTCTTTTTTACTACCTCAAAGTCCAGACGTGAGCAACCTCAGTTTGGATTCCTCTTAAGGTTTTCACATTACGACAAGTTCCTTGAGCTTGGCATTCAACCAAGTGCAAGACATAAAATGGAAAAAAGGGGATTACAGAATTGCAATGGAAGAAAAGAAATGCCATTGAAGAATGTAATAAGGAAGAAGCAACTACTTTGGTGGCACCACACAACTACTCTACTCGTTTCCACTCGTCTAGAGCAATATAACTCCGTGCAGTGATTTTTTTTTTATATTTGCAGCTTTGATGCATCGACAACTTTTTTAGATTTTCAATTGTTTCCTTTTACTTTTTATCGTTGCAGTTCGTCGCAGAAGGAGATAAAAAGAAAAATGGAACAGCAACGAATGCAAGTTCAAGGAGTGACGGTGCTGATGGTGGCACTGAAGTAGATTCTACAGAAATTGTTCCTGATGACGATTCAAAGGTAAAAATTTTTTTTTGTTGTTTGTGTGTATTCTATTTTTGGTAACTATGAAGGTAATCAATAATTTAATTTTGGATCTGATTTAAAAAGTTGGTTGAATTGGATTTTATGTTTGAAGGTTGACGATTTTCTAGGTTGCAAGAACATTTCGGAATTTATAAGTGATTTAAATCTGCCATAAAATCGACATAAAATAAAGCCTGCCTCTATACACTACACCAAACTCAAGCATTACATACATAGATTTTTAAAGATATAATATAAATTTTCAAGAATTCAAAAACTAAAATAACAATACTTTCAATAACTCCATTCCATGACCCAAATTCCTGATTACCAACAAAAAATGAAAGTTATAAATTCAAGTCCATCAACACTCAACATCCAAAAGATGGATGGACTATATGAATCAACGATGAGATGCAAAAACCTCTTATGTTACATTCTTTCTTGATTTTCCTGTTTCGTGCGTGAAATATGTGATACATACTCGTATATCACACATTCCTTCCTCAAGTAGAAAAATATTGAAGGATATTCCATTATTCTATTTGAATGTTATCCTCAATACTAAACACGTGCCTTTTGTTTCTTCCCCTTTTTTTCTTTTAGCAGCCACAAATTTTCTGTACAATGTGCGAAAAGAAAATTTCCCCAAGATCCATTAATTCAAGTCGATCAAGGAAAAAATATCTCACAAAATCCTTGTACCATCTGCTTTTTACTACCACACACATTTACAATAACACAAAAACAACAATATTTATACAGAGAATGAAAAAGACTTTGGCGGGGGGGGGGGGGGAAGTGGAGCTCAGAAAGAGTGTATCTCCAAGTTTTTTTAGAGTGGTTGTTTTATTTTTGGTTTGTATGCATGTAGTAAAATATATACAAAAGTCTATGTAATTCGTCACTATAAGCACGTTTAAAATTTATCCTCTTTTTCCTGTACATACGTTTTGCAGGCCGAGGAGGATTTTAACATTACTGCTGATAAGGAAAAGGAAGAGGATTTCAAGCAACGATTGCGGAAAGAGTTAGTTGCTCGTGATGGACATGGGTTTGTAGATAATAATTTAATTAATTAACTAAGACAAGTTGTATGCTCATTTTTTCTATATATATAAATTTCTTGCAGTGACTTATCTAAGGATACAACAATATTCTTGGTATTTAAGAATGAGGAATTGGAAACAGCTTATGCAGCACATCGTGAACCATTTTCATCGGTACCACTATTAGCAGGACTATTTGTGCAGCTAATCGATTTTATTTATGCTGCTATAATAGTACCAAAGTGAGTTCGGATAAACATTTTTATGATTTATTTTTTAATTTATGATTTTTTTTTAATTTAAGCTATAAAATTGCACGTCTATATTACTCTGACAAAATACCTTATAGTATAAATCACTAACAATGAAATCGGGGAAATTTTTTTAATGTGAGTCGTATATAAAATGAAGGATTTTATTGGCATTGTTGAACAAAAGCTGTTTACCTTCTCTAAATTTACATGTGCTCCTGAATCGAGCATAAAAGAATTTATTTATTAAGATGATCGGAACGATGAAATCCTTTATTTTTGGCTTAAACGAAAAGCGTTATAAATTTTTCAATATTAATCGAAAACATTACAATCCCGTTTTCTCTAAAGTCTTGTAATACTAGGTGGGGTGAAAAGTAACCTCCTTGGGAATGAAAAAAAAAATTTTTTTTTTAATGTTTTTTTATTTCATTTAATATAGTCCCCTTTTAGCTCGATACACTTTTTCCAGCGATTTTCCAACTTATTGATTTCGTCCGAAAAGTAATTTTCCGGAAGGTCTGCAAAAAACTCCTCCGCGGCGGCGTTGATAATTTCCTCGGGTGAGCAGAATTTTTTATTGATGAGCCATCTTTTGAGGTTTGGGAAGAGATAATAGTCCGAGGGAGCCAAATCGGGCGAATACGGTGGATGCGACAGCAATTGGAGCCGTAAGTCATTGATTTTAGCCGTGGTTGCGATGCTCTTGTGCGCCGGCGCATTGTCTTGCAAAAACAAAATTTTTGTTCGCTTCATGTGAGGCCGTTTTGCAGCGATTTCGGCCTTCAATCGCTCCAATAATGCACAGTAATACACTGTAAAAAATTTCTGTGGTAATTTTACAAAAAAAATACTGGAAGTTTTATTCACAAGCAGTTTTGTAAATTTGCGATATATATTATTAGGAATATTCCAAATCTACTTTACGTATTTTTACCAACTGTGTAGTAAATATACATTATTTGTGGGATGTAAAAATACAATCAGTATTGGAGCTTTCACTTCATAGTTTTGTAAATTTCCAAAACTTTTGTGTATGCCCTCTCCCTACACATAAAAATAGCATTTTGTTCACCATGCAAGGACCGCTTCGCAATGAAAGCTTCAAGCTTCAAGCTGCAAGCTTCAAGCTGCAAGCTTCAAAATACAAGCTTCATCTGAGTTTTACTTTATTTGAGCACAGCTTGAAGCTGTGAATGTGAATCATTGTACAAACCCTTTTATCCTTATTTTTGAAGCTTGCAGCTTGAAGCTTTAATTGTGCATCGCCCCTAAGATCCAAAAATTATCAAAAATTTCTTGGCTATTACAAGAACTGCCCAGACCCTGACCAAAGTCAAAGGTCTGACCTTAACTTAAGAACAATAGGCCTTAGAAAGGCGGGAGTCTGGAGTCACAGTCAGCTTCTCAAATTGGCGTTTGAGTTTGAGCCACCTATACACCAGGATATACTAGATTCAAGAAGTGCGGATTTGTTAGACATCCATTCTTCACAGCTCTTGATATTCACAACAAAAGGTTTTCAAAATCTAAAGGAAGAAGCGACGCCTGGTGTAAGTGTCTTCTTTTTGTAGTGGCAATGCACCGCAGATAGCATGTGTTATGACTGATGTGAAAAGAGCCGAGTCCTAATATAATCTCTAAGATTGCAGTAGGATTAGGTACATTATGCACTTGAGATACTGAGGAGGGCATTAGGTTCCAGGTTTTTCAATTGGGCTTATGGGCCTTTGTGTTTTGTTCCAGCTTAGGCCACCACACTAGTTCAGCGTAGGGTCGTAATTTGTCTAAAAATGGTCGTATAAGTCAATGCATACGTTACATTCTAAATTTTTCCCAGGCCATTGTATAAAATGATAAGAATTTTTCATCATGTTATGGTCCTATGGGACCTGACTATGTTGAAGCTGCGATAAACGAGTAGAGCGGCGATACTAGCGGAGCAGAGATAATACAAAAAAGGTTTTCAATAGAGCTGTTTATATTGGAGCAACGCGGTGACTCACTCTTTGGTCGCGACCAACGACAAGAGCTACGATAAAGCTTTGGTTACTTTTATCTGCTAGTATCGTTAGTATCAAGATGGATGTTGATTCCTCAGTCATATTGTCAACGTTCTGTTTGCGCTTCTGTCATAAACTGGTAAGACTGCTTTATTCGCGCTACTCACAGCTTTTGGCACAGCCTTTGTCACAGCTTTTGTCACAGCTCTTTTACCATCTATCGCAGCTCCAACATTATCACACCCACACACTCTTAATTCCCAGATATTTAAAATATTTTCATTACTTTTTTTGGATGTTCCAGTTGGATAGTATTTGAAAGAGTGAACAAACACAGTGTAAACGGCAGTGGCTAAATTTTTACACCAAATTGCTATTGAGTCGAAATATAGTAATAGTATCACATATACTTTTTATATAATGGATTCATTATTCCTTCTGACCATTTTCCAGTGTACCGTGTCTCGAAGTGTAATATGTATTGAAAAAACCTTTCACCATGTTCATCTGATACTGCACCAAGATTTTCGTGAATGAAATCTAAGTTCGGGTCCGAAAAGACGATTTTAAAGATTTTCTCATTTGCAGATATTGTACTTAAAATTGAAGAAAACAAAAAGATATTCAGAAATATTGCAAAAAAAGTACAGAAAAATCGAAAAATACCCAGTTTGAGGGCTAAAACCGCCTAAAAAGTGGGCTTCTCGGGGTAGAAAATCGGTAGACTTTATAACCCCTTATTAAGAACCCTAAAAGGAAGCTCTCTGCCAATTTTCAGCCTGTACCTAAAATATTCCGTACTATTAATTTAACCCAATTTTCTCACAATTTTACACTGTTTCTTGCGGAAAAAAAATTACGTGATATTTGCCGAGACCCTCCCCCTCCCCCACGTGAGATTTGGTGAGATTCGGCTCGACCCCCTCCCCCCTAAACGCCTCACGTAATTTATGGATGACCCCTTACGCCCATAATATTTATCTAACTTTTCTTTTGTTTCATTCGCCGTTTTGCCTTTCAAAAAATAATGTCGTTTTTGTGCATACTCAACCTGATGGCAAACACGTAAACAACAATCACCTGTCAAAAAAAACTAAAGACAGTATCGCACTGAAATTTGGCATGTCTGCCTAAATATGAACGGACTTCAAAGCACCACAGCGCATTCTGGCGGTCAAGGAGGTTACTTTTCATCCCACCTAGTACATGGCAAATATCAGGAGCTATGCAGAGTCACAATCAAGGGATTTTTCAAGAACACCAACTGACCTTTTAAGACTTTTCTTTGTATTATTAGTTTACTTAACTTCCTTATTAGCACAAAAAGGGCTTGTTTAGAAATATAGTCTTAAACCTTTAAAAAGTTTGCTTCTGTGTAATTTAATTGTTTTATTCTTCCGATATTAAAACGCCAACAAAATATATTAAATCTAAGAATTTCCTTTTCCTTTATAACCTTGTGTGGGATTACATCGTCATGCCAAAAGACACAATAATTTTAAATCTATGGTACATTTCCCAAATTGAGATCTAAACTCAATTATAACGTGATATCAGAAAGAAGATAGATGATACAGTTAATAATAATCGTGTCAACCCTTCGAAATTTATGACATAATACAGAAGCATATAACTATCCCATGAGGGTGTTCGTGGAAAGTCTTATGAACATCATCCCCAGTGAAATAAACACTGCATTTTTCAATATATGTATATGACAGAAATTTATGCTCAAAAACTTCCCAACTTTTTTGAATGTGGACATATACATGGTAAAGAGTCTTCGTGGTTTGCAACTTCGGGGGGTGAAAACTTCAACAACATCCAACACCCCTCCACTCCAATTTAACAAAAAAAAACTTTACAATATTAATATAAAATCAATCGATGTTTTAAATCTACCAAAAGATTTCCATAAACAGTCTATAAATATAACAAAATTTCATCCATAAATTGACCCGAAACATTTCATAAATCAGCAAAAAGTAACACCATTCGTCTCCGGAGTAATAAAGTCAAATATTCTAAATGTCACTACCACTTTTAATATGAAGGCAACACGAAAGGAAGCGCCCCTAACCGTCGACAGTCTAAAAATTCCTTTTTTTTTGTTTCATTCCAATTTGACATAAACATGGTGAAATAAAAACAAAATATACTTTTTCTTTTTGAAGAAAAGAAGAAACTCCTTCACCTTGTTTAACATGCGTTTTTTATGGTAAAAATTCAAGATAAAAATTGAGAGAAGAAGGAAATACATCATAAGGGTTGGAGAAAAGCTTCAACGTAATTCAAGGATGAAGGACGATTCTTTTTCATATATACATATATCCACTTCAGTTCAGTCTGCCAGGAAGCCCCACAAAAACGTGGCTAACCCCCAGTACCTGACTTTTAGGGTAACCCTTTTATTAAGATTATTAAAATGTTGTGGAATGTTAACGAAATTTTCGCTTAAGCCTGTTGTCGTATTTGTGCTTAAGTAAGCTAAGTTCATAACTTTTGACAGTATTCACCTTTTTGGCTGTTGTACCCATTTTGGATGTAAAAATTTATTTTAAAAACATATAACTGTAAAAATTGATGATCCTCGTACGCACATACGATTTTTTTTTAAAAATTCCAGAGATGTCTTTTGTCAAAAGAAAAAATTTACTTTCGAAATGGTAGATTAAAATTGTCCTTGAGAAGTTAGAGAGTCTCCGATACAGAAAGGGGTGTGTATAAAAATTTCCAGGTAAAATGGCACGTGTATCCTGTTTACGATATACCTTCTTCAAAAAAAATATGTAATTTTTTTTGGGATCTGTTTGTCGTTTTTTTTTTATTATTCTTTATTTCTTTCACAAATAAAATTGTTCACTCTTCGTCAGACGGTTTTAAGACAGGCTGTTAACCTGCTACATTGTTTCAAGTTTTCTATATTTTGTTCAAGTAAACTTTTTATAATACGTTCAACCTTTAAAACTCCATATTTCATGTTTTATTCCTTTTTTCCATAGTAATGGGCGAAGAGGTAGTTATCTACTAATTTAAAAACTTTAAACTTTTTTTCCAGTATGTATCTTCATTACATGGTTATCATGGCACCGCTGGCACTAGTTATACTTCTGGTATTCGTTTCTATGGCAGAAAGTTTTCCAGGGGTGAGTTTTATCTAGTTTTAAAAATCATTTTCTAATTAAGCGCTTTCCTAGTAATTTTTTTTTCAAGTAGCTCTTCAACTTTCTTTTTGAGTGGTGATTAATGTTGGTTGATTACGCGCGGTTTTTTCTTTGTTGCATATTTTCCACCTCAAGTAGGTACTTTTTTTTTAGTTTAGTTAATTTTGTAATTTTTTTTTGTTGCACTTTTAAGAGAGAAGACGATGCTTAATTAATGTAAAAATATACACAAACATAACAGTCGCTCGTTAATTAATTGAAAAGTTCCTAGAAGTGACACAAGAAAAGGTAGATATCATCCGTTAATTAGTTTCAGTTTTTATAAGCGAATCTTTTCATTCAATAAAATCAAGGATATGGCATTTTATATCTAGTAAAAATAAACTAAAATAATTCTTTACAAAACATGATAACTAATTCTACTTGTAAACTGCAACGTCTTGTAACGGTTTGAAATATAATTTTGTTGTCATTTGTTAACCAAATGGAATAGTATCGGAAGTCGTCCAAGAATCAATTAAAACAACTTTATATAAACAATGCAACTCCTGCGTGGAATCCATATTACTCTATGGCAGTGAAACCTTTCTTATAAACCATGCAGATATAAACAAAATAAAAATTTTCTGGCCCCTGAAAAATAATGAACATAGAATTTAGTCCAGGGAAATTAGACATTTTACTTCGGAAAAATTCCAGGAAAGCTAAATTTTGGTATGGACATTGATATTTATTGCTCTGAGGAAAATGTCACGAGTCCCCATCGATTTGAGACTCGGACACGAATTTACGCGGGGTCAAAGGTCACCAGAAGCGATTTTTCACAAATATCTCAGTAATGCTCACTTTTACAGAAAAATAACGTGAATAAAATGGGTAGCTTAGGAAATTTCCTACAAAAAATACTACAGGCGCGGAGTCTGAAGTCACAGCCAGCTTCTCAAATTGGCGGTTGAGCCGCCTGTACACCAGGATATAGATTCAAGAAGTGCTGATATGTTAAGGTGAAACCCCAATGTAGGCTTGGCTTGCTGTAGTGCTTTGCTTTGCTTTGGCTTATCAAATAAACCAGTGCTTTGTTATGGGAAAAAACCAAATGACAAAGCGGCAAAGCCAAAGCAAAGCCAAAGCAAAGCCAAAGCAAAGCAAAGCAAAGCTCGAAATGACCAATGTTCAATTTTCTGATGCTTTGTATGCTTTCGCGTTCGTTTAATATTTATTTTGCTTAGAGAAATAAATGTATATAGAGGTTTAAGAAAATTTATTTCATAAAGAAATTATTTTTTTGGGAATAACATTAACTATAAATATTTAAGAGCTCAAAATTAATCTGAGACAACTATTTCTATATACCATTTTAACAAATTTCTCGTAAATGTTTGAACAGTTAATGCCATAAAACATTTGTGCTTCTTTATCACTCTACACCACAATAGATATTTACATTCGATCCTTTGTTCTTTTTATGAAACAATAATGTCCATTCCAAAGGAAAAATTCCGCAAAATTCATTCAAATTCAAATTCACCGTGACAATGCACCGCAGATAGCATGTGTTCTGATCTGACTGATGTGAAAAGAGCCGATTCCTAATATAATCTCTATGTGCCTTTCCACACTTGTATTCTTTCGGCAGTATGCAAACCGGATTAACAACAACCGCGATTTCCACACCCGTATTATTGCAGCGGCGCAAGCATTCATATTCCGATTAAGCACTTGAATGTGTGCGTGTGCTTTTCTGACCATTTCCCAGTAGGGAATGGAAGCCTTCCAGAGTCGATTCTGTACACTTTCCTTCGAATGCGTAATGTCTACTTTCTAGATCGAATCATCCCTTCGATTAACATTGCGATGTCCTAGGGCCGAAGGGATAACGACCACCTTTTGCAATACAATTCATTCCAATATGAAGGTATAAGAGCTACTTTTTGCCTTACCATACATTCCAATATGAAGACTTCCAATTTCTACCAAGCTATCCTGCATTCCGATTTCGTGAATTCGTAAATTCCCTACTGGGTTCGCATTGAGCCAAGACCCTCGTAAGTACAGGCCTGGAAGCAGACTTTTTGGTTGGGTCTGTGCGAGGCCAAAATCGTCTGACAGTTGTGGAATTAACATGACCGAAGCCATACGAAGCAATTTTTTAACTTTGGTTTTGGAATAAAAAGTGGTAAAATATTGTATTTTATCACTTTTTAGTGCACACGGATTATCAGTGATAAGTTATTTAGTGATCTGAGTCCATAAATTAAAAAAAAATTAGTGGTTAAGTGTATTTTAAGAGTGTTAATTGATTAGGTGACCATTTTTGTTTACAATCGCGGTGGGTTTTTTGTGTTAATTTAGGGAAACAGTGTTGAATTTGTGTAGTAATGGAATTAAAAGTGAATTTAAAGTAGTTAAAAATTATTATAGAAGAGTTATTAAAAACATAAGTGCAAGTACTACCACACAACATGAATAACAATAACTTTTTCACTTTTCCTTCACATTTTTCTGCACTTATGTTTTTAATAACTATTCTAGAATAATCTTTAATCACTTAAAAAGCACTTTTTATTATATTACTACACAAATTCAACATTTTTTCCCTAAATTAACACGAAAAAACCACCGCGAATGTAAACAAAAATGGTCACCTAACACTCTTAAAATACACTTAACCACTCAGTTCATTTTAGTTTTTTTTATTAAATCACTAAAGCACTAATCACTGATAATCCATGTGCACCAAAAAGTGATAATATACAATATTTTAGCTTCGTATGGCTTCGGCCATGTTAATTCCACAACTGTCAGAATATTTTTGGCCTGTTTTCAGCTATGTTAGTATTAGTTGGCCTGGCTGCTTCCAGGCCTGTACTTACGAGGGGCTTGATTGAGTGCTTGACCCCCCAACAGTGGTTCTCTACTTGTGTTAGTGAGTTGAAGCCGAGAAATAGGTTTAAAATGTGCTGCACATTTCTCTCCACGCTCATCACTTTTTGTAGAGAATTCTCTTTGATTCTCCTACCCATAACCTTCTATATTTACAAGCCATGAACAAGAATCTCAATTGAGAGAATCGGACCACCAAATTCTCCCAAATTCTCCAAATTACACTAACAACATAACGTGATTTCACCGAGTTGTGGTCCGATTGAGCGGAAATTCGCTCTCAATATTTTCCTTGTTCATGGCTTGTAATATAGAAGGTTGTGTCCTACCCCTTTCCTAAAAACTCGGTTTGAATACTGCAGCAAAAATACTAGTGTGGAAAGGCCCTATGATTGCAGTATGATTAGGTACATTATGCACTTGAGATACTTAGGAAGGCATTAGGTTCCGGGTTTTTAAATGGGGCTTCTGGGCCTTTTTTGTTCCAGCTGAGCCTACCACACTAGTTCAGCGTAGGGTCGCAATCTGTCTAAAAATGGTGGTATAAATCAATGCATACGTCACATTCCCAGTTTGTATAAGGCTATTGTATAAAATGATAAAAAAATTTCAACACGCCATACACTCTTCATTTCCAAATATTTAAAATATTTGAGTCGAAATATAGTAATAGCATCCGTATACTTTTTTAGGTAATGGATTCATTATTAACCTTTCACCATGATCATCTGCTACTGCACCAAGATTTTCGTGAATGATACCTAAGTGCGGATCCAAAAAGACAATTTGAAAGGTTTTTCTCACTTACAGATATTGTACTTAAAATTGAAGAAAACAAAAAGATATTAAGAAATATTGCAAAAAAAATTGCAGAAAAATCGAAAAAAGTGGGCTACCGGGGTAGAAAAACGGTAGACGTCATAAGCCCTTATTAAGAACTTTCAGCCTGTACCTAATTATTTCCGCTATGTCGCTTTTTTCGGCAATTTACCTGTACTATTAATTTAACCCAGTTTTCTCGCAATTTTACACTGTTTCTTGCGGAAAAAAAATTACGTGATATTTGCCGAGACCCCCTCCCTCCCCCACGTGAGATTTGGTGAGATTCGCCTCGACCCCCTCCCCCCTAAACGCCTCACGTAATTTATGGATGACCTCAAATATGTAATTAATTCTTGCAATTGGAATTCGCTTTGGTTTTTATACATACATATATACAAACTCTGTATACGATAGCGCCGCGAATATAATTGCAATATTTCAGAGAATTGCATTTTCAATCCAAGTTTGGTCGGGGAAAGTCCGTGAATATCGATAGCTGATTGTTCAAGGCCATTCCTCCACGAGGGACCATGGTTCTGGAGCACGAGCTTTTTTGGGCAACGGAGGAATGGTCGAATTTTTATTATTAAATTTGCTTGCTTCTGGCGAAGATTCTTTAGATTGGTTTGTGAAAATATATTTCTAAAAACGATATATGTATGTATCTTTTCGAAACAAGGCGTCCCACAAAATATCTCACACTCAGTAAGAATTTGAAAATACATACACTTAAGGCCATCTAGCGAAAACAAAGGCAATAAACAATCTCCTTGATAGATGGCTCCAAAACTCGTAAAATACATTATCGTTTACTGCCATTTGTTTTCAGATGCAATTTTTGCAATGAAGAATCCCCGGTATATATTTGACAGAATGTAAACTATGAATAAAATCCAATTTAATTAAATGTACATATATTTCCCATATAAAAACAACGATAAGCTATCACTTTGAATTCAATTACATACATTCAAAAACTTCCAACAAGTATTAAACAGATAAATCCTACGAAAGAAATTAAATTTCTCAGCACGAACACCACGGGGATTTATAATCTCGGATTAACTACTTATTCCCACCGCCGCTGTCGAGAACAATTTTATTTCAAATATCCTTTTTGCCCATCAACATTTTAATAAATTTCCTAAGAACTACAGTTTTCTTACTTCAACAAATTCTTCTCGTCAATAAAAAAGAAATTTTGTTCCTTTTTCTATATTTAGAAATTCAATCAAAACTTCATTCCAGTGCAAAACTTGCAAGAGAAAACTGTTCAAGGACACGATGAAACTTGAAGTATTTTTTTTTGAAACCTTGAAATATGTACTAAGAAATGGCTAGGAGGATCGAAGAAGATCGATATCATAAATAAAACCCAATAATAATGTCTTTTCCTAGAGATATATGTACATATAAGGAAAACACAAGAGACAAACTATCGGGCATAAAATTCTAAGAAAAGAAACTTTTTTACATTTTTATTTGCATTTACTTTCCTTTTTTCTTTCCTTTTTCTTTACATTTTGCGACAATGGTTCAATTTTATGGGCGATATCTTTTCAATCGTTGCCCTGCTGGCGGTAGAAATTCCCTGAAGCTATACGGAATTTCAATGGAAGCGTAGCCAGAGCGAGATGAGTTTGTTTCGGAATTTAGCTTATCGTAGATTTTTTCTTATGATATTAAGCAACGTTCATTTCACTTCCTTATTATTTCTTGGTGTTATCGCTTTAACAGATTTACAGGAAGCTAGGCTTTTTTATTGCAGCAATTTTTCTAATTTTTTTTTTTGTATTTTTAGGTTTTCACTGAGAAGTGTGTTAAGATCAGTGTGAAATTCAATGACAATATTATATTGAGGAGATCTGCAGCAATTTTAATCATTATAGCAGTTGGATTTACTAATTGTCTTGATATGGTAAGAAGGATATTGTTATGGGATAATAGAGGTAATAGTTTTGTTATCGATTTACCAACTGCATATTAGCATAAATTTGAAACTTAAAGAAATATAAGCACGATACAAATCTAGATGCTACAACAATCAGAACACCACTTTAAAACTTAATATAATATCTTCTAATATCGTTCTTTTTAACGAAACGATATCGACTATTTTACAGCATTATGGAACACATTGGAATAAGTTCAATATTTCCCAACTCCACAACAATTTTAAATGTCCAAAACGTGCTACCACACTTTAAACCATCTCCCAAGCTGTGTTCCCCAGCAACCTGATTGCTTCATACACCCGAGTCACGTCCTAATATCCCCCATATTCCTTACTTCCTTTCGCAATCAACATTCCTTAGTTTCTTAGACATTACATAAAAATAACCTTGAACGAAAAAAAAAATGAAATATCGCCCGCTTACGTGCTGCTACTCTCTACTTGCAGTATTACATTGCTGTCATGACTTCGAGAGAGATTGAGAATTTGAAAAAACTGTCAAACCTTACAGCAACAGCAGCCCAACTAACAACATCCAACATGACATACCTGGATCCACCGGCAGATTTCCAATTCTATCCATCATATATGAGCAACTTCGCCGTTCTACCCCTAATCGCAATCGCTGTGATTGCTCAGCTAACGCACATCTTCAAGATTTGTTCAATGATTTTAATTACAGGTAAGTCCTTTCAATGTTGAGCTTCAATCATTTTTTTAAAAAAAAAAAACTCTAATCCCTGTTTGCATTACTCTTTGGCTATTTGCAGTCCTTCACTGCTTATTGAACATTTTCGCCCTTGAGGAACAATACACGTACGAGGACCAACTCGCTTGGAACATGTAAGAGAGTTTCAAGGACTTTACTCTTTAGATTTACTTTGATAAACATTTCTGAAAGGATAATTTTTTTTTAAAAAAGAAAAACTTTTTCCCCTCCTTCGCAAATTTTATTTTACTTCTTCCCATAATATTTCGGGGAAACTTTTATTTTTTTTGTGTGTGTATGTGTGTATAGAAAATGTTAAGAAAAAGGACTCAAGGAAAGATTTGCTAGGGAACTTTAAGGGTCGATATGCCAGTGCAGCAGCGGGTGAGCCCCAGTGGTAGGGATATTGAAAAAGTTTGATGAGTTTGAAGTTTTCGAAATATGGGGATTGACTGCCTGTTGACTCACGTAATGGGGCCATCTCTGATTATTTGGCTTATTTATAAAAAAAAAAAAGAAGAAAAAATCGGGGATTCTGTGCTCTTTATTATTGCCGAAAAGGGACTGGGTGTACTAAGAAAAAGTTCTGTTTCTTCCTTTGGGGTTAAAATTGGAACTTTTACGTAAAAAAACCCCCGCTTCAACCCTCTTTCACAAAAAAAAAAGAAATTATGTGAAATTTTCCTTTTAAAAAGTTTTTTTCTTTATAGGATTTATGGTGAACACTGAACAGAGAGTGGAAGTGAAATAAACTTTATAAAGATAATTCTTAAAAATTTGCTTAGGGGGAGAGGAATTGTTCGCTTGTTGTAAAATCCTACAATTGTATAGAATTGTTAGCTGAAAATAACTTCTTCTCTTTTTTTGGGGGGTATTTTAATATATTCTTCTGGAGTTTTCCGCTCAGAAACGTGTTTTCATTTTGATGAACATAATTATGTAGTCAATAAGATTTGGTTTTATAAAGTTGCAAAATGTATTTTGATTTCGTTCATTAAGTTTCTTAAGATAGGAAAAGGATAATTATGTGTAATAAGTTTTTTTTTGAGCAGTTTTATTCAAATAATTCTAGTTCAATAAATATGTACCAGCTTTTAACAATAGCGCAAATTCATGAAAAGCACAGTTTTCAGAAATAGGCACATACGAAATGCGTTGTCATAAAATCGAGCTAAAGTAGTATAAAGTTATAACCCGTCCGGACGCCACAAGCTTTGTACAAAGATGGGGACGAAAACGGATTTTTGGATTTTTTAGCATTTCATACGTCACGCATGCTTTTTTTTATAACCGGCTTTAGGTTACGTCACTATGTTTGCGCCGACAAAATTACATAAAATTCATATAGGAAAAAAGTTCACGCGATCAAAGTTTGTGTTGTGTGGACGGGCCATTAGTGTGACATTCAGCCTTTATTAGGGGAAGGGCAAACAAAATCAATATCGACTTAAAGCTATCATTTCACTTAAATTTTTTCATATATGTTTCTTTTGAAGTTAGTATACACAAGAAAACCTCCTGTCTATCCTTTAATAAATCTTTGAATGATATTCGTAATCTATTAATTACCTTTCTAAAGTTTCATTAATGACAAAACTATTTTCATTATCGTCATCTACTCCATATGGTGCCTTCCTGATTAGTATGCGCTGTACTTGTTAAGTTTCATTAGTTTCGTTAGTTTCTTCAGCTTCCTATGCGGATAGCTATTTTCAGAACATGGTTCGTTTACAATTCCCTTGCTGTCAAAATCAATTTCGTCCAACTGCTGCCATCTTTTACTACTATAGTATAATTTGATCATCAAATGGTAACACCTAAAATATTAAGAATAAAACTATGAAATTGTGGATTTTGCTGATGTAATAACTTAGTAAATTAACAGAAAATAAAATATATTTGAGGTTTGAGAAAGCCTCTAACATATCCTTTCTCTTCAATCCTTCAGATCAAGCTTATTACTAGACATTGCACCATGACTGGAACGACATGATGGACTAGTAGTACAAAGAGTTACTCCTAAGCCTGATCGTATTACAAAAAAAAATTATAAATATATTCGGTATTAGCCGGTGCAAATCAATAAGTGACTGTCGCGGACATAGTTGGTGTTAGTCATAACAGATTTATGAATATTCTGCAAGGATCAAAAGAGTTATCTGATTTCAAGGGCAGCACAATCCCGATGGATTCATCAGAGTTGCTGTCAAACCTTTATCAATTTATGCCGATACTATCAAAAATGTCACCTTTTTCATTGTCCGTTTCATCTGGATAAATGTTCACCTTTTTTCAACAACTTACTTCAAAAGTATTATCTTTTGAATAAAGATCAAGTCTAAGCATGTACTAGACTATAATACTCCATTTTATACGATTCCTATCAAATGTTCATAATCATAACCTTCGAAAAAAATTTCATAACATTCACTCAACCCGTTTTTTTGTTAAAATGAAAAGACTTCGGCCAAGTGTGACAATAACCTCAAATTGATTAGTTTGGCTAATATCTAACAAACTTGTTGGAATGAATCCCGTTCCAAATGAAGTTAACTTTTCTGGATTCAACAGAGTGTGATAGCTTCCCAACGAGATATCAGTCGTTAAAATCCGAGCGCTCTTTAAAAATTGTGCAAAAATACATTAACATCACGAAATTCTCAAACTTTTGACCAGCACTTTTTGATTTAATGATTTAAATGCTTCCTTTTCTTTGTTATTATTATTTTTCATTTATCAAAATATCCATTCATAATATTCCACATTTATCAAACTGAGAAGTTGGTCGTGTAGACCTAAAGGGTGAAACCCACAACCGAACTAGTTTTTGTTTGAATCGATTCACATTATTTCTTTATATAAATTTCATATTATACGAGGTGTGGCCATTAAATAACCAGACCGATCCCACAAAACATTTTATTGATCTCCAACTACACTAGAAAGCATATCGCCTTCAATATACTCTCCTTGTCTATCCCTACAACGCTCCATATGAATTTTTTAATGTTCCGCATCTGTCCGCTTGTTGAGAACCTTCGTCGCTTTTGCTTTCACCGCTTCTATACTGTAAAATATTGTTCCTTTAAGACCTTAGGAAATTAAAAGAAAGTCACAGGGGCCAAGCCTGGCGAATACGATGGGTGATCCGACACGGTGAACAAAGAACGCCTTTATAGACAAAGCGAAGTGGGCTGGTACATTGTCTTGGTGAAGCATCCAGGACTAGCTCTTCTACAAATCGGGAGTGATTCATGCAAACTTTGACGGACTCTTTATTATTTCCTGAGATTTCGGCAAGAGCTCGGCCACTCAGACAACGATTTTCAGGGATCAATTTACCAATTGTTTAGAGGTTAACTCGTTGACCCATCTGCACTTTTCGACGAGACGCTAGCGCCAGTACTTGAACGGGCGAATACTACAGCGAGACTGCGTGACGTACAACCGGGCCCATTAAGGAGGAAGTATCAGCAGGTATAGATAGGTTCAAACCTGCCACAGAGCACTCGCTATTTGCCGGTATCAGCACTACCCCGATTATTTAATTGCCAGACCTCGTATTACTCATATACCAAAAAATTTCATATAATTCATAAATTACTTTATTATTCTAATAAAATTTTTAAATATATTCTAGCGGCCTACCAATGAGATTCAATGTTTCAACAATTTTAATAGTAGTTGCCTTATCATTATCATTATTAGCACGACATGTAAGAACTTTTCATAAAATTTACACAATTTTACACAAAAAAAATAATTCATTCTTAAATTCTTTTCTAATTTTTAATAATAAAAAAACAAAATAAAAGATGGACAAAGAAGACCGAGTAATATTTAAATGGAAAACCGAAGTAGCTGAACAAAAAGAAAAGGTTAGTGATATGCGTCGACGCAACGAAGCCCTAGTCTACAACGTCCTACCAGTACATGTTGCAGAACATTTTATGAAAAATAAAAAACGCTCACATGACGATCTCTATTCACAAAGTTATGCAGAAGTTGGGGTATTATTTGCTAGTATGCCTAATTTTACGGGTAAGTAAAAATTAAAATCGTCATAAATAAATTTTTAATAATATTTTTTTAACCCTCTCCAAAAAAAATAGATTTTTACTCTGAAGAAACTGTCAACAATCAAGGACTTGAATGTTTAAGATTTTTAAATGAAGTCATATCAGACTATGATGCGGTAAGATGATTTTAGTATATCAATAATAAAATTTTATGTTAATTAACTGTTAATTTAATTTACAGCTACTAGAACTACCCCAATTTCAAGATATAATTAAGATAAAAACAATTGGATCAACATATATGGCAGCCAGTGGCTTAAATCCATCACGGCAAGTAAAGCCAGATGATCCAATTATTGTTAGATGGGCACATTTAGCTCTTTTGGTAGAATTCGCTCTAGAACTTAAGAAAGCCCTTCATGGTATTAACGAGCAATCTTTTAACCATTTTGTATTAAAAATGGGTATTAATCATGGGCCGATAACAGCTGGTGTTATTGGTGCTAGAAAGCCACACTATGATATTTGGGGTAATACGGTTAATGTTGCATCTAGAATGGAAAGTACTGGAAAGGCTGGAGCTATTCAAGTATATTTTTTTAAATATTATTTCATTTAATTAATTTGTTTAATTGTTTGTTTTATATTGTACATATATAGGTTACAGAAGAGACATGCCAAATATTGCAAACTTTTGGATATACATTTGAACAACGAGGTTTGGTTTCTGTTAAAGGAAAAGGGCAACTTATGACTTATTATCTCCAAGTAAATATGTCCTAATTACTAGTTTTTTAATTATAAAATTTAATATGAAATATATTTTCAAGGGCAAAACAATACGTCAAAATCCACCATCACCAATGCTATCAACAGTTAGTACAATGGAACCCCTGCATGAAGTTGAAGAACCCACCGATAGCCCCAAAGT
Source organism: Thereva nobilitata (assembly GCA_963855945.1). Lineage (NCBI taxonomy): Eukaryota > Metazoa > Arthropoda > Insecta > Diptera > Therevidae > Thereva > Thereva nobilitata. The sequence continues at coordinate 90,279,775 of OY979698.1, read as the reverse complement.
AAATTTAAAGTCAGAACAGAATGGTATCACATTGGAAACGCAACAGGCACAACAAAATGGCGATAGTAAATTGAATCTAACATTAAATTTAGATAAATGTGAACCAGCAATAATACCAGAAAGTGATCCGAGATCACCAAAGAATGCAAATCAACTATTAAATACTCTCACCGAAAGTTTAGATAAGGTTGAGAAACTATCAACATCTAAACATAATGGCATCGATAATATTGATTTAGATGTAGAGGTAGACGTAAAGACACCACTTCTTAATCTAAATAGTACTAATTTAGAATCTAGAGAATTTAATGCTAGTGAAAAAGATTCATTAATAGCAAAAGCATAGGAATTATAGTAAATTAGCTCAAAACATCAACATGAATAACAATATAGGATTTAAATATGTAATCCTGAAGATATTTAGTTACATTTTTCTAATTTTATACTCGATTTTCTATCGTAGACAACAACATCAAAGCATCAGAGAGTTTTGAGCTAGTTGTTTTTAAAAGACAAAAAAAATATACATATATATTATACATATATAAAAATTTAACTAAAAACATTTTACTTTTAGGTGTAAAATTTCTGCTCAAACCTGTTTTGTTTTTAATTTTTTGTCATAGTATACCAAAAAATGTTTAAATAATTACACCTAAAGGTACTCACAGAGTGACAATCGATTCCTTATCTTCTAAAAGATTTATTACATATAATAATTTTATGCTATGAATTTCTCTTTTTCAAAAGTAGTTATTTTTTTAGATTTGAAATTTAGTTCCTATGGGACCATTTATATTAAATTTTCATTCATATAGCTGCCAAGGGAAGATTTTCTTGAAAACAACATTATTTTTATGAAGTAATATGGTGGCTTCTTTTCGTCTCTGCAATAATTAAATATATAAACAAATTTTTCTTTTTACCATAACAAGAGAAAAAGTGATGTAAAGTCGCCATTTCTTATTCTGTTAGCATGAGTTCAATTGCATTAATGAGCAATTGTCAATCTTCTTACAATTTCAGTATTAAATGTTCTTTTAAAAAAAACAACTAAGAACAAAGAATATGTATTAATAAAAAAATGGTCGACAAAATCACTTTAACTCATCATTCATGCTCTTTTTAAAAAAAATATGAAACAAATATTTGTTTAGCGCTTATACTATGAACTCTCAAACCAATAAAACATTTAGGAACTTAAAAATGAATGAATGTGATTTGAAAATAAAAAAAAATTATGAGTATAGTTGTGAAATTTTGTGATTTAAGTATTAGGAGCTAAATTAAAAATAAAATATTTAAGATATAAATAAACTTGTCCCCCCAGAAAGATATAAAAATCAAAGCACTATTTTTAAGCTTCACCAACACTATAAGAAAGAAAAAATATAATAATAAAAATAATAATAAATGCAATATATAAACTTGAAAAAGAAATGAAATGAACGAAACAACAACCAAAAAACTACGTAATTATTAAGTTAGTGATTAAAAACAAACAAATGTATTACTTTAAAAAAAAAACAAAAGTGATTTGAAAATGAAATTTTCAAAAGAGAAACCTCTATTTGAGAAGTGGTATGAATGTAAGATTAAATTAATTAAAATTATAAATATTTAAAAGAAATGAATGTTTTGTTTTAAAATGTAATTTTTATGAGACGATTCCAAGCTCATGTCGGTCGATGGTCACAGGGCATTTCTAATAGTAAGCTTAGTACGAGAAAACATTGTAGGCTATGAGGAGTCAGAAAGGTGCTGAAAAAGATGGCGCTTAACCCTACTTTGAACTCTTGGATATTGTAAGAGTTCCGAATTGCTGACTACGGGAAATTGTGCAACAGTGAGGCTATTTAATTTATTAACAAATTTGAAAACAGTCCAGTGGACTAGAGTGTTGTTGTGTAAATAACATTACCGTGGATGCTAGATAGTGTTTATTTCGGCGGAACAATTGTTTTTCTAGTAGACATAAATTCCTAAGCTATAAGACCTTTTTATTTAAAGCCCTACTGCTTAAAGCTTAGAATTACGTTGGAATCTACATACTCAATACCTGGCTGACACCTTGACCCAGCTTGCTAATATTCGGCGTTTAAGTAACGTACCTAGTGAAAATTTAATTAAAAGGTGGGTTCAGACGTTCCGTGCAACAGGTTCAACCGTAAACATGCCACGACCACGCCCCAGCCCAGCCGTAAGTCAAGAAGCGAAGAAAACATTCAACGTGGTTGAACCAGTGTACGAGAAAATCCGCGCCAGTCCATGCGTAAAAGAGCATCAGCTTTGTCCCGACCAAAAACGTGGTTCACCGAATATTAGGCATGGATTTGAAACTGCACCCTTTCAATATCTAATTGGTGCAGGCTCTTAAACCAGATGAGTACAAAATTCTGTGAAGACATGTTAAGCCAATTTTGATTTGATTCAGCGACAAAGCACATTTCCATTTCAGTAGGTAAGTCAACAAACAAAACTTCCGATATTGGACTTGGACCAAAAGGAGAAAACCCGCGATTGAAGCACCAACAATCGTGTGGCCACCCAGATCGCCGGATCTCACACCCACTTTTTTTTGTGGGGGACTCTTAAGGGATAATTTTGCGATAGCAATAGAAAAATCTTGAGAGATTACGTTAATTTGTACGACGCGACGACGGTAAACATTTAAACGGCACAGCCTTTAAAAAATAAAACCCGCATGTGAAATGTTTGACTTGGTAAGAAATATGTACATTATAATTTTCCACCTGAACCTGTGTGCAAACTCTTTGCCCTACCCTACTTCTCCCGAGTTTCAGGCTGTTGCAAACTTGCTCAGGTTCGACCCATATCGAAAAAATGTGACTGAAACAACCCCTAAAGAAAGGCATATGGTGTACCTAGAATCTAAGCTAATCTATTGTTGTTGTTATTGTTTTGCACTTTACTAGGCAACCTAGTGAACCTCATAGCACGGGGTTTCTTACTGGTCCAGCCTGACAGCTATATAGACCATGATGCGATGTTTGGTAAGTGACATCGGCCAATAGAAACTCTCTCTCTCTCTCTTTGTGAAGTATTTTCCTAGCGCCGGCCAAGGCGGGAAGGACAGGTCGTCAATGTGATGAAGCTAAATATCTAAAGTAACTTATAACTAGATTTCTTACTAAAGCATTACAAAAAATTAATCCACATTTAAGCAACGTGTAGTCATTGATTTAAACGTTGAAAAAAGCCATAGGTTGTCCAAGATAATTAGATAGAGATTTTCGCCTCAGATAGGAAATTGGAAAGTTCAGAGATTTTTGAAGTGTCAAAAGGAGCTAGTATCTCCAGAAGCCTATTAGCACGATTGATTAACGGGTATTTAGTCCTGATATCTAGAAACTTCCTACAGTTAAGAATGATATGTTCCGCGTCGTTTTTTTGTGTTACATATAGCACAGTTTTCATTAGGAATGAGTTTCCAAGAGGCTAGTCTAGCGGCGTCATAAGAGTGGCCAGCGAAAATTCTGTTTAACATTATGAAGATTTTCGGATTGAAGGCTAGTTTTGAGAACCAGGGAGACATAGGTAAGGAAGGAAAGATAGCCGCAAAGAACCTACCTTTAGTTAAAGATGCTTCCTGGTAAACTCTATTCCACTTATTTTTCACCTTGAGAGTCACGTTGAGGATCAGATCCTTCTGGGTTAGCTTGTGAGCGAAAAAGTGACCAATAGAGGTTGCAAGGCCAGCTCCCTCATTTTCCAGAATCCCAACATGTGATGGGACCCAAATGAATTTAACAGAATCAAGGTTATTTGCCATGCGCAAGATGGAGGAAACTAAGTGGTTTTGTATTTTTTTGTCCCTTAATATTAGACAGCTGTTCAGACTATCAGTGAGGACTATGATGTCCTTGTGATTGGCCGAGGTTGCCAAGTCCATTGCAGAAAGCTCTGCTGACAGCGTGGACTTGGTCCAGAAGGATCTAAACATTTTGTCTTCAATCACATCACCAAAGTGTATACCGTCGACACCAAGGCATCCGTGGCAATGATGAGCGAATTCGGATTGAAGGAACCTCTTTTTTCATTCATAAGCGCTATGATAGTGGACTTGGCGACTTAGGCTTTATTACCAAGGCCATTAAGAAGGCAAATCCTAGATGACAACCCGTATGGCTTGAGACCAAGAAGGTGTCTGACAGAACACCTTAACCACGGTATACAGAAATAGTATAAAGAAAGTTTCTGCATACCGTGATCATAGCGACCATAGGTAAATCCGGTTTGATTGCTGTCTCCAAGGCTTTTGATCAAGTTTGGCATTTAAAAATGAATGAATCTATGAGTCGGTTTAGACGGTGCGCTCCAGCGCATGTGCCTCACGAACTTTGTGGATAAAGGGAGAAGTGGGGTGGTACCTCTCATCATCCCTACTTCGCCCTTCATCGACAAAGCTCGTGAGGCACATGCGCTGGAGCGCACCGTCTAAACCGGCTCTATATCATCTGGTCCAGCATTTTAGCAATTAAAGTTGACCAAATCGGATTTCAAATGCATAATAATACAAAAATATAAACGTGTAAACTCTCGTACAATAAATAAAAATATGTATTACGAAATCAAGAACTTCATTATAAGTGAACCATGTCATATCATAAAAAGTAATTATAAACTTTGATAGACATTTCCTTCCTTCCAGCAATAGTATAAAAAGGCGCCCATCCGCATCATATATTGGACAATAATGGAAATAGCTTTTGTTATCATTCTAGTAACCTGCAGCTTCACGCAGAGGTGCAGTGCTTTAGATACAAGCTGCATCGATCAAAGCCAAGGTAAATACAAATATTATTTGCTAAGAAATTGCCAAAGATCTAATAAAACCGTGATTGGAGTGGATTATGTTCATAGTTTATCAGAATGTGTTCGTTTTACCAAAAATGCAAAAGGATTGGCTTTTAACTATGCCTCCAATAAAAGGGCACAATTCAGTTACAACAAAGTTAATTCAGGTATTTTTGTGACCTATTATAAGACTAAAAACTGAAAATGTGAAATACTCACAGAAAACGGAACTTTATTTCCACGAAAATCAGCACGAAGGCACATGGTAAGTCAGCCCGAAGAATTCTACAACTGCATCGCCCTGGATTGTCCAGAAACCCTGAATTTCACATCAATGGTAGACGATCCTCGGTTTGATTACTACAGCTTGTACACAAATCCCCCACGTGCGATAAATCAATCTGTAATTGTCATTGGTTTAATTTAAGTAATTACAAAATTAATTTTAGCGCCATCCAATGCTACCTGTCTACCTCAGATCGGGATGTTCCAGTTCAACAGCAGCCCACTAACATTCAGGAAGGCCTCTACCTCCTGCTCGACTGAATCCAGGGGTGCTTTGGCCCATGTAGTATCTGAAGCACGGACGAACTTAATTTCGAGCTTTTTATCCGCAATGTACGAGAGAAGCAAAGGCGCACACCTCGCCTACGTTGGGCTGAACTTTTCCAAGAGCGTGAATCGAGGTGAATTCATGACACCGGAGTGGGAGAGTTTGAGTTGCTTCTTGTATAGAGCATGGGCGCCGGGATATCCCAAGTTTGTTTTTTTGTGTGGAAGTTTGAAGTGAAAGATGTTTTGATTTTTTTCTGATTTGATTAGGGAAGGTAAAAACTCGGGCTGCGTGGCAATTACAAAAGGGAAATCATGGATTACAACTGATTGCAGACGGAAATTGCCTTTTATTTGCGAGATTTACACGACGGGACCAAGTAGGATTCGAAAATGGAGCTGCTACTGAATGTGAACAGTAAGAACAAAGTTTTTGGCTTTGTCATTATTAAAGTAGAGTTACTTTTGTTCTGTAATGTGTTAAAAATATGATTGAAACAGTTTTTAAACAAGACTTTTAATTTAATGCAGTGAAATCTACTCCACTCCGCTCTCAAAGTGAAGTGGGTGCATTTGCTGCAGTGAAAACTGCAAAAGTTTATGGTGGAACGAGACTGTGCAGCAACAATGTCGGTTTGTACGCTGAGTAGTAAGTAGAGAGTAAGTAAAAATTAATATTTAACAACAAAATCCCAACTAGTACATGAGCTAACTAAACGGCTTTTTTTGTTAATATTCTACCTGCAGACACAGGCAGTTCAGGACGTTAAAGACGTATCCACACACATCAGGGACGTGCCCGGGACGTTTGATTTTTGCTCCGGCCCGGACACGGACATATATGAACGAGTTCGTATAAAATACGCACCGATATTTTTTGAACCCCGGACGGAACACTAATATGTGTGGATACTCCTTGACTCGCTCACATATGTCCGTGCCCGGCACGCGTTCGTTCACACATGACAGAACACGGCCCTGTGACGGCCATGATATGAGTGGATACTCCTTAAGGCCCCCATACACAGTCAAATTGGATGTACATCGAAGTGCGGATGTACAACTAAAACTATCGATTGTGAGCCGGTCGGCCGATCAAAACTCGATGCGCATAGGTTTGATGAAAATCATGGTACAGCATGGATGTACATCCAATTTGACCGTGTATGGGAGCCTTCAAGTGGCCCCTAAACTATCAATAATATTGAGCAAAATATTGACGGTTTCCTTCTTTGCACCAGACAATCTTTCAATATCAGCCACAGACCGTCAATAATATTGCGCAATTCAAAATTTTGCACAATATTATGGGTGTATTCAGTATTGCATGTTTTCCTGCCGGCATGCCAAGACAATCTTGCAGTCATGCGAAGTAGGCCGCAATCACTGCAAAAAATGCAGAGCAGGGAACAGATTTGAGACATATGACAAAGAAGAGACTGACGGTTACAAATTCAAATGAAAATGGCGAAAGAATTTTTAAATAAGTACGTAAAAAATTTGCTTTGCGATTTAATAACTGCGGAAATTGGGGACCCGCAAAGAAATTCCTTTAATGTATTACCGAGATTAAGGAAGAAAAGAATTTTGAATGCGGTATTAATAAAAAAGGAATTAAAACGCCTGAAGTCAGTTGGAAGGAAGCGATAGTGTCCCGGGTTTCGGCACCAGATTTTAAAAATAATACCCGGATCGATATATTGAAAGGCAACTTGAATTAAGAGGTCGTTTATTCGCTTTTAATTCTGACGAAGTTGATACAATTCTTCATGAAAGCTTAACTTAGCCTGAACAATTCTAATACAGTTTTATTTTCATATTAGACAAGAAGAATCAGAATACAATTGTACAAATACAAGAATACATGTATATATAAAAATGGTAGAAATGCAAGCGTTAGTGTATATATACCGAATTAACAAAGTATTTTAACATCTTTCTTTGATCTTATTAAGAGCCTGATTCATGAGAACTACAGCTTGTCAAATACCCAAAAGAAGTCGGAAAACAGAATTGAGTCGGTGAATTCGTCACTGCACCCTGCATCCACGTGCGTTCCAGGGATATCGGAAGGATCTCATTCAAGTTGTTAAATCGAAGTCAGAAGTGTTGGTCACTAATGACAACTATGAGCCAGCCTGGAAACTTTTGACGGAGAGGTATGGCAATAAAAGAGTACTCGTCAATGCCCAATTGAAACTTTTATTCAATCAACCCAACTTATCCACTGAGCCTAACTTGGCCTTCTAAATGAAGAATCGATTCAACAAAATGAATTATTAAACCTACTTGCACTTACATATTGTAAGAATCAAAACGAAACCTTAAATGAAGATGGAAATCAACTTAATAAGGAACATAGAGTTCAAGGGGAAGAAGAAGAGGACGTCTCGAATCTACTTACAGACTGTATTAAGAAGTTAAGGGAAAACGAACCAAATCAATATTTACAAGTTAGGAAAATATGTGAAAAATTGAAATCTATTTGAAAAGCACAAAATGAAGAAATCACTGTACGGTTATGTTTTTATTCTTTATTGTATCACTACTTAACATCAATTTCCTTAACATGCACAGAACAAGTAAACCTGACGAAGTTGATGTAATTGAGACAGAACTCTCCTACAAACCCTAAGACGGAAGTGAACACGATGTATAAGAATGTTAGTGTTACAATTAGTGCATTGTGTTCACAATGACTCCATGGTAAGGAGCATTACCTTGAACGATGGCAACTAACTGTTTGAGTGTCAATAATACACTAAATTTTATTGTTCCCGGCTGGCCGGCTCGCACACCGCACATCGCACACCGCACATCGTACACCGCACACCGCACATCGTACACCGCACACCGCACACCGCACACCGCACATCGCACATCGCACACCGCACATCGCACATCGCACATCGCACACCGCACATCGCACAGCGCACACCGCACATCGCACATCGCACATCGCACACCGCACATCGCACATCGCACATCGCACACCGCACACCGCACACCGGACATCGCACACCGCACATCGCACATCGCACATCGCACACCGCACATCGTACACCGCACACCGCACATCGTACACCGCACACCGCACATCGCACATCGCACACCGCACATCGCACATCGCACATCGCACACCGCACATCGCACACCGCACACCGCACATCGCACATCGCACATCGCACACCGCACATCGCACATCGCACACCGCACATCGCACATCGCACACCGCACATCGCACATAGTACATCGCACATCGCACACCGCACATCGCACAACGCAGATCGCACACCGCACATCGCACATCGCACATCGCACATCGCACACCGCACACCGCACATCGCACATAGCACATCGCACACCGCACATCGCACATCGCACACCGCACATCGCACACCGCACATCGTACACCGCACATCGCACACCGCACATCGCACATTGCACATCGCACATCGCACACCGCACATCGCACATCGCACACCGCACATCGTACACCGCACATCGCACATAGCACATCGCACATCGCACACCGCACACCGCACATCGCACATTGCACATCGCACATCGTACACCGCACATCGCACATAGCACACCGCACATCGCACATCGCACATCGCACACCGCACAACGCACATCGCACATCGCACATCGCACACCGCAGACCGCACACCGCACATCGCACATAGCACATCGCACATCGCACATCGCACACCGCACACCGCACATCGTACACCGCACACCGCACATCGTACACCGCACATCGCACATCGCACATCGCACATCGCACACCGCACATCGCACATCGCACATCGCACATCGCACCCCGCACATCGCACATAGCACATAGCACATCGCACATCGCACACCGCACATCACACATCGCACATCGCACATAGTACATCGCACACCGCACATCGCACATCGCACATCGCACACCGCACATCGCACATCGCACACCGCACATCGCACACCGCACACCGGACATCGCACATCGCACATCGCACATCGCACACCGCACATCGTACACCGCACACCGCACATCGTACACCGCACACCGCACATCGCACATCGCACATCGCACATCGCACACCGCACATCGCACATCGCACATCGCACACCGCACACCGCACATCGCACATCGCACATCGCACACCGCACATCGCACATCGCACACCGCACATCGCACATCGCACACCGCACATCGCACATCGCACATAGTACATCGCACATCGCACATCGCACATCGCACACCGCACATCGCACATCGCACATCGCACACCGCACAACGCACATCGCACATCGCACATCGCACACCGCACATCGCACATCGCACATAGTACATCGCACACCGCACATCGCACATCGCACACCGCACATCGCAAATCGCACACCGCACATCGCACAACGCACAACGCACATCGCACATAGCACATCGCACATCGCACATCGCACATCGCACACCGCACATCGCACATCGCACACCGCACATCGCACATAGTACATCGCACACCGCACATCGCACACCGCACATCGCACACCGCACACCGCACATCGCACATAGCACATCGCACATCGCACACCGCAAATCGCACATCGCACACCGCACATCGCACAACGCACAACGCACATCGCACACCGCACACCACACATCGCACATAGCACATCGCACATCGCACATAGCACATCGCACATCGCACATCGCACACCGCACATCGCACACCGCACATCGCACATCGCACACCGCACATCGCACATCGCACATCGCACACCGCACATCGCACATCGCACATAGCACATCGCACATAGCACATCGCACATCGCACACCGCACATCGCAAATCGCACACCGCACATCGCACATAGCACATCGCACATCGCACACCGCACATCGCACATCGCACATAGCACATCGCACATCGCACATCGCACATCGCACACCGCACATCGCACATCGCACACCGCGCATCGCACATCGCACACCGCACATCGCACATCGCACATCGCACACCGCACATCGCACATCGCACATAGTACATTGCACACCGCACATCGCACATAGCACACCGCACATCGCACACCGCACATCGAACATCGCACATCGCACATCGCACACCGCACATCGCACATAGCACATCGCACATCGCACATCGCACACCGCACATCGCACATCGCACACCGCACATCGCACATCGCACACCGCACATCGCACACCGCACATCGCACACCGCACATCGCACACCGCACATCGTACACCGCACACCGCACATCGTACACCGCACATAGTACATCGCACACCGCACATCGCACATCGCACACCGCACATCGCACATCGCACATCGCACATCGCACACCGCACATCGCACATCGCACACCGCACATCGCACACCGCACAACGCACAACGCACATCGCACATCGCACACCGCACACCACACATCGCACATAGCACATCGCACATAGCACATCGCACATCGCACACCGCACACCGCACATCGCACATCGCACATAGCACATCGCACATCGCACACCGCACAACGCACATCGCACATCGCACATAGCACATCGCACCTCGCACATAGCACATCGCACCTCGCACATCGCACATCGCACACCGCACATCGCACATCGCACATCGCACACCGCACATCGAACATCGCACATCGCACATCGCACATAGCACATCGCACATCGCACACCGCACACCGCACATCGCAAATCGCACACCGCACATCGCACATCGCACATAGCACATCGTACACCGCACATCGCACATCGCACATCGCACATCGCACACCGCACATAGCACATCGCACATAGCACATCGCAAATCGCACATCGCACATAGTACACCGCACATCGCACATCGCACACCGCACATCGCACACCGCACAACGCACATCGCACATCGCACACCGCACATCGCACATCGCACATCGCACACCGCACATCGCACATCGCACATCGCACATCGCACATCGCACACCGCACATAGCACATCGCACATAGCACATCGCACATCGCACATCGCACACCGCACATCGCACATCGCACATCGCACACCGCACATCGCACATCGCACACCGCACACCGCACACCGCACATCGCACATCGCACATCGCACACCGCACACCGCACATCGCACATCGCACACCGCACATCGCACACCGCACAACGCACAACGCACACCGCACACCGCACACCGCACAACGCACAACGCACATCGCACATCGCACACCGCACACCACACATCGCACATCGCACATCGCACATAGCACATCGCACATCGCACATCGCACACCGCACATCGCACATAGCACATAGCACATCGCACACCGCACACCGCACATCGCAAATCGCACACCGCACATCGCACATAGCACATAGCACATCGCACATCGCACACCGCACATCGCACATCGCACATAGCACATCGCACATCGCACATCGCACACCGCACATCGCACATCGCACACCGCGCATCGCACATAGCACATCGCACATCGCACATCGCACACCGCACATCGCACATCGCACACCGCGCATCGCACACCGCACATCGCACATCGCACATCGCACATCGCACATAGTACATTGCACACCGCACAACGCACACCGCACACCGCACATCGCACACCGCACATCGCACATCGAACATCGAACACCGCACATCGCACACCGCACATCGCACATCGCACACCGCACACCGCACATCGCACATCGCACATCGAACATCGCACATCGCACACCGCACATCGCACATCGCACATCGCACATCGCACACCGCACATCGCACATCGCACATCGCACATCGCACACCGCACGTCGCACACCGCACATCGTACACCGCACACCGCACATCGTACACCGCACACCGCACATCGTACACCGCACACCGCACATCGCACATAGCACACCGCACATCGCACACCGCACATCGAACATCGCACATCGCACATCGCACATCGCACACCGCACATCGCACACCGTACACCGCACATCGCACACCGCACATCGCACATCGCACATCGCACATCGCACACCGCACATCGCACACCGCACAACGCACAACGCACATCGCACATCGCACACCGCACATCGCACATCGCACACCGCACATCGCACATCGCACACCGCACATCGCACACCGCACAACGCACAACGCACATCGCACATCGCACACCGCACACCACACATCGCACATAGCACATCGCACATCGCACATAGCACATCGCACATCGCACATCGCACATCGCACACCGCACATCGCACATCGCACATCGCACATAGCACATCGCACATAGCACATCGCACATCGCACACCGCACACCGCACATCGCAAATCGCACACCGCACATCGCACATCGCACATAGCACATCGCACACCGCACATCGCACATCGCACATCGCACATCGCACATCGCACACCGCACATCGCACACCGCGCATCGCACATAGCACATCGCACATCGCACATCGCACATCGCACACCGCACATCGCACATCGCACACCGCGCATCGCACACCGCACATCGCACATCGCACATAGTATATTGCACACCGCACATCGCACACCGCACACCGCACATCGCACACCGCACATCGCACATCGAACATCGAACACCGCACATCGCACACCGCACATCGCACATCGCACACCGCACACCGCACATCGCACATCGCACATCGAACATCGCACACCGCACATCGCACATCGCACATCGCACATCGCACATCGCACACCGCACATCGCACATCGCACACCGCGCATCGCACACCGCACATCGCACATCGTACACCGCACACCGCACACCGCACATCGCACATCGCACACCGCACATCGTACACCGCACATCGTACACCGCACATCGCACATAGCACACCGCACATCGCACACCGCACATCGCACATCGAACATCGCACATCGCACATCGCACAACGCACATCGCACACCGCACATCGCACATCGCACACCGCACATCGCACACCGCACACCGCACACCGCACACCGCACACCGCACATCGCACACCGCACATCGCACACCGTACACCGCACACCGCACATCGCACATAGCACACCGCACATCGCACATCGCACATCGAACATCGCACATCGCACATCGCACATCGCACACCGCACATCGCACACCGCACATCGCACATCGCACATCGCACACCGCACGTCGCACACCGCACATCGTACACCGCACACCGCACACCGCACATCGTACACCGCACACCGCACATCGTACACCGCACATCGCACATAGCACACCGCACATCGCACACCGCACATCGAACATCGCACATCGCACATCGCACATCGCACACCGCACATCGCACACCGTACACCGCACATCGCACACCGCACATCGCACATCGCACATCGCACATAGCACATCGCACATCGCACACCGCACATCGCACATCGCACATCGCACACCGCACATCGCACACCGCACATCGCACACCACACATCGCACATCGCACATCGCACATCGCACATAGCACATCGCACATCGCACACCGCACATCGCACATCGCACACCGCACATCGCACATCGCACATCGCACACCGCACACCGCACATCGCACATCGCACATCGCACATAGCACACCGCACATCGCACATCGCACATCGCACATCGCTCATCGCACATCGCACACCGCACATCGCACATCGCACATCGCACACCGCACATCGCACACCGCACATCGTACACCGCACACCGCACATCGTACACCGCACATCGCACATAGCACATCGCACACCGCACATCGCACATCGCACACCGCACATCGCACATAGTACATCGCACACCGCACATCGCACACCGCACACCGCACATCGCACACCGCACATCGCACATCGCACACCGCACATCGCACATAGTACATCGCACATCGCACACCGCACATCGCACATCGCACACCGCACATCGCACATCGCACATCGCACATCGCACATCGCACATCGCACATCGCACATCGCACACCGCACATCGCACACCGCACATCGAACATCGCACATCCCACATCGCACACCGCACATCGCACACCGCACACCGCACATCGCACACCGCACATCGCACACCGCACACCGCACATCGCACATCGCACATCGCACATCGCACACCGCACACCGCACATCGTACACCGCACATCGCACATAGCACATCGCACACCGCACATCGTACACCGCACACCGCACATCGCACATCGCACACCGCACATCGCACATCGCACATAGTACATCGCACACCGCACATCGCACACCGCACATCGCACAACGCAGATCGCACAACGCACATCGCACACCGCACATCGCACACCGCACATCGCACATAGCACATCGCACATCGCACATCGCACATCGCACATCGCACACCGCACATCGCACACCGCACATCGCACATCGCACACCGCACAACGCAGATCGCACATCGCACACCGCACAACGCAGATCGCACAACGCACATCGCACAACGCACAACGCACAACGCACATCGCACAACGCACATCGCACAACGCACCGCTCACAAATTGCCAAAGATTTCACTAGAAAAATAGTACTAGAAATTACATTTAAGCGGAGAAGCCGAAGGTCTCTTGCGACAAGTGTTGGAGTATCTTGGAGGTTTATAGTGGAGCGTGCCGCTTGGTGGGGCGGATTCTGGGAGAGGCTTGTGAGAAACGTGAAGGATATTTTGAAATCATCTATAGGAAGATTAACGCTGACGTCCGATCAATTGCAAACTTATTTGATCGAGGCTGAATTTATCATCAATTCACGACCACTAACCTATATTAGTGAGGATCCCGCCGACTTGTCTCCACTAACGCCCAACCATTTTCTACTTGGAACTTTTCCAGCTTCATTATCCTTAAACGATGTTGCACGCACATCGCACATAGTACATCGCACATCGCACACCGCACATCGCACATCGCACACCGCACATCGCACATCGCACATCGCACACCGCACATCGCACATCGCACACCGCACATCGCACACCGCACATCGAACATCGCACATCGCACACCGCACATCGCACATCGCACACCGCACATCGCACACCGCACATCGCACATCGCACACCGCACATCGCACATCGCACATCGCACATCGCACACCGCACACCGCACATCGTACACCGCACATCGCACATAGCACATCGCACACCGCACATCGTACACCGCACACCGCACATCGCACATCGCACACCGCACATCGCACATCGCACATAGTACATCGCACACCGCACATCGCACACCGCACATCGCACAACGCAGATCGCACAACGCACATCGCACACCGCACATCGCACACCGCACATCGCACATAGCACATCGCACATCGCACATCGCACACCGCACATCGCACACCGCACACCGCACATCGCACATCGCACACCGCACAACGCAGATCGCACATCGCACACCGCACAACGCAGATCGCACAACGCACATCGCACAACGCACAACGCACAACGCACATCGCACAACGCACATCGCACAACGCACCGCTCACAAATTGCCAAAGATTTCACTAGAAAAATAGTACTAGAAATTACATTTAAGCGGAGAAGCCGAAGGTCTCTTGCGACAAGTGTTGGAGTATCTTGGAGGTTTATAGTGGAGCGTGCCGCTTGGTGGGGCGGATTCTGGGAGAGGCTTGTGAGAAACGTGAAGGATATTTTGAAATCATCTATAGGAAGATTAACGCTGACGTCCGATCAATTGCAAACTTATTTGATCGAGGCTGAATTTATCAT
Source organism: Thereva nobilitata (assembly GCA_963855945.1). Taxonomy (NCBI): domain Eukaryota; kingdom Metazoa; phylum Arthropoda; class Insecta; order Diptera; family Therevidae; genus Thereva; species Thereva nobilitata. The sequence goes on along the minus strand of OY979698.1, from coordinate 90,263,630 downwards.
CAATTCACGACCACTAACCTATATTAGTGAGGATCCCGCCGACTTGTCTCCACTAACGCCCAACCATTTTCTACTTGGAACTTTTCCAGCTTCATTATCCTTAAACGATGTTGCACCTACAGAAAGGGATTTGCGCCAAAAATGGCAAGCTCGTTTTCGTTTGGTCAATAAATTTTTTAAGCGTTTCAGGGCGGAATATGTTCAACAGCTTAGGTCCGCGCATCACAATCATCCTTCTTTTTCTCAAGGATTACAGCCTGGAAATGTGGTAATAGTTCACGACTCTTCAGTACCACGATTGTTTTGGAAATTAGCCCGTGTTCAACAGATTTTTCCTGGACGAGATGGAAAGGTTCGTGCTTGCGAAGTTAAATTCCATAACGGGGTGACTACGCGTCGATCTGTTCAACACTTATTCCCGCTAGAGGTGCAGGCAGAGGCTGCGGCGGGAGGATGTTAAAATACTTTGTTAATTCGGTATATATACACTAACGCTTGCATTTCTACCATTTTTATATATACATGTATTCTTGTATTTGTACAATTGTATTCTGATTCTTCTTGTCTAATATGAAAATAAAACTGTATTAGAATTGTTCAGTCTAAGTTAAGCTTTCATGAAGAATTGTATCAACTTCGTCAGAATTAAAAGCGAATAAACGACCTCTTAATTCAAGTTGCCTTTCAATATATCGATCCGGGTATTATTTTTAAAATGGCTGTTTAGATGGCTCTCACATTCGAATTCCAGCACCAATAAGAGACGCAAGCAGCTACTTCAACAGGAAATCGTTTCATTCAATAATACTCCAAGTAAAATACACTTATATCATCAATATCTGTAATGTTTTTTACAAATTTTTTTAGGCGGTTTGTGATAGGAAATTATTGTTCCGCGATGTCTTTTTTGGTTGGCCTGGTAGGAGTCATGATGCGTCAGTTTGGCGTAACAGTCCATTGCAGAAGGCATTAAAAACAAAAACGCTTGACATACCAATTAACAGCCATCTTTTGGGAGATAGTGCCTACCCATTGGAAACGTATTTAATGGTTCCTTACAGGGATAATGGCTTTCTCACTGCCGAAAAGAAAAAATTTAATTACAAACTAAGCTCAACGAGAGTATGTATTGAGCAAGCTTTTGGGATGATGAAACAAAAGTTTCGAATTTTAAATTATTTGAATATTAAGAATGTATTTCACGCGAAGTATTATGTATTATCTTGTGTTTGCTTACATAATTTTATTATAATGGATACTGGAAATCCCATTCATTCGTTCCGAATAAACGAAGCAACAAATAATGAAGACGACCATGAGTCCTTTGTTGAAGAAGAGGCCAAGGAGGCACATTTGAAACGCAATGAAATTGCGAATAGTTTCAATGAAAAATAAACTTTATTTTCAAAACATAACAAAAACATAAAGTGATTTTCTTTTAATTGCAAAATGAATATTACTTTACTTTAAAAATAATTTTGTTTTTCCTGTACAAACAGGACTTTCTTTTTCAGTAGTCTTGGCTTGTTAATATTGTCTTCATCAATAATCTCATTTCACGCATTTCTTGAACTCTTTGCGTTTCGATATCCAACTTTTTGTTTTCAAGATCTAAATATTCTTTATGACGCCGCTCTTCTATAGCATTCTGCTCTTTAAGGTACTCTAAGATCTCATCTTTCTTCTCCTTTTTCGGTTTCTTTGGTTGAAGGGAAGTGGTTTCCTCATTCGTGTTCTCGATGTCTTCCAAGTTGGGGTTTTCACTATCTTTTTCTAAATACGATGAAAATGTTAATCCTGAAGGAGGAACTATGTGGTGACTGCATCCAAAAACCTCATCAAAAATGTTAAAATACTCCCAATTTGTGCGGCCTCGACCAGTGTCTCCATTTCGTTTTTTTATACGTTTGTATGAAGTAAACAAATTATTCCACTTTCGAATCAAATCCTCCGTTTGGAAAGGAAAATCGGAATCCGTTGATTTTATTTTGCGCAAAATGTCATTCCATATAACACTACGTTTACGTTTCCCCTCTCGAAATTGCTTTTCATATTTTACCCTTATGGTAAGCAAGCATTTTATTCTTTGTGGACTCCAAAATTTTTCTTGATTTCCTTCTTCGTCCTCGCTTTCTAATATCCTGAAACGTTTTCTTTAAACAAATATTCCACATAATTTATCATTTTTACCGTAAAAGATCACTTTCAATTTCTTTATCCATTTTATTTAACGTTAAATTAATACACAGCAGCCTTCAATAACTATTAGAATACAAAATAATTATTTTTAAAATTTCCTTTGTTACCTTCTAATTGACAGCAACTGATTTTTGCCAACTGCAAAATATGCCCGCATGCTAAGCAATAATGCCTTGCATGATAAATTTGGAAACATATGACAAAAGCATGATTGCAATAATTTACAACTTATGTGCGCATGCTGCGCATTTTATGCATTATTGAATAGGCCCTATTATACTGGAGCGGCCCCATTACAAAAAGGGCTTAGCAAAGTTTATTTTCTGATTTTTTCGTCCGTTACCTTACCGTTACGACTTCGCAGTAAGAAATTTTAACGTCGACTCAAAGTCGTCAAATTGACGACATCCACAATAGGCTCCTTACCCTCAGAACACAATGCGGCCGACAACGACAACTTATACGGAAAAACAACAAGGTGCCACAGAAGTGAAGTTAAAATTCCTCCCTGTGAACATACTTTTGCTATAGTGCCCTCCAGCGACTCCTCAAGATGAGAGACCATTAGTTTGCGAGCTCTCAGCATAGAGTTGATCCAGTAGTAGAAAGTGCTACTTAGACTGAATGCCCTAGTTATGGATGTGTTTCTAGTTTGACCACAATCAGTAATCAGAATCAGTGATGGAAATTAATCCTAATCATTGATGGTCAATGGAACAGGAATACTCGAATCCGACAAAAAATAAAGGAATATTGGATATACAGTGACTCTCAAAATTATTGGCACATCCATGAAATTTTGGGATTTTCAAAAAATTCTAAACTAGCCCTTTTTTGGGTGGGAAATTGATATGCATCTTCCAGGGAGTCTATAAATTAATAATTTAAACAAGGAAATTTTAATCAATAAAATTTGGTGTATTCCAGTTTTTTAATACCTTCCTTCGTTGTAAAATTCCTTGGGTGTGCCAATAATTTTGAGAGCCACTGTATGTGATGTTGACTATTAACCACAGATGGGGTGATTGCAATAATAATTCATGAAACTTGAAACACACCCTATGACAAAGGATGTATTGTCGAAGGCTCCCTCGATATCGAGGAGTGCCGCCAGCGCTACTCATTTGTTTATTGTTGCACTTTCTAGCCTAAGCACCAGTGAAGGCCTGCCTCAGTGTAACTTTCCCCGCCTGGTAAGCTTGCTGGTAAGAACTTGCGGTTGGCGCCAGAAAATAATTTCCCCATTTTTCCTTGTCGCCAAATTCTGCATTGTCTTCAAGGCAAAAGACGAAAGACAATGGGCATATTCACACAGTGCACATTTATGGCGCCTAAAACCGGTTTTATAGATGAGACAGGGAAGGGAGCGGAAGAACTTAACGAAACATTTTTCACGCAAAAGCAAACGCGTGAAAACTGGCACACATATAAAAAGTTACTTCTATCTCTTGCATCCTTTAGCTCTGTTTTTCTCTAACAAGTAAATTTCATCTGCAATACATTTAAAGGTTCCTGTATAGCATTCAAATTTACTACACTCATTTACGCCCCGTCTGAGTTGCTAGGAGTTGAATAAAACCGGTTTTACTCACCACAATTATGGCAGCGTGTGAATATGCCCATTGGGCCAACGCACACCAGATCATAGTTATCGCACATAAAACCGGTTTTACTACACTCCTCGGAACGCAGACAGGAAATTTTAAATGTATTTGTGCATATGAAAATTAGTTGTCATAGCTTTCATTTCGTTGACAAATAGAAAAACGCCACAAAAAGTTCTTAATATCACTCTTTTCAATATGTTCACAAAAAAAACAAAATTTTCAGACCACTTGAACAGGTTGATGAACAAAAAGCGAATAATTAAAGAATTTCAGAGGGAAAATGCTGAGCTCAGAAAGAAGAAGATTTGACATAAGAAGAAGTATAATATGCATGTGTTAGTTTTCACGCTTTTGATTTTGCGTGAAAATTGTTTCGTTAAGTTCTTTCCTTCCCTTCCCTCTCTCTTCTATAAAACCGGTTTTATGTGCCATAACTATGCGCCGTGTGCGTTGGCCCAATGGCCATATCTCCACGATGATCCATTACCTGCGGTAAAACCGAGTTTTTAGAAGAGGATCAAAACGACAAGGGGAGAGTGTTATTATTTTTTCAACAAAAATTTTCGGCGTGAAAACTAACCCACATACACAATGTGCTTCCTTACTTCTAATCTTCTTCTTTCTTCGCTCTGAAATTTACATACACTTTCATATCTCCTTGTAAAGACAAGAAAGTTACGCATTGTTAACTGGTTCTACCACATGTAATAAAAATACTCGTGGAGATACACGGATTGTCCTGAAAGGTTTCGCTAATGCCGGATCCACACGTTTGTCAAGGCTTGGCAAGCATTCGCAAATGCAAACGTGTGGATGATGCGTTTGGCTTGGCTTGTGTAAGCTTGCCGACGCTTGTGGCCAATCCGGTCGAGTGTGGATTTTCGGCAAACCAAAGCAAACGTGCGAACGCTTGCAAAGGAAGTTTGCGGCAAGCGTTTGTGATGCGTCCACACGTTTGTTTTCAAAAAGCTTTTTCAATTTGCGAACGCTTGCCAAGCCTTGACAAACGTGTGGATCCGGCATAAGATAAAATCAGAGCGTCCTAGCTTGGGTATAAATGTGATGTTGAAATTGCTCCAGGCAGATGGGATGTTACAATGTTCAAAGGAAGCCCTGAATATTTTTCACAGCAAGGGAGTGACTAGGTCGCAGTATTCCTGCAACGCAATGGGATAAGTACCGTCTGCTCGAGGCTTGTATGATTTGAACCATCTAATCGCCTCCGCAATATCTTCGTGATTGAACACGGTATTTGTTTCCGCACAAGCAGCTTTGGTCGCTCTAGGAAGTAATTTGTTTACTTTGTGGAGTTTAGCCAAGCCCCGAATCAGCATAAATTTAATGGACGCTCTCCATACTACAAAACAGTCTGGGAGATTATGGCAATAACGTCTGATATAGTCGACCGCTCTTTTCCGAATCGATCTATTCTGTTGTTCTTCATATAGGCATGGACCGATTGGAGATATAAACTACAAAAAAAAACTCATTGACTTAGATCATTAAATAATATTTACAATAATTAAATTGTCTAAATAAAAAATACTTCAGTGTTTCCCTCCAAAATTGTTACCAAAAGTTATAGAATACCCTACCCCTGCCTACTTAGCTTTTTGCTTTATTGTAGCATCAACAGCTCTTTCTGTGTCTGCGAAAATGTCATCCTTCGAACGTTCGCCATTAATCTAAAAATAAAAAAATATGATTTATAACCTATCCTAATCTTACTGATATTAAATTACTAACAACAACAGCTTTTGCAGCATACAAATCAAGGATTGCTTGTGAATTATTCCGGAATGTTACAATTCTTTGCCTTATAGTTTCCTCATTATCATCAGATCTCTTCTGATCCGATTGTGCTGCTCTATTAAGTATTCTAGAAACTAAAGTATCCTAAGAATATAGTCAAAATATATTTAGCTATGCCCATATTGAATAATTGAACAGAAAATTTACATCTGAACATTCATAATAAAGGATCAAGTCAACAGGAGCAATAAATTTTTCAAATTCAGGACCTTGTTCTTTTTTGCGTGGATAACCGTCGATCAGGTATCCCGATGCGTCTTTGCATCTATTAAAAGCAGTTTCTAGAAGTTGAAGAACATCATCATCTGACACTAAACCACCTTGTTTCATTATAACAGCTAATTCCTTGCCCTTTTCTGATCCAGATGCGACCTTAAGAGATTTATTAATTAAAAAAAAATGAATAAAACACAAGATTGTTTGTAACTAACCTCATCTCGAAGTAAATCTCCTGTACTTATATGCGTAAACTGATACTTTTCAACCATTCTTTCGCATTGGGTACCTTTACCGCAGCCTGGACCACCAAGAACCCAAATAATTGGGACAGTAATCTGAAATTAATCTTGAGAAAATTAGCTGTTTGCATTAATCGTTGACGAGTGCTTCTTAGTTTGTAAATACTGCCTAAGATCATTTTACCCTTTTTCGACATTTGCATGTATTTGGTTTGCCACAATGATGTCCTTTACATTTTTGCATTGCTGTTGCTGTATGAAATTTTAAAAAATTTTGCAAATTGCTTAAAAATAAATTTCTATTTAAAATTTTGATGTACACTGAATTTTGATACATGCCAATATATTTATATAAAAGCTTGCTTATTTTATAACGGTTTTTTATATAAGGTATATATATTTTTTAGGACTACTGGGTTCTTGCTGAATATTGATTTTATTGTTTATAAATTATAATAGGGGGACCAAAAGGTAATAGACATCAAACAGGGGAAGTCCGAACTGATCCGCATCAGGAACCATTATGAAAAAGAGCATAGAAATGCCTCGCGAGAATCTAAAATAATTGAACTAACAATAAACGGCTACACCGAAAACAAGCATAAACTATCTAGGATCAAACCTACACTGTAAAAAAAAATATGTAAATGTACAGTGCAAATGTACAGTAAAATTACAAATAAATTACTATAAATTTTGTTATTTCACATGAAGAATTTCCGTGGATTAGGAATATTCTAAAAATATATGTTGTAAATTTACAAAACTGCTTGCGAATAAAACTGCCAGTGCAACTAAACAAGGCCCGCGGGGCAATGGCAAGTCTCAAGTCTCTGAAAAACACCAAAACAGAACAAAAATCCTTTTAAATAAAACGGTAATCAGTATTGCCATTGCGTACGCATTCCAAATCTGGTTGTCCATCTCTCTAACAACAGCAAAATAAGCCTAAAAATTCGAGTGAAAAGTGCTTAGACAGGGTACTTCACTATATACATGCCCGAAGAAAACAAATGGTACTCCAACAAGACGATTTACCAAAGATTTAAGATCACTACACTAAGATCACTGGCATCTAAGAGGTTAGAGAAACTATCGTTACATCCAAACCAGAGGAAAAAGAAAATATTTAATGATAACGTAAATCAGTCCCTAATTGGCCAAACTTACATTTCTCCAATCTACATACTACATCGAAATTCCGCCCATACCTGTAACCAATTGGGGATGGAGTCTGCCCTCATTCTATGTAAATAATGTAAATGACCCTCTCCTGATCTATTAATGGGCGCCCCAAATCCAAATATAACAAATAGAATATAGCTTTACCTATACCGTAAGTTAGTACCTAAGCTAGAAGGGTAAGTAAATTAAAATAAATAATAATAATCAAAAATATTTAGCTTGGATACAGGCATTCAGTTTAAAATTTTGTCAACGTTTGTTTAGCAGTTTGTTTTGTTTTAGGATTAGTATAGCATAATGCCAACAAATTGAGATTGTAAAAAGCCTTGACATACGCTGAAATCGGCCTCTATTGTCACATTGAAACGAAGCTCAATAAAATGACCACCACCAATTTACTTCACATGTTCTTGGAAGGTCGAACAAGGTTGGTTAAGAGAGTTGGGCAGTTCGTCGATTATCGACATTACTTTCCGGTAGTTACTTAAGCATATCGTAGTTAACATTTTTTTCAAATTTTATATACTCTGAAATGCAAAATGTACAAAAATATAGAAGGGTTTCAGGCGTGTTCTTTATTATGTCTAAAGTAAGCCGTGTTTTTTTAATGAACTATATAGTTCTTCCCCATACAAATCTGAAAACCCAGGTTTTATCGAGGTTTTTATCCAGGTCTTGGGACATTTCAAAACTTCCCTTTGTTTTCGGAATGTAGCATACTTACCGGCTGTCGGAAAAACGTCATTTAAAATAAAAACAACATAGAAGTGTCGAGAGCAAGTTTGAAGGCATGAGGAAACAAATAATTTATTTTTTAGGAACTTATTTATTATTTTCTAGAGGGGAATTCGTGTAACAGTTGTTTACTGACCCGCAACTTCGGATTCATTTTAATATATTTAAAGCACTGAAGATGGCGCTTAGTGAAATTTCCCTTGTCGTTTTTTTAATGAACTGGATCGAAGACCTATATAGTTCATTAAAAAAGCACGGCTGTAATTGACGTTAAACCATCTTTTTTTGATATGATCTTGAATAGAATCAATAGCCATTTGTTAGCAATATTGATTATGATTGATTATTGATTTAGCCTGTTTTATGATACTTTGTTAGCAACATTTTATTATATCTTTGTGGTACAAATTACTAAATTTTGTGTATGAGCTCTGAAACCCAACAGTATTTCGTTACAGTCTCAGCAACAAATCTTGCATATTTTGTCCTAATAAAAGTGTCTTTCAACTAAGTTAATAAACAGGTTGAACTTTTGCTGAAACTTAAGATTGTCAGCAAATATTTGCCTCCAACTGTAAGGTTTTTCAAGTTCTTTCTCCTTATCATTAATCATTAAATGTACCTCAATACCTTGCTTTGTCTTTATTAGAATTGAAAAAAAGTAACGAAAGAAACATTTTTTTTTAATTTTTTACATATACTTATATATTTAGTAAATAGTTATGTTACATAATATTTAAGCTAAAGATATTTTTCTATATGTGAATATGTATACATATTTTATATTTGAATTTTTAGCTCTTCTAAAATCAGCAGCTACTCAGATAGTAAATTTGACCAACGAAAGCATGGCCATACCTAAATGATTTCAAAATACTAATAAATAATATACCAGGTTTATCACTCGATACTCTTATATATAATATCTTGAAATTTGGAAAGCCATATAATAATTAAAACTAAATTAAATCGTCCTCTGTTTGCTCATTCCACCATAAAATTTGCACAATTCAGATGATCTTCCACCACATTTTTCATAGAGTATAATCTAGATAAAAAGTATTAACTTTCCTGTAATGCCTTCTTTTTTGCTATAACTTGATTAATCGCTTTAGCTGTATCCATATAAACCTCACCAGCAGTCCGTTCTGCATTTATCTAGATAAAAGAAAGCATTTAACATAAATTTTATTAAATAAAACACAAATTTTTATTTGTTACATACAACAGCAGTTCTTGATGTATACAGCTCAAGAATTGCTTCGATATTTTCTCGAAATATTCCGATCTTATTCTTAATCGTTTGCTCATCCATATCGTCGGCTCTTTTTTCAACTGTTGCTCTGTGAAGTATTCTCGTTACTAAAGTTTCCTGTATGGGGATTGATATTAATTTTTTTAATTGCTGAAACCATGTAAAATTACATCAGCACAATCGTAAAATATTATCAAATCAACTGGTGCAACATATTTTTCAAATTCTGGGCCTTGCTCCTTTTCCCGTGGATAGCCATCGATTAGAAATCCTGTAGCATCTTTAGTTTTAAAAATTGCAAGTTCTATTAGCTGAAGTACATCGTCGTTATCTACTAAAGCTCCATCCTTCATTGCAGCTGCTAATTGCTTGCCTTTTTCTGATCCGGATGCGACCTTACAAAATACATTTATCAACAGATTCTAAAAAAGAAAAAAACGAAGCGATGTTGCGATATACCTCAGCTCTAAGAACATCTCCCGAACTGATATGCTCAAAATGATAATTTGCAACAATTTTATTGCATTGTGTACCTTTACCAGAACCGGGACCACCAAGTACCCAAATCATTGGAACAGTAAGCTAAACAAGATCTTGTAAATATAACTATTTTCTTTTTATATCAACAACATCAACAATTAAAACCTTGAAAGACACAACAATTTCTGAATTCTCAATACCTTCTTTCTGCATTTACATGTGTCCGGCTTCCCACAGTGATGACCTTTACACTTGAACATTTTTAATTAAATAAATTTAAACTACAAAAGCTGTTATAAATGTATACTTTTGTAAATTTTGAAGTTGTACTAAAATAATCAAAAACCAAATGCCAATAATTGATACTGATCGGTTGCTTGTTACACACCTGTTCTGATTTATCATAAAGTAAATTTGCGCTCAGACTACTGAAGCTGATGAGAAAGTTTACACTTTTTTTTTATTAGTTTATGGTAATATTTTGTTATGTTGGCTTGGTAGCAAACGGCATCTCAAATAGTTTATTGTATTGAAGTAATTCCCGCTGCCCAACTAGCATTAGTTTTTCACTGCGCTATGTAAAAAACAGAGGGCTTCGTTGCGATGGAAAATTAGTTCTCTTTTCCTGTAATATTCATATTCATCTATTGTCGATTGTAAATTGCTGCAATAACAGTCTTCGCAGTCAGTTTAGGCGAGCCACATGCAGCTCTTTGGTCCCTTAAGTGTAGCTCTTCCACAAAATACCACTTACGGGCGCGCAAGTACAGTGCAGTTGAAAACTCGTACCCAATACGCAGAAGTAAGTTTCCGCAAGGCTCGCAAAAGAACATTCAATCGTTGTAGTGTTGATATTTGGCGCTGTTAACTAATGAGTTTGCCGGCTTTGAAAGTACATAGCACAAAAATAGCGGCATTTTGGGTTATATTTAGTTCTATGTTTTTCTGGATTGAAGATTTAATCACATTTGGTATTTTTATATTTTGCAGAGAAATTGTGAAGTCAAACTTTCTCTGCATAGCTGATGACTTCGAATCTAGATTCTTGAAGAGTGGTCAAAAATCCGTCGATAACCAGTGAACAGAGTAGCGGGGAAAAACACCACCACAGCGCCTAACAGCTTTGACACTAACGATGGAGTCACCCAAGGTAGAAGAAATGTCACACAATGATCCACTCAATTGTGTAAAGATCCAGATTTCTGAAAAATAGAATAATAGCCAGTGTTATCGAAAGCAATCTCGAACTGAAGTAACGCACATAAGGCAGATACTATTATTTTCTGACTATGTGGTGTAAAGCAACCTCTGGTGATTTACCCTTTGAGTAAGCCAAACGGAGAGCTATGTAGAGGCTTGGTGAGCTCCACCTTGCACCTAATGTGAAAGTCCACCAGCCTTCCCAATTTTTCAAAAGAAAAGAAGTTAAGCTGATCATACGATTTAGGCAGCTCCAGGAGACTGTTGCCTTGTTTAGGCATAAAAACCATCTTCTCCAGATGATTGGAATGTAACTACAATTGAAGAGACATCAGCTCGAGATACTTTTAAACGAATGCCGGGAAAATGCCATCGCCTCTACGAGTTTTGTAGGCTTGATAAGAGGCCACTGCCTTTTTAACCTTGTCCGCTCGAAGATGTTCCCATGTACCCCGGAAGTATCGGTCTGGAATGGTCCTAACACTGTACCCAGCATTCAGGGGATAAGAGGTCTGGAGAATTAGCCCTGGCTTTCCAGGGCTAATTCTCCAGATTGTTTCTGGTTGATGATGTATCCTCCTTTTTAAGAAGGCCCACCACGTTGGAGGAGCTTTTGGAGCCTAGCTGTCTCTGGTAGTTTATGCAGGTTTTGACAGTGCTTCCTCCAGACAATCCTTTTTGGAGCGTCTTAGCTCTTTCCTGAAGGCTGCAAGGATGAATATGTATTCCTACTATTGCCCAGCATGTTTTCCCTTATTGAACATTCTTCTAACTTTCCTGCGATTCCTTAAGATATGCGAATTTCAACTTGAACAAGCGACCTAGACGGTCGTCGCCTCAATTACAACCCGTTTATTTGGATCGAGGCCTTGATAATCAAACCGTTTTCGGCAGTACATATAAATTCAGAGGAACTGCCAAAATTTTATCGTTACTACCATAACAGCTGTTTCATAGAAATGCCTGCATGCAAATATTATTCTCGAAATACAATTTCAATTGAAATTCACATATTATTTTAAAAACTAACTCCTTTTTTGCCAACATACTTTATTGTCAACATCATGAATAAGTGAAACAAATTTTACATTTTGTTACATTTTAGCGCCAGTGAATTAATAAAAGTGGAAATGCAAAAATATAAATATTAGAATTAGGCTTGCACAGCAACCTTCTTTTTCTGTACAACAGTCGCAATAGCATTATCAGCTTCTTGGAAAATTTCATCTACAGATCGTTCAGCATTAATCTAAAATAGTAACAAACAAAAAATATATTGCACCAAATAAATGTGTAAATGTGTTAATAATTTCATATTACTTACAATAAGAGTTTTTTCTTTATATTGATTAAGAATTTCCATAGTATTTTTTCTAAATGTTTCAATTCTACACTTCAGCGTTTCTTCATTATCATCAGCTCTTGTTACAGCTGATTGTGCTGCTCTATGAAGTATTCTAGCAACTAGGGTTCCCTAAAAAAGTATTTTTTAATTATTTTTAATCATCAAATAAAATCGTATATAAATATAATAAATCTTACATCAGCACAATCGAAGAAAAGTACTAAATCGACTGGTGCCACAAACTTCTCAAAAGCTGCACCTTGGTCCTTTTCACGTGGGTAGCCATCTATCAGGAAACCAGTTGCATCTTTGCATTGGCAAATAGCGGCTTCTAGGAGTTGTAAGACATCAGAATTCGGTACTAAACGACCTTCCTTCATAATAGCTGCTAGTTCCTTGCCTTTATCTGATCCAGAGGCAACCTTCGAAAGTCATTATAAAAAATACTTTTAAAAAATCAAGTCAATAAAAATGTTACTTCAGCTCTAAGCAGATCCCCAGTGCTGATATGGGCAAAATGGTATTTTTCTACAATTTTCTCACATTGTGTGCCCTTTCCACAGCCTGGTCCACCAAGAACCCATATTATTGGAACGTTGACCTGAAAATAATTAAAATTGTAAATAATAATTATCTTAACAAGATGCGACAATGTTAAAGACAACAAAAACATAAATAAATGAGCTTCAGCTTTTTCAAAATTTTATCAACTTATCTTCAAAAAAAAACACGCAGCAACTAAGTATAATATTGTTAACAAAGCCACAAATCTATTTTATTTTTTGTTTAAAAATATCCTAAGAAAGCATGATTCTTTTTATATATTACTGGATAAACGGAAGAGTGTATTCAGAGCACATAGCCGTGTCTAAGAAGCTTTCCAAGCAGAATGGAAATAAAGTATAGGGCTTTAAAATAATTTATAGTGGAATTATATAGACCGTCTACGTTCTCTAATTACACCCCCAATTACATTACATGTGTGCCGCATGCCCACTTACACCTTTAGATCTTGCTGACACATCACGTTGTTGGTGCTGTTTCTCTTCGGCCTCCTTTTGCATGGCCATTTGATGACAAAAAAACAACTTTTGTATGATGTGTGTGTGATTCATGTATGTGACGAAAACATTTAGAAAAAAGGAAGAAAAATCAACAACAAAAAAAATCCTTTTTCAAAACTTTTGATTATTGTTTTGCTAAATTCTAATTTTTTAAAGCCACAAAATTACTTAATGTAGAAATGTTTACATTAAAAAAAATTACTTTCACACTTTGGAGTTGTTTGCTTACCTGTTTTGCGGTATTTGGTGTGTTTAAATTTACCGCAATGAAGATCCTTGGGTAAAATGTATGGTTCTATCATCTTCAAGTACTGATTTAGTATATAAAGCGTTTATCCAATCATAAGAAGAGAGGAAGAGATCTTTTTAATGTATAATTAGCCTTCTAAATAGCCCTGGTCCTAATACAGGCAATATCTCCTTGAGGTGTATTAAATAACTCCCGATTAAGGACCCCAAAAAATGTAATCGCATTTTACATTAATTTATTTTAGGCTTCCTAAATATTAAACCACTCAGGCAATTTTTTATACCTTTATATTATTTCACAGGGCAATCATTAACTCTTTTATTTATTTCTAGATCTAATGGAAAAATTGGTATAATCACCTCCTATATCACAACAAGAAGTGAAACTTGCTGTTATTCCAGTTGATCTGTGATCACAAATGATCAAAGTGGCTACAAATGATCAGAAATAGAAATCTCTAAAATGGATATATGTACTGTACATATATCGTAAGCTATACAATATTATTATGTACCTTAAATAAAATCATTTTAAATTTTCTTTACAGTTCATACTGGCAATCAACAGAATTATATTTTGAAATCCCATTTTTTATCCAATGTAAATATTTTGGAAAAACTGCATTGACAACGAAAAGATCTTTCTTGGAAACGATATTCGGTAAGAAAAGTAGTCTCCGTATAGATCGTATATAGACCGTATGATACGGTCCATTTTACACCCTTTATACTTCCATTTTAGCCCGGTAATCACACAATTATACTAGTCACAACAATATTACTCTAGTTGTAAGATCTAAACTAACACTATTGCACAAGTTTTTCAAGGGCTGTCCGCCTCGGAAGTATTCGAGCCACGTCGATATGTTTAAATAACACTTTTCTATTATGTGAGAATACTTTCTTTATAGCCGCTCAATTAATGTAGTATTAGACGGCGTGAAGTCTGAACCGCACACCATCTCTGCCGATGTCCTCCGGGACCAATTTTATCACCCGCTCTTTTCCTAATCGTTATATTTTTTAATATAGAAGACTAAAATTCAGAAAGGGTTGACGGTAATAATGTCGATTGGTCTGCCAATAGGAAAGTCTAATGGTGGGTGCACACGATTGCGACTTTTGTCCGTCCCACTTTCCGTGCGACTTCTGTACAGACTGTGAAGTTTGAATGCATCGCCCGAGGTAATGTCTGTGGGGACATGCCGATGGAACGTCTCTGGAGACCCTCGGGAGACTTTTCCAGCTTTGTTTCACAGACAAAATCATTGAGATATATCGTAAGTCTCTACTACCAAAAGGCTCTATAGTTTGAAGCCGCTACAACAGTAACCTCTTATCGAAAGACGATCAAGAGAACAATAAAAGGCGCTCGTAATGTAACGCGATTTTGGAAAGATATCCACATTAGCACCGTGTCATTTCGAATTCCTGCGTTATGGGTTATTGCAGTAACGAAATATGGAGAATTTCTGAAGACAAGAGCGAAGACAATTTGAACGAACAATAACCAAGAAACGTACCGCTAATCGTAAGAAAGCAAGGAAAAACAACTCCAGAATAAGCCAAATATAACAATTGATAACGAACCTTCGTGGGACATAGGTTGGAAAGAGCGGGGAAGGGTCGCTGCAGATGAACACCTAGCAGCTCTGTTAGCAAGTTCTAATTCTAGTCCAGTCAAATTAGTCGAAAAAAGAGAATGAAATTGCATTTTAAGAATTTTTTTTGGCATTTGTTCGGGTACATCTGACAATGATAAAACCAAGTTTGTGGGGTCGTCGCAGTGGCTTGGGAAAAGCCGCCATCTTGAAAAAGAGGGAGACCTTGTTTATATTAAATAGCTCGTTTGCATGTAATGATAGCTGATAATGATCAATGGCAAAATTATGGAGAATAAAATTATCTAAAAAATGAGCCCTCAACGAGCTCTGTAAGTTGATTTGGCTCAAAGTAATGGCCGGTCAAAGTTCAACCATGATCGTGTGGTGAGGGTTGAATGCAGTTTTTTGCAATTAACTCGCCAAATGTTAATTTTTTTGAGTTAATGCCCATTAACAAATTTAAAGTCCTAATAATTACCTTTAGAATGAGTCCTTAATCGTCGTTATCGCTTATGCAGTTTGCGAGCAATCCAACGCCAAAGTTCGCACTGGACGTGCCTGAAATAACTGATAAAGCCATTTTTTTTTAATATTTCGTTAACGGTTGCTCATATGAAAAAGTAGTAAATGACAGGAATACGGGCAATGAAAATATCTTTCCAACGAGGTATAAGTCGAAACTCGATGTCGATTATGTCCGCGATACATCGGGTCAAAGGTCAACCGAGAGGTTTACGAATTTTTAGCTATTTAACAACTTTGGAAATTCTTTTTCAAGATGGCGGCTTTTCCCAAGCAACTGCGACCCCACAAACTTGGTTTTATCATTGTCAGATGTACCCAAACAAATGCCAAAAAAAAATTCTATACCTCTTAAAATGCAATTTCATTTACTAATTTGACTGGACTATTCCTCCCCAACTTTTAAAATTGGCAAACAATGCCTCGAAACCGGATGGAAACACAACCACGACCTTTACTTTTCGAACCAGGACACGAATTAGGATATGGAATGTAAGAACGCTGCTTTCCGATGGATGGCTGGATGAATTAGAAGAAACAAAAAAAAAAACTTGATATCAAAAGATTGAAGAAAAGCATTTTTGAAAGGATAATGCATAATCACGAGTTACCCAAATAAATGCAAAGATATAATGATATTCATTCATCAAAATAGCTCGGTTAATATAGACCGGACATGTTGAACCTAAAACTATGACACACCTACTAACCTATGCAAACCTAAAACCTAAACCTATGCAAAAATATATGGAATAAGAATCAAGTAGAAGCCAGGAGTAGAGGTAATCTTAGGACGAGATAAAAGATGTTATTAAAGCTGATATAAGTACATCAAACGTTAAAAATCTACCCTTGTGAGGATGTACACGTGTCCTCTTTTTTTATTTGGAAAAACTAAGCTTAGGAATCACTCTTTCTTTATACTACCAGTCTGTCATGTCGTTCAGGTCATGATGCGATGTCTACTAGTCAGCTTAGTTTGAAGGATGCAGGACGAATATAACAGATTAGAGTATGTCAGAAGTAAATGTCGATGAACTTTAACTCTTTCACTTGAACTCTAAGATATTGTACGAGTTTGGAAAAACTGACTGCGGAAGTTTATTCCACTTGTTTAATTGATAACGACATTCTAGGCCATAGTAAGCGCGAAAAGGGGACTGCACGATATGAGAATGAACCGAGCGAGCAAATCTTGTGTTGCGAGAAAAATAAGAGGACGGAAATTACAGTGGAACAGTCGCTATAGTAATAGCAATAAAATTTTGTCAAGGCTGCTACATTCCTACAATGGCTCATTGAGTCAATGATGGCGTAAAAGGTGCCAACGCTGATGAGTTTTAAGGCGCGGTGGTGGCTGTCAAATCACGCTAAGGTGGTTTTAGAGGCGCCATTCCAGCTGAATGAATTGAATTCGAGGCGGGCCGAATAAAAGACTTGTAGTAGTAATTCATACGCTAAGGTAGGTCGCAGGTATAAGACAATCATTCGTTGAAAGTTATCAGTAATGCCAAATCAAGGGATGGCAAACTTGCCCCAAAAAATATTTATCGATTCTCAAGGAAACGAGTACTTTTGAACGAGTAAAAAGTAATCATTGAATAATTTT
This sequence comes from Thereva nobilitata, assembly GCA_963855945.1. Lineage (NCBI taxonomy): Eukaryota > Metazoa > Arthropoda > Insecta > Diptera > Therevidae > Thereva > Thereva nobilitata. Next base: position 90,246,306 of record OY979698.1, on the reverse strand, counting down.
CTTTTGATTCTACTTGTGAGTATTTATTTACTCGAGTACTTTCCACCGATTCGGTACCCCTAGTCCTCAATATGGTGGAAGAGATCACATGTGGATATGGTCGTATGTACTATTCGAAAGCTTGGCTGCTTCGTATAGGGTCTTCGTGCGTCTTGTAATATTTTGATTTTTGACAATCGATACACGATCGAGAACACTCATTGCAGTCAAGGAAACTCTTTGTCAACTGTTTGTCAACCAGATTAAGGATATATAGTACACAGTTCACAGATCCGATGCGTTTTCAAAGTTTCTTTGCCCTTCAAGGTCCAAATTTAGGCAAAAAGTTATGATTCTATATAATAAAGACAATATTCTACTATAAATTAATTTCCTCACTTCAATATTCCATATATCAACATGAATGTAATTTTTTTACTCACTATCCATCGAGAGTTCTTGATATTTCCATATTATATTGTTAATCTACAATTTAGATGTAATATATCTTCACTCGAATTAAAATTATTTTAAATTATCTACAAATAGGAGGATTTTGTTTTTCTGAAAATGACTGAAGAGCAAATTAATGCAAAAAATTAAGTTGATTTAGTATTTATGACCTTTTATTTTTAGTGAAGCATATGCTCGTATATTAATTACTTACATTTGTTGACGTTGCAACAATGAAGATAACAATAAATAATATTACCCACATATCTCATAGCATTGTAAATAGCTGATAAATAAATCGAAATTATTCCTTAGGCGCGTGCCATACCTTATTAATAATAGAAAAATAATTAACGAAAATATGATAAAAAAAACATTATAGCGGGAGGAGGAAGAGATTTAATCATGTTTTATCGTATTCTGTTCTATTTCTTGGAAAATGTCATTCAATAGTGTAAAAATGTTTCCATTTCGACTTACATATGAATATTGTATAACTTTTTATTCATTCTCAACAAATCTTATTTTCCCTCTTGCAGGAATTTATAATTTAAAAAAAAAATTTGAAAAATTCTTTTCGCCTTGACTTCCCAAAAGAAAATCTGCCAAGAATTCTTTACGATAATATTAAATTGTTTTGTAGACATAATCTTTCTTTCGTTCTTACTTTTGATATTCAAGAAAAAGTCTCACTTTCTATTAAACCAAAGATTACAGCAAACAGAAGTGTCGACAGCAAAAATAAACATAGTTCGACTTTCGTATTGTAGCGTGACGTTAAGCTTCTAAGCTTCAAGTAAGATCTCGAATGGCTTATAATCGAGCATGGAGGACATGAAAGAAATATTTAATGGTTCAAGTTTAAGTTATCTACAAAAAAACTTCTTAAATACACGCTATGGAAGTCTTTTAGGTATTTATTAATCACCTGCCATTATTATCTTGATAAATGATATAAAAGTTCAATACGATAGAAGCATAAACTAGAGTATAGAGTCCAATTTAATGTTATGGAATGTGGCAGTTTGTCATCTTCCTATTTACAGTCAGAAATTGTGTTTGTTTGAAGAACTTCCAGCAATTTTGATTAATGCAGTATCCAATTACTTCTCCCCTTGGATATGAAAAAGTATTTTCTGCTTCTAAACCCTAATAAAAAATCTGCTTAAATTGTAACAATAAATTTTTCGAGTTATATAAAAACCCACCCACACTCTTTCTAGTCGCTCGGCACACAATATAATAACAACAAAACGGAGAAATTATTTTTGGCTAATAATATACTGTTAAGTGGCCACTTTGATAGCGATATTATCTCTGTACTCTGTATCAATGCCGTTGAGTTCTAAAATTTCACTTTCCGCTCTGGGGATTTTCATTAGAATCTTACCTCTATGTATTGCTTATGCTGAGGAGGAGAGCTTGCTTATGACCCAACGCGACACTTCGAACTTTTCTAGGTGAAGGTCAGTCAGGACTAATTTCACTCACATGTCATTAAAAACTCAAAGGAAATCGATCAGCCAAAAAAAAAATTAGATGTAATCATGGGAATCACGACATCCCATACACTCACCATGATTAATTGCACTCGGAAACCGTTCTTAGAAACCAATATTTATAAAAAACCGATTTACTATATTTTCTTGTAGAAGAAAATTACTATACACGTTTCCGCAAATGCTACTCTATGTCCAACCGCTCTAGAGTTTTTACGAAAACTGAATTGAATTCTTTAGCAGGGCCTCTGCTGTGTTTTAGTGAGCTTTCTCTACACGAGCTTTTCTGTAAACGTAGAAGTATTGCTGATGGCAATTGAAAATGATGAGTTTGTCAACTTTCAACTTTTCTCTAGAGCATCACAGTGCCGATATCTACCAGCACAATTTTATCTTTATTGTGTGTATAGCGTATTTTAAGAAAAATGACTCTACGAAGCTTTTAGTTAGGGTAGGTAGCAGAGCAATAATAGAGTATACAATTTTATCAGGCACTTGCCTTACCCATAGTCAACCCAACCATAGCAAAGCCTATAGGATCTAGGTCACTGTCCTACTGAAAACAATGACAAATCTCTATTCGTTTAGTAGGGGAGACCCCCGTATACGGAAGGTTATATTTTGTCAAACTAGATCTTAAAGCTGTGCTTTTTACAACCAAAATCTCGACGACGTATCTACTGGATTGATGAACGGAAAGCTTGTTTAAATGACTATACAGTATAGCCAAAAAAAGAACAACATTGAAAAACTCAATACTTTCTAAGGAGATCTGGAGCGCTTCTAAGGAAGGTAATTTTTTTGTGTTTTTTATGATAGTACAAAGATTTTGTTTAGAGTTATTGATATAATGCAAGATTAAGATGCAGATTTTATTACTTATCCTACTATCCACCTTTAACCAACAAGATCCAAATTAACCAAGTCTTAAACTCTCGTCAACTGCAAAATATGTTTTAAATGTTAAATCATACGGTCATACTCTTAATTTGTATATCAAGGGCAGGTAGCACACCAAGCATGTCTTCCTAGCTGGCTAGTATCCAATGCGGATTGCGCCGGTGATTCTGAGGTAACCAAACTTCCGCAGTAGCATATTTGTTTTTCTTTGTTTTTTTTTTGGCATCACATTTTTAAGATGCGTTTGTGTCCTCGAATGTTTTTGCAAGGTTTTTATGCAAGACACAATGTTTTTAAACTGTATTGTTTATTCTCAATTTAAATCTTTTTCTAATATTGTTGCCCTTCTGCAGATAGCACTCTATTTAAATTACATTTTTTGGGTAGTTTTGAAAATATCTTCAAGACAATTATTACTTGCAGATTTCTTGCAATGCATCGTTTTATATTTAGTTTTAATATGTGGAAATTCCAAATTAGTATAATATAATTGATTTTGGGTTAAGAAATAAGTCACACATACATCTATCAGAAATCCTCTGGATAGCCTCGACCCACGCATATGCTACTTTTTAACCCACAATTGTGCTACAGGAACCCTCAAGCCTTGAGAAAAAATGTTCTTAGAGGATTTCCAGAATGACACTCTTACCGACATATTGAGTCACTCTTTTTGACTTGCGTGATGGCTCTAATTCTTTTATTTATTCACATACTCTTGCAAGAGCTTCTCTTCGAAGATGCTCATTGTGTTAATTGACTGCAGTGATTAGCCGTGTTCCTATTCTGCTCTTTTTTGCTCGTATTTACTTGGAACTACTCCTGCTCTCACAGAAAATTCATAGGTTTTACTCATATCGACAAATTTTGCGTTCCTTTAATTTTTTACTCCGGAGTACTTAAAAGTAGAAAAGGAACACGGCTATTGTGTTCAAGCAGATTTCTCTCTTAAGTCTTAATACGGTTGGCCGACGAAGGAAGCTGGCCGATGTATCGTGCACTCTCTAAATCTGAATCAGTGAATAGCCTTTATTTGAATCAGTGAAATGTCGACAACTGGAAATCAGTGAATATCCTATAATTGAATCAGTGACTTTGGCCTCACTGAAACAACCAGTGATTCTCAAGTTACCCCGCGAACCAGTGATTTTGCTATTACTGATGTATCCAGTGATTTTAATGTAGAGTATGCATGAAATTTCTCACCGAAGAGTTTGTAATTCTTTACAACATTAATCCAATCAGAATGGATTTTTAGAAAGAAGAGAAAAAAAGAAAAAAAGTCGAAGTGCCCGTCCGGGGTTTGAACCCGGAATTTTTAGTTGTAGGTCAAAGCCTTTACTGATTCATCCACACGCCTCTTATCTATCGGTCGACAATAAAATAATTTGTTCGCTACGAGTCCCACAGACTGTTCTCACTGGAGCACTCAGTATTTTTCATTGAAAATGCACTGAAACCCCAGTTCAATCGTCAATCACGGGATGATCAGTTTTTTCAACTGAATGAGTCAGTGTCTGCAACTGGAACCCAGTGAAATTCTTAATCGCTGGGCAAATCAGTGAAATATTCACTGATTCAGATTTAGAGAGCAAAGCTGCTTGAGTTTCATCTTCGGCTACGTCAAGAGAAATCGGCTTCGCTTATGTGTACTTAGACTAGTTATCGTCAGTAGAACTGAGAAAGAGACTCACCCCGAAGAGAAGAGCTCTTTAAACGCCTAGATAGTTTCGGTCTAACCATAAAACTTGAAAAAGGAACTTTTATCATCGCTTTATTCCGAACTTGTAGTCGATTCGTTGAGTGGTCCACTTTCTGCCAGGAATAGATACTTCGCTTCGAGGATTAAGACGCCTGACTACCATCCCAGAAGTTCACAGTTCGATTCCACGCAGCAGCTTAGCCCTTCGTCTTCCCAGTTTTCCCAGCTTGATGGCATCGCTTTTTCTTGTCAGTTAGTACTATAAAAACCATCTCTTGATCACCGAAGTCAGCATTTTGCCGTGATAATATTGTACGGGAGCTGTTGGAGTAAAACGTTGTGTTCTTACGCAAAATTTCTCTTAAATCGTAAGTTTTCTCGTAGAAATAGTAGTTATAGTATGTATTTGCAATTTTTTAAATTGCGATATCTCACGAACTACCAGTAGACTACCCCCAATGCAAAGAATCGTCTGCGAGGCGGATTTTAGACTAGCTTAGCTTAGACTACTTTAAACCGAATTGCTTACAACGTAAGTGCTTATTAGTTTTGTTTATTCATACAATATTTTAGAAAGAACTTTGTATATTCCATGACCAAAAATTTTTTCCCTAGAGAAAATGTAAAACTTCTATACTCGAAATTAATATCCCAGGAATTATTCACACCCATATATTCTAATTTGTTGATACTCGTGCATGCAGTAATAAACAAAATTTAGTTGAATCTTTTCATTAGCAGAAAGTGCTAAAATGATATCATGCACGTATAAATGTTAAGTAAAGAAATGCCAAGTTCATAAATTTACAAAAAAAAATAGCATCGGAAGTAACAAACCGTTAAAATTTTAACACCAGCTAAACTACTTCACTCAGTTACACCTAACAGCTAACAACAACACGGGACGTACGCATTCATCAAGCAAATCCAATGCAGCTCGTTATATCTGTTTACTTTCATTAAAGTTAAATTGAGATCAAGTTCGCATCATGGTCAAATTTGTTCTTTTCTTAGCGGCCAGACAGAAAAGCATCTATTAATAAACAATTTTATTTCACAACAACTGTTCAGCCCACCAATTGCGCCCCATGTTGTTATAATTTAGATGTAGAATGGCAATTCTTATTTATTTTGTTCCTTGGAAGAAGACAAATGTTTACAAGCATTCAATCAATCAGGAAAAATTTATACTATTCACAAAAAATGCAATTCGTGCTGATTTCATTGATGCTGGCAAATGTCCAGCGATCCTAAATTTTGTGTCCAAATGGAATTGAGTAAAATTTTTGTAAGACAATATACAGGGTGTAACGCATAAGATTGTACACCGGGCGGGTATGAATAGGTTTTGGATAGACGAACAAAAAATCGTTCCGGAGGGGGTGGGGTAATCTTAACGGTTTAGCCGCTAGGGCGTTTTGAAGTTTTTTGCTAGAGTTTTACATATCACCCTGTATTTTTGTAACCCTATGACCTATTTTCATAAATAAGGTATCAGTGTACGCAGAATACTCCCACCTATCTAAAGCTGTAAAAATGAAGGTTCTACCGTACCAGGTTCCAGAGCAATGAGTCAACAAAGTGAAAATTTTGGTTTTTTTTACTAAAATTTCAACTAAAACCACCATTTTCTCCAAAAAATACGTGATAAACCTAAACTTTTTTTTGCAAAATTAGAAAGCTTGGACAATTCCCTATGAAAAATGTCTAGAGAATTTTTTTCCTACGACTTCTACTTTTGGAGTTAAAAGCAATTTTAATGCTAAAATTGGGTCTTTTTTAGTACTTTTTCACCTAAGCTTTGCTAAAAAGTACCAAATAAGCACCAAATAAGGTCAATTTCAACATCAAACTTGCTAATAACTTCAAAAGTCAAGGCCGTAGCATAAAAATTGTCAGGACATTATTCATAGGAAATTGTTCAAGCTTTCCAATTTTGTAAAAAAAAATATCAGTTAATTACGTATTTTTTGGAGAAAATGGTGGTTTTAGTTGAAATTTTAGTAAAAAAAAACCAAAATGTTCACTTTGTTGACTCATTGCTCTGGAACCTGGTACGGTAGAACCTTCATTTTTACAGCTTTAGATAGGTGAGAGTATTCTGCGTACACTGATACCTTATTTATGAAAATAGGTCATAGGGTTACAAAAATACAGGGTGATATGTAAAACTCTAGCAAAAAAACTTCAAAACGCCCTAGCGGCTAAACCGTTAAGATTACCCCACCCCCTCCCGAACGATTTTTTGTTCGTCTATCCAAAACCTATTCATACCCGCCCGGTGTACAATCTTATGCGTTACACCCTGTATAGGTCCATGTCAATTCCTAATAACATATTAAACCAATTTTTGAGAAGCCAAATTCACAGAAGTTCTGACCCAAATTTCTTGGGGTTTTTTTGTTGAAGAAGAATGTGTGCCGAGCCCGAGATATATTTTATTTCTCAGATGCTTAATTGACGAGTTTATTTTCAGAGTATAAAATTTGTAAATGTCGTTTGCCCTTTCTTGGAAACATTTGAGCAAAGAAAAGGGATTAACATTTTGTGAAGATTGAATCCAGGATGTTGACCATTCGAGGGAGTTTTCGATTGAAGTTTTATTAGGTTGCAATGTTTCTTTGATGAGGTATAAAATTGTAAGAAATTTTATTATTGTAGGAATGGTATCGGACAATAGAAGAATTGAGTCCAGGTTTGAATTCCTTGAGAATCGATAGGGGATCTACACAGTCTTAAAAGAGAACAGCCGCCGTAGACGCAGCACCCTCGCCAGAGCCTGCTTCTTCACTACTACGTGAGCGAAGGGAGTTGGACAGGTGCTTTTAGCTTCTGTGATACCGAGATAAGTCAGCCTTTGAACCTTGGCCAGCCTAATCACGGCACGCTTTTGTTTGGTCTTGAACCACCATTCAATAGATGGATACGTTACGCCTTATGACCGTCGTGTATAGCCAAATATTAATTCGTTCTGAGGCTTCAGGTTTTGCCTACAAATTGACGACAAATATGGAGCAAATACGCCTTGTTAGTTACTCTCTCAATCTTTTAAGAAAACCTTTTGGTCGAGGATTATGTTTTATTTAGCTTCCTTGGAAAAAGGAATTTCCGTATCATCTAGAGGGAAGAAGAGTTAAAAATTTAGCTTCCTTCTATAAGTAAATGGCACGATAGCAGTTTTTTGTGAGTTGATACCCAAAGAGCGGCGTGCATGAGGTCCGAGATCTAAGACCTTCTGTCGTCTGATAATGCGGCGTCTAATATACCGTCTGCAATTTTATCACTCGCCCTTTTCCTAATCTCTAGTAACAACCTGTCCTCAATATCCTTTAAACCACTTTAGAGCTTCGTCGATGACAGCATTCTGTACTTCTTCATTTTTCTTCAAGTGAAGACGCGCCAAACTTTTTCTTCATAAAGTGAAATCATGTCCAATTAAACCATCTTTTTGTTGGTTATTCTGTTTGAGGAGATGGCTTAGATCTAGCAGCTAATCGATTCACTAACAACGCGTAACATTAATATTACATCTACGATGAAATGACCATGTATTCCAAATCTACTAACAAGCATTCCAATACCTGGGATTTCTTAAGAGATGGAAGTGCCCCCTTCTACCAGCAGACCGGACTACAACCGGCAAGTCTTACACTCCACCCCACCTCTAATACTACTCGTTTTAATGGGTTGGACCTCGACAATTGTCGTGGCTTGGCTCGCAAGATCCAAAACCGACCGCGTGATTAAACTCATCGGATAGAGACTTTTGATCTTCCAAAAACTCATTGCGCTACTGAAAAAATATAGCAATCACCAAAATTAACACGCTCTTGTCTGCACGGAAATATTTTTTTCGCAATAAAGATTAGCCCGTATGACAAGCCCATTTTATTTATTTTCTGGGCATCTCAGCAATTACAGAATTAAACATAGCTTTGGAAAGACATAATTTACACAACTTATTATTCATATAAAGTATTCCTTCTATGATAGATGCAATGCTTAAACATATTGATGTACCTCTTGTAGTTTTCAGTTTCGTAAAATTTTTGAAGCCTAAATCTATGAAGCCTAAATAGTTTTCATTTGTCGCACTGTTTGAGATTGCTTTCAACCTTTTTTATAAATGGCAACTTATTTTAAATGGATCATTCACTAAACTCTAATTCCTTAGGTTATATCGTATTAAAAGCATTAAGCCTCGGCCACGATACGAGCGGCGAGCGGCTGCAGAAAAATTGAAAGGGATTAGCGGCGAGTAGCAATAGAGCGGCACTTTAGTATTGCCGCTCTACCGCTGAACTTTCCCCGCTCGTATCGTGGCCGGATTCGAGCGTTTTCCATATAAAACAATACAAAATAAAACTCAGAATCGCCACTCTGCCGCTCACCGCTCGTATCGTGGCCGAGGCTTTACGATTTAAAAAATCCTTAAAATTTCTATTATTTTTATAAATTTTATTTTTTCTATCTACAAAAATTTTGCAAATTATGCTCTACATTCCCTTAATGTGAAAATTTTAAATAGGAAACAAAATCAAAATTTCGAATTTTTATTTTGTTATATTTTTAAGAAATTTTTAAATCATTAGATATATGTATTAGGGTGGGTCAAAAAAATCAATTATTTTTTTTACAAGTGACACGGAAAAATGGGTTGCTGGACACCTTACAAAAATTGTCACTCAACATGAGCTCCTAATTTTAATAGGAAGATCCTCCGCATCGCAGTTTTTTATTTTTTGTCAGTCCAATAGAAAAAAATTCATACCTAATTAACATTAATTGATTGTAGAGAAAAATGTTTTCGGAGAATTTTGTAGGAAATTTATTTCTCTATAAAAAAGGTATCTTATATTTTTTCTGTAAACCTCACCATTTGGAAGATATTGAAGATTTAAGTTTGATTATTTTAAGACCAATTTCATTTTTGTTTAACAAAAGCTCATGTTGAGTGACAATTTTTGTAAGGTGTCCAGCAAGCCATTTTTCCGTGTCACTTTTCCAAAAAAAAAATAATTGATTTTTTTGACCCACCCTAATATGTATAGTACAGAAAAGAATGGGTAACTTTATCAATCCTATAGGAATCTAGTCAACATGAAATGCAAGACAATACAAAAAATATAGTTAATATAACTCTTCGACGACAATACTCGTAAGTAAAAAATCATTCTTGCAAAAAGGTTGATTTCTTCATTATTCTTTATTTATCCTCTTTTTATAATATTTTATAAGTTGGCACTTTGCCAGTTTATTTATTTATTTATTTTTAAGTTTATTAAAAATTTGTTTTAAAGCTACATATTTTATTTAATCGGCAAAACATTTTCCATTTTTGGCCTGTATTTATTTTGTTTTTTTTTTTTATTATTTGTAGTATTTTCAAATATTTTTTTTATGTATATATTATTTAAATCACTTAAATCTAAAGATATGTTTTCTCTGTTAAAAAAATTTTCTTGATATATATTTTTACATAAATGAATCTATAGGATATCTTTCAGCTTCTTCTAGCATATTTCTAAAATTGAAATTGCCATTTGGTAAATGGCCGTTCATTGGTTGTTTGTTATTAGATGTACCTTGTCCTGTTGTACTACGTTCATCATTGTTTCTAAGATAGCCATTTGCTAGGCTAACATGATGACTAATTGTTGGCACAACTCCAGGTACACTATCTTCGACATCCTGTAGAATTGTATCGTTATTGTTTGCCATTCCGACTTGGTTAGAAGGTGGATAATATTGTGGCTGCTGTTGCTGTTGCTGTGGTGTTGGTCTAGAAAGTTGCTGAATATGGGAACGTATGATTTTTTCAAATTCTCGTTGCACTGATGGACTGTCAGTGTCTCCGTCAACCTTAAAAAATAATAAAGGTAAAGTTATTAATACAAACTCAAATTTTAAAGTGATGTTGATTTTTATTCTATCGCAGCTATACAAAATCATTAAAAGTAAAATATTAAAATCATGTCATCATTTACAAGTCCGCTTAATCTTAATATTATGACCGCTTCAATTTTATAATCCCTATAATATAGGCTATTCCTTCTTTCCTATTGTGCTACAGCTCTTATCGAGTTTTAAATATAAAGTTTAGTCCACATCGGGGAATCTTGCGACGTTGTCGCATTATTATTATTTTCATCGCTCTCTTTGCATAGTAAATCAATTAATGATTTCTTTCAAGTTGTTTTAATTTCCTTAAGTATGCGAGTAAGAAAGATTGGTATGTTATTATTATCATTATGTTAGTAGGGGTATTTAATTGAAGAAGATCGGACCAGAGAGGGGCTCAAAAGCTCTCTGATAAACGTTTTTCTTCTAAGCCAGATCAGAACAGGACATTTACAGAGAGCACGTGTCTCCTGAGACAGTCCTAGGTTGTGGAGGTGATAGCCCTACATGGACAGTCAGATAACCCACCAACCGCCTAAGGTCCACCGTGTTTAAAGTGATAACGCCTCTTTAAGCAAAGGGTATTATTAGTTCTTGAGCTTATCTAAGACCTGAGGCTAGGTTAGTCCTCGAACTCAGCCCTCTATCAGGGACTTGGAGATGTTCCTTCTTCAAAGCCATTTTGAACTTTGATAAGTTACTTGTTCATGTGGTCATTTTTCTGCTTTTTACAAATTCCGTCAAAGACTTTCCCTTTCAGTTTGAAAAGTTGATACTTCATGTGGTTCTAACAAGAAAGTATCGATGACAATAATTTATATTTTCTCTAAATTTGTTGTAATTTTCATCGAACAACTCGTTTCTAATGCTCCTGGGTTTTCTACCCTAGGATTTCTTCTGCTATATTCTTTATTCTGTCTCTGCGAATTTGATTTTTCATTAGCAGCTGGAGGGTTCTTCTCTTTCTAGGGCTATGCTCATTGTGCTTTGTAACATCACTTTAAATTTTTGAATATCACACTTTGGTTGCCTTTACCTCCTGGATAATCATCTTGTAATTTTCATTCTACATGTTATCTTTTCATTAGTAATATAACCCCCATTATGCACCCCTCAGTGTTCTCACGTCGTTTAATGCTTGATACACCTCTTTTCTCTAAGGCAAAATCGTCAATTTGTGTGTTAGTGGCTTCGTTCAGTGATATTTGTCTTAGTGATTTTTATATTTGTGAATTGGGTCTAGCTACGTTTCCGAGCCGACTACCATTATTATTTGTGATATCTTTTAGGTAATCCTTACATATCATCCTTATAGAGTTGCATTCTTTTCCAATCTTATCATAACGGGCCCCTAATAAAACTGTTATATCAGTAATACAGCGACAGGTTACGGAAGCTACAAAGTTTTCCTTTAGTGTAACTTCGTAATTTATTTTCATGAACAACATCATGTATGTACTTAACCCTTGAAAAAATGATAAATAATAAACGTCTACACTATTATTACTCCACAAAAATAAAATCGAATTTTCTATTTTAAGATACTTCAAAATTAAGGACTTGACAACACCTCCAACTTTAACAACATATACAATTCTAAAAATAAGGCAAATTCCTTAATAATTCCCGAAAAAAAGTATGGTGAACTTAATTTTCTGTAGTAAAAAAGTAGTGGAAAATTACATGCAGTTTAGTTTTAAGGATTCATGTTAAAATTACTAGTAAACATGGCAAATTCTCTTTGCGGTTATGCAAGAATTATATATGGACATTTATATTTTATGGTATACCATATTAAAATAAATTGTATGATATAATTTTGCTTAATAGATTATTTAACTTACTCTTAAAAAGAAACAATAAAAACTATACTTACTATCATAAGACGATTGCTGTTATCTAAAACTTTAAGCATTGGTAATGTGAATTCTCTAAATAATTCTAATCGTCGTCGAAAAGATGAAACTGTATCATCGATTCGTCCTCTTCCTAATTGTAATTTTGAACAATCCAAAAGGATTATAGGTGGTAGTTGCTTGTACTATTTTAAAAAAACAAAATTTTTATTAAGTTTGTGCTTTTTTTTGTTGCTTTAATTAAATGTTTTTTTTTACCTTATTTTCAAAATATTTAACTTGATGCAAGTTTCGTGGATAGCCATCCATTATAATTCCTTTTCTATCTTTAAGACTTTCTAAATTTAAGTCAAGTAGCTGATTTAATTTCTTTTCGGGAATTAATTCTCCAGCTGAAAGTGCTTCTTTTATAGCATAATTTTCACTGTTTGCTCTTGGGGTTGTATCTGTTATTGTTCGTAGTAATCGCCCAATACTACAGAAATATTAAAAAAGAAATTGTTTTCTTGGTTAACAGACAGCACAACATTTAAAGCTTTTTAAATATATCATATCTTAGTCATAAGGAACGGAATAGAAGATATAATTCAAAACATATAAATTAACATTGAACAGAGTTTAAGCAGACACATAATAGCCTATCCAAAGCAAATTAAAAAAGGAATGAGATTTCGAATATATATTGGAGCTTCGAGGTGAAAATAAGGTAAGGTTGGAACAAATTCTTGCGACAAACTTTTTGGGTTGACTTGAAGTTTTATTACTATTTTAGAATCTCTTCTGCATATGTCCACATATGTAGTTCTATGGCCGGCCAACGCATACCCTATTCTACAAGCAATGAAAACGTTAAGTTGGATAGAATTCTTTGGCGAGCTGTTTAAAAATGATACCACACTTATTAGAACCTTATTTACAACATAATGATGACAACAGAGAAACAAGTTTACCAACTCATGGAACAGGGATTGAGGTATCGGAAGAAAAAGCTAAATCAGTTCAAGACTCAAATTGGTCTGTCACCAACGAAGAGGAGAAGGAAGTTTTTAAATAGCTACAGAAGAAATTATGTTTGCCGTCACTCATCAACAATTTATCGAGCAAAAAAACTTCATGGTTATTTGACAATTTATAATTCGTGGGGAAACAAATAAAGTCCACTCTGAAAACAAAATACCATTCGAGAGATCTTTGTTATAAGGATTTTTCTTTGGAATAGAAAGATCACATCATTTAAATTATTTTTTAGATATAAAGGATCTATATATATTGATCTCGAAGAAATGTAGTTGAAATTCAGAGTGGGTGCTTTATTAAGACTATTTACAAATGCAACGATTTAAATAAAATCTGTACAAACGACCATGACCATATAACATGCATCTATATGTATATAAGCAGAAACAATGTCGAATGCATTTTCTTTACCTAAAATGCCCCCATCCTGGATTAAGTCCAACAGCCTTTAAACATAAAGATGCCTTATTACTTCCGGGTCCACCAATGACCCAAATAACAGGAGGAATATCACTAGAACTATTATTGCTAGAAGTAGTTGTTGCAGTAGTAGTAGTATTGACTGGCACATTTTGATTATTTCCAATATTTTGCCCCATTATAGATGTTGGATCTGTTTGTACTTGTTGCTGATTATTCCATGTTGATGGTGGGGCCATTGGTTCAGCTTCTGTAATATTCTTCTGTTGACTAGGTGCTGTTTCAACACTAACTATACTGCCTGGTATATCATTTATGCCCCTTCCCATACCTGTTACTCCATTTAGGATCGCCTCTTGATTTTCGAGTGCCTCCAATATATCGAGTACGGCAGCACGAAAATCTTTATACACTTCAGATGGTGCACGTTCACCATTAACCTGTTAATAATTTATTTAAAAAAAAAATTAAGCGATTAGTTTGAGATTTTTGGGGATTTTTATATTTAAATTTACCGCAACCAGTAAGTCGCTCTGATCAAAATAATCTGCCACTGGCATAACATTCTTAAAGAAATTATCTAATTCCATTTTAGCCAATGATAAGACAACATGTCCTAATTTCGCACCATAATCGATCTGTTTCTGCAATACTGATTGGCGCCAGGAAATCAAAACCACCCCATTGATGACTTGAATCTGCAAATAAGAATTTAAAAAAAATAAATAAATTATATGTTGCGTTTGTGGTGAAAATGACAAAATTTTTGTGTGCTCTCTCTATTTTTTTTTAATAAACATTTGATTTATTTAAAGAATTTGTATTTAATTTGTGTTGATGCCTGCTAAATGACTAGTTGCCACGCAAGGTTAGCGTAGTTCCCACTCATGAATTGTTTAACAACGAAAAGACCCTTTTACTTGCCTTGAACTTGTTATTCATTTCAAATATTTATTTAATTCTTTCGTAACGCACGTTTACGAGAAAAGTGGACTTTATAAACATTATTGTATTTGTCCATGTGTACATGACAATGACACACATATATTCTTATTTTTTTCGTTTAATGCGTATATTTATATATAATTTAAACTGGATTGGTTATTACTACGCAAATTACTGTTTGTCAACGATTGGTGATTGTGAAATGATTCATGATTTTAATACGTTTTTAAAGACGTGAAGTTTTTTGAATCACTTTAATTGTTTAACTATATATTAAAAAAGTTTTTCATTACAGATTTTCTTTAAGTTCTTCGAGGATGTCAAATGGTAATTCAATCAAAGTAATAATGGTGAAATGAGTCCCATCACACGACAGTGAAATATGCTCTGTGCTTGTAGATAAACAACTTTTGTTAAAATTTCGCTAAAGATTTTTCAACATCTCCTCTGTTTTGGAATCAATTATTTATAGTAAAATCTTTGTTTTAAACTAAACTTATCAGTCTTCTATATTCGTTTTATTTTATTTTAGGAACCATCGAAAGACAAACGAAGAATTTGCATAAATCTTCCATTGACAATTCTTCTTTCTATCTTTCGAAATACATAGATCAAGTCTCGCAAAATTATTCAATTTGATCAAGAAGCAAAGAAAATCAAGGAATGGAAAAATAACTTAAGAGATTAATTTAAAACTAAACAAGGTTTTACTTTTTGGGACAAAGATGCTATAGTATATGACAACAAACAAGTAAACAGGACACACAAAAGGTTAATAGCGCAAGGTACGTAAAGCTTATAGGCAATAAAATGTCCATTCACTTAAGTAACTTAATAAGTTTTCTAAAAGGGTAACTTTGACATTTCCTGTAATTTTTCTTTAATATTTTTGCGTACCATCATGAAATGCTACAAAATAAAGAAATAACTGTGTTTAATGAAACAGGATCAGCTATCAAAAAAGTAGACCAAGTTAGAGCAATTGAGAGCAAAAAATCTTATGAATCACTTTTCAGGCAACAATTCTCAAAGTTGATTGCTTGCCCGAAGTTGCCCTACCAAAACAGGTACAGCAGAAAATCATGCTCTAAATTGCTCCAGTTCAACTTAGAGCAGGTCCATGAAACACAAATCAGAGCAACTTCAGCAAACAAATTGCTCTTGAAGCACATTTTGCTGAGATACCTCAACCGAGCTCAACCTAGAGCAGCTTATTAAACACAGCTTAAGGTTAAAGTTTCACAATGGTCTTAACAATTGAGTTTATAAATAAATATTATTGGTATATTCTTAAAAAGACTGCGCCTAGTGTATTTCAGTAACTAGTAACGTCGATCAATTCTTTAATGGCACTACGGAACTCGGGCCTCTTGAATCCTCTTCTTCAAGTCGTCTTTATGTCCTTAGTTTAGTCCTGGCAGGTTGCTGAGGTCTTTGTCGTAAATCCAGACAGTTCCTAGGCTGACTTCTCGATTCCATAACAAGAATTGTTTTTAGAGGATAGGTTGTCAACCTTTCGCTCAACTACCAGGAGGATGTAAAGCCAATATCTTCGAGGATGTGGATGTAGGATCCACTGCAATGCATCCACTACCCCTTAATTAATCTAAAAGGGGAGGTGATAACAGATAACAAATTCAAAGCGACTTACTAGCATCTCTATTCGCCTCGAATTCTTCTTTGCCCGATATTACTATGCCACCCCTGCTCTCAAGTGTTCCACACACTCATGGGGCATGGTCTTCTTTAGGACTCGCGAGTTTTATTAGTTCCTCAAAGAGCTTAATCTTAACAAATCCACTGGTCCTGATAATATATCACCTATAGTACTAAAGAATTGCGCCTCACCTTTAGCTAAACCTCTGAGTAAACTCTTTTTTCCTTTCATACTTCTTCGGAGTTTATCCAGCCGCCTGGAAACTCTCACATGTTGAACCCATACCGAAAAATGATGGTTGCAGCAATCCCTCCAACTACCGACCAATGGAAATTACTACTATTCTCTTCAAAATCATGGCGATCATAATCAACAAAAGGGTATCAAATCTTGAATGACAAACATTACCATTTTAGATAAAAAAAAGGTATATCGGCGACCTTTTAGTGTGTCGAACTGAGCACCTCAACCAAAGTACGCACCGATTCGGTGAGTCTAGTTTGCTCGCTCTAGATATCTTGAGCTATAGGCTTCATATTGGGATATAGACTTTTTATAGAGTATACCACCCTGCTCTGTTAGCAAAACTCCAAGCTATTTACCATTAAATTGGAGAAATGAGGGAAATTTAATGTAGGATTAATATAACTTTTTGTAAATTTCTTTCAAGCATGCGGTAGTGTGGATAAAATGCTCTGTAAGACATAATGCTGGAATTGGGACTAAAGTTGATTCGCTTAGTGAAGATGAGTTGGTTCAAAATATCCAAGAAATGAAGCTATGAAAGAAAAAGAATTGGGCAAGAAAGACGCGTGGAGGTGGAAAAAATGGAAGAGTTTTGTGCTTCAGTGAAGAATTTTATGCTTTTGCTTGTATAGTAAGGGGATGATAGAATAGCACCAATGCTGTTTGATATCGTGCTGTAATACGAAAGGTATAAGTTAATATGCATGGTTTGTAGCACTATTGAATGGATGGACTTATAAAATGCTCGATAGATGTTGCTCTAGACTCTCTGCAATGTACTGTTGCAGGCCTGCCTCAAAGGGGGGGGGGCAACTGGTACGAATTGCCCCAGGGCCCCAGGTCAGATGGGTCCCCGAAATAGATTGAAACTCATAAAGTTAAAACCCTGATGTGATGACAATTAACTAACGCTTACGTACGTGTGCTTTGTTTCAGGAGGAGAAGCTCATTCTATGTCTAACAATAAAATTCGATACAAACCATACTTTACTTTAACCTTTATTTGGCTTGCCCGTTAAGTAGTCTTTTTACTACCTCTATACGCATACAGCTCATTGCTATATCCACACAACAGTTTTGAAAAGTATTAAATATTTGTTTTAGTAAAAGATTTTTTTGGATTTTCAATCTCTTTAAAGGGGCCCCATTCATATTTTAACCCCAGGCCCCGTAGTGTAATTTGGCGGTACGTCTGTTACGTGTTAATGGCCTCGATTCCCAGATCCGGCGGATCGGACACTCCCGCCGCAACTGCGAATTTGTGATCCGCAACAATTTTTCCGCGGATTTGAAACGACAAATTTGCCTAAGTAAATCCGATATCGCGTATTTCATAATCGCGTGAGTGTTCACTCTGAATTTTTCGGTAATTAAACCCGCATTCAATGCGCGACTGCGGTTTTGAAATCGCGACTGCGGATTTGAGAATCGCGAAGTGTGAAATCCGCACTCACTTCCGATCTGGCGGATCTGGCAATCGAGGCCAATATTTTATTGCAATAATCAATTTTCTTATGCTATTGTTCACTATGGCATGGTTTTTTTACATTGGGCGAAGTCTTGGGTTGCAATAAGATGTAATTAAAATTGCTTCATAGAGAATTCCTATATCCCTGTATTTCTCCTCTTACTTCTACAGACATTTACTGATTCTCAACATTCTTTTTCCTTAATTTTACGATATAAATGGTTATAACTCTTTCGTAGAAAATAGAACTGTCCAAAAAACGCTTTTAATTTCATACATAACACATCATTATTGGTATCTTGATCTAATTTGTACATTATTTAATAAAACATTGAATTATATCAGGTAAAAAAACCACAGAATTTTCCTATTTTAGGTTAAAGTAAACTTCATTCGTCGTCTTTTAGAACGTTTTGATTGATTATCTCTTAAAATAGCATAAAAACTATTACGTATCGGCACTAGAGGTAAAGATATTCAAGGTTTTCTCCGTTCTAGGAAAAGTTGAAATGTTAATAATACATATGTTTGACAATAGCATTTCTTCCCCCAAAAAATACTCAAAATACGACGTTTTGGGTTGTGAGGATCTATCTATAACTTTAGTTAAATTAGGGTTGGAATTCGTTAACTTACAGAGTATAAGCTGCCCAAACAATTCCTGTTTCAGATATTAATAAGGCCATTAAAGAAAATAATGTATAGTAAATTAAAGAACTCCAATCTTTAGGTCTAGACCTTGTTAATTCTTTGAAGGTCACAAAATATAAAGAAATATATCATAGAACATGTGAAAGTGTTGCTGTAAATGCAGAATTATAATAAATAATTAATTTTAAATTATTGCACCTGCTTCTTTCTCAATATTGTTAAAACATTCCGCAAGACCTTGACTCTCAAAACCCTTCTATATACTACATTTTTTTTGCTTTTACCTTGTCCAGACTCGTATAATAAATCGATATTTTACGATAGTCATACATGTGTTAGATTTTGATATGTTACCACAAAAGTGAAAAGAGTTTAACCGGCTTTCCAGTTACTACCATAAATGTATGAGTGTGCTTTCTGTATGTTTAAATGTCCCAGATATATCTCCACCTGGATATTCAAACATATGTTAGACGCGCGTACATTTGATTGTTAATGGGTAAAGTATCAGCCATCTCCAAGGCCTAATACGTAAGGACATTTGCATAGTCTATTGTTCGGAGGGCAATGAATTAATGATTTAACAATCATTTTATTTTATTGACTGAGAATATTTGCTTTCATTAGGGTTGATGTTATAAATGGCTTTTCATTTATATTGTAAGATTTTATGTAAGTGATAATTATGGGATTAAAAATAATTATTTAGTTTTAGTTTTTTGATTTTGTGATTTTTACCTTTTCCGAATATTCAACAACGTCACGCATTGACCGGGGATATCCTGATATAAGGTATGCTTTTGCTGCTGGAGCCATTTTCATTTCTAGCATAAGAACTTCTGTTACGGTTTTTGATGATAATTGTGAAAAGTCTTGCATGTCTGTAATTATTTTAAAACACAATTTTAGATAATTCAGTATAAAAAGAAAATTTAATAAATATTGTAGGACCAAACTGTAAATAAACCAATCAACCACCAAATCACTAGTTGAATAAATGCTTGGTAGACCAAGATAGATTCTTTAGTTTTTCTAATAAAATATAGCCATAGCTGCTGCAAGGCAGGTACAGTCAGGGGCGGCGGAGCATAATCATTGTGGGTGGGGAGCACGTGAACAGATAACCGTTAAGATGTAAAAAGTGAATCGGTCAATTTATTTACCAGTTGCCTGTTGAGTTATATGGTTTTAAATTCTTTGGTTATGGGGTTTTTTACAGACCAGCATTTTGGGCGAGGGTGCAGATAGGGCCTTTATGAGGCCTCATATGCCCTATACGGTGTGTGGAATGCCCTATATCGAACGACTTGCCTCATTCGCGCCTCGTCATAAGGAATGCCCCATTTGGCCCCCTTGACAAAAAATCTTTGCTACCCGATCCCGAGTGGAAAAAGCCGAAAAATTGAGAAATTCGGCGTGGATATGGGCGCCTGTGTCGAAAGTTTTATATTTTAAGTGTCGTTTTACATATGCGGTCCCCCAACTGAGTACTAATTACGTCCAATGCTGCTTGACCTCTGAAATCGAACTAGAACCGGTCTATTTAGTATGCAAAATGACATCCTTCACTGTCACCAATTGCCTGAAATTGAAATATGAAGCAATTCAACAACAAAAGCTAAAGCTTTGTATGAGTAAAACTAAAGCTTAAGTTTAAAGCATTTTAAAAGGCTTTCCGAATACGTAAAGGAGATGTTGGGATTGCCCCATTGAATATGTAATGAGTTATGGCTCATAGGGCCCTTATGAGAAACTGATAGGGCACACCTCACTTCAGTATCGCTTTGTGTGGTGCTCATGAGGAATCTAAGGGGAAAGCCCTCTTTTGGCATGTCCTTTATTTGCCACAGGGAGTTTTCATAGCGAACCTACGGGGAAATCCCTCTTTCGGCATGTCCCTGAAGCAATTCCATTTTTAAATGCTAGTCGAGTGGGGTTTAAAAAGCTTAGGTTATACAGTTATAAGTTGTTAATATAGTTAGTTTTCGTATGAAAATCCTTGCTCTCCAACGTTCTGGGTTATTAGGTGTGCAACGTTCTGGGTTATTAGGTGTGCACCCAAAGCAAAAGTGGGTGTGTACTTTTCCTTCCATCCCCACTCGCTCCGCCGCCCTTGGGTACAGTGCTGGTTAATTACTAACTTAAAAGTTGGATATCTCGACCAGGGAATTGCTTAAATATGGCTGCTGTCGTAAAAGATATTGAAAAATCTCAAGTTAACTCCTGGTCTCTACATCGTATTCGTATCACTTTGACAGCTAGAATTATAAGGCTGCTGGAAAATGTTTACCGGGATTTTATTCCAGGAGCCAAACAGCAAAAACTTCGTGTGAAGGAATTCGGTGAAAGATCCAAAACATGGGATCGTTTCCAGATGAGAATCCACAAGCGAATCATCGACTTGCATTCCTCCTAGAAATTGAAATAACAATCTCCAATAATTGATATTGTATTGTTTTAAATAAAACAATGATCTTCTAAAAAAAGGCATAAGGAATTAAAGTACAGACTTTTACAGGCAAATCAATGATTCAAAAAAATTACTAAAAAATTATATAGGAATTTGCACGTCACGATGTGTTAAAACAAAGTTGTTCCTGCTTACTTTCTTTTTGTCACTCTGGTGGAACAAAATCCTACCATAACCATTGATCGATTTGTTCATTCAATCGCTCATCGACACCTTCATGCTATCGGAAAACTCAGCAAGCTGGGTCAATGGGTTCATTACCAACCTTCGGAGTCTAACCGCCCGCAGAGAGTGAATGTATGCTCTTCCTTACTGTCACGTCAGGAATGTACCTTTTTTGTACCGAATTGTGACTGGCGATGAAAAGTGGATTCTGCATAATAATTTTAAGTACAGAGGACAGTGGGTACCCAAAAAAACCAAAAAAAAACCGCGAAACCCCTGGCTAAAGCAGGGGTGGTAGCACGTAAATTGTTTCGACCTCTTCATACGAAAATTCAGAATTTTTTATGAAGAGGTCGATTGAAACAACAGCCCGATTTTCGAAATTCAAAATGGCCGCCGAAATATGGTTGAATTTGCCAATTTTATTCCGATTCCAATGAAAGCGGGTATCTAGGGGTTTTTAAGGTCGAAAATAACGAATTTTCAAAACGAACTTATAAATTCAAAATGGCCGACGAATTTGCAAATTGTGTTCCGATTCCAATGAAAATCTGTATCTGAGGTTTTTTAAGATAGCAAATAACGACTTTATGATCAAAATTTAAATTCAAAATGGCCGCACCAATATGGCCGACGAGTTTGCGAATTGTATTCCGATACCAATTAAAATCGGTATATGGGAGTTTTTAAGGTAGTAAATAACGAATTTATAATCAAAACTTTTTCAAAATTGTGGGGCAATATGGCGAAAGAATTTTGCCAAATAAGTGTCATTTCCCGGTTAGCTGTATGTAGGATGTTCAAGAGTTGGAAAATCGGAAAATCTTGACATTCTAGCTACAAATGGAAAAACATTGAATATAGTGTATCCTGAAGCTCTCTAAGCAATCGGTTCAGAATTGATCAACAAAGTTTTTTTTGAAAGATGGTAAGGAGAAACGGAAATGTGGAATGAACTATAATAAATATTCTACTTGTGCCACTTTCAACATTTTTCCAACAAAATTGCCTTCTTTTTCCCAGAGAGACGAGAGAAATCGAAGGAGAATTTTTTTCAGAAGAGATTTTTTTTATTTTCTGTTGTTTTTGTTTGATCGGTTTTTTTACGTTTTGTGTTTGATATTTTTGCTATTTTATTACGTTTTGTGTTTAAAGAGGGGCCCCACTAGTTTATATACAGTGCTGCGTAAAAAATTAAGACCACGTACATTTTGTCATGAACTTTCACCTGTGAAAAGCAGTCGTTTCCAGTCCTGCACAGTCGAATTTCTGTGGGCTCTAAACCACAAAACTCTTGCTCGAGCATGTCTGGATGCTAGGAAACTTTTTGTAGCAGCGCTTCGAGCAAACAATCCTTTTGCGCAAAGGATTCTTCAAATGTAACCAGCAGACACTTGCGTACCACTTTTTTGGTGGTGATCTATCGAAAGATCAGCGCTCGATTCCGTTCGATTTTCTTTAACTAGCTTGTGCGAAGAACTTTCAACACATCTTGTCACAATTTTCTTACGTCCTAAATTTTTCTGTTCTGCACGGTCCCACATTCATTGTGTCTTTTGATGGTTTGAGGAACACAGGCTTTACTTATTTTTAATTGTAGCGCAATTGTCCACTCAGATAATCCAATATTGTGAAGCCAATAACAGAAAAATATACTTAAGTCACTCGATGCTCTGTAAACAACTAAAATTATTTATTTACCTGCCATAAAGTTATTTCATTAACTGATTTTCTCCCCATTATGCAACTTTGATACAAAAATGAAAACGTAAACGAATGGTATCAAATAAATAACGGTGCTAGAGGTCCTAGCACAGTTAGCTAAGGCTTTGTCAATGTTCCAAACTGTAACGCAAGGAATTGATAATATAGTGGTACCTATGCAACGGTACTGCATCCGTACGAAGGGATATTATTTCAAAGGCTGAAGTGGTCTTAACATTTTACGCAGGGATTAATTTACATTTTTATTTATAGTGAAAGACCGTCTTGTTTTATTTTAATGAAATTAACTGCAATTAATAGAGTATAGTTTTAGTTAAATTTTGAGTGTTTCATTTCTGTAATCCAACAAGTCGTTCAAAATTTGCAACCATTGAAAGTAAAAATTTCATCCCAAAGTTTACGTGGTCTTAATTTTTTACGCAGCACTGTATAATCGGTAAGAAGGAAAGAAACCCATCACCTCTGAATGTAAGTATAAGTCTAGGATTCTGCAATACGGGAAGAGGCTGGCATCTGGGTAAACAAATAAAACCTGAGTCAGTGACATTGCAGGTGAGAACCCAGGGGCCAAGCAATTGCAGATTTATTTTAAATGTTTTAACGTTCGTGGTTTTAACAAAACACATATAGGTAATTTTGGTCACACTTCAAATCAATGGATTTTGAATCTAATGTCTCGAACGTTTATGGCAATACTTGGTTTTTCGTTATTGGTTATAGAGAATTTAATTTTGTAGATCATATAATTATAGTAAACGGCAAGCACTTATTTTGTGGCACCATTTTACAGAGTTTAAACTCTCCAACAATATTGAAAACTGTTTCACCGTGTTGCCCTGAGCTCAAAGAAGTGCAGAATCGCAATTTCATTTATGCACGGCACAAAAGAACGCTAAACATTAGAAAATAATTGTACAATTAATTCCCCTATGAAATGTATGGCATCTGTTACATTTAATTCGAATATGAACGTAATTTTGCAATATGTGACATTAAGAGATAGAAAAAGTTCGTTTTTTGGCATTACTTTTTCCAACTATAAAAAATTTGTTTCATTTTTCAATTTAGTTCTATTGTTCTCGAAAAATTTTGTTATTGCAGACTTCTAGATTTAAATTAAAAAAAGCTATAGAAAAAGGCCCTCGAATTTCTTTTAACGTCATGGCTTTAACAGAATACACAGGCAATTTTAGTCATAGTTCAAATAAATGTATTTTGAATCTAATGACTCCAACTTTTATAGGAATAGTTGGTTTTTCATTAATGGTTAAGAAGAGCTGAATTTTGAAGGTTTGGATTGATTTTAAATGTTTAAACCTTGGGTGCAGCGAGGCGCACCGGGTCCCAGCTATCCAAAATACAGAAAATAAGCGGTTCATTGAGACACTTCATCTGTGTATGAAAATTCATATCTCGAAAAATGCCATGATGGTTTTTATTGTCTCGATCAAAATGTCAGATCCCTAATATTTTCACATTTTGTTAGTTGTAATCAAAAATACCAAAAAATTGCCTTTTTCAAACTCTCCTACTGTATATTAAAATTCATATCACCTGATTACTACTATTGGCTTATGGGAGCAGCATAAGCGCACCGGGTCCCAGCTAGTTTTATATAAAAGTAATAGGGTTAGAGTAAACGGTCACAGCATCGTGTACAGCCAGAATCACACAGGAAATATCACACTCTACTTTAATAGGTATCTCGTAAAGCAGGATGTAGAGAAGTACATATTATCATGTGAGCTAGGCTTTATTCTTCCCTTCTTTCTATTACTGGGATGAGTAGATATTAAAATGTTTAAAAATATAAGAAGAATTCTTGCAATTTGAAATTATTTGAGAATTTTTTAAATCTTTAAGTTTAATACTTCTGAATTTAAAGGCAGTTGAAGAAGTGGCGTGGCGTCTTTGGAAGCAAGGGATGCATTGCATCCCTTACAATTTCTTAGGAAATAAAAATAAAAATTCAAATTTTATCAATAAATTATTCTTTTCTTTTACAAAACTTTCCCTTTTTTATTTTATCATTCTGAGATTAACTTTGTATTATTGCACCTTTTTCTAGCCTCCACTGTTAGATATAAATTCATTGCCTCCAAATGACCAATTAAATGGAAGCATACAATATGTCCATGAGCGAAAGTTCTCTCCTCCTTCTCTCTGAATTCGTATACGAAAACGCAAAGAAACATCCCAGCGGGGAAGAAGAGCGCTTCCACACGGCAGTTAATGCGCTTCTTTGGAAGCACGGAGTGCTTGCCTGTTCCATTCCACTTCATTGCAATTTTACATGGGGATGTCATCAGAAAGATGCGCTTCCCCTTTCTTTCCTTAAACGCGCTTCTGAAGCTTGTGAAATGGATGTAGCGGGAAGCACTTGCGATTATGGTTCTGTTTGGATATGCGAAGCTTTTAAGCTTTTTTTTAATTAAAGAGGAAGGAAAAGAGCTGAAGAGAGAGTAAATATTTCATCCCAGCGGGAAAAGTTTGAAGGCCTTCCTCAAGAAGCTTTTAGGAAGGAGTTCGTATTCGTAGTTCCACAAAAGTAGGATGGAAGGGTCAAATATGGACATGTAATTAATGTAAAGTTTTTATTCACTTAATACAATTTACCATTAAATTTTGTATAAAATGTGTATCTAAAAGAGTATTATAAAAGGATTAAAGCAATATGTTCCAAGGATCTCAATATATTTAGAAGGTGTAAGAAATTGTACTGCCTTGGAGAAAATAAACGAGAACGTATCACAAACACCTTACCGGGAATGCGTGGGGAAGGTGAATGAGCTTTTAGAGCTTTTCGACTCATTCCTTCTAATGACATGGCTGCACAAAAAATATATGGAGCGGAATGCGAAAAGGAAGGAATTCTCGCCTTCCAAAAAAGGCTACCTTCATGCTTCTTGGTATGATTCCATTTCCCGCTGGGATACTTAAAAACAGAGCATTTTTGAGCGTTAGACATAAAGAACATTTTGATATTCACACAAAAATTTCCAGTTATGCTCCTTCACAAATCACTACTCATTAGTTGCTCAGAACCTATGAAAACTGAAATCAAAGCAAATCCACAGGGAATTGTCATGTACCAAGAGAATTCGCAGCTTGCATCAAACCTACTTCCGATACGAAATACTCTAGAAGCGCATCACTAAAGCTTCCAGTGGAAGCACTTGCTTTATTTCCCGCTGGGATGCCAGCGGACTTCGAGAAGCAGAATTGGAATTGCTTCCCTTGACTGTCCGTTGGAACGCACTTCGGTGGAAGTTTGTGGATGAAGAGGGAAGTGGAGATGGGAAGACACAACGAACGTTTGTTCCTGTGACCAGAGCCAAGGGAAGCAATTCAGAGTTTGCATCCTTACGAAGTTTTGAGTATTTTTTGTTGGGTGAGAGCGGAGAGAAGTTTTCTAATAAGATTGGAGGGAATTCATTTCTATGAGCAATCTAATTAGAAATGAATTTTTACAATGTGGTTTGAAATTAATGATTAATTGTAGAAAATAGTAAAATGCAGTATTTTTAGAGTAATTAATGAATTAATTAACATAAATAAAAAATTGTTTTGCTTGTAATTTATTTGGTGCGAATTGTTTTGTGAGTTAAAAATAGTGCAAGTTGTTTTAAAAAGTAAGTTTAAAATAAAATTGGATAAATTCAAAATGATTTATAGATTATTTATGTTAGTTTTTTTAGTTTGTTTTTCTTTATTGAATGTCATGGGTGATGTTTATGGTTAGCATTTTTGCATAATAGACTATTTTTTGCAGCAATCCTTTGGCTCGCGTTCATTTATAGAAAAGAAATCCATAATTGAAAATGGTAGACCGAAACCAATAATTACATATTTTAAGTGAAGATAAAACATGCACTAGGCATTTTTCTATTAAATTATACAATAGCGCGAATTGGCTTACCTGTTGTCAAAATAAACAAAAAAAAATTTTGTTGCCCTTGCATTTTATTTTCAAATGAAAAGAACGTTTGGCGGTCTTCGGGATTTAATGATTTAAATAATTTTCATAAACCCGTTCGAGCATTTAAAATTGGTTTTAGCTCTTTCTAAATTCGGTACAGGCCAAAGATTGAAAATCTATTAGACACTCATTATAAATCCTAAGAGAACAATGAGTTAGTTAAAAAGATCCGGAAAATTATTAAAATTTGTATAGATGTTGTTTGCCACTTGGTATGTCAGGAGCAAGCCTTTCGCGGACACCGCGAGGGTCAAGATTCTATTAATCGGGAAAATTATGATGAATTAATTTCACTTTTGGGCAAACATAATCCAGAACTTAAAAATCAGCTTCAGTATTTTCTGGATTATCAAACAATATTCAAAATGATTTAATAATGGCTATTTCCTGCACTCTTACTAAAAATTAAAATTACTTCTGAAATCCAAAATTTTGAGTTTGTTGCAATTATTTGTGGTGAAACCACGGATATTTCCTGTCGATCTATGTTTTCAACCACTCTGAGATATATTTCTTCCTCTGGTGACACGAAAGAAACATTCATTAGTTTTAAAAATATTTCCGATGATAGAAGAGCAGCTCGTTTGCATAAACATGTAGCTCATATTATACAGAATTTTGCATGTGGTTCCAAGTTACAATTGCTATGAAGGAGCTTCAGTTAAGGAGGGTGAAGTTGGAGTTAAAGAAACTTCCAAATGCTCTTTTTGTACACTGCTTTGCCCATCGCTTAAATATTGTTTTATCGAAATCATGTGACAAGATTCGTGAGTGCCGAATCTTCTTTCAGTCAATCACGGGTTTTTCCAATTTCTTTAGTCACTCAACTAAACAAACCGTTATTCTCGACTTTTTTTTAAAGCAAACACTTCCAAAATTAGCTCACACTCGCTGCAATTTCAATGGAAGACTTATTTTATCTATTCATGACAATATAGATAATCTTAATATTCCTTTTGAATATATAACGTGCATCCGTGGAACGGAGTTTTTCCACACAAATTTTGCCAGATTGCATCCCCTACAATTCAAAGCACGCCACGCCACTGTAAGTATGTTGGTATAATCAATATGTGAAAAAAAATCCACGTGTAAAGGGTTAAAACATAGTTTTTTCCGTAATTTAGATTCCACACGACAAAGACTTTACGTCCGACTTTCCGTGCGGCTTCAGTACAGACTGTAAAATTTGAACAAAACGTTCCTCGGAATGTATGTGCAGACATGTCTCTGCACATTTTTCCCAGCGTCTTAGCAGCGACTTTCCTTTCTAAATTCCATAGAATTCTATACGCAGAAGTCTCAGTGATCAAAAGGCTCTATTGTGTTGGCCCACCATAAGGGATCCGTGTTCAAGGTTCATTGACTAAGAATTGATTGTACTTAGAGTACAGAACAAATTTATTGTTTGCTCATATCTAAACTTTCCCATTCCCTACTAACCTTCTACTAAATTTTATATGAACAATAAATCAAATTTGTACATCTACTCTAACACACACAAATCACATAACATATTTCCCTCAAAGTAAACTAAAGTATTTTATTTTGTACATGATAAATGATGAAACTTTTTTAAAGCAACAATATAAAAGTATTTCGAAATCGATTGTTAAATTGTTCTAGAATTTTGTGTAGTTTTCTTGCATTTGGTAGAACATATAATAACCCCGTTTCGAACATTTGCTTTTACAGTGATTTAATTTTATCCATTATTGCCCAGTATACAAAACGTTCACCAAATTCATTATAGTGAACGACTTGTTTAAATATTAAATAGTAAAAACACGTGTACTAGAAACATAAAAACAACAACCAATAACTGCGTCATATATGTATGTATAATATAAGAGAAAACAAATATAAGAAGGAAAGAATATAGAGAAAAATAAATTCCAGTAGTGAAGCTGGTGTAAAACGGCTTTTTTATTAACTTACCGTTTCCTATGGCATATTGTTGTAAAAGGTCCATCATATTGATGTGGGTAACACCGCGCTTTTCTTGCATAAGAGTGTCACAGTGGGTTACTTTGCCACTACCTGGTCCTCCTGTATTTAAAGAAATATTGTTTTATTAGAAAAGAAAAAGTTTTGTTAGTGTGGAATTAGTTGATGTTACCTAAAACAAATATCACTGGTACTTTTGGCGGGTCGAACTTTATTTTTCCAGGATTTTGCACCATAATGGAGGGACTTGTAGGTGTATGTGCTCTTCCTGAACGGGGATTTCCGCCACCTTTCCAATCGGCACCGGGATCTTCGGTTTCTTGAGCCGTATTGGCTTCTAAAAATTAAAAACACACTTAACCGATTTCCTTGTTACTGGTCTAAATCTAACTTTCTAATCTCTCTATCTATTCCCTCACTCTATTCTAGACAACAAATTAAATTAAACGATATTATAGAATTTATACTATTACACCAAATGCCATGTAAAAAAAACAATATTTATTACATCATAAAACAATAAAAAAAACAGGTAAACGAATTCAACGTATTAAAAATATGTTAGCCCTATATCTAGTCCTATCCTTCTTCATTTATCGATTTCTTACGTATACTCGATCGTATATGTATTAGAGAAATTGAAGTTCAAAATCAAGCCAAAATCTACATTACAGCAGCAATTTCACATGTCAAGGAAATAATGTTAGTAACAGTTAAATGTAATGGAATTGTGTCCTGTTTAACTGTTTGCTTATAAGTGTCCTCCCACAAGAACGATTTGCAAGAATATGTATATATATAGAGACGATATATAGTGAGAGTCAATCATTATAGATGTTGGTTACACGCGACTGACAGTGGCCTAACACCTTTCGAGTTTTAATGATTTAGGGAAAATTCATTCATGAGTTTTTCGAAACTCTCCCCTGTCTTCATACCTCAAAGCCTTGATATTTGAGTAGTTTCTCTATATGTGTTATATGTTGTCTAAATATTGATTACGTATGGAGGTCGATGGGCTGAGGTTTGTCAAGGTCATGGTGGTAAATAATATTTTTTTTGAGTATGAGACTTTTTCCTATCGTGTTCATGTTCGAAGATGATGGAGATTATAAGAAATTTAATTTGATTAAATGAAAATTTTGTGACCGGCATTTTATGATTACTAAAAAAAAGACAATAAATTGGTGTTCGATGCCGGCTATGATTAGACGATAGTAATATTGATAGATAACCGAAATATTTGTGTGAAATGAATTTATGATTTTTCGTATTGCAAATCACTATTCGATTTATTCGCTGAGTCCTAGTTAATCTAAACAACTAATAATATTGGAACGTGCTATAGTTGACCTTAAACGAACTAATAAACATCAACTTTGACCTCGTTAATATTTCGAGGCCAACAGTCTTATAACAACCTAATTTTATTTTAATAATTGAAACATGTACCAATGGCCTTAGGTGTATGCCTTCGGGACTCACAGCTGTCATGTTTTAAGGGTGAGACTTAAAGGACAGGAAAATAATTTATAGAATATAGTTATTAGTACAAACTTGTCACTTTTATGACTTGATTTTGTTGGAAAATAATTCTCTTGTGTGCTCTCTTCAGTGAAGTAACATTCATTGAACAATATTGAAGGGTGTACATTAACAGATGGCTCTAGTGTTGGGTAGGACACGATTATAAAATGAGTTTGTAAGAGGTGCCTCTTTTTTCTTTTGAGCCAGTACAATGTCATACTTCAAATGAGGCGAGGTTCTGTTGTAATGTCAAAATGACAAAAACAAGCAGATTAAAAAAAAGAAAGAAAATAAATACCAATGAAGTGCATTTTTACAAGCTTAATTGTAATATTCATTAAACTGCCTTAGAGTAAGTAAGAAATCTATTCCTCCACAATGTACAGCCACGGACAACTAATTAGAAACAGTTTCATAAAAATTGCATTTATACATTTTTTATTTTTTATGTAGCAATCCTGTTAGGAATTCATTATGATATTGTTATTGATTTCCTTCAATCATTATATATTTAAAAAAAATAAGAGGAGGTGGTGGGAATCCTTTAATTTGATTCCTACATAAAAACTGTATAAATGCAATTTTTATGAAACTGTTTCTAATTAGTTGTCCGTGGCCATATATTTATATTTTGCAATCCCACCTCGCCTAATTTCAAGTTGGAAATTCTGCTACTGCAAAAAAAGTAAGAAATGTCTCTCCAGCACAAAATTTCACTCCCTCAAAAAATGTAAGAATTGTCTCTCAAGGACAAAACCTCATTCCCTCGAAAAATGTAAGAATTGTCTCTTCATGACAAAACCTCACTCCATCGAAAAATGTAAGAATTGTCTCTTTAGGACAAAACCTCACTCCCTCGAAAAATGTAAGAAATGTCTCTCCATCCAATTCGTATTTACAATCTCACCACGGCTCAGCTTAAAGTGGATATTCTACTGCCGCAAAAGAAATGAGAAATGTCTCTCCAGTTCGTGTTTACAATCTCACCTCGCCGCAATTCACATTGGAAATTTTACTGTGGCAAAAGAAGGAAGAAATGCCTTTCCACTAAGCAATTTACAATCACACCTCGCTTCATTTATCTTGATACACGCTCATATACCAGTAGGACATTATTTTTGAACCGGGACATTTAAAAAAAATGAGGCCTCAGTACAATTTACATCATGTAAGGGACAAATGTACTGCCTCGTGTAAGTCCGGCCCAACACTAGATGGCTCACCCTGTAGTTATCCTTGTAGAACGTTAATAGAAGGGCGAGCCCTTACATACACACTATCCATTAAGACAGAAGGTTGGTTGGTGCAGGTTTTATTAGAGCACAGACAGTACTTTGTTTTGTAGGCAGCGCACAAGGAATAATCGAGTCAGCACAGAGTTCTGCAATGATTTATGAGTTAACCCAAAACTGATCATAGTGCAACAAAACCTGTATGGTAAGATCAATTTTTGGGCATGAAAAAAGCGACATAAATACTCATGGAGTCATGATCAACTAACGTCAGATGCGCAAAGGTGGTCATGTAGCTACGGTCTGCAACAAGACTTCTATCTAGGGGAGACAACAGGGTGGAGTTGACAGACACGGTATCAGTAGTAACAATGTGCCCAATGTACAAGGAGACAGCGAAAACCCAAAAAAAGATAAGATAAAGATCAGATTGTACATGAAGAAAAAAAAAAGTCGCATTATTCTCCGAGCAGCGACGTCCGGAAAGTTGGTAGCAGCGCCGGCCCTAGCCCTTGATTAGGGTATCACTATCGTATTCGACTATCGGCTCAGACCGAAAACTTGACCCGATCATCGTAAGAAAGCGAGTGGAAACTTTTTTTATCATTCTAATTTTAAGGTCTACATAAAATTCGGGAGCTGCTAATCGATTGCTTAGGCTACTTTTTCACTCTGATTGGACTAGTGTTTTACAATACTGCATATGTTCGTTGTCTGAGATGAATGTACCATTGGAAATATAATATAATAACTCACTATCTGGAAAAGTATTCGCATTCTTGTGTAGTAACTTTTTTAGGTAATTGTTTGGTTCATCAAAAACCAAAAAAAAATACCTAACGCTTTCTTCTGAGAAAAATGTTAAAAAATAAAGAATTTTGGACGATTCAAATACAAAATACCGATTCTAAACGGAGCCACTCAACTTTCTGTTTTTTTTACCGAATTGAAGAGTACGGCCTAAAAAACAAGCGTTAATATGTTGCTCTACGATAAACGGTATAGTAGTTATTAAAGTTTAAGTACATACATGAAAAACTTTTCAAACCGTATTTTCGTAAACACCCTATATCTTGGTAGATAATGCCGATAGCCCTCTCCCAAGAACACGTTTTTTCTCCAAATATACCCAGGAATCACCCCTTAACCGATTAGCATTTAAGTCTGAAACACCCTGTATATTATGCACATTTTCGTATTTCCAGTGCCGTGCGGGCGGTATCTGTGCATGCTGCACAGGGCGTCAACACGAAGCGACGAAATACGAAAACGAGATGTATTTATTCAATTTTTTTAGGGGCCCCAAAGTGTGAATTTTTGAGCTGCCCAGTGGGCGCTAAATTTTGCAAATTAACGACCTTTTTTGGCGCTTCTTTTGTGAAAAAT
This sequence comes from Thereva nobilitata, assembly GCA_963855945.1. Classification (NCBI taxonomy): domain Eukaryota; kingdom Metazoa; phylum Arthropoda; class Insecta; order Diptera; family Therevidae; genus Thereva; species Thereva nobilitata. The sequence goes on along the minus strand of OY979698.1, from coordinate 90,213,181 downwards.
GGGAAAATGTTATGGGTGAAGTTCTGCACAGGCGCCAAATTTTCCCGGAACTCCAAATTCAACGAGGACGACATTGCGGGAGAAATCTAGTGTTAAATAAATAATAATTACCAAATTTTTCAAAATTCAACTTTTATTGCAAAAAGCGCCATCAAAATTTTATTTTTCACTCGAAATTGTTTTTCAAATTCATTTTGCCGGCCCTTACAACCTGGCGCCTAGAGCGGCTGCTCCACTCGCTCTACCCTAGGGCCGGCGCTGGTTGGTAGAAGCGGTTTGTCAGAGGTATGGAAGTGCGGAAACTGAACCTTGGATGATACAATGAGAAGCGTGGAGATTGACGTCAAGCAGGCGAAAGTAGGAGGACTTCGGAATTATTTGAGACAAATTTCAATTGATCCAAGTTTCGGTTGTTATCGTATGAAATTTTTGTAGCAAAAATTCATGCACTTTACATGGGAAACATCGACACAGAATTTTCGTAGATACAAGCCCAGAGTAGGTGACCAAAAGATACATCGATAAAAAGAGTTTTTCAAAAGTTGAGTGTTTTTTTTTGTGATGGGCACTTGCGCTGTGGTGGTGTAAGCCAATTCGTTGCTTGGTTACCAAACTTTTATCTTATCACTAGTAAGATGGATCCCCATACTGGACGGCTCCATGCCATAACGCCCCGGCAATAGGCGGCACTCACTAAACTTCTGGAGAAATTCAGAGATCGACGAATGCCGAAAGGCCTGCTTGAAAGGAAGAAAAATCAGTCAGATAAATCGAAATTGTTGAGAAATTGATGAGCTCCTTTCTGCAAGTGAACCTATACCATTGTCAAGTAAAGATTGTACATGATTCCTTTTTATACCTTTAGTTTGGTTTATTCTAGTTCAGTTGTTTTTGTAGTAATATAACAACTATCAAATAACTTGTATTATTTTTGTTTTGTTTTATTAGAATGTGGTATTAGGTCCAAAAGTATCGTGTCTACCGATTGCCCCTAGGGCAGTGGTCGGCAAAGTGCGGCTCCAGAGCCGCATGTGGCTCTTTGACACCTTAAGTGCGGCTCTGGATCCAAAACTTTTATTTCATGGTAGACGTTACGTCTAATCTAAATCAGCTTAATCGTAAACTTCAAGGGAAAGGAAACTTAATTTTTTCGATGTTAGAAGAAGTAATAACATTCGAAAACATATTATCCATTTTTGCTCAGGATTTTGAAAGGGAAACATTGAAAAAAATCATAACGGATGAGCTTTCCGTTATCAGACATGTAACATAATGTAGAAAAATTACATGTCTGGCAATTGCCTGGCCCCTGCGTTCTCATCTGCAATGTCACTGACTATATTTGGGTGGCCATTTTGAATGTCGGTCATATTTCGGCGGCCATTTCGAATTTCGAAAATCGGGCGTCAACGTCCATCAAGGAGACCCCCACGGACCTTCGTGCAAAATTTTGAAGCTCAGCGATGACTGGTGACTTTTTTTTTGCAAACATTAGGCCTACCCTAAATGAAAAGTAACGCAGAAGTGAAGTAGTCGTAATTTCTTTCAAAATTGACATATAAACCAAAATAAAAAGATCATAAGAAGTGTAGCAAGTGAACAGCCTTACTTTCTTAACTTTTCTTTACTTCTTGTGCGCTTCTTACCGCACGGTTACTTCTGTAAATGACTTTTCGAAATTTTTCGAAATTAAACTTCCACTTCACTTCCATTTTGGTCACTCTCATACATTCATATGCATTGGTACCTAACTTCACTTCACTTCACTTCCCATTTAGGGTAGGCCTATTTTCGGCAACTTGACGCCTGTCAGCCACCCATTTTGCACCAACGTACCTGTCGGAGACTTGGAATTTATATTAAGTAGCTTATAGTCTTCCGTCCTACAAATTTTCATGCGCCACATCGATGACATTTTTTCAATAAGAAGATGACTTCTTTGACCGTTCTTAACTTTGTCCTGCACCACTAAAAGTGTCGGAAAGCTCGGAGATATAATCCCGTTTAGTAATAGAATGAGTTGCAATCGAGTTTGTCCACATCAAAGATGAAAGGAATTTTTCGTCTCCAGCTCTCCGACTATATCGCCAAGAAAATAATTCCTCTATTGATAAACACCATTTTAAAACAATAATTTTAAATATGAGGGAAGCATTTCTCAGCAGGTTTCAGGAATTTAAAAACAGCAGAGCAACTTTAGCATTTGTCAAAAATCCTCTTAATGCTACGATAACCGAGTTGAAATTTTCACCTTTTGATATTGACATTGGTAGCTTTGAAATACAATTGCTGGATTTAAAAAACAAGGAGATATGGCGCTCTAAATTCGAACGTCTTTGTGTTGAATTGGAAATATTGGAGAAGAGAAAATGTGATCTTAGTTCACAGCACAAGTGGTTTGCTTTGAAAGACCTGTAGCTCGTTTCTGTAATTTGAGTGGAGAAAAATCTCAATCCCATGACGTCACACCAATTCTCAACTCAGAACTCTACCGATTGAGTTTGGTTGTTTCTGTACAGTGCAGTCGAGAATTTTGTGGTGAAATGTGTGTGGAGAAATGGAACGTTGAAATTTGAAACAGAAATTGAGAAATTGAAATGTCAAAATTACTTTCGTGTGGATGTTTGCGTTTTATTATTTTAATTTTCATTGCGGTAATTTTTATTGTTAAAGCAAGTTGAAGCGCTATAAGTGACGGTTATAATAAAATAAAGTATTGTACGTGTGATCACTTTAGGCTTATTATACATATTTAGGTTTTTCTATACTCTATTGTACATTGTGGTTGTTTTAATATTTTATAACATCAATTTTGTTTATTCATATTGCTATATTTTGATATGTATGATTTTGTAATGAAAAAACAACAAAAATAAATATATTTCGATTTCTCTGTAATGATGGTTTATTCTCATTGTGCAACTGTTGAATTTCAGAAATTCACGAAAGGTGAAAGAATCTCTTGATTAAGATCTTGATTTTTATGTTTTTTTTATGATTTTTCTCAAATGTTGAAGGAAGTATTCGAATATGGCCTTGTTTTGTTGTTCAGCGTAGCGCTTTGGGGATTTCCAGGATATTTCTATTCATTGCCAAATCCCAGGAATGATATTAATTTTGCCTGAGTAGGAGGGAGTCATAAACTTAATGAGTTTAAGTTAAAGGACACCGCAGAATCGCCCTATTTATACCTGAATCCTTCCTATCGTCAAGCAACTTGATTTTTAACAATAAAAATAAAAATATTATTTGGTAAACCGAAAAAGGGGTAGTGTTGTAGTTTACAACATACTAAAAAAATTGCTTCAATAAAGCAAATTCACAAAAAACGCAAAAATTCACACTAACTTAAGCCTTCTATTAGATTCGTACACGAGCGGAAGTAAAAAATTTCCCGGTTTCACACAGTTGAGTTCTAACTCGGGCACAACAAAGCTGTTGAGAAAATTTTCAACTGAACGAGAAATAAAACTCTACTCACGGATATACAGAAACACTTCCAGTTGTAAATCATTCGTGGTGAGTAGAGAATTGTCTAAGAGATAATAGAGAAGGCAAGTCGAGTCTTTTACAGAAACACCGTGGTAGAGAATGACGTCAAAATGACGTGAAATAGAGAATTTTGGTAGAGAATTTCTCTATTTGCGAGTTACAGAAACGAGCTACTGGAGAAGGAAGACATGATAATTTTCAACGCTTGAAATATGTAGTATTCCTGACTCTTACTAAATAAGCAGATTTGGCTCCCAATTTTTTTTAAAATTGTTGTAATGTTCATATTTGGCTCTTTGGCTAATAAGTTTGCCGACCACTGCCCTAGGGTACTAGAATTCTTATGCTTCAGATTTGTCGGCCAGACCGGTAGAACAAGTTTGTCTAGTTGAATGTAGTTACTCTGTATTCTAGGAAATTTTACAAGAATCCATATTTTTCTTGTTCTGTCTTTTGTGTTGTGGATAGGGATATGGAATCGATACTCGATTCTTTACTCATATGAGTATTTGGCTTTCGATTCTACTCATATCAGTACTCGATACTTTTGACCGAGTAGTTTTACTAATATCATTTCTTATAGGGTGAAATCGAGTACTGAGTAAAATTTGCATTCAAAGCCAAATTCAAGCTAACTGCAAGTTTATTTCAGTCGTAAATAATTTCCATATAAACGCTTTACGCATATATGTATTTATCTGTCTCAATTAATAATAGTTTAGGGACGTTTAAGGCCCTTCTACATCCCAAACGCAAAGTGGAAACCCAAATTGGAACTCTTTTATAGCTCAGAAATTTGGATGCATTTCTCTCGGTTGCACCAACGTGGATTCCAGACAAAGAGATATCCATTCAAAGTTCTGTGTGTTAAAAGAGCTCCAATTTGCATTTTGGGATGTAAATGGGATTTTATAGGTTTGTATTTATATCTCATCCCGTGAAACATGCACGGACAGCAACAAAACGCCTGCATGGCACCCAAAACAAGCACGGTAAGCTTGAGTAAAAATTCTACGTTTCTTAATGCAGCCCACTACAATACGTATCAATAAAAGGTGCATCGAATAGTCCAAACCAAGCAGAAATCTTTTGGGACAATTACTTTGGTGACCATAGAGGGTGCCATTAACCATACTCAGTAGACTGGTTTTCGTTTGATTGGTCAGGTGAAGCAGCATTGGACGTGATTAGTACTAAGTTGGTGGACCGCTTGGTAAAACGACACTCGCATTTGGAATGGTCGATTACGAAAACATCTGTACAGAGGCGTGCATACTTTCGGTGGCGGGCGCATTTTAAGATTTTCATGTCTGTAGCGGGAGCGTGCATACCCTGTGTGGCAGGCGCATTTGTTCGCTATGCCTGCTAGTTTTCAAAAATTAACCAACTAAATTTTGTTTACTGGGGATGTAAGCTACATAAGTATTTGTAATCTGTCGCAGTCAAAAATCGAGTAATGCATACGCTAAGGAAGTTCACAGAAACGTCAAAAAAGTACTCTTCGATTTTCAAGGAATCGTGTACTTTTGAACGAGTAAAAGGTACTCGTAGTTTTCTTTCGATTCTATTCATGAGTTTTTAATTGAGTACTCTTCGTTTGGCTTGACGTCAATATCAATAGTGAGAAACAAACAAAATATTCAATATAAGACATCTTGCATGCTTGTGTCTAGTTAATTTTTAATAATAAACAATTAAAGTATATTTGTTTCTTTTTATCGTCTCATAATTAAGTGGTTTTACTATTGCTTTCTACTAGTTTGAAGGTAGCCAGAATATTATTCTGTTTTTAGGCAAACAATAGATGTTTATGTTTTTGTTATCTTGTCCGACCCATCACATGTTTTACATAGTCTAGAAAGGACTTTGTTTACTATGAGTAAAAACTATGATTGTAATCATTCACTGTAACAAACATTTGTTATAAAACTTTATTCTTTTATTTTTTTACAATCAATTTCTGTATATTATACATTATCCAAGCTGCATAGTCGTGTATTTACCATCCATATATCTAAAAATGGCATTCAAGTTAATAAATACCAAGCATTGATACCCTAGTAGCAACGCTTTATGCAAAGGTTTTGCACAAAATTTGCTCAAATCTAACTCCGCAATATCCAGAATTATTTGTGCAAATGTTTTGCATTATTTTTTTTTCTGAAAATGAACTTATAAATTGAAAGTTTAAATGGAAATATAAGTCAATTTAACCCTTTGACCGATGCCCTGGCTAAAAACTAAAATAAAAGTTTGCCATAACTTCATAGATAAATCAATCATACCAATATTAAAAATTTGGTGAGATTCTATAAAATTTCGTACACAAAAAAATATTCTGGATATTGCGGAGTTAGAATTGAACAATTTGCATGAAATTTGCACAAAATTTGCACAAAGCGTGCTAATAGGGTATCGTCTCAACAGCCGATTTATCCGAATCTTCATCGTATCCAACCATTATATTTATCGACTTATTTTCAACAAAATAGCAAAATCTATGACCATGGAAAACGACATGAAAATTGCCAAAGGATATGACACGTGTTCGGATGTATTTTTACCATATCAACAAAATAACCTACACTCAATAATTACCTATAAATGCACTTTCTAGCCTAAACTAACTACAGAAACCTTACTGGCCTATACATAGACATATTAAAACTAGACAATTGATGAAAACCGATAAGGCACGTCATAACCTCACACTCATATGTTATCGAACTAGTTGAATCATGTAAATCTTATAACATTTCATCTAATTTCTAGTGAAACAATGATTAATTACCTTCCGATCATGTACAAGAGAATGATTAATTATCAACTAACAGAAAATGTGTCTTTAAATGATAAATAATGTTATGTTACATGTTTTTTCTACAATTAGGCATATTTGATAAATATTATGAAATTATTATATTTAATTCTAATGCGATTCATACAAAGAAATTTCATGCATTACTTAATTACTATACAACTCACCTGTGTCTAAACAAATACCCATTATCCATTCGGCAAATAACTATTAAAGAAATTTTAATCCAGTTTGAAGGTATTTAATAATCACCTCACAATTAAAAGCTATTTAATTAAAATCACAATATTGTAAAATTCACTTATTTTTTTTAAATCTAACTTAACCCAAAGAAATGCACAAAAAACTCTAGCGAATTTCTATCGTTTAATTCTTTTTTTGCAACAACGTAGATTTGTTTGTATTTCATAAATTCATAAATATAGCTAAGAACAATAAATACTAGAAATTCTATAAGAAGCTTTAGTGTATAATAAAAAAACAGCACTCTTGCTCGAAGTATTGGTAGTGTTTTATATGTTGATTAAATTTCAATTTAAGTCCGTTTTAATTTTATAACCGTTATCGAAAGCATGTTAGCCGCACAAAGGATTCAGTCTCACTGTCAAAGTCGATGAGAAAAACAAAGTTTTTACCCTTGTCGAGGATTTTGAATTTTTTATGATGTTCGGTTATGTTTATTCCCTACCCCAGCCAGAATCGTTTTTTTTCCATTTCCAATTTCCTTTTTTTTACGATTGTAATTGTGTCTATAGTTGATTATTTATTGTCCTTTTGGTTTATGATCACAGGGGTATTGATAGAGGCGATGGTATATAGTGTTGCCAGGATTATAGGAAGTAGGAAATTATCATATATTTTCGATTTTTATTAAGCTTAATTTCGTGTCTTATTACTTCTTATTTAGAATGCGACATGTGCTATTACTTTAAGTTTTGATGTTTTTTCAAACCTACGCTAACATTATTTACCACGTATACATGACCAAATCGAACGATCCAGAGATCGAAAGATTGAAAATGAGAATCTGCCTATTTGGCATTGTCGGATCGAGTAATTGAAGTTTAAATGGATTTAAACGTAATCGAAAAGCAATGAACATAACCTACAATTTGTAGTTTTCGTATCGTTTTACTGTTGTTTCGCTTTTTCATAGAATTCCGCTCGATCCTATTTGAATTCGATCTGCGTATACATGGATTTTACTAAGATCCAAGCTGGCTTGAATCCGGCTTCAATTTCGCATGTATACGTACTAACTGTCAACTAATGCATGAAAATCATTCGACAAGTCAAATCTAAACCCAACACCATCACGATGTCCCCAGGGATCAATATCATCACCCGCTCTTTTCCTAATCTTTATAAACTACCTGGTCTCGGTCCCATTCAAGCTACTTCACAGTTTAGCTGTTGAAAGTACTTGGCGTTACTCTTTCCCCTTCATGGCTTATGTACAACTCAATCAAGAGACATTAAACTCATTCTCGATTGTGGCCTTAAAGGCCCGTCCTCACTACGCGGACTTAGATCCCACGAGCTTTTGGCATTCTCATTTGAAACGCCGTACGCACTTTTGAAAAGCTCATATTGTGTGGACTTTTTGAGCACGGCCTTTGTCCGCGCAGTTTTGCCGCACTACCTTTACCATTAACAAAGTCGTAAAAAAGTTATAAAACTCTATATTTTAAAAAGGCAAAAGCGCGTTTGAGCTAAGTCCGCGTAGTATGGATCCATCATAAGAATAGGACCAAATTCAATGCTTCCAAAACGAAGTACTGTCGTATTCCAATAAAACCTACAACTTTTCTCCATACTTGTCAGTGGATGATGTAGAACTACTGACTAACCAACCCATACCTTTACTTTTTATGTGTGAAAATAAGCAAAGACTTTCGATGGAAAAACGACATATTCCAAATCGCGAAACAAGTATCGTAGTGCTTTTGATTTGTTAAGTGATGCAAGTTCCTCCTATACCCATCGACCCGTGTTATAATATAACAATTCTACAATTTCGCCCACCTCGAATACAATTCCCTTTTTTTTGGGTGGGGTTTCAAAAAACTCCTTGGCGTGGTAAGATAAAGTGCAAAAAAGGACCCTCAAACTTATTGGTAACTAGCTGGAACCCTATAAATCCCACATTTCCGCTTCTCCTTACCATCTTACCAAAAAAACATTGTTGATCCATTCTGAACCGATTGCTTAGAGAGCATCAAGATAAACTATGTTCAATGTTTTTCCACTTGTAGCTAGAATGTCAAGATTTTCCGATTTTCCAACTCTTGAACAACCTACATACAGTTAACCGGGAAATGACACTTATTTGGCAAAATTTGTCCGCCATATTGGTCCCACAATTTTGAATTTATAAGTTTTGGTCATAAATTCGTTATTTGCTACCTTAAAAAACCCCAGGTACCGATTTTCATTGGGATCGGAACACAATTTGCAAATTCGTCGGCTATTTTGAATTTATAAGTTTTGACCAAAAATTCGTTATTTGCGACGTTATAAACCCCTAGATATCCACTTTAATTGGAATCGGAACAAAATTAACAAAATTCGTCCGCCATATTAGCACGGCCATTTTGAATTTATAATTTCTGATCATAAATTCATTATTTGTTATCTTAAAAAATCTCAGATACCGATTTTCATTGGAATCGGAACACAATTTGCAAATTCGTCGGCCATTTTGAATTTATAATTTTTGACTGCAAATTCGTTATTTGCTACCTTAAAAACCTCTAGATACCCACTTTCATTAGGGCCCCATACACTACAAGGTTTTATGCGTACAAACATGTCCCACAGTCTTTGTGACAAACTTGTTTGTACGCTGAGCCTGCCCATACACTATAAGGTTTTACAGTAAAACTAAATAAATAAATACATCTAAATACTAAAAACACCGAAACAAAATAAACATCACCAGAGTAGACGTTTTTTATGTTATGGAGAGAACTGTCAGATAAAACCACGAAAAAATCAAAACGTTTTGATATTTGGGACAAACTTATGACAAACATAAAACCAAAAACCAAATTCACCACACACTGCCAATCTTTGTTTGAACGCCTTGTTTGTACGCATAAAACCTTGTAGTGTATAGGGCCCCATACACTACAAGGTTTTATGCGTACAAACATGTCCCACAGTCTTTGTGACAAACTTGTTTGTACGCTGAGCCTGCCCATACACTATAAGGTTTTACAGTAAAACTAAATAAATAAATACAGCTAAATACTAAAAACACCGAAACAAAATAAACAACACCAGAGCAGACTTTTTTTATGTAATGGAGAGAACTGTCAGATAAAACCACGAAAAAATCAAAACGTTTTGATATTTGGGACAAACTTGTGACAAACATAAAACCAAAAACCAAATTCACCACACACTGCCAATCTTTGTTTGAACGCCTTGTTTGTACGCATAAAACCTTGTAGTGTATGGGGCCCTATTGGAATCGGAATAAAATTGCCAAATTCAACCATATTTCTGTTTCCATTTTGAATTTCGATAATATTTCGGTGGCCATTTTGAATTTCAATGTTCTGAAAAATAAAATATACCCCATGTTACTCGCTGATAATAGAGCTTTCTATTGGCGAAAGAATTTTTAAAATCGGTTCGGTAGTTTTTGAGTTTATCCGGAACAAACAAACAATCAAATCTTTTCTCTTTATATAATAGTATAGACAACGCGATTTTCTCTACCACTGACCCTGTGAGCCAGTATAAGAATGTGGCAGCCCTTGCAAAATTTTGAGTATGAAATTGAAGAGGCCAATCTCAAATTCTGGCAATAGCCCTGCTGGTGAACATTGCAAGTCGATTTTAATTTATTCCCGTACGAATACGTCTTCACTCCAATGAGTAGTTTTGTCCCTTGCAATTAAGACAGCTTTAAGTTGTCGATGGAACAGTTCAACCATTCAGTTGTCCTGATTCGCTTACTGTCGACTAATTTGGAAACTTTATTAAACAGTTTGGATTCGAACTGCTTACCCTGAACAGTAGTGGTTTCGAGGGGTGCACCGAGTCGTGTGATGTATACGGTGACAAAGCACTTTATCCCTATTGAAGCGTTAATATCCCGAATTGTATAGGCTTTTGGTCATCTCGTTAATCGGGTTACGATTGTAAAGAGTACCCTCAAGCCGATTATCCGGAAGCTTGAAGTGGACATTCCGTGTGCAAATCAAGTGGAGAATTGTGGAATAATCTTTTATCTCGTATATCAGCCTTCAAACAGTGCTACAAAATTTTATTGTATCTAAATTTTTATGTCGCTAGATAGTTTAACAAACTGCATTTTTTAAAACAATCCATCATTATGCAGTTTAGCAGCATCCAGCTGCATTATCATATATAACTAAGTAAATTAAATTTGAATAATACAATCTTTTATGGTAACCCTTTTTCTCCCTAACAAATCTTCAATGACCACCAATTATTGCACTCATATTATCACTTCTAAACAGGTGTAATGGGGCATAGAATCCTGCGCAAAGCATATTTTATCCACATGTGACGACATGGTATAGATACATTGATACAAAAAAGAAAAACCTATTAAATGACCTTGAAAAGAAAACCTCCCACGAATAGGTTTATCACCACACATGCACAAATGCTCAATACGTTTCTGACCAACACCGGACACCAACCAATAATTTCCACAGGTGGAATCTCCTCATTGCTTTTAACCATATTTATTCCCCCTAGGGACACATTACTTGTTGCGTTGATTTTTTACCACCTAATTTGTGGTCTCATACTACACTGTTTGCACACAGGCATTTTTCGTTGAAAAAGCTTCCGCTTCTATAGTATAGTATTATATTTTCCGTTTTCTTATAAATTATTAAATTATTATCCCAGCAGCTATAAATTAGCCCCATAAGATGTACATAGCCCCCAATTGCACAATGAAATATTTAACTATCTCCTGGGAAACAACGGTTATGCTACTGCTACTGTTCAATTTGCCTTGGGGAGTAATTATATATCCCTTATTCCCCATTTATTTGATATAGTTTTAACCCACTTTAAAGCAACCGGTATAATGTCCTCCTTACGTTCCTACTATCGTAAACCATTTCCAATCGCCCCAGTGTCTTGCACTCTCTAGTACAGACACATTAACGACATACCACTTTGTTATTATATTTACATTTTGGAAGGCTGGAATTTTTTCCTTTCCGTAGTTTTTTTTTTCGACAAAAAACTTTTCAAATATTTAAAAGTCCTCGCAGGATAATGAAGGTACTCGTATTTACTCCTCTGCGTGTAAGAAACTAGAACAACCGTGGAGACAGTGTGTCGTTTTCTATTAAGGAATTTTTAATGATGGGAATTCACCTTCTGATTGTTTAATGAGGATTAAAGGACTTTTTCTTTCGGTAAAAAAAAAACAATTTTTTGAACCCATAAATTTGTAACGAGCTCCTAACGAAAATTAACTAGAATTTTTTATTTAACTGAAAAATTTCTCTAGAATCTCTAAAAATCACGATATACTTTCTGGCGGCTCTAGAATTATAAGGAAAATTTGACTGTGACATGATGATCATAATTTTTTTTCGTGTGTTGAAACAAGCGTGTTTACAAGGATATGTAGGCGAACGTTGCCTTGAGACGAAATATTAAATTAGTTTTTTTTCCTTATCGAATTACGTTAACTAACCATTAATTATTATAAATTATAAATTAGGTTTTAAACGTTCTTGAGAAACATTACAGTGCATAAGCAGTATTTCAATGAGTCATGTAAATTTCTTCTTGTTAAATCTTAATCAAATTTTGCCTTTACCTTATGTTACAAGAAAATGAAATTTAGATAATTATCTTGTGCTAGAATTTTCAGGATTGATTCCTATACATAATTTACTCAAGGTCTGAAGTTTACGGAAAACCCAAATACCTAAGTTTTGATAGTTAGTACCGAATGCGAAGCCGTGTGCATCCGAAGAAACCGCTTAGAGTTGTCGAAATAGTCATGAAATTCCCCTTCTCCATTTGCGCCCAATAGTTAAGGGCTCCTTCACCGTTCTCTGAACCTATGGACACATCGGTTGGACCAATGAACACAGTGCCAGAGCCCTGTATGGCCAGGTCGTCCCCCTTTTCGTTGTTAACTTGATTGTGAATACTCAGTAGTAGCTAGTCTCTAGGCTAAACGTTCTACTAAATCTGGAGCTTTCGCATCACATCTAGGCACCCCCACATATCTGCTTTGAAGACATCCGTGTACTATACAATTCCAGCTTTCGCTATATTAGCATATCTTGCTTGTATGTTCATAAAAGCGAACTTATTAAACTTTGAGATCTTGATATCATCTTTTCTATCCCCTACATTGCAGTGGATGCAATGTTATCGATGACGACAATGAAATTTAGTATTTTCTTAGTTTCCAAAAGAGACAAACGAGTATTCACTCTGCTATCATTTCTTAATAAGGATACTTAATAATAGGGTAACATTTCTCCCCAATTTGAGCTCCTTGGACAACGCATTTCATAATAAAATGAAAATTTAAAATCATTGCATATAATAGAAGGATTTACCTGCTGACGACTGCCGTGTTAAATAGATAAGAATAGGATAGTACTAGCAATTATAACAAAACAAATCCTTATTAACAATTTCGTCTCTGTCTGTAATATACAAATCCTACATTTGGGGTTTCTTATTTTAATACTACTTCTTTATTTCGCCCGGAACTCTGAAAATTAGGCCGATGTTACAATTGGGGCTTTGACTTTACTTTGACTTAACTTCGGGCTTTGATTACATGTAATGTCATTAAAGCAGATTAAATAAAAGCTTCGACTGAACTTTGTCTGCGACTGTATTTCGACTGCAGTCCGGCTTTAAGAAAATTCAAAGTTTCGTCCGCCTGCAGCCAACTTCACTTTATCTGAAAAAACTGAAAACAACTTTTTTAAAGGAAAAGGAACGGTTTTGAATCCCGAGTTTTTTTTATAGACTGCGAACAACATTAAAAAAAATTCCAATTCCTTTTCAGACATTTTAAAATTTTGATTTTTCTACTTTGCTTCTGCTTTGAAAGGAAACAGCTGATTGCAGTCAAAGCTACAATTTAATTTTGAAGTCGAAGTCTCCGGGGACTTTCTTTGCAGTCGGAGTTGAAGTCGAAGCCAAAGCCTCAATTGTAACACGGCCCTTACTCTAGCATGGAGAGAGAGAAAAAGGTTTTCATCGGTAACAACGCCATTTCCTACCGTAGGAATGTATCAGCCCATATTTGTTCAATCGAAATAAACGCTGCCGTGACGCCAAGGCAATTTTAAACCCGCAACACCCGATTAGAGTAATTTGGATTTAACTTTTGTTGAAAATATTTCCATACTTTCCATAATCTGTTGAATGGGGGCTCTAGCTTTTTTAATTCTCTTGTATGAGCTAGAAGTGCGATATCATTTGCTTATTTGAGAGCCGTTCTACCATTCCCCATCTAACTTCACTTGCTTTATATGGTCAAGTACCGTAATAAAGAGTAATGGTGAAAGGGGGCAAAGTTTTTTCCCTCCAGTTGTCGTTGCGATTAGATCACCTTTTTTTTGTAGTGAGGTATTGGGTCCAAAAGAACCCCGGCCATTCGCTTGGCCTATTGTACTACCCCCCTATACCTCATATTTGTAGGCCAGACCGCTGGAACAAGTTCAGCAGCCTGCCTAGGGGCTTGTCGCTTAAACTTGACTGTTTAAGCCTCATATGTTCCCAACCGCAATCCTGTCTTCGGTGGTCTGGTTCGGAAGGAGTTCACGAAAGCGGGCTCGGCTGTGCTCCCCAATTCCACTCCGGCCCTCCTTGCCTTGACCCTTTAGTGGGTCCTCCAGAGACTTAGGGCTTGTTGTCGCGGTAGGAGGGTAATTGCGACTCCACCCTCTTCTGGGGTTCCTGCTCCCCTGGATTATGGGAATCTGGCAGGTCCAGAAACTTTGGGCAGAGCGACGGCTGTCTAGGCCTTCTTCTTGGCTTCTCTTAGGGTGTTTGAGTTATCTAGACATCGGCTGACTTCCTAAATCCTACTTGATTATCTCTTACCTGGCAATCTATTTCTTCCTCAATTATACCAAAAATGATCGAGACCAATTGCTACCATTTTTTGAATGGTAATATGGCTACAATTTCCGCATTTTTTTAGTTTTCCTTTTTTGTGCCAATTAATAAAATTATTGCCTCCTTCCATTTATTTGGCAATATTTCTTCGTTCCATATCTGCTCTAATATAGGATTGGATATCACTGCGAACCCCTCTACTAGTTCGTCTATCCCCGCCCCCCCACTCTCAATGGGCTCAAACCATATCTCAGAACCGGATGCAGCATCAACCTCACCTATTAGAGTCGTTGGACCCTCGGGCACTGTGAATACCGAGTCTTCGGTAACCGTCGCCAATTTGATAACGGTACCCAGACCACGTAATATTTTTATTTCGCGTTTCTCACCTGAAACTACTTCCGAGGCAATTAAAGAATACCTAAGGGGAAATGCTGTTGATCCTGCGACAGTCTCGTGCAGAAAAATCAGCAACGCTTCCAAGCCGGTTGCGTCTTTTGTTCTGACTGCACCGCCAAATACCGCTGAACAGCTTCTTAATCCCACGTTCTGGCCTCCTGGTGCCTTTTCAAAGTGTTTTGTTCCTCGCACACGCGTGCATCGCAATCCTGACACTCGACAGGTCCCAAAAAACTTAAGACGCTTTCCCTCTATTACCAAAACGTGAGGGGAATCAGATCCAAAACCCATGATGTGTTTCTGTCGACTTCGGCCAGTGACTTCGATATAATCGCTTTTACAGAAACATGGTTACACAGTGGGATCCTTAATGCCGAACTTTTCGATACATCCTTCCAAGTATTTCGGAGGGATAGATATATTGACTCGGAGGCTCGTGGAGGAGGTGTACTACTTGCCTGTAGCAACCTTCTCAACTGTTGCTTAATAACGCTTCCTAGTTTTTCCAACTCTTTGGACATTGAGCTCCTCGCTCTTAAAGTCTCCCTTGTCCATAAGAACCTATTTTTAATTTGCTGTTACATTCCACCAGGTATGTTCAGCACTCTTGACGATAGAGGTCAAAACCTCTATGATATTCTAATCTCTTGCACTAATCATATCCAGGATATGATGGACTCCAAAGACGAACTCCTACTTTTAGGAGATATTAACTTACCCAATGTTCAATGGGTATCTTCCGATGAAGACGATAACTACCTACCTGAAAACAACCTTAATGATAGGGAATCCGACTTTCTGAATTCTTTATTCTCATGCGGTTTGAACCAAATGAACGCTGTGTATAACAGTTTAGGAAGGTGGTTAGATCTTATATTCTTCTCCGACTCAGACAACATGTATGTTGAGCCTAGCTCAATTGTCTTGTCGCCTGTTGATAATCATCACCCTCCTCTCCTACTCAGCTATTGTTTTGCCTTTAACAATAAGCTAACCCCGGAGGAGTCAACCTTTACTTTTAACTTTAAAAAGGCCAACCTTGAAGTACTGTCATCCAAGCTCACTTCGATCGATTTCAATAGCTTGCTTTCCTCTAATGAATTGGATGACGACGTAATAAGATTTTACTCCGTCCTGTATGAAACCTTCGCATCCTGTGTACCTATTGAGCCTCTAAAGTTGACCAGATCATCCCCGCCCTGGTACAATAATGAGTTGAGACACACCAAAAACCAGAAGAATAAACTCTGGAAAACCTACCTGAAGAGAAAAGACACTGCGAGCTTCTATGCTTTTCTCAATTGCTATGACCAATTCCATGCTCTGTCCGAGGCTCTCTATAAGGAGTACCTTGTCCCTCCTGCTGTTCTAAAATCCTGTGCAGGGGCCCTACTGTCTCCTATCCTATGTTTATTTCAGAAATCCCTCAATACAGGGCGCTTCCCAACCTTATGGAAGAACTCTTTTATAATCCCTGTTCATAAAAAGGGTTGTAAGAACGAAATATCTAATTATAGACCGATTGCGAAGTTATCATGTATACCAAAACTTTTCGAATCCATTATTTATTCTGCTATTGCCCCTATCTGCAAGAGACTTATCTCAACTAACCAACATGGCTTTCTTGCAGCTCGTTCCACTACTACTAATTTACTAGAGTTCTCTTCTTACACTGTTCGAGGCTTTGTCACTGGCTGTCAAACTGACTGTGTTTATACAGACTTCAGTAAAGCTTTCGACATGCTCTCTCACTCTATTATAGTTCTAAAACTAAAAAAATTAGGCTTTCCGCATGCCCTGGTTATGTGGTTCCAGTCGTACTTAGCCGACAGAACCTACCAGGTTCTATTCCGCGGAGCCAAATCTAAAAACATCGAGGCGTCCTCTGGTGTCCCACAAGGAAGTCATCTTGGTCCTCTTCTTTTTATTTTATCAATCGATGACATTGTTACCCTGCTGAGGCACTGTAAAATCCTTATTTATGCCGATGACATCAAATTGTACCGCCACATAAGGAGTATCGAGGATTGCAAACTTCTGCAAGCAGACCTAAACACCTTCTATTCTTGGTGTTCCAACAACAACCTGGTCCTTAACATTAGTAAATGTGAGGTCATGACTTTTTGTAGAAAACGTGGCGTTATTACTTACGACTATACTTTTCTTGATAACAAGATCTCCCGCACTAACTCTGTTATCGATCTTGGGGTTAGGTTAGAAAGTAAGTTGGATTTCTCCACCCACATCAATTATATCTCTTCCAAGGGCAATTCAGTCCTGGGATTTATAAAAAGATGGTCCAAGGAATTCAACAACCCCCTTATCACAAAGCACTTGTACATATCTTTAGTTATGCCTTTACTTGAATACGCCTCCCAGGTATGGTCTCCTTACTACTCCTCCCATGTCGATAAAATCGAATCGGTTCAAAGGAAGTTCGTCCGTTTTGCACTCAGTCACCTCCCGTGGGATGACCCACTTATTCTTCCGCCTTATGTGAACAGACTTAAATTGCTCAACTTGAGCTCTCTCCATAAGCGTCGCGAGGTCGCTGACGTTATATTCGTTCATCGTTTGTTGAATGACAAAGTTGACTCAGGCTTCCTACGAGCCCGTACGTCATTTAGAGTGAACAACTACAACCTGAGAGGTCCACCTCTCTTGTACATTAATTCCTCTAATACCAATTATGGGATGTACGAACCAGTTAACCGCATGCTTATAAATGTTAACAAAAATGCGAGTGCTTTTAGCATGCAAGTTAGCGAAGATGTCCTTAAAAGGACTCTTTTTAATGTGGCGTGACTCCTTGTGTGTCCCACTTTTTCATTGTTTTTGCACGCTTCTCTGTTTGATGTTTTTTGCTTTTAAATGTTGCATTGTTTTCTGTTTTGTGTTTGCATGTCTTAGCCGAGCCACTGTGCAGTGGTAAATGTGACCGCGTTTGTGTGCAGGGACCGGACCGGCTCGGTACAGGAGTGCTGGGGAGGGTTGAGAAGGAACCCGCATTTTCGGTCGCATGCTCGTTTTTGCGGTGTTTTTTTTCTTCTTATACCTTTTTTGGTGCTTTCGGCCGGATTCGGTCCCTGCACATAAGCGTGGCCCGTTTCTCAGCCCAGCTGAGAAGTGTACTTCTGAGCTAGAAGATTAACTCAATATATTTAATTTAATATTACTTCAATGTTTGCTTTGAGCAATTCAACTCCATCTGGGCCTTGTACTTTCTTAATTTTTAGTTTCACCATCATTTTCTTAGACCTCTCTGAGCGTTAGTTAGTGGATTTATATTAAATAAATATCCTGGTCCACTTTCTTGTTTCTTCCGTCCACGTACCTCTTTTTACTTCGCGTCGATATAATGTTTTAGCGTGTTATAAATTCATCTTCTTTGATATTCAATAATTTTTTTTAATCCATTTCTTTCTTTGATCCTTTTTCATGTTTCGTCTGAGATCCGTTCTTTCCTTCCAGCTTGAGCATATCCCGGAACTTGATCACCTGCTTCTCTACATATTTTCTGTATATTTTCAGGGGTTGGAGCCACATTTATGATCTTTCGTTGTATTATTGATGCAAATTAACTTTTTGTTTTTCTTCATCCATTTTAGTCTCAGTCTTATTTATCCTGTAAAAAGGATGACTCCTTGCACTAACGACTGATACAGGTATGGTTCATTTGATTTGGTACCTTCGTTTGAAGAGTTTTATGTATCTTGTATTCTTCTCATGATTCTATCAGCCTCTCTCCATTATTATTTGTTGATGTGCTCAGATCATGGCCACCAGTTACTGTATTTCCTCTATCAAAATGGTGCTTTTGCGTTGAGGTCGCTAATCATTAATATTATATCCTACCTTTGAATCTTATTTAATACTGTTATCATTTGAGAATAGAAGTCATCCTTTCTCTCATCACGAGGCCACTTCAGTAAGGGCGTAGCGAGCCATCATTGTTATCTTCTTTAGTCTCGTATGAAGTCTGGCTGTAATAATCCTATCGGAATGCGTTTTCCAACTCATTATACTGTTAGCTACATTCCGATCTATTATAGTGCCTACTCCACTTTCGCTTGCTCCTTGGCTACCTGAATATATGAGCTTGTTATTATTTACCGTCGCGAGAGTGTATCCATCTCATTTCACATATTTCAAGCATCATAACTTTGAATTTTTTATCTCTTCTTCAACCTGAGCGACTTTAGATGCCTTTGTCATTATTGTTACGTTCCATAATCCTTGCTGTGCTTCAGTTTCTGTAATCGATAGATATTAGCTTTGTTCGTTTACGCCACACGGGATCCCGCGGGATCCCACGATTTTTGACAGTAAAGTTGAATAGTGGGGATAAAATTAGGAAAGTAAGAAAACGCTTTCTGGGATGTTTTGGGATGTTTCGTGGAAATCTAACCTAAAAATCACTTATGTTTTCAAAACAATGACATAAAACTACTAATTAATAAATTATTTATGAAATTATTCACAATTTTTTAGTAAGGCACCAACTCAAGAACTCCTTTTCAGCCCGTCGTAATCGTTTTGGTTTGTCATAACAAGTGACAATTGATTTTGACAATTCAAATTTCACTACAGAATGGCTTTGACAGCCAGCCACAGTCGCCGGGACTCGAGACGTCGGGAACTTATTTGCAAGAGGCGGAGCTAAAATTTCCCCTCTTTTTCGATCCCGAGAAAGTAAGAAAACACAAAATTTGCGCACGCGGGATCCCGCGGGATCCAATTTGGCGTAAACGAACAAAGCTATTATCGGGCAGGTCATTAGCCCACAGTGATAGGGCGGCTCGGCTATACTCCAGATACTAGGTCGATAGCCCGTGTTAGCCGTATACACTGCCCAGCTCGCACGACGTGGAGATATGGGGGTTATCCTGGAATGCGATCCTAATGTGAGAAGCAAATGGAAGCCAGTTGCGATGCGATTTAGTTTTTGTATCGCTGAATGCGATCGCATCGTATTGAGCCAACCAACTTCATTTATCAACTTAATTTGACATTTTGATACAAACAATTGTTTCAAGAACATTTAAAGATTTTTTAGTATTTTTTAAAACAAACAAATAAATTCAGCGCATCTGTCAATTACCTAGTTTATGAGCCGGTTTAGACGGTGCGCTCCAGCGCATGTGCCTCACGAACTTTGTAGATAAAGGGAGAAGTGGGGTGGTACCTCTCTTCATTCCCACTCCTCCCTTCATCGCCAAACGTTCGTGAGGCACATGCGCTGGAGCGCATCGTCTAAAACAGCTCTATAGCTACTCCAAAAATAATTCGAATTTTGGATCATCCAAAATTTTTTGTCGTATAAACGGAATAATTCGAATTTCGGAATAATTCGAAACCGAAATTTTTTGGCTTAAGCCAAAGTTATATGAATATAATTGTGAGAATCTTCGATATTAAATACCCGTTTATACGTTAATTCGAAATGTTGGCGTAATCTTGAGTTAAATCGATTTAATTTTGCTGCTATCAACTTGGTAAATGACCGCGTTTATGTGCAGGAACCGAACCGGTCCAAACTACCAAAAAACGTCCAAAAAAATCCACATAAACGAGGACGGAACCGAAAATGCAGGCTTTTTTGGACCTTTTTTGGTACTTTAGACCGGTTCGGTCCCTGCACAAAAACGCGGTCAATGGCTTTACTCACGGACCGAAATCCGATGACAGAGACCACATTTATGTGTAGGGACCGAACCGGTCCGAAGTACCAAAAAAGCCCGCATTTTCGGTCCGGTCCCGTGCTCGTTTATGCGGGTTTTTTTTGATCTTTTTTAGTACTTTGGACCGGTTCGGTCCCCGCACATAAACGCGACCAGACGGACAAATCTAATTCGAATTCGCATTGGGCGATACCATTTTCTTATTTCCGAATTTCACGACTTTCGAACCGCATTCGAGGATAACCCCCCTGCGTTGGATATTGAGAGCTTTAAAGGATAATATAAACGAACATAACTTATATTATATTGAAGTACTTTTATTAAAATTTAAAAATTATAATTATATAAATCCCTTATGAACTACTGCAGTGCCTCTGTCTATAGTTATACAATTTTCGCGTCCACTTCTCAATTTTCAGAACAGGATCTCCTAGAAACTACACAAAAAATCCAAGTTACAGAATAATTAAAATAAAAAACCATATAAAACTTACATGAGGATGAAAAATAGTTTCTTTCAGTTCCTTCTGATCCACACACGACATTTTAATTGTTTCATTTTGCAAATCAATAAATACTTTATCCGGAATTTTCTTAGCGCTTGTAAACGCTCTTGGTGCAAAACTATCAGCATCAATATCATCTAGAACTGTTTGATTTATTTGTCCATCTAAAACATTTAAGCTTGGTCCTTTCATAATGAACCGCGCATTTTCTAGTGAATTATCTGGTGAGCTTGAACTAGAACGAAAAGGAGAAAGTGGACGATCCATGTATTGATTCTTAACCAATACGGTTTTCTTTTTCGGCCGTGCTTTTTCAGCTACTGGTCTCTTAGAAACTGAGGATGATCCAGATCGAGATCTTCTGTAATCTTTTCTTCTATAACGATCTCTAGATGATGATCTGGTTCTACGTCTAGATCTTGAGCGACGTCTGGATGAGGAGCGAGATCGTCGTTTGGAAGAGGAGCGGGAGCGACGTCGGGAATCTGACCGAGATCTACGTCCAGAAACTGATCGTGATCGAAGCTTTGATCTTTTGCCAGATGATGATCGACTTGTTTGACGGGACTCGGAGCTGGAACGTCGGGCATCGGACGAGGATCTTGAACGACGTCTGGATAAAGAGCGGGATCGTCGACGTCCCGCTGATCTGGATCTTGATCTTCGTCTGGATGGTGAGCGTGTCCGACGTCTTGATGATGATCTGGTGCGACTTGTAGATGATGAACTTGATCTGGACCGTCTTGACAGTGTTTTTTCCCGACTGCGGGACGAAGAGCGTCTGGGCATTTTATTTTTTTCTAAAAGAAGGTTTTTGTCATTTAATTGAAATATTTTATTGAGGAAAAACCTTTTTCAAAACACGATAATTATTATCCAAAAAGGGAAAAATAAACAAACTTGTGCAAATGCTCTCAAATCAGCTGATTTTAAAGTTTTACTTTCGCAAAGTTAAAAAAATTTCCAATACGAACTATAGACGGAAAAATCGACAAGTTTATTTTATTTTACACTAAAAATGCCTGGAAAACTTTCTAAAGATTCTTGAGGAATTGTGCAAACTTATTTTATTAACAAAAATTCTTGCAAAAAACTGTGTTTTGTCTGACGTTTACCATCGCTCAAATCTATTACATTTTTTTATAGGACAACTGACATCCCATAAAGTCATGTTGTTCAAAAACTGTCAAAAACTCCCTCAAGAACTGTTTGTTGTATGTGCATAAACTTTTTTAAAATTGACTGAATTTTTGTAATATTTTGTGTTTAATTTGTGTTATAATAAAATTACATCTTCCATAAGCTCACGTAAAAACGAAATGGAACTACTTCAGTTCATTATCATTACAAAATAACACCAAATATCTGCCGCATATGCACATTTTGAATGCCGGCATTTTGGTGGCTGCATTGCTTTTGATTTTCTACTTAAATATATTTCGCACAACCTTTAAACATAAATAATACTTTGCCGAAACTATTATGCATTATTTCTTCCGTCTATAAATCATATAAAAATGAGATTTTATAGAAGAGACTTAAAGCAGCACTCGTCTAATCTAGGAAGGTACCATCATAGTAGAAAGACGGAAGGAAAAGGCAACAACAGCAGATTCTGAATTGTGGACACGTAATTAATAAGTTTTACTTAAACATAATCACTAAAATATTTATAAAGTTTATTTATCGTTTTTAAATTATCTTCTTTGCAATATTCACTGCCTTATTGTTTAAAGATTTAAAAATATTTCTCATAAACGCAAGTTTCTGGACAAATTATTATTTTTGCGTGACATGTAAATATTAAGACTAGAAAGAAATATGGCATTTCTAGAGGACAGCATTATAGTCTTCGTTTCTCAAGTAGGTTTAAAAAAACACAAATTACTAATTACATTTCACTAAATTTCTTTCATTCTTTTTTAGATCTGCTTCTTCGTTGGAGGATGGATATTTTTTGTTAAACAATTATTTAGGAATTATGAAATTCGCAACATTTCTGTGCAGCTTATATTTTCAGTAACATTTGCTCTATCCTTGACCATGTTCGAGCTAATTATATTCGAAATAATTGGCCTATTAGACTCGTCATCCAGATATTTTCACTGGAGACTTGGTCTAACATTGCTTTTGCTTATGGTTATTGCTGTTATACCTTTGTATATCAACTATTCTTTTATAAGCACTCTTACTTTTGGTAGGCATTGGCTATTTAAAAAATATAGTTCTAAAATAATTTACTCTAGATATATTTTCCAGTTCCCGGAAGATGGATGAAGCCAATAACTATTGTAACATGGTTTCTATATTTGTATGGATTTTGGCGTATAGGAGATCCATTTCCACTTTTAAGTGTGTCTCATGGTATTTTTACTATCGAACAAGTAAATCCAACTTGAATTTCTTAAAAATTAATATAGTAAAGAATATATTAATTTCTAGGCTGTTTCTAGAATAGGAGTTATAGGAGTCACTGTAATGGCACTCCTATCAGGTTTTGGTGCTGTGAGTTATCCATACACAAGTA
Organism: Thereva nobilitata; assembly: GCA_963855945.1. Taxonomy (NCBI): domain Eukaryota; kingdom Metazoa; phylum Arthropoda; class Insecta; order Diptera; family Therevidae; genus Thereva; species Thereva nobilitata. Next base: position 90,189,658 of record OY979698.1, on the reverse strand, counting down.
TGTCTTACTTTATAAGGTTATACAAAAATCTCATATTCTACTATAGGAAAATTTATATATTAATTTTTTCAGGCCTGTATCAGTTATTGATATTATAACGTTAGAACGTAGGCTATTATTAACTATGGACATGATAATTGGAAAGAAGAGAAGAATCGCATTGGAAATGCGAAGGAATAAACAAAATAATATAAAGCCAAGATTATGGGGAATTTTAAGCTCGGTTGCTCAAAGACCTGCTGGTGGGGAAAGTAAGTATTTCTTTTAAATATTTGCACACTGTCCACAAATGTTATACAGCTCCTACAGTCGATCATTCCTCGTTTATTCAAGCCTGGTTCACGAAAACCACCTGCGCCTTTAAACTCCCTTTAAAATAGACGAAGTTTATCCGTTCTATCATAGTATCGAAATTGAATATCTCTTTCCTAAAGATTTTATCTTAACCTCCAGGGTAAAATTTCTGAGTCTAATATTGAACCCAAAACTCAATTGGAAGTCGAACACGCTCACGAATACCATCGCTAAGATATGTGAAAAAGTGATTGATAATCAAATACGCTACTTCATCTCCACAACGTGTAAATTTGATGTAAACCAATGCGGATTTCAAAATTCTTCCTCTACTGAGACTGCTGCGATCGAGGCCATTGGTATTATCAACCAAAATCTTGATAAGAAGTTACACACAGCTGCCACCTTTATTGACATTAGCAAAGCTTTTGACACAGTGAATCACGAGATACTACTTAGTATAAGTGATCAGCTAGGTATAAGAGGCAAGGCATACACTCTTATCAAATCTTTTATTAAAAATAGAGAAACTTCAACTAAGGTCAACTCGACATTAAGCAACAAAATATTAATAAAGTCAGGTGTTCCACAGGGCTCTATTCTTGGCCCAACTTTATTTTTATTATATGTTACCGACATCAACAGACTTAATTTAAATGGAAACTACTGTATTTATGCTGATGATATAGTCCTGATTCAGGCTGGCAAGACTCAAAATCAGTTACAGAGTATAATTAAAGATGACCAAGCTATCCTCTCTAGGTGCGCTATAGCAAATAAATTTAAAGTTAACAAAAGCAAGACTAGTTATATAGTCTTTAAGCAAAAAAATGTTCCCCCCCATTAATATCTCCGTGGAAATAGAAAATGAACTAATAACATCTGTAAAAGAAGTCAAATACCTTGGACTTGTCATTGACGAAAATCTGAACTTTTCGTTGCATTTAAGTCAGTTGGTGCTGAATCTTTCACCACTAATAGGAGTTCTTAGACGTGCCCCGAACTTGCCTGCCAGCATTAGGAACACTATATAACACACACATATTATCAAATATAAGATACGGCATCAATATATGGCTCCAATGTGGTACGACATCCCAAGCCAGAATTAAAACACTTATGTCTAAAGCCATCAAAGCCATCTGGAAGTTTCCTGTACTCACTCCAACAATAGAGGTGTATAATCTCGCAAATCAATTGACCCTGGAAAAGCTAATAGCTCTTGAGGAAGTCAAACTTATTTACAAGATCAGGAATAAACTCATAAAAACAAAGGTCCAATTCAGGAGTAATGGTGTTAATCACAATTACCAAACCAGAAACAGGCATAGAATATTACAGGAAGCAGCCAGAACCAACACACTCTACAATGATACTATAGTCAAAGCTGTTAGAACCTTCAACTCGATTGTTTTTTAGAGTTTTACATATCACCCTGTATTTTTGTAACCCTATGACCTATTTTCATGAAGAATGTAACAGTGTACGCAGAATACTCCCACCTATCTAAAACTGTAAAAGCGAAGGTTCTAGATTAACAACTTCCAGAGTTATGAGCAGGCATCTTCCAGGACACGCTAGTATCATTCAAGCGAAAGTGCTGGCGATCCTGTAGGACTGCCAAACAAAGAACCTCGGACCTAACAAGGATGTAGCATTGGAATTTTCGTAAATAGCCAACCCTCTATAAAAGCTCCCAGATATAGAAACCTAAATGGGAACGTGAAAAGCGACAGATCGAGTTGGCCGGCAGCCCAATAGATGGTGTCAAAAACTTCTTCTGTTTTTGCCTACCCCTTGCTGCTTGTCAGCCAAAGGTAGAGAGTACTGGAAACCTGTACTATGTAGTAAGATATTTCCAAAATTACGGCAATCATAGAGCTGCCATGCTGGGTATCTCGCACAAAGTCTGTTTCCGTAGCAGCGGGGAGATGAACGAGAGGAAAACACTTGTTCATTACCTCTGTGTGCCCGGTGTTAGCTACGTCAAGGCAACGCATAACAGGTAGCTTCGTTCTGGAAGACGAGGGAAATCTCCAGACTGTAGATCGGATCATTTATAACATTCCTCAACCACACAGGAACTTTAGGTATCCCCCACAGCAAACCAACCAACCACCGAACCGCAGCATCTGGGAACTATTTTTTCTATCTTGTAATCATCCTTCGAACTAAAATTGACGGACTGATTAATTGTAAATACTCATGATGACCGCTTAGCTTAGACTTCCACATAAAAAAAGAATGTATTTTTTTAAATCTTAATTGTAATGTTTACAGACATCGGACAACTTAGACTAGAAATTTCTGGCCTAGAAGAACTCTCAAGACAAATCTTTCTAGAAATTCACTCAATGCGAAACATGCAAGAGCGTCAAAAATGGGCGACAACATTTCAAGGAAAATACTTCAATTTCCTTGGGTATTTCTTCAGCTTGTATTGTCTCTGGAAGATTTTAATTGTAATACAAGTTGTTTTATTTTAAATATTTCCCGTATTAACTCTATTAATTTATTTTAGTGCACAATAAACATAATATTCGATAGAGTTGGTCGCAAAGATCCAGTTACAAGAGGATTAGAAATCGCAGTACACTGGTGCGGCTTCGACATTGATTTAGCATTCTGGAATCAACATATTTCATTCTTTCTGGTAGGATGTATAGTTGTAACATCTATACGAGGCTTACTACTTACTTTAACAAAGGTATTTATACTATATTCCATTATTATTTTTTCATATTTCGCTATAAATGATTGAATATTAAATGTTTTCAACAGTTCTTCTATAAAATATCATCAAGTAAATCGTCAAATATCATAGTTTTAATACTAGCTCAAATAATGGGTATGTATTTTTGTTCGTCGGTGCTATTAATGAGAATGAATATGCCAGCTGAATACAGGGTGATTATAACAGAAGTTTTAGGTAGTTTACACTTTAATTTTTATCACCGATGGTTTGATGTTATATTTTTAATAAGTGCTTTATCAACAATCGGTGTTTTATATTTAATTCACAAGCCAGTTAATTCTGATGTATCTATTGATTAAGTTATAATATTACTGAACATATTGAAAAATTGTATTATAAGAATTGAGAAAAAGAAAATTCTAAAAATATTATTTTTGTTTATTATTGTTGCTTTATAATGTAAGATAGGCTAGGGTATAGTATAGCGAAGAAATCGGGTTTCGTTGATCACGGAGGCTCTAGAATGAAGCTGCCATCAAGGCATTCTCATCAACGAGAAGTTTTCACCCAAAATAGTTGCAGGGTGAATTGACGTACTCAAGAGCCTGGCCAGGAAAAAAGGTCACGTTCTGTCTAATTCTTCTATGTCTACGACAGGAGGCATCGCTGGGAGTACGCACTCCGACAGTATTGCCATTCCTACTGGCTACAACTCACCAACCCTTTTTTCATGACGTTCAGGTCCAGAGGTGGCAGCACGTAAGTCGTTTCAATCGACCTCTTCATACATATATTCAGAATTTTTATATGAAGAGGTCGATTGAAACGACTTACGTGCTTCCACCCCAGACGGCACGAGCCGTAAAGACATTACTTCAGCCTGGCGTCATCAGCATGACCCTTATCCCCCTGACAGACTGGTAGTATCGAAACCATGGTTAACGAGAAAACTATGGGTCTGTACTCAAAAACCACGATTGTACTAGGCACAACCCTGGTATTATCATGGTTTCGAAATCTACATCTACTGCATGGTATACTACGTTTGGAAGTAGCTTCAGCGCCAATTTCCAGTGGCGGAAAATAAAGGAAACTTATGTTTCCAGTTGTTTGACTGCAAATTGGTTGTCATTTGGTAAAAACAATCTAGTTTACATTTTAATTGCGTTCACGTTCCGCAAAAAACTTTTAACTTTGACAGCTATGAATAGTATCAAAGCTGTCGGTCACTATACCTAGTACAAGAATACTATGGTTCGTATACTATCTGTCTGTCACGGGTATTAAAAAGGGATCCCTCAAAAGTGCTCAACGGAGCCGGAACAGTCTAGCTATCTAGCTGCTATCTCTCCTTGCATTTCTTGCCTTTCTCTATGGGTAGCCTTCACCACCACTTCCAGCATTCTCTACATCTACTCTGACCTTATGAAATGGTGCAGGATGCTCTTAGGTATTAAATCCGATTCGAAAACGAAACAGCTTTCGAGTAAAAATTTGACAATATTTTTAGATTTTTAAGTAAAATTAATGCCAATATTGTAATAGAGAATACGATTTCGCCAATTTCGTTAAAAAATATCACAATGGGTGAGTTCAAAAATTCATCACTGTCGCAACACTGCAGAATTCAGCAATTGGAAGTCTGTAGCTGAATATTGCAGTGTTGCGGCAGTGATGAGTTTACCCAATATTGTGATAGAGAATAAGGGGCCAGTGTTCCGCGTCCTCTCTATCGTCTGAGCATTCTGAGCAGAACGTTGAATCGTCCAACCTAAAGCGGCTGTATACCTCGACTTCTCCACATTTGGTATGAGTCTATGGGGTCTATTGTGGATGTCGTCAATTTGACTTTGAGTTGATGTTAACATTTCTTACTGCGAAAGTCGATTTTTGTCGAAATTAGTCGATAAAAGCATAAATATGAGTCGATTACATTTTTGTCGTCGACTTAACACTCATATTTACGCTTTTATCGACTAATTTCGACAAAAATCGACTTTCGCAGTAAGAAATTGTATGCAGAGGTTATTTTTCTCCTATTAACCGTTCTGTCCAAAGCCCCTGCCCACACTGGCGCTGCATACAATAGGACACCACTAACCACTTTCGTGATAAGGAGGCGTCAGCTTGGCCTGGAGCTCCCTATGTTGGGCAGCATCCTCGCGAGTGCCGCGCTGATGGTTGAAGCTTTGGCCGCCGTGCCAGCCTCCCAAATACCTAAGTGCGGGCTGGGAGCGGATGACCTGGTCACCTACTTTCACCGCTATGGTATCCACCTTTCTCCTCCAGCTGATTAGCAATACTTCCGTTTTGCTAGCATAAGACCAACGTTCACGAGCCAATTCTTTATCTCCCATTACACATCTTGGTTTGGTAAGCTTTCAAGGGTCTGCTCCCTCTCACTTACAGTATTCATTCTCCTCCTTTCGGCTAGGAGTTGCCCAGCATCCATCGTAGTTAACAGCGTCATTACTTGAAGGTCGTAGTAGAAGATTGGGAGTGAGAGTTGGGAGGCGTGACATCCGAGGATACACCAGGAGGTTGCACACACATCCCGATGCCAAAGTAATCCACTGAGTTAAATTAGGCATGACGTACTAGAAATTCTAATTAGCAATTTCAAGCCATATTTTAAAATGGCCATTGTGTAGTCAGCCTTAAAAATGGTTATGAGTTTTAAAAAAAAAGTGCTTATACAAAAAGTTTTTATCTGTTTAGTTAGAGCCATCTAGTGAGAATTGAAACGTTGACTTTGCTATGAAAAGACCTATGTCTAGGATAATAAAAGCTTTATGAATCGTCGGCAAAAGTTTTCAACGCCCGCGAAATTTGAATTATTAGGGGTATTCATGCTTTGTGTTATTTGTGTTAAATCGAGAAACTTTCCTTAGTAAATGACTAAGGAAAATTTATCGATTTAACACAAATAACACGAATAATACAAATAACACAGATCATGAATACCGCTATTATAAAAAAAAACAATTCCCTTAGTGTTTTTAATTGTTTTATTAATATAAAACATTATAAAATATGATATAAAAAATATCAACTATTTTGCACTTAAATGTACTAACACATTAAAAATAAAAAAAATATATTTACAAAAACTTAAAAATAACTCATTTAAAGCGTTTTTTGCTAACAATTTTTGTTCGTCTACTAAAATTTGTGTTTTTTTTACATCCCAAAATTATTTTTTCTAAAATAAAAATTAAATTTATATATAAACTTTTTCTGTACTACCATTAAATGCTTGATTATCATGCTCATAATTTCCAAGAACCATAGAAATACCAGATGCTGGATGCGTTACTATCGGTGGTGTTGCACTTTTTGATAGTTTTGATGATGTTGTCGGTAGGAACATAGATGATTTTTCACATCTTTTGCATATATGCGTTCTTAATTTACAAACAGCAAAAACTAGACAGTGTATAAGTGTTGAAAATAATAAAGTTGCTATGATTGTTCCGAATGTTTTACCAGGTTTGGACCAATCTAGTATTGTGTAGATATAATGATTTCCTTTTCTATAATATTGTAAGAGATCATATAGTAATTATTTTCAAATATATGTAATAATTTAAATAAACTTACGGATCAAGACCTCCGCATAAGTAATAAATTCCTGTAAATACTCCAAATATCGCACCGAAACCTACTGGTAAGAAAAAATGTAAAATTCGAATTGGATACGCCACAATGAGTAGGTCCAAAAACATAAAGATTGAGTTGAAGGCATGCGTCAGTACATTCGTTGGGGTTAGTTCCACTTCACCTGTTTTAGGTAGTAATTATAGAAAAAACAATGTCGTTAAACAAAAAAACAAATACTGCTTACTATTATACAAGACACTCCAGTAGACAATCGAGATATTTAGCGACAACACAAGCGTTATGTTTTGCATGGCCCAGTAAATCTTGAATGGCCGTGGCATTGACTCTGAGTCCGTCACTTTATCTGTAGAAGTAAATTAATATTTATTTTTTTTTAATATTTATCTTTATATTTTTATTGATTTTTTTTTACTAACACACCTGCATATTCTGGATGATAATGCCATAAGGTAACTAATACTGCTCCTAAAATGCTCGTTGATAGACACATTAAAATGCCCCAATTTGTCAGGTATATAAAGTAATGTCCAGTCATTTCATGATCTAGCATAGAGTTTAATACCGTTCCAATAAAAAATATTGCTATCGCCCATCTATAGACTAGATAGAGAAGACTTTTTGTCCGATTTTGCCACTGTAAAAAAAACGAAGAGATAGATTGGGGTTAAAAAACTTGGAAAGTTGCCATTTTATTAAAAAATATAACTGGATGCTGTATAGATTTTTTTGTCTTATTTTTTTTCTTATTTTTTAAATGAAGAATCTTTTGAAGATTGTAGAGACGACGTAGATTGCTTTTTAGTGTATTTATGGAAATTTTTCTGACAATTAATTAGATACGAGTTTGGGTAATGTAAAGCTGTGGTTTTTGTTTTTTTGCCATTTAAAAAGTGGATATAATGCTGCATTAATTTTTTTGGTATTTAGATAAACTTGAAAGTTTATTATATTGAAGAAAAAGATAGCGATTTATTTTATTCAAATGTTATCAAGACAGGAAATAATAATGTTAATACAGCATATGTTATAAAACAGAGTAAAAAATTAAATCTTCAAGATTGAATAGTTTTAATCAATCATTTTTAACAGTACAAAAAACAGTAGTGATAGCTCAGAAATATTCATATATTGTTCCGCTAAGAATCACGTGCTGCTTATATTATATAACATCATTGTCTTGCTTATAATATACATTATTTGAAATAGTTCTCAGCTTATTTTATTCACTTTTTCAGGCAATATATTCCCGTCCCTCTATACAAGCGTACTTGTCGAATTATTGTTTTTGTAATTAATTTAAAGTCGTGTAAGCCGGCCTGTAAAATTTACAGATTAAATAAATGCTTAGAATGAAGCGCGATGTTTTAATTGCTGATTGAATAATTCTGCTTTACAATTTTAAGTCCCACCTTGCCTTGATCCTATGCCTTCTAATCCCCCGTTTTCTCTATTATAGTGTATACTGCCTCTGCCAAATAGCTCGATGGTTTAATAAACTTTAGGCAACTGCTCTGATACTCTTCATACTACCCCTCAGTCTCCTACTATTCAAAAAACGAAGTTCATCAAGGTTAAAGGTCCGAATCCGAGTACACTAAACTAACCGCTGTCAGTTTCAATACAAACACTTAATCTCCAAAGTCATATCCTTAAATCTTTCAGCAAACTTAAGTAATTTAATTTAGGACTTTCACCCCAAAAATATCGTTGTTAGTTGCTAAGCATTTCCTACAGAAGTAAAACTAAAAATTTAATTTCCCCAAGGTTATGCCTCTTAAATCGAAATAATTCATAAATCACTTTTGTTATTAGTATTCCTAAGTAAAGATTTGTTGTCCTAGGCATTAGACTGTATAGAATTGAGATCCTTTAACGGTGGAAAATAAATCACTCCCCAGATTGCCGGGTCATTAGTCGTCGCTTCGGAAGAACCCAAGACTTTTGTCTTAGTCACGTTAATTTAGCCTTCTCTATATAGAGTGTGTGCTCCATCAGAACATAAAATGTGTACATAGAGAGGACACGGATGGAGCAGTGACCTAAAGCTGTCCAAACTCAAAGCTTCTCGTTAAGTGGCCCTCTTATCTTTAACATCGACGTACTCTTAAGGGACCAGAGGTCTTGTACAATTTCCCCGAAAAGGGTATTAAGTCCTTGCTGAAAGGAAATTGCTGAAGGGACCTCATCCTTTTTACATCCTAGTTGTCGACCAGCGGAAAGTGAATGACCGCGGAATCAAATGGGGAAATCCAACATGTCACATTCATTCACCAAAGTTTGTTATTTTTTCTTCTTTTCATGTTGTTGAAACAATTTCCAAGGCCTGCGGCTTTTCAAAAGCTAGACATTATTCAGAAAAAAACATAACGTCATGAAAAAAAGCCCATGAAATAGTGTGGAAGTTCATGAGCTCTTCTTGTTGTAGGTGGTACGAGTAGAGGAAGGAATAAAGCTTGGAAGGGAAGGTTTATGCCGTGTTTACATAGGAACCATGCCATAGAATTGAAGCTTCTGTCGCCAGCCGGCACCGCTGGGTGAACGTAGCGGTTCATTAGACATTCATAGAATACTAAACAAGGCCCAGACTCTACGGGCACAAGTATTCAACCGAACAGAGACCGGACCATGACGTCCACGTTAATGGAGCCCCAGAAACTACCGAGGGTTTCCTCAATTTTTTTGTTGCTCGTTCTTCTCTTTTTCTGAAGTTCAAACAAACAATACCTGTGTGCAACGGTAGTACGCAGAGGAGCGGAAGTATGAAAGCCAATACAGGTGATTGAAGCGCGAAGGTACTCACGTTACTACTTCTTCAAGTGTTAAGGCGGATGAGTCAACGACTTTTTCTGATCGCGTTTTTTGGGCACGATGTTTTTTTTTGGGTGGGTTCAGGTGCTGCTGTCCAGCCATCACGACCTCCCTCAACTTTTAAGGTTTCGGTATGTCCTCTGGATATTATTGCATACACATATAGCCCATAATTATACTTAGACTTCGCATGCTAAGTGCCAGTATGCCTGCTAGTTTAGCTGTTACGTTGGTGGGTGAACGATTTGTGTTAGTTAAACTTTTTTTTTAGTGAATTTCTTGCAGGGTTTTTATTAGAGCGTTAAAGACTTCCACTAACGACCTTCAATTACTTCTCTTCAGTTTTTTTTATTGTTTTATGCCCTCGCTATGCCGTGATTTTCTGTAATTTTATGGTGAAAGAAAAACAAACAAGCGATGCTTAAGTTCTTGGCTTCAGGTAACTTTAATCAAGTGATATTTGAACACGCGATTTTTTTTTGATTTCCTGTCTTTTTTTGGGGTAGTGATAATAGAATTTGGTAATAATAGACCTTATCAGATGTTACTGCGGCGCGGTGAGGTCTTTATATGCTCGAGTGGTTGTTCTGGGTAATTGCTACGAATGTGAAAAAAATTATTGACATTTTTTCGGGCAACATTAATAAAGAGTCTTTAAGTGGTATTTAATTACATTTGATTATTATTAGTGAAAAAAAAATTGACGTGAAACTGGAAAAAATATCTCAAAACTGAACCTGTTTTTTTGGGGGGGGGGAGGGTTGGAGTGCAAAATTTAAAAAAAATTTCCGTGGAATTTCAACCTTGATCTATAGTTTTTGTTGTTTCCCGATTTTCCATTTGCATAGTAACAGTTTGAAGATTTATTGATGGATTTGGTTTTTTTGCGAAATTTGTAATTTAAAGAAATTTTGTTATACTTACGCCGTGCATGGGTTTCTTTTGAATTTGTAGATTGTTTTTTTTAAATAGCTTAATTTACAACATTTAAAATATTTTGTTTTTTAATTAATGATCGATGTAGCAACGCACACCAGTAATATGGTATCTGATAGTACCAGAATCCGTCAAAAAGGCACGCCAAAACGCTACTTGGTTCTCCGGTCGTACTGGAGGCAGCCCTATACACACCTATCCATAAGAATGACTGCCACTCAATCTCGGTACGTATAGTAGAGGAACGTTAAACAAAAAAGGTGCATTATCTCGGAACCCGTCAAAACTACTCCGATTTTGATAATTTTTTTTTAAATGTCGGTAATTAAAAATACTTCAACCTCTACAATTCAAAAATTGACGCTCTTGTTGGTAAATATGTCAAAATTATAAAATATCAAAATTTTTATAAATAAATTTTTTTTTCTTAATATTCCTGCCGAAAAAATTAAAATTAAAAATAAAATATATTTCTAAAATTTGTGTATTGTATTAACCAGTGTGTTAAAATCAAGATAATGTTGAAAAAAGCTGCTAATTAAATTAAAAAGAAAAATTTGTAACTAATTCAGAACGTTTTTAATAATAAGTACAATGCATGTTAAAAATACTTCTAATTATTTTCTACAATAACTTATTCTTCTATTTCATCATCAATACTATCTATGGTTATTATTCGTGGACAATTAGTCTAAGTATTGCCATTGCATTCTACGCAAGCTTGCGTGCAGAACAGCCCGGCTTTTCTGCACTCGCAATTTCCGGTACAACCACATTTGTATCTAGAGAATATTATTTTCAGTATCTGCTCCGGAGCAGGTGGCTGGTGCATGGGGTTGGGTGTTAAGAAATTTTTAAACTTCCATCCCCATTGAATTGGTGACAAATAATTACCTAGCCACAATTGCACTTGGCCAATTGTGTACGAGCTAGTGATGTGTGATTCTGTATCGATTTTAGAAAAAATCGATTTTTCGTTTAAGAAAATCGGGATTTTCCGTTATTTTTTCAGTCGATACGATTTTAGACAATCGATTCTTTTTTCGAGAATCGTAATCATCAATCGTAGCTTACTTTTCACCACATAGCCGTCATTCGAAGGAACCAACAATGGTAAACTATAGTATTATAGTTTGTGTGTAGGACCGTATCGGTCTAATGTATTAAACAAGTACAAAATAAACGCATAAACGAGGACGTTACCGTACCATTTTCGGTCGTTTTGGTCTGGATTTTGGGGTGGACTTTGCGGACTGAACCATTTTGGTACAGACACATAAACTGGGGCCAAAAACCTTACGATGGTTAACTATGGTAAACTTATGTATTTCAAAAACTCCGTGGTTATAACCACTAGCATGCCTTTTTTAAGGTTCAAAAACTCCCGTGGTTAACCATAGAAAGGTTTTTGAACGCGCTCCGTGTCGTTTTCAGTCGACGTCGAATTGCGTGAACTGGCCCCTGTTTAGGCCAGTTTCAAAACCTGCCCATCCCATCATAATTTCTGACCTTCTTCTTCAAAATCGAACGTTTTCAGCTTTTTTTGATGGTTGGTTGTTGCTCCGGGTGCAACTTGTGATTTAAGTAGACGCCTTTAGTGACTTAAAATTGAAGTATTTTTATTGATTTTTTAATGAAACATACTTTTCTATGTTTTTTATATTTAATAAAAATTTTGTTTGAATTAATTCAATATTTTTTAAAATATTTTACCTAATTTTTATAAAATCGATTTTTTAAGACAATTTTGTCGAAAAATCGATTTCATTAAAATCACAAATCGATTCTGAAGATCGATTTTAAATTTCGAAAATCGCCCATCACTAGTACGAGCATCTTTTACTATTGTTTTCTGTAAAATATTTATAGCGAAAAGAGAGTCCGCTGGAGGGCAACTGTTTCCGCCCTATGTCCCATGAGGGATTAAAGGAGCAATTAAGTAAGTAAGTAAGAAAAGATTTAAATCAACTTCAGATTTAGGAGCATTGTACATAAAAAGAATAGATTTAATACCAGCTTCATTAATAACTTCTGAATTTTGATTTGGTAACTTGAATAATTCCGCAGCATCCACAAGATTTTTTTGTTCCTCAAATTTTTGAACGAATTTTATTTTTCCTTTATTATAAAATGATGTTGTTGTATCACAAGCGGTGAATGCATGTAAAAACAACACGTAGTTTTTACATTTTGGCATTTTTTGAGGCTGGCAGACGAATAGACTTTTTGTGGGATTTTACCTTTAGGGGGTTTCAAAAAATAAATTACTTTATTATCAGGAGTTAAAGCGATTAATATGACCAACACATTAATATCCTCAGCTACCACAACAACATCGGAGGATGAAGAATTGAGGGCTGTAGTAACGATTAATCTATCCGCATCGCGATCTGCTTGCTTAGTGCTAATTGTATTAATTGTTAAATGCGGCATTAACTTAGAAATAAATGTAGCCTTATTATTTTCATTTGCGAGAAATTGATCTTGCGCAACTTTTAATTGCATGGCCTCTTTAAATGCATAATTGAACGAATAATTTTTTAAAGCTCGACGTTTTCTTTCCGCTACTTTGGTGGTACCAATTTCATAACCATCAAATACAACTATTATATTATTGCCATAGTTTCTCTTGAGAAATCTAACAACTTTCAAATATTGATGAGAATTTGTCATTAATTTGCCATTTAACGCGATGTAATAGCATACCACCATCGATAATATAAGTATAGGTATTAATATCATTGACATTCTTCGAAGATTCTTCGAACAATATATAAAGAGTAGACTTCTGCGTTTTTCTCATGCCTTCATCATCATACAAAGATAGTGGGTAAGGAGTCAATTCATATTTCATATATTCCTGCAATCCAGAGTCTGTTTCTTTTAAAACGCTTATACGTTGAAAAAGTAAGAGAGGTCGCTGATTACGAATATGATGTTTAAAATTCAAAATGGCGGATCCAAAATGGCGGGTTGACGAAACATACTATTGATATTGCGTCAGCCTATCTATAAATTTTCTAGCGTTTGCGTATTTATAACGCACCTTGATACATGTTTTCGACGCAGCAGTAGGTACTGCTAACGCCATTTGCAAGGGCGAATTAAAAGTTTTTGGTAGAATCGCAGTTATAATAGCTTTTCAGCTATAGAATTTTATTTTAGCACGATTTTTAAAGAATTCCCATTTTTAACTTCCCAGTAGGAAGTTATTGTAATTGGTCCGAAAATCGGATTCGAAATTTTCAATGTATTTACACGTTTCAAGGCATTTTAAGCAAAAATTTGAGAAGAAATATGTGTGTGTGCGCGTAGGTATGTGGTCATTTTTTCCTGCACGATTTTGCGCGAACCAAAAAAGATATCCACTTCGTTGAGGTGCCGTTCGAAGCGTATTAAAGGACATATAAATTGAAAAAGATTTTCATAAATATCGGTCGAGCCGTTTTTTTGTTTGAACGACTTAAGTGATTTTTGTACCAGCACGATTTCGCGAGAACTAAAAAAGATATCGCCTTCGTTAAGGTGCCGTTCGAAGCGTGTTAAAGAATATATGTTCTGAAAATATTTCCATAAAAATCGGTCGAACCGTTTTTTTGTTTGAACGTTTATTTATTATTAAAATATCCATTGATAATATTCCACATTCATAATACTGGGAAGTTGATCTTGTGGACCGAAAGGGTCAAAACCACATCCCAACTAGTTTACAAAATCATGTTATAAACAATGGTTCAAGAATTATGTTAAATATCAAAGCAAGCCTACATAAAGAGACACCAGTGACACTTTTTTATGTGTTTAAAGGTAAATTCTACTCTATTTTACACGATATTCAAAGAACTCCACATTTTTTACAAGATAAATGTTACAAACAATGGTTAACGAATTATTTAAAAATTATAAAAAACACATATTGAAAAGTACAGATCTCAGCTACAACCACTATAAATTTAGAAAATTAATAAGAGGTTTTTCGCTTAAAAACAGACGGTTAATTGCACTAAAAAATTGCATATTTTTAAGGAATAATCATTTGATTGTTACTATTTCATAAATAAATCGTTAAAATTTATATTTTTTGATAAAATAAATTATTCTATTGTAAAGTATGGGTTTTCAGCTATAAACTGACCATGTACTAAATATCAATAAGTATTTTGCACCTATTTTTATTATTAATTGAAATTACGTATGGAAATAATAAAATGCTGGTTTTCCCGAAATATGTGAAATAAAAGGTACGCATTGAAAAAGCACGATTTTTTTAATTTTTTTCAATACATACATCCTAATTATGACCATTTTAGGAAACCAATCCACAAATTAAATTTAAAAATAATTTTGCTTTTTAACAATTTGCAGAAGATTTACTGAAACAAGTGATATTTTGCCAATTATTAGTTAACTAGTAAAAAACCCGCGTGCGTTGCAACGCCTTTAAATAAAAAAAGTTTATGTGTGCACTGTCCGTGTAGGAAAAAAGTATAATGAAAACAACAAAACATCTGGAAAAAATGATTTTGCATACCATACAGAAATTTAGAGTAACCTATAAAAAATATTGTAATATTGTAAAATTTAGCGTTCTCGGATTCGTCAGGGATTAATTGGAACAATTTGTTTCTTTTTAACACTTTAATTTTAAAACCAAACTTCTTGCACACATGTGTTCCTCCTTCCCCTTCTTGGCGGTTACAGCTGTACTATATTGAGATGTGACACTGCGTTATGTATGTATTCAAGTAGGTGCCTCTAAACATGAAACTTCACGGTGAATTGGAATTTTAACTTTCTCTTTTCAGTTAGCTGTTACACTGCCCCCTTCTTAAACTTCACGACAATAGAGGAAATTACCAGGATAAACTTTGGTCAATATTCTTCCATTTGGAGCTAGGATGTGAAGATTCTTCGATTTCTCAACTCTTGAACAACCTACATACAGCTGACTGGGAAATAACACTTATTTGGCAAAAGTCGTCGACCAGATTGGCCTCGAAATTTAAAATTTGTAAGTTTTGATTATAAATCCACCAGGTACCAATTATCATTGGAATCGGAACACAATTGGCAAACTCATCGGCCATATTGGTGCGGCCATTTATAAGTTTTGATCATAAATTCGTTATTTGCAACCTTAAAATACCCCAGATATCGATTTTCATTGGAATCGGAACAACTCATACGCCATATTGGTGCGGCCATTTTGAATTTATAAGCTTTGATCATGCATTTGTTATTTGGAACCTTAAAAACTCCTAGATATCCACTTTCATTGGAATCGGAATACAATTGGAAAAATTCGTCCGCCATATTGGCGCGGCCATTTTGAATTTATAAGTTCTGATCATAAATTCGTTATTTGCTACCTCAAGAAACCCCAGATACCGATTTTCATTGGAATCGGAGCACAATTGGCAAATTTGTCGGCCATATTGGCGCGGCCATTTGGAATTTATAGGTTTTGACCACAAATTCGTTATTATCGACCTTAAAAACCCTATATACCAACTTTCATTGAAATCGGAACACAATTTGCAAAAACCTTTTTTTGGTGGCCATTTTGAATTTCGGTCATATTTCGGCGGCCATGTTGAATTTCGAAAATCGGGCTTCGAGGTGTTTCATGGAAGACCCCCATGGACCTTCATGCAAAATTTCGAAGTTCTGCGATAACTGGTGCGCCCGCTATAGCGCACACATACATACATACATACATACATTTTTTGCTCATACACACATACTATGAAGCTATGTATTAGACCTTTATTAACAAATTTGCATCTCCCAGGGATTTGATCGTACGAAAAAGTTTCTTAGACATTATTTTCGTAAAATTTCCTCCTCTTTCGAATAGCGTTATCAATTTTTTCGGAAAAATTATATTTTAAAAGCTATTCGCGAAAAACCATAATTTAACACTTCTTTTGTATCATAACTATTGCAGCGTTAATTTTTGAATTGTAGAGGTTGAAGTGTTTTTCATTACCTATATTTCAAAAAAAGAAATCATCAAAATCGGAGTAGTTTTGACCGGTCCCGAGATAAAAGTGTAAAGTCCTAGACAGACTGGCACACTTAATCCGGATTATGACGTCATACTTGACTTTCGGAACCCGGATTAATATCATAGTGACACATACGGCTTCTTGATCCAGATTAATTGTCAGCTGATATAAACTTTTTAACTATTACCTTGGAAGACTCCCTAAATTCTCCATTTCTTTTAAATTAATTAATTGTGTATTTTTTCCTTGTTTCCGTCGAAGTTTTCCCACAATAAACATTCTTTTTACGTTTTCAGATAGGAGATGACATTCAATTTTGATAAAGTAACTCACCACTAATGGCGCTGATGGCAGTAAATGGTAAACAAATCCAGGCAAATCGAGTTGTATATTGAGGATTAACAAATCCAGTTTACTCTCATAGCTTGTATATCGATCTACGTCATTTTGACGTCATAATCCCGATTAGCGTGCCAGTCTGTCTAGGGCTTAACGCTCCTCCACTAGTATGTAGATCATGGGACAATAGTTTAATGCGAATAATATATTTACGAATTCAAATCGACCAAAATTATTGATAACCCTGGATTCGTTCGACAATTAGTAAATTGACAACTACACTACTTGCGAAGATAGGTAATTGTAAATTTGCTTTGTTTATAGTGCTAAATATTTTGACATATGCCCAATTTATTTCATTATTCACATAGGTGCGTTGTATGTCGATGCAATTATCAAAGCAGTCTTTTAAAATCTATTCTGTCTGTCTGTTTTGTTCAAATAACTTCTTGTAGACATTTACAATAATTTTGAAAATTAACTTCTTTTGCTAACTCTTACAACCACAACACAGTCGAATTGTTTAAAAGTGAAAACCAGCTTTGTATTAAAAGTATAGACTAGCTGATTCCTTGAACTTTATTTATTGTGAAGCCCAACACACAAGACTTTTAAGAAAGAATGAACTTACCCACTAGAACAATCAAGTACATTTCTCTATATATTGCGCTGTTCTGTGTTTGCTCCGGTATTGAACATATTACATTAGGATGTATAATATTAAATCAAATCAATATAGTAAAAGATCTTTTAGATGATAAAGAAGTAGAGCAAATACCAAAATATATTATTGCTATTGGAGGTTTGATTATCATAATAGTTTCTTTGGGCTGCTATGGAATTATTAAAGAATCGTATGCAATAACAACTATTTATACAGCTTGTTTATCATTTTTTATTTTAATACAAATTACGATTGTTATTTTAAGTATCTATATGAGGCCGCATATACAAGAAAGAATCATTTATACATTCAAAACTATAAAAGGCGATAAAACATTTAATTTTCAAATAAATAGTGATCAAATGGTTGCATTTGAACGGATGCAAAAATGGTTTCGATGTTGTGGTATAACTGGGCCTACTGAATATGATGATCCCAATAAAGAGACTAATGGTGATACTATAATAAAATCCAAAGTACCAAGCTCATGTTGTATAAATCCTAGCTGCTCAACTGGCTACTATAATCTTGGATGCGAAAAAGTTGTTGTTAGGTCAATAGTTGGATTTATTTATGGGTCAGCTGGAATTGGAATAACTAGTGTAATTGTTGAAGCTTTTGGTGTTTACTTTGCATATCATCTAACGAAACGTTTTGGTCAGAATAGTTGAAATTTGATTTTGTTATATATATATAGATCAATTTTTATTTTTATGTGCATAATTATATATGTTTTTAAGACAATAAAAGGGATGTAGTTTAACAATTGTGTTGTAATTATTTAAAAATTTATTTCTCTGTAATGCTTTGTTCTGCACAGTACTAAATATATAAAAAATTACTTTAAGAATTGTATATGAAAACACTTTTATCTAGTTTTTCTGGCATTGTAATCGAGTAATTTCTTCTGATACAAAGTGATGGATATTTTATTTTGGACTTTTTTGAATGTCGATCGAATAACATTAGAATAGTAATTAGATTTGTCCTTAACTCTTTGTCAAAGATACCATCATATGCGTACACAATTGACGTGATGATTGAATGGCTATTGCAAATATTTGAACCAAGGACAAGAATCGTTCTGCTTATGCTTTGCTCGTGAGATTTGATATGAGTAGGATTCGTGTTGCACATCCTCTAGTGGTAGCCTAAAACACGATGTTCACGTATCATACCACAAAGTATCAATATGAGTAATATGGAGTGGGAAAGTTATGGTATCGATTCTGATATTGTACGTTAAAACAGTGCCGGTATGTTTCATGATTTAGACAATAAAAATTAAATAATGAATTGCTTTCTATCAATGTCGAAAGAAACTTGTTAAATGTTTGTATTCTTATGAAATACTGCTATATATTGTCAAGTGAAGAAAATCTACTTTGGACTTATATCTCGACAAAACATTGCAAGTTTTTGTCCGGTATTCAATATCATCGACATGAAAGATAATCGGAGACTGTCGATAGACATCTTTATTTTTGCTTTCCAAAGATTAAAAAAAAATAATCTGCACGCCATATTACAACTACAGAACGTAAAATTTGGTAAATAAGTCTGGAATTGGCCAAACCTAAATGGGAAGTGAATTGAAGTGAAGTTAGGTACCATTGCATATGAATGTATAAGAGTGACCAAAATGGAAGTGACGTGGAAGTTACATCTACTTCAGTGGAACTAAGTCTACTTCACTTCTACTTCACTGCTGCGTTACTTTTCATTTAGGTTTGGCCTAATAATGCGGAGCCTCTATGGTTTCCGGAATATTTTAAAAAAAATATCGTCCAGATGCTGTCTGTCTATTTCCTTCGCTCGACCGTTCCATCTACTAAATCAAAGTAAAACTTCGAAAAAGTAGGCAAATATTGTTGACAACTTATTATTGTTTTTAACTTCAGTTTCAGAACATCACACAATTATTTTTCGCGAGTTCATTATATTAAATTCAAGCATTTTTTTAATATATTTTATTGTTTAGTAAAGAAATATATGAATAAAAGGAAGAATTTAGTAAAAGTGAAGGAGTTTACTAATTTATCAAATCAGTATTTAAATGTCAACCAATCAATATAAGACATCATCATAATGGATTTTGATAGTATAACAGTAAAATACGTTTCGCTAACATTCAATCTTCTTTGTGCACCATTGAGTGTTGCATTTATAGCAATTGGTGCAGTACTTGCGATTACATTAAGCATCTTTAAAGAATTTGCTAATAACAATTTAATAATGAACATTCCATACTTAATAATTGCTATGGGATGTTTAATTATATTTGTCGCATTCTTTGGGTGCTGTGGAGCCCTCAAATCATCTAATTGCATATTAACTAGCTATTCAGTGTGCCTGTTCTTTCTAATGTTACTACAAATTGTAGCTGTCACATTAATTGTAATCACAAGATCGAATCTATCTGGTTTCTTTTCAACGGCATTCGTTGGACTATGGAAGGATGTACGGCGGAAGCATAATGAAGGAAAAAGGGCTCTATTAGATTCTCTGCAAGAGGATTTCAAGTGTTGCGGCATTGATGGGCCCAAAAATTATCAAACTATACCTTTGGAAATACCAATATCATGTTGCATTGATAAGGCATGTGAAAATGGATATTACCTAATTGGATGTAAGGGGGTCGTTACTGATTCTGTATTAAGTATTTTCAATTCTATGGCATACATCGGTATGGGTACGATATTTATTGAGCTTGTTGGGTTCCTTGCTGCATGCTGCTTGGTATATCATATTCGTATAAAGAAACAACCGGTTTAGTTAAATTATTTGGGGGGCATTTAGATAATACATTCTCTGTCTTAAAAGGATCATGAAAATCTTAGCAAAAAAAATGATACAACAAATGAAATGAATTTCTCATATTCAATAATATTGGAAAGTGTGCAAGATATAGTGTTGTAGCGCTAACATGGTAAAAATAGTAAAATAAACTATCTTCGTTATTAAACCAGTTATACATGGTGAACCAGTGATTCCTCACAAAAAAAAAAAATTAAAGTATTTCTATGAAAAAGTAAAATTGGAAAATGTTTAAATATATTTGCTCATCGTTTTTTTTACCAAGTCTTGAAAATTTTCACTTTGTTAAATACGAGACTTTTTTCCTACATTATTTTTTGTTACTATTTCCTTATTAGTTTTGTCATATTGTTGTATTGTAAATCTTGTTAGGAACTTAAAAAATTATATAATCAGAAAAGTATTTAATAAATGAATTTGTTAAAGTTGGTTACTATAAAGGTGTTTTTATAAATAATGTAATGATAGTAATCATACTAACTTTGTAAAGGTAAGTTTCATTTCCTAACGCTTAGCCGACAGCGCTGAATTGTTATTATTACCGCATTATTACCGATAATGGCGGCGCAGAAGAAGGCGCCAGTTCCAGAATAAATCAAGCAAGATCTCAACTAAACTCAACTCAACTCTTTAAGTTGAGGCAGTTCTTCTGTATGGTTGCGAAATATGGAAAGTCGCCCAATTCATCACAAGGCGCCTTCAAGTTTGCATCAACAGATGTGTAGCGTGACTGGGATCCGTAAGGAACCCGTCGAGTTGGAAGACCTAGAACAACGTGGAGGAGAACCCTATCAACAGAGGCCGCAACAACTGGGAGATCCTGGTCGGAGCTGAGAGCTGTCGCGCAAAACAGAGTCCGCTGGAGGCCAACTGTTTACGCCCTATGTCCCATGAGGGATTAAGGGAGCAACGTAAGTTAGTCTTCTATCAAACACTTATTTCTAAATTTGTGATCTTTCGGAAATTTGAAACTTTTATGAGGTAAATTACAAAATGTTCCAACACTTTTAACGCGATTAAGGTAGCACAAGAAAAAGTCAGTAAGATCTATGGGGTGCGACAGCGGTGAGAGACTCAACCTCCGCTGGAAGGATGGCGTTGACCAGGACGCTCAGAGCTTAGGGATGCTAAACTGGATGACATCGGTTCAAAATCGGGACCGGTAGAGAGAACAGTTATACCTAAGTAAGAAAAAGTCATGAATTGTTTTCAATACTTAATGTTTTATTTTTCATTTTTAGCATTTTTGCCTTGATGGATTTAGTATTATTTTCGTACTGGCATTTCAATAGTTCTATTCATGGCCAGGTGGCGAGCTTTAAACAAAAGGTAGTTGTTGCCAGTGACTATTGATTTAACCACAGATCGCAATTTTGAATCTGCCGGAAAAGGCAGGGAAAATGAGAATGTTTGTTTCAAATCCACGAACTCTTTAATGATAGATCGACACCTAATCCCTAAAACATAAAAAATGCCTTGCAGGGTAAAGGCGAGTTTACATCCCAAGAATAAAGTGGAAGAGCAAATCTGAGCTCCTTTATCGCATAGAAAATAGTATGGTTCTATCTCTGTTGCACCAACGGGCAACGGAAAACGGCAGCCTCAAAGTAGGGCTCTACTCTACTCTACGAATGCGAAGTCCGAAAAAAAGCTTTTAGTTTCGTTAAATTTAAGTATTCTAATGCCTACTCCTTTTCCAATTGTAATTCAGAATGCGTCAATTGTAATTCAGATTTGTCAATTGTAATTCAGAAAGTATCAATTGTAATTTAGAAAGTATCAAATGTAATTCAGATTACATAGTCAATTGTAATTCAGAAAATTTCAATATTCATCTCATTGATACAAAACTGGTAAGATATTGGAAATGAACTGGAAGATTTGGTAATTGTTTCAGACAACGCACCTTGCCATTTAAACCTGGAAACAGTTATTAATGGAACTATGGCGTCTCTGCTGCGGCTAGGGCCATACTCGACAATGCTTAATCCTGTCGAGACTTTTTGGTCAAAGATAATATTAGAATACCCAGCGTTACAGGTCCTGGTGTTATGGAACAAAGACTGATCTACTTGGAGGTGATAATAGCTCAGGCAGCTTCTGCGTTCCAAACAAAATATTCCTGTTGCAGAAATTGCTGCAATTGGATGAATGTTGAATTTTTCTGAATTATAATTGATACTTTCCGAATTACAATTGATACTTTCTGAATTACAATTGACTAATCTGAATTACAATTAACGCTTTCCGAATTACAATTGACTAATCTGAATTACAATTGATACTTTCTGAATTATAATTGATACTTTCTGAATTACAATTGGAAAAGGTGTAGATGTCACTTTCACGGTTTCTGGTGGTTATGTTAGAAGTTTTTGCCTAATTACCTTGTTTTTGAAAGTTTGAAAAAAACGTTTGTTTGGAAAAAACGTTTAATTCTGTTATTTAAAAATTTAAATATGAAAATATTTTCATTGTTTTCGAAAGTTTGACTGAAAAATGTGTTGTAAACTACTTTACAATTTAAATGCGGCCCTGTGTTTCTTTAAAAAACAATTAGGTCCCTAAAATATGCCGCAATTTATACCTCTTTTTATTTTTCTTTCATGTACATATATTTTAAAACTAGGTTTTCTCACAAATCAAAAATAAATTTCTTCGCTAATAATTTTATTTTGCTGCACATAATTTTATACATATATCTAAAGGCTTTGGAGGTCATTAAATGGGTTTCTCCGCGACCGCGTTAAAAGCGTTACGTTTGACAGTTAAAAGTTTGGAGCTTTCAACGAAACTTGGCGCTTGAGTTTTGTACAGGGCCACTTTGTTCTTCCACTTTGATGTTGGGATGTAAACTCCCCTTAAGATATTAATCCTAAGAATATTAAAAGCTTCCTACGAGCTTAAAATTGTGCTTTTATGACGTCAACAAACAAAATACAAGCTTTTGTGATGTCATCTTGTTCTTTGTTCGATACAAAATGTAAATTGTTAAGGATTAATGCTGCTTAGTTTGTTGACTCTGATTTTCGCTTTCTTGCGTTTATAAAAAAATATTGATAGAATGTTATAATACTAGAATATTGGAACCAAGAAAGCTTTCGTGATGTAACATTGAAATAGCAGGTTGGGCTTTTATGTTGCTAAATTACTGATATCTAATTTAGAACCATGTATTAGAAAAAATTAGTATATTTAAAAAAATGTTCATTAAAAACTTAAATTTTCTTTACTTTTTTTTACATGTGAAAGTCTAAGGTCAAGTATCCCCGATTACACTACCAACCGGTCATATGGTTCTTTGAACTCTTGGATGTTGTATGATTTCATTTTTTTAAGCAGCCGACAGAGCCAGAGCAACTGACGGTGTTAGTGGGAGACAGCCTCGTAGGAGTGTTATGCCTCCTGAAACAAGAAGTGAATCCCGATAACCAGGCGACGCCGGCAGTACCAGACTACCAAGTGAACAACGAGATATACTGACCCCTAGTTGAACACCCGACCTAAGCGGAACTTTGGGACCCTATTAGGATTACTTATAATTCAGCAAATTGCTATATAGTTGCAAATCAAATTTAACCAACTAGTACAGGTAAATTAAGCCGAAAAAAGCGAAATAGCGGAAATTTTTGGGTACAGGCTGAAATTTGGCAGAGAGCTTCCTTTTAGGGTTCTTAATAAGGGGTTATAAAGTCTACCGATTTTCTACCCCGGGTAACCCGTCTTTTTAGGGAGTTTTAGGGTCAAAATATCAGTTTTTTGCAAATATATCTTAAACGGTAGGTCTTCATAAAATAGTGTTTACAAAGTTTGTAGATTGGGCGATTATCTACAAAAAAAGATATTACACATTTTACCGTACGAATTGCCATTAATGAGATATCGACGTTTGAAAGATTTAAAATACCCATATTAGTACAGGTACAATAGTTAATATAGCGCAAATGATTGGGTACAGGCTGAAATTTGGCAGAGAGCTTCCTCTTAAGGTTCTTAATAAGGCGTTAAAAAGTCTACTGATTTTCTACCCGGGTAACCCGTCTTTTTAGGTTTTTTGCAAATACATCTTTAACGGTAGGTCTTTTCATAAAGTAGTGTTTACAAAGTTTGTGGATTGTGCGATTAGCTACAAAAAAAGATATTACATATTTTACCATACGAATATCCACAAATCTCTACAAAAAATGAATCCGAATCTAATGATCTGAGTTACAAATTACAAAAATGATTTATATTCCAATTATTTGAATATAACTATGATTTTCATTTTCAGGATATTTAAATCAGGCTATATAAGCCACATAATTTGCAGAAAATTCAATATTTTGATTGGCAAGATAGTAATTTGGAATTGTCGATTAATTTTTAACTTTGAAAGAAGAAATAAAAATAATATTTTTTAACAATATATGTATTATATAACTCAAGTAAGTACAATTTTTCTAACAAAAGGCATCATTTTGACGTAATTTTGTATTTTTGCTCCAATTTGGTCAAAAAAAAGAAAATCTTCGTTTTATTATTTCACCTGTACTATAGACTAACTATCGTAAAGCAACATACTTAGGTTCATCTTTCAGGTAGATGTGTATTCTTTTATTTAGTAAAAGAGCAAAAACTTGAGTAACGCCATTTAGAAGAAATGTAGGTTCAAAGTGTGAGCAAAATCCCAATATTCTTCGTTTTTTAGCATTTTGCTCATGCTTTGGAACTATATTTATTTTAAATGGGGCCACTTAAGTTTTTGCTTTTTTACTAAATAAAAGAATACACATCAACCTGAAAGATGAGCCGAAGTATGTTGCTTTACGATAATTAGTCTGGGGGGGAATTCAACTTGAAGTAAATTAAGAAAAAAAACATTTTCTTTTTTTGAAACATCCTGTATCTTAGTGGATAGTGGGGATAGCTCCCCTCTCTAGAACAATTTTTTTCTCCAAATATGTCCAGGAATGACCCCTGAAAATATTAGCTAAGTACTCCAACAAAGGACTTATTTAACGTGTGATAACGTATTCAAGTCGAAAATAAGTGAATGAGAATTTTAAATCTTTAAAACGGCAATATCTCATGAAGGGCAATTCGTACGGGAAAATGTATAATATATCTTTTTGTAGATAATCGCATAATCTACAAACTTTGTAAACATTATTTTATGATAAGACTTACCGTTTAAGATATATTTGCAAAAAACTGATATTTTTACGCTAAAACCCCCTAAAAAGACAGGTTCCCGGGGTAGAAAATCGGTAGACTTTATAACCCCTTATTAAGAACCTTAAAAGGAAGCTCTCTGCGAAATTTCAGCCTGTACCCAATAATTTCCGCTATTTTTACTATTTTACCTGTACTAAACATAATGAAAGCTTTTTAGTTTAATTTTTAGGTGAAAGGTTTTGTTTTAATTTTATTTTTTAAAAGTAAATTACTATGATAGGAAAGCCTTGAATAATTCTATTATTACCTAAAAATAACTACAATCGAAGGCGTGGCAATTAAAATATTCTTTGTTTCCGGGTTTTTTTTCAGATATCATGACTATCTATAGTATGTCCAAGTATTCAAAAATAAATTTTGGTCAACAACATTTTATTAATAGGCATCACAATTTCACACAATTTCGTTGTTCGCTTTAAATTTTACCATCCAAAAAAAAAAATAATTTTGTGAAATTTTTTTGTGCAATATTTTGTTTCTTCTTTTTTAATCGATGCTTGTAAAATATATATTGCAACAGCATTTGATATAATCTAGCATATCTTATCTTTTGAATCAAGTACACGTTTTTATCAAAAATTTTATCGTACCAACAAATCGACACACATGTAAGTCGATACCAAATGAATATGCGATGGCTTTGAAAAACGGTTAATAAAAAGAAAGTTTAGGGTTAAAAAAATAAACACTATATGACCTTGTTCAAGGTTATTTAAAAAAAACGATACGAGAAAAAAATCTGAATGGATTTTTTTACCTATTTAGATTCTCTTCAACCTGTTCCATGTTGTTGTTGTTCATTTCTAAATCCAGTATTCGTTTTCTCGACAGCCGGAAGACTTTCAAGATATGACCTCCACCTGTGCGCTTATAGCACTTTGGGAGCAGGCAAAGTTTCAGTGTATGTACTTTACTTGAAGTAGTTTTTAAGCATCCTCACCTCATTTAATCTACTCCCTCTCTTTCTTCATCACACTTGGTTGTTTTTTTGTTGCCACTATTTTTACAATGTTGTGTTTACGTAAATGATCAGAAGCGGATATGTGTGGTGTGTGCTTCGACGTTTCGTGCAAATAATTAACAACTAAAGAGATGAACTGTACGACGCATAATCTTTACAACAGATAATAAAAAAAAATGACCATTGAAACTGGTCCTTGAAACCTGTTATCATCGTTAATTGCAGGTGTGTGATTAGAGATTGTGCAAGGCTACACACCACTGCTGCTGTTTCTAGAGACGATGCTGGTGGTACAATTTTCTTTATATAATAGTAGATGTTATACGTGTATATATGTATATGATAGAAAATTAAATCCGTAGATGAGGGCTAATTACTATCAACAAACCCACCAATCACATAAGTCTTATATAATTGCAAATGGGGCCACATTATTGCGGCGAGATTAACATCTGGGGCAAAAATTCATCTAAATTGAAATAATTTCTCGATTCGCACCATCAACCCAGAGGTTACATAATCCCGAAACGAGAAAATAAAGTGGACAAATGGACTCTATTCACCCGCGATGACGTTAGTCGGCAGCAATAATTACCCTAAAACGGATCTTAGTAATGCTTTGAGAGTCACGATTATAATCGATGAATTGCCAGGGTACGAGTGAACATAGCGCATACAAACCTTTTTGTGGGGGGAGAACGTGGCATGCCACTGATATATACTGGATTGTATCACCTAGATTTTACCTGTGATTTGACGAAATCATCCGCCGGTGTATGGTCAAAGCAGCAGTTGCTCTTACGAAATTCTTTGGATACCGGTCGAATGATTTTCTTGACTCCCATCATTTTTGTAGCTGGATGCTTTGGTTCGGCTGTTGTTTGTTGTCTGTTGGTCACTCTTGGCTGGGGTATTCCACGTTTCCACGGCTCTGCCTTCTTCCTTGCACTATAATGCTCGATTGCCTGATTGTGGTGTGTTTTGATGACGTTTCTGGAACTATCAAAACTGGATATAATCTCAGGATAGTCGTAGTTGTTGCTTTTTTGGTGTAGTGGATTTTCTGGGCGATCCACACAGGTAATAAAACAACTTCGCGATTATAAAACAATTTTGCCTCTGGTTATTTCGTCTGCAGATTTTATTAACATTTTTCTCTTAAAGGAGATGAAAAATCCTTTTTTTTTATTATTATTTTCCTTCTTCCTTCCTTCCTTCCTTGTCTCTGACCGTTCCGTTCTTCTGTGTCGTTTTCGATGGTCACAAATTGCTAGTTTTGTGTTTGTTGCTGTTTTTATGGTGCAATTACGTAAATGTTTCGGTGTTTTCTGAAAAGATACCAAAAAAGTGTTCATTTTGAGAAAACTTTTTTTTGCACGGTTGTTTATAAAAGTTCATTTAGCTTCTTTTTTGTTATTCGAATTTTTTTCTTCTTCATTTTATATTTATTCTTAGTCTTAAGAAATATGAGATTGTCTTGCTTACAAACGATAAACTTTGTGAAAGGGTTAAAGGGGTAGAATTGTTTCAAGATTCTTTTGAGAAAGTATTTTTTTTTTATTCATCATTCAGGTGTTAGCGAGCGAAAAGGAATTTTTTTTCACAGAAAAGTTTTCTTGTTATTGGGGTTTTTTTGCCCGTTGTTTAGATACAATGAAAGAGAAGGCGAAAAATTAAAGAAAGATAATTTTTTTTAAAAGTTTTTTTTTAGTTAAGAGAAAAATAGTTTAAATTGTTATTGAAGTTTGCTTTGGTTTGTTTTGGAGCTGAATTTTCAAAACTAGTGAAATATCTCGCTCGTAATGGCAGCTAAGTCTTTTTCAGGCGTTAGTAAAGTTTGTGGTGAAACTTGTGGAGGCTGTCTTGCCCTGAAGAATTGATTTTTTTATATGTATTATCTTCTTAACAAACCTCGTTATCTCGTTTTTATAATGGTTTTTCTGGAAAATCGTTTTTATAATGGTTTTTCTGGAAAATATCCTTATTCATCTGCAATATTAAGGGAATCTGATCTTTAGATTTAACAAAAAGTTTTTTTTTTATTTTATGTATAAACCAACAACAAAGTGGCAGAAAGGATGCCTTACAACAACAAATAAGCGATGTTAATTTCGTTAAAAAACTCTCGCTGGAGGCTTCTGATTGGAAAAATTTCCTTCGCATGGTTGGGACGTCATACAATACGTTGCGAAGATGATCGACCCATCAATCCAAAAAACGGATACCAATAAGAGGTATTCATTATAAGAGATTGACTGCTACCCTTCGGTACTTAGCAAACGGATGTACCTATGAAGAACTCAAAATTTTCTGCAACTACCTAACACCAGTATAGCGATTTTGCTCATTGAAAACTTGCCAAAGGTATTCATGCGATCTGAAAATTATGCCCGGAAGTATCCATAATGTAACTATCAGTACATGGTCCTACCTCAGGCACAAAATAACCAAAATCTTTTTTACAAGGGATTTTGTTGCCGAGGGACATTTGCAATGGCCGGGCGCGACTTGTCTCCGGATTTTGCCTCTGTGGTTTGGCTCTGCGGCATTAAATTTGAATCAATTGAAAATCCAAATCGGTAGCTCTAGGCCACGAGTCCATCCGAGTTTCCCTACACACCAATTGGCGTAACTAGGGTGGGGCCAGGGTGGGCCCTTGTTTTTTTTATTTTTGTTGCAGTGCGCTTCGTGTAAATTTCTTATCTTTGGTGTACAACATGCAGCAGTTCAAACGCAAGGACCTTCGCCTCCTCCTTCATCACCCTCCAGATTCCTATTAAACTATCCTGTCCTCTATTCCTTCCTTTGAACCAAGCTTACTACTGGACATTGCACCATGACGAGTACAACATGATGGATTGACGAGTGGGAGACTCCTAAATAGTGTTGGGTAGGATTATAAAAATAGTTTGTAAAAGGTGCCTCTTTTTTTCTTTTGAGCCAGTACACTGTCATGCTTCAAATGAGGCGTGGTGATATTGTAATGCCAAAATGACAAAAACAAGCAAATAAAAAAAGAAAAAAAAATAAATACCAAAGAAAAGCTTTTTTTTACGAGTATAATTCTAATATGCATTAAAGTGGTTCAGAGTAGGTAACAAAGCTATGCCTCCACAATGTATATTTATATTTTACAATCGCTTAATTTCAAGTTGGAAATTTTGCTGCCGCAAAAGAAGTAAGTAATGTCTCTCCAGTACAAAATTTTACTCCCTCAAAAAAGTAAGAAATATCTCTCTAGTTCGTATTTACTCGATACACGCTCTACAAGTAGGACATTATTTTTGTACCGGGACATTTTAAAAAATTTATATCTCAGTATAATTTACCATCGTGCAAGGGGCAAATGTAGAGTTGACTACTTATAAGCTTGGACTATCATATTAAAAAACGGGCGACATCAGGCTATGTAAAGTTCGGACGGAGTGTTAAAAGATAATATGTAATATGTATAATCGAATTTATAAAAAAAATCTGGAAATAAAGCACTAGAAAACTTCTATTGGACTACTGTAAAGGTGCTGATAGACGATGAGAATATTCTCATGCAAATGTTCTCGCGAGAACAAAAATTCGTTCTCATGCACGTGTAAATAGGCATGAGAATACGTTCTTGTTCTCATGTTGGTATTCTCAAGCGTTCTCATGAGGATCGTTTTCTCATACGTGTAAACAGGTGGCGTGAGAATATTCCCATTAAAAATCATGAGAATGCATTCTTTCCAACATGTTGGAAAGAACGAATGTTCTCATGCGATCTCATTTGCGATTTTCAAGTGCTTTGTTGTTGAAAAAATCAAACGAAAATTACACAGGCCAACGATGAAAAAACTTTTTTATGGTTTTGGCTGATTCTTATGTTTTTGGGTGGGCTGAGTCCGAAAACAATAGCAAAAAAGTCGCATCACCCACTATTTTTTCACATTTATTGAATATACGAAATATGAGAAATTCAACTATCTACATATGTGGAGATTCGAAAGTAATTTGCATGCTCCTTGGATAACAAAGAGGGTTTACTAAGTTCCCATGTTTTATATGTGAGTGGGACAGCAGAGCAAGGGATCAACACTGGTGCACAAAACATTGGCCTGCAAGGAAAATATTAACACCATTTGCACAATTGCATATTTTGCATAAAACTTTAGTGAATCCAAAAAAGGTCCATCTGCCACCTCTTCACATTAAACTAGGTGTAATGAAACAGTTCCTAAAATCCTTGCCTAAAGATGGTGAATAGAGCCGATTTGCCTCATTTTACATATAATCAAGGTCATATTTTGAACGAACTGTGTGTGATACAAAAAAATTCACACAAAATCCCAACATTAATTTTCGTCTTTTTGACATGGCGATGAAAATACAAATGAAAATAACAAACAACTGGCAGTGCAAGAAGAAAAATTATTCTCAAGCCACAGCTTTTATTCTCATCGTGTAAACGCACATGAGATTCATGAGAATATTTTCATGACAACAGCCACCATGAGAACATTATTTATACTCGCGGGAACAAATACCATTCCTCGTGTAAACAGGCATGAGAATATTCTCATGAGAATACAAAAATTTACGTTGAGAATATTCTCATCGTCTATCAGCACCTTAACATTCGATGCAAGGTAGACGAGTTTAAAAATGTTGATATGCATTTACCAAACAAAAAATTGGGTCCAATGTTCTTCTCACAAACTATGATTAGAAATAAGTTTACAGAAGTGATCAAATCATGCTGATTTTTACATATGAAGTTAATGAAGCCTTCAAAGATTGGCAAAATCTAGGCTAGACAAACTAACAAATTATGCAATGGCAACATATTCGGCAATCCATCAAACGGCTAGAACATTTATTGCAGACGCCTTTGAAAGGTGGTCTCTATAGGTATTTTTCAATGCTATTCATTGTTATATGTTATTTCATGATATTTTTAAGAGTCGATCATTTGACCGGTAACAGTAGGAGTTTGGAGTGCAATATGGAGTGTCGGTAGATTTAATGTTATTATTTACGTAAAAAAATATTGTCATCGCATTTCTTGGTGCATTTCTTGAAAGCCTTTTTATAATATCCCGGACCACCAAGTATAATTTTCAGGTATGGTTACAAATGTTTTGAAATTTAGTCGGTTTTAATGTGGTTTTTTATTTTATAGAAATTCAAATATATGCCATTCATCTAAAATGTGTCAACCGATTATCGATTTTTATGAGATTGCATTTTTGAGCGGACATTCATTATATCAAATCAATGTTGTTGGAACTTTTTGTTAATTTAAATATTTGAGGAATTCAATTTTTTTGTAATAATTTGAGCATTAGAGCTTGCCTTAGAAAGAAATTTCAATACAAAATACGAAATATTAAAGCCAAACTCTTTTATTACTAGGGATACATAAGCAAGGGCGGTTTCAGAGGGGGGTAATTGGGTAATTACCCCCCCTAAGAATTTTCCTTCGCTTATTTATTTTTATTCTTAAAAATTACCAATATTTCAAACAAACAAGATAAGTTATGGTGAATCTAGTCGGCGATATATGACGGTGAATTTTTCCAAAACTGCTGGAGAGTCGTGGAAGGACCGATACCCGAGACTCCCGCTAATATGGCACGCTTTGGCTGATTCCACACGAGCGTACACAGGACACGACAAGAGTCGGCTGCAAAGTGGTTTATGAAGAAGAGGGTGAGAGAGGACGATGGGGTGAGCACACAAATTTGAACGATCTTTTCAGCAGATTTTTGATCTGTGTTTGCTTGAATATCTGACCATTTTGTAAAAAAATCAAGATAGCCGTTCCAAAATGGCGCCCGATTTTTGCAATTGTGTTCCCCGACCCACCGACATGGGCATCAAATGGAAGGGCATGACAGATAGAATACAATTAGTTGTGTCGCGTCATTCCAAATTTAAAATGGCGGATTACTTTTTTCCTCACAATCCCCTCAGAATGGGTATCAAATGAAAGGGTATGACGATTGTAATGCAGTAATATGTCTGACGTCATTTTGATTCTAATATGGCGGCCAACACAAAATGGCGAAAAACATATAATAGACTAAAAAGTAGGAAAGAAAATTTATGTAATATGTTTTATCAAATCAATATAAATAAATATATGGGTTCGTTTGCTTCCTTTGCCTATCTATACTATTATATAAAGAGAAAAGATTTGATTGTTTGTTTGTTCCGGATAAACTCAAAAACTACCGAACCGATTTTAAAAATTCTGTCGCCAATGGAAAGCTCTATTATCAGCGAGTAACATGGGGTATGTTCGTATATGACCGAAATTCAAAATGGAAGCAGAAGTATGGTTGAATTTGCCAATTTTATTCCGATTCCAATGAAAGTGGGTATCTAGAGGTTTTTAAGGTCGCAAATAACGAATTTGCAGTCAAAAATTATAAATTGAAGATGGCCGACGAATTTGCAAATTGTGTTCCGATTCCAATGAAAATCGGTATCTGAAATTTTTTAAGGTAACAAATAATGAATTTATGATCAGAAATTATAAATTCAAAATGGCCGTGCTAATATGGCGGACGAAATTTGTTAAATTTGTTCCGATTCCAATTAAAGTGGATATCTAGGGGTTTATAACCTCGCAAATAACGAATTTTTGGTCAAAACTTATAAATTCAAAATGGCCGACGAATTTTCAAATTGTGTTCCGATCCCAATGAAAATCGGTGACTGGGTTTTTTAAGGTAGCAAATAACGAATTTATGATCAAAACTTATAAATTCAAAATTGTGGGACCAATATACCGGACGAATTTTGCCAACTAAGTGTCATTTCCTGCTTAACTGTATGTAGGTTGTTCAAGAGTAGGAAAATCGGAAAATTTTGACATTCTAGCTACAAATGGAAAAACATTGAACATAGTGTATCCTAAAGCTCTCTAAGCAATCGGTTCAGAATGGATCAACAAGGTTTTTTTGGTGAGATGCTAAAGAGAAGCGGAAATGTGGGATTTATATGGGTTCCAGCTAGTTGTATATAATTTAAGGCAATCGTCGGAGCTGACACGCACTTTTAATTTTTTTTTGATGTTGATTGTTTTGTATTTATGGAACAAAAAAATATTTAAGTTTTTTTCTTTTTTTAAAATTACCCCCCCCCCCCTAAGCCAGTTGGCTGGGAACGCCCCTGTACATAAGACTTGATAAAGCCTGGGGTAGCTGTTGGTTGGCTTTTTGAAATTGTGATTAAAATTACACCGTTCAATATTTTTCAATGAATTTTTGCTTTATTGAAGAGAGTACATTTTTTGATTATTCATGGACAATTTCATTCAACTGGCTGCCTTACCAGTAGCCCATTCTGTTAGCCCAATTTTGTAGTATCTAATATGACTGTTTGTGGCTTTATTTCGTGAACTGTAGAAGTGGATCATGCTGGACCTCTCCTCTTCTAAACAATTCATTATGATAGATTTAGCTGTCTTTCAGACATTTTCATGGAAAAAGGCACTGAAGTAATTGGCTAAGATAAAATTTTTGAAATATCTCCATTATATGTATACTTAATATACATACAAATTCCCTCGACGCACGCACCTACAGCTGAACTTCAACTATGTCTGGCTGGGTGTTAGAACCTTCCAATTTGTCTGGCTGCTTGGGAAATAGTTTTAAATAGTTGCTTAGATTTTATACTATAACTAGGGTTTGTCGGTTTTTAAAAGAAAATTATGCAATTCGAAACCCGGTTTTTTTTCAGAAAAAAATAGGCGGTTTTAAATTTATATATATTTGAATGTAAGCAAAAATATACTCAGCAACTTGTACGTACCAACGAAAGGACTGGTGGCTGAAATTAATTGTAATTTATTAAACGCTATAAAAACATGGATTGAAGAAAGGATAGACAGGGGATTAATAACACTGCTCCTCTTTTTACAAAATTCACCGACCGTTTGGACAAAATCTTATGGTAAATTTCTCCCATTAGCTAAAAAACTTACATTATTAAGTTATCCGGGCAAATATTATGGATGTTATAAAAAAATTATGCTACAGAAGATGACTACGATGGCGAAACAAGTGACGAAGAAGAAAACAAAGCATATGTATGATGCGAAATTCTATGGAAGTAGCAATAAATAATTATTTGCAAGGACCTGAAGAACAAGTAGTAGAACAAAAAATTTAGATTTACTATTTAATGCTTTGAAGACAATAAAGCCCAGTTCAATAGTAAGCGAAAGAGTATTATCTATTTCTGGCAATTTTGTGCCCAAAATAAGGACACGACTAAGCAATGATGTTCTTTGATTTTTAAAGTTATTTTATTAAAAAAAAGAAAGTAGTAAAATAATAAATTACCTAAATCTAAAACATTTGTTAAATTCTGTAATTTTTTAAGCAAATTGTTTTGTTAATTTTTTAATTTAATAATGTTCTGAATTATATATATTTACGTATATGTACCTTATGTTTGCGGTTTTTGTATTATTTTCTCTTGTTTTTTGTACAAACTCGAAACCGGTTTAAACCGGTTTTATGGAAAAGCTAAAATTCGAAAACCGGTTTTTTAAAAACTCGGTTTTTGTATAAACCCTAACTATAACCTAAGTAAAATTACAATTTATTAAACTTTAAAGGTGTCTGGCGGGCTATTTTCACCATACAAAGTGTCGGGCAATGGGTGACGTGATTTCTAATAGTATTCCCCATAGGAAATATCAAAAAATCGCGCTTTATACTATGATGTTTTTAGGCAGCAATTTTATACACATTTCCTTCCTCGTGTCTGTCAAAGCCACCGCGACTCAAGGTTCTTAATAGCCAACCGTTTTTATCTGCTGTAGTGTACTTATGCACAAATATTTTCAGCCCTTATACTATGACGGAGGTCTGGCGTTCACGGACTCTTGGACTAATATACTTATTACAAAGATTTACCTCAGAATTTAAAGTTTATCTACCTAATAATCTTAATGTAATGATTAACAGCAAATATATATTGCTAAGATATTATTGTAAAAACCATAATTACCTAAATAATTTTCTAGATTCATATTTATTTTTTGTTTGACAATTGTAAATCATAATATAAAAATGTTTTATATTTGAATTAACCAAAATATACATAGATCTTCCCGCAAAAGGCAGCATGCCACCTAATCATTAAAAATGTCTTGGCATGTATTAGTTATTAAATCTCTTTACGCATGAATTATGGGACAAATGATTTCCTTTATAAAATAAATTTAAATATTTTGAAAGTGGTTTAGCCAAGCTTATATATATATATATAAGTATACGTCATATTTTCATAAGACATGATTCTGACCAGACAGCAAGTCGCCATGCAAGGCCATCTTTAAGCTTTGGATCGTGCATTCAAAGGTCATCTTGCATAAGCATCTAATTATAAATTTCTTTTGCTTTAACATTCACTGCTAAAACTAGAAATTCGTTTACCAAATTGTATAATTTAATATAGAAGATACTTTACTTTTATGTTTTATAAGTGCTGCTCTCTCTCTTATGTTAATATAATCCGATTTCTTATAGGCTCAATATTTTCGCACAATTTTCACAATGACCTTGACACTTTAAAGAAACTACATTATGCAAGTGTAATAATCACTACACTTTCTATGCGCACTAACTAACTTCATTTGAGTAGTGAAAGTATATTTTAGAACAGAAATTATTTTTAACTTGCACCTGCTCAATCCTCTCGGAGATTGTTTAGCTTTAGCTCTATTTAAGCTTTATGAAATTAGATATTAGCGTCTTCGAGGTTGACGGATTCTGCGGCACCGTAAATCTTTCTGACTTTGCTTAGGCCTAAAATGTAATTATTAAGGAGCGCTAAAATCCCCACAAGAAGTACTCATATGCTAACCGTATGTGTACATTTATGTATGTAGGCTTAAGTGTTTAGTTCATGCGCAAAACAACTCAGTTTTGACAAACTTGCTTTTACGTTCCTCGAAAAAGGCTTAAAAAATAGCAATGCTGTTATTATGATAGGATAGCTAAATATTGTTTAGAATATCTTTCAGAAAGAAAATCAGCTAAATAAGGACATAAATTAAAGACAATAGTGTTTCGTTCGTACTCACAGCGGCTCTCATAACTTTTTTTTAAATGATCAAAGTCTTAAAAAATATTTGTTTTTAGAAAATGATTCATTTGCAATATTAAATTGTACAAAAAAATCCACCTTTTGTTATATGGGAAATAGTGTGGTTCAATTTTTTAAATCTCCAATGCTTTTGCTTTCATTTCTAAAAAGAACACCGTCACAATTCCTATACAACCAACAAAATCCTCCATTGGAGCAAATTAACAACTTCAAAAAGGAAGAACAAAACTACAATAAAAAAAACGAATAAAGGCTAATGTTAATTGTGGGAATAAAAACGAATAATACAATTAATATTCATAGAAAATAATAATAATTCAATGAGCTCAGTAATAATTAGGTCATGCACTTCTCGCACCGATTGGGCTCAGCTAGTTCACCACATTTATGAAAACAATTGTGGGAATGAAATTGTATTATTGTTTTTTTCGCTATTAAATTAATCAAAACGTTTCATATTTTCACTTAAATTTTTTTTGGTTTTTTTTTGGTATTCTTTAATTTTTTTTATCATCAAAAATTATTGCGGTACTTCTGATTGCAATATTTCATTAAAAAATCATCAATTTAGTAAAGCCTTGACAAATTAAAATTATTTAATTAAACATAATGATCATTTATTTAGTCATTCGCATGAATTATTATCACAATAAAATTTATGGAAAAAAATTAAACAAAATCCCAATTTTTATTATAGCTTTGACGACTCATTATCAAAAAATATTTATCCGTGAAAAAAAAAACTTTATAGACTGAAATCGACGCTAATTATGGAGATAGAGGGTAGATATGTGTAGCTTTGTGTTATCATCAAAGCACGTAAATCAGTAAAGACATAGTAGACAATGTGATTTGGAATTAGTGGAGTTTACTGAAATGATGAAAGTCAAAAACAGACGCAGATGAAACAGTCCTCCTTTTTGCCCCTAGGCAATTAAAAATGTATTTAAATATCAAAGCAACAAACCAGTTTTAAAAGCCTGTAGTTGTGGTAATGAGTTTTGCAGATTTGTTCGTTTTTCTTTATGCATTTTTTCTACCCCGGACGGCGTTGCAACGTACGCGGGCTTTTGTTAGCTTGTAATAAATGGCCCAAAAGCAGTAGTTGCAATCAGAAACATAGTACGAACTATAAAAGAAATACACTGTAAAAAAATTATGTAAATTCACAGTCCAAATGTATAGTAAAATTACAAATCGCGGTATTAAATACTAATTTACTACACAATTATTGTAATTTTACTATAAATTTTGTAATTTCACATAAAGAAATTGATAATCTCTAATACTGCATGACGTAAATATTGATTACATGAATGCAACGTATATTTTACAACAATGTTGTGTATTTTTCTAAATCGTTTATGTAGGAAAATTACAATATTTCTTAGTATTATTTTTCAATGTTATGTACTGAACTTTGTACTGTAATTTTCCAGTAAGAGGCGTAATTTTAGAACTTATATTTTCAGTTAAATTACAAATTGTTCATTGGAATGGAAGGTTTAAATTTTCCCTCTCATAGATATAATTCACAGGTAACAATGGAATACTAAGCATATATAATCGATTGTTCTTAAGTTAAGGTCAGACCTTTGACTTTGGTCAGGGTCTGGGCAGTTCTTGTAACAGTCAAGATAATTTTTGATGCTTAGGGCCGATTCACAATTAAAACTTCAAGCTGCAAGCTTCAAGCTTCAAAAATTAGGATAAAAGGGTTTGCACAATGATTCACATTCACAGCTTCAAGCTGCAGTGTTCAAATAAAGCAAAACTCAGCTGAAGCTTGTAGTTTGAAGCTTGCAGCTTGACGCTTGCAGCGAATCGGTCCTTGCATGGTGAGCAAAATGCTATTTTTATGTATAGGGAGAGGGCATA
Organism: Thereva nobilitata; assembly: GCA_963855945.1. Classification (NCBI taxonomy): domain Eukaryota; kingdom Metazoa; phylum Arthropoda; class Insecta; order Diptera; family Therevidae; genus Thereva; species Thereva nobilitata. The sequence continues at coordinate 90,151,316 of OY979698.1, read as the reverse complement.
CACAAAAGTTTTGAAAGCTCCAATAAAGCCGCACGACCCCTGCACCTGCCGTTCACCAATTGCCAAATAAAAAAAAATCAATGCCATTAAATCGTACAGAATGCCTCGATCGATTTCAACAGCTTGCTTTCCGCTAATGAGTTGGATGTCGACGTGGCACGGTTTTATGCTGTCCTATATGAAGCCCTCGTTTCTTGTCCACCTTTTGAGCCCCAAAAATTGCCCAGTTCATCTCCACCTTGGTACAATAATGAGCTGAAGCAGTTAAGGAATCAGAAGAATAGATTCTGGAAGACCTATTTTCATCACATAATTCCAAACCGAGAGGTTCGTATGTTATCTCTATCAAAACCGGTGACGATATCGTGAAACATATCAACGAACTCCCAAACGACTTCACTTCCGGCCCTGACGGTATTCCCCCTGCTGTTCTTAAGTCTCGCGCGGAGGTTCTCCAGTGTCCACTCAAAACCCTTTTTCAAAAATCCCTGAATAAAGGGTACTTCCCTACTCTTTGGAAGAATTCGTTCATAATCCCTATTCACTAAGCTGTCTATCATACCGAAACTTTTTGAATTGATCATTTATTCTGCAATCGCGCCTATCTGCAAGAAGCTTATCTCAACGAATCAACATGGCTTTCTTGCAGCTCGTTCCACCACTACCAATCTACTCGAGTTCACTTCTCATGCTGCCGAGGGCTTCGTTTCCGGTTGCCAAACTGATTGCGTGTACACTGATTTTAGTAAGGCATTTGACAAGCTCTCCCACTCCATTATAATTTTTAAACTAAGAAAGTTAGGCTTTCCGCAAGCCCTTCTAGTATGGTTCCAGTCTTATTTAGCTGATAGGACCTACCAAGTTCTTTTCCGTGGATCCAAATCTCCTCTCTCCTCTCCTGTTTATTCTGTCAATTCATGACATTGTTCGCTTGCTAAGACACTGTAGAATCTTGATTTACGCTGATGACATCAAGTTGTTCCGACACATTAAGAGTATTGAGGATTGCAAACTTTTGCAAGTTGACCTTGACACCTTTTACTATTGATGTGCCAACAACAACTTGGTTGCCAAGCCATGACTTTTTGTAGGAGCCGTGATCCTATTATTTATAACTATACACTTTTTAATGAGGGTGTCCCTCGTGTAAATTTTTTTAAAGATCTCGGGGTTAGATTTGATTGTAAGCTGGACTTTTCCACTCACACCAACTATATTTCTTCCAAGGGCAGTCTTGTCCTGGGTTTTATAAAAAGGTGGTCCAAAGAATTTAATAACAACTTGATCACTAAACATCTTTACATTTCTCTAGTCAGACCATTACTTGAATATGCGTACCAGGTTGCAGGTGTGGTCTCCTTAGTAATCTTTGCTTGTTGGTAGAATTGAATCGGTTCAACGGAAGTTTGTCCGATTCGCGCTGAGTCATCTTCTTCGGGATGACCCATTAGTTCTTCCATTATACGAATACAGGCTTAAGTTAATCAACTTAAGTACTCTCTACAAGCGTCGTGAGGTGGCCGATGTTGTATTCGTTCATCAGCTCGTCAATGGAAGAGTTGACTCAGCTTTACTAAGTCTCCGTGTGTCGTTTAAAGAGAGCAGGTATAATCTGAGAGGGCCACCTCTCTTAAGGGGGTTCTCTGGTTTGATGGGTTCAAAAAATCGATTTTTTTTGCATAAATTGTTTCCTTAATATATGTAGAATATGGTGGTAAAGTGATTTCTTAAAATTCGAAGCTATTATTAGTTATAGCAGTTAGAAGAGGCAGGTGTTCGGAGCGCTGACCTGAGAGCTGAGAGGCCGACCCTATTGTTTTATGTCGGCTTGATACCTGAGACCATTGTATACAAATATTTGCTTATACATGTACAAATTTAAAGAAGTTTAGGAAAAAAATAGTGTAGTTATTTACGGGTTTAGCTTCGAAGAGCATAGCATCTACGAAAAATTCAAACGTGTTTTTCTCGATACTATGTTTTTCAAACTTTCCTCCAACATATCTCGAGAACGGCTTGGTCGATTCACTTAAAATTTATAGGGTCGACTCAGCACATGTAGACGCACGGAAGGGTCTATTATCACCCCAAATTTTAAAATATTTCTATTTTTTTTAACAAAAAGTTGAAAAAAATACATTGAATTCGAAATTTTTTGTTCCGAAGTCTGTCAAAAATCCAATTTTCAAAATTTTCTTTTCATAATAGTCCATTCCGTGTATACATATAAGCTTACAGATTAAAACGCTGCCAATTTTTTTAGTTTCAGATAAGCCAATCAGCTGATTTAGTGCAGGGAGTGAGTGTCCATTTTTTCGAGGCAGGTGTCTTCAGAGCGCTATAACTTTGCTTCTAATGAATATTTTTAGCTAAAAATTTATATGTATATGTACTCTTAGAACACTTATAAATTCTCTAAAATTCTATCTCTTCTTTGGTCCTCACAAAAAAATTCCAAAAAATGCTTAAAAATCAGACCGTCAAACCAGAGAACCCCCTTAAGGTCCGGTTACACGCAACGATCTTGCTGTGCCAATTGGCTTGCGCAAGTCAATTTGCGCAAATGAATCGTTGCGTGTAAACGAAAATTTTCTCAGTGACAATTCCTTGACGGGTAACTTCCTGTTTTAGACCACTTGAAACATCAATTTTACAATCGCTGTATAAAACTGGCCGTACGTAAAACATAGTTCCGGAAGAAAAATACCAACTTTTTCGAATGTTTGCCTTGTGACTTATTTATTGTCATTGAATACGATAGGCGCAGGGGAAATTGCTGACGGTTGAAATTAAATGGAAGAGCAGGGTAGTGTGATGTATCCAAGGAAATTCGTGGGATAAAGTGAATCTTGCCTCTTTGAGCTCCTGTAAGACACTCGGCTTGGATTACATTCGCGCGAAAGTCCCGAATAGCTAATCTGGTTCCATTACACAAACAATTCTTAATAGAAAGGTTTCGTAGTAACAAAACTACTATGCTGAGTATTTTTAATTCCTTCAACAGTAGAATTGCCAACTTTGAGGACCCAACTTGAAAAATCTTAATCAACTAAAGCTCTCATAATCTATAACTTAAACCTGAAGAATATGTACGTTCCTGGCACAAATCATCTAAGCTGAATTTTTGTGGTATAAAATTAAAAATGCTTTAGGTTGCCTACGAACACAACCGGTAGAATTTGTAGCAGTTTGGCTTTCATTTCCATTCATCACTTGCAATTCATTAGTTTTGTTTCGATGCCCTCTTTTTAGCGATTTCTTCGTGATGTTGTTCATAATAATTTCTATTTTGTGTGCTTTTCTTCATTTTAAAAATTTAAATAACCAAAATAAGTCACATTTTTGCATTTTTTTTGATTATCCATTATGACGTTTCGAAAGGATTCGACGATTTTCATAATACTTCATTCAAGAGCAAGTAAACAAACTCTTTGAAGTTTTCGAAAGGTAAAAACCATGGTACAAATACTTCATGAAAAATGCAAGGAATTATTTTTTCGAAGCTGCATTTACTTATTAGAATAAAAATTTAAATGTTCTTGCAAATGAACAAAACCATTGTAAAACCATTATATCCGTTGATTGTATTGAAAAATTAAAATTATTGGTAGCATATATTCTTACCTGGTGTACCATCGTATACCATGCAAAATTGCAATGAAATCGGTGCAGTAGTTTTCACGTGAAAATTTAAAAACAATTTATTTCCTAATAGAATTTAATAAATCGGCTACCAGTGACGTCACATCATAAAAGCTCTCCGTAAGAGCATACCTTGGGCAAAAACTTACGTTGAGAGAATATGAGTGAACTTTCAAAGTTTTCCATACGTATGGATGATATATATGCTATTATCATTTTTTCAATATGGAAAAAAGCTCCCGAAGGGTATGAAAAGAGCTTTCCTTGTATAATTATAATATAGATAATAATGGTGTCAAATTAGCAAAAGGGTACCAACTGTTTTTAAGTAGAACCAAATGGTTCACTGGTGACTGGTTCATTTTCACTCAGTTTATTTGCACCAATTGACTTGCGCCAGACAATTTGTACAAATAAATGGTTGGGTGTAAACCGATTCATGTTCACTCAGTTTATTTGCACCAATTGACTTGCGCCAGTCGATTTGCCCAAGCAGATCGTTGCGTGTAACCGGACCTTTACACATCAACTCCTCTAACACCAACTACGGCAGATTCGAACCCGTAAATCGTATGTTTATTAATGTGAATAAAAACATTAATGTTTTTAGCGTGAGCATTAGTAAAGATGTCCTTAAAAGGAATCTTTCTAATCTCGCGTAACTACTTATGTGTCTCGCTCCTTGTTGCACGCTTCTTTGTGTGTTATTTTTTTTTTGTTATACTGGGTGTCCCAAAAGTCCCGGAACGGTCAAATATCTCGCGAAATACACATCGGACAGACAAATAAAAAAATATGTATCTAATATTTTTCAAAAATCTATCCAACGATACCAAACTCGACCCCCCACCTCACCCCCACTTTGGGGGTGGGGTAACTTTAAAATTTCAAATGGCAACCCCCCTTTTTTCACGGATTCTGATTCTCCGAAGAGAAATATGAAACTTTTATCGGAAATTTTTTTTTATGCGAAGCCCCCCCGAACCCCCAAAAATCATCAAAATCAAAATTATCCCCAAAAATCATTCATTTGGGGTACAGTGAGGCTTCGGATTAAAAAATGTTTCTAACAAAAGTTTGATATTTGTCTTCGGAGAATCATAATCCGTGAGAAAAAATGTGGTTTGCCGTTATTCACCTCCACCTCCTCACCCCCTCGCAGGAGTGGGTGTGAATAATGGTAACACCCATTTTTTTTAACGGATTCTGATTCTCCGAAGACAAATATCAAACTTTTGTTAGAAACATTTTTTAATCCGAAGCCTCACTGTACCCCAAATGAATGATTTTTGGGGATAATTTTGATTTTGATGATTTTTGGGGGTTCGGGGGGGCTTCGCATAAAAAAAAATTTCCGATAAAAGTTTCATATTTCTCTTCGGAGAATCAGAATCCGTGAAAAAAGGGGGGGTTGCCATTTGAAATTTTAAAGTTACCCCCACCCCTAAAGTGGGGGTGAGGTGGGGGGTCGAGTTTGGTATCGTTGGATAGATTTTTGAAAAATATTAGATACATATTTTTTTATTTGTCTTTCCGATGTGTATTTCGCGAGATATTTGACCGTTCCGGGACTTTTCGGACACACAGTATGTTTTGCATGCTTTAGTTGAGCCTCATCTCAGCACTTGCTTGTGCTGAGATGGTAAAATTTTCTTGACCCAGCTGAGAAGTGTGCCTTCTGAGTTAGAAGGGTTTATTATATTATTATTATTATAGAATAGTTAACAATTTGATGCACTTTCTTGCAGACTACCCAAAAAATAATGCAAAGAAAAAACTCAGATCTATAGAGTTCCATATTATTTCCGCGTATAATTACAGTTATTCAAATCCTCTAAATAAGCATTTCAATGTATGTCAATATAACCTTAACCTTGAACTAAGTTAACGATTTTCAATTGGTTTAAATTTATAAATGTTATCGGCGGCTACAGTAACGAACTGCATTATTTATCAACCAGCAAAAACAAAGCTTTCAAATAAATCATCGCCTATCATCGAGTTCATCTTAAAAACGAAATCTAGAAGAATCCAGCCAAATCTTAATTTCAAAGTCATACAAATTATTTATTTGCATGCAATCGATTTGTCTTGACCCTGTCTTGTCTCGTCTGATCGCAACATATGCAACATCTCCTTACTATATTCGATAGCCAAGCAACAAAAGATGGTCATCACCTCTGCTTCAGCTCTTTATATATTATTTAAAGTCATTGAACCTCTATGTCACACCGCTACTCTACAGGCAGTCTCCACTCACTCAATGACCTGATTATCGAAGCCCAAAAGCGTGTATCCATAATATTTCAGCTAAACATTAAGCAACACACAAATCCGTATACAGAGCTTGGCTGACCTACGGATTTCACACCAACAAACAATTAGCATTCACCTGGTGCCCCAACTTGTCTAGCGTAGTTCCTACTCGCGGCGGTGATATGCGTCGTTTTCCAGCTCACACGTTGCGTATGGAACCAACAGACTGCATTGCTTAAGCCTCAGAGATTACACAGATTACGCAAGTTTGTGTCCGACTTCACACCAGAAAACGAGTTTTGAAACTGCATTTTACTATGTAGAATTTTATTTTGTAGGAAAATTTTCGCGATTTTTAACTGTGCTGCTTTTAATTTTCAAATTCCCATTAATGCCAGCCCAGAATGTAGTGCGGTGCTTTAATGTTAGCATGTGACTTATCCACCTGTGCTGCACTTGGGGAAAATGAATGGATGCTGTACACAGGTAATGCCTTGGCATTCTCGAATCACAGTGCCACTTGTGTGACGCAAGTTAAGCTCATTCACGTGCAGTGTACGGGTGTACATACTTTGTACTTCTCTCTCTGTCCATTGTCCGCTGTTAGTGAAGTGAGTTTTAATTAAAATCAGATACAATCTTCACTGATGCAGGAGCGACTCCCTCTTGAAAAATTACATTTTTTAGTGTAATCCTTCACCTTTGAGTGAGTCGAGTGGGTTGAGACTTGTTAGCAACGCTCCTGTGCCTTGTTAAACGTAGCTTCAGCTAACAGTGATAGCACAGGTAGTCAAGAGTGGACCTTGAGAGGCCGTAATTGGAGTAGGAGCGGCTTTGGTCACTAGTGTACAACTACCCCTTGGATAAAGAATTTACTTGTGCAGTTTAAATTTTTAGAATTCATACAATGGACTCGGGGGGATGAGTGGGACGATAGTTGACGTTCGGGAACATAACCTTGACCGCTTTCATCCATCCAACAGCGAGATAAATTCCTTTGAGTATCTCAAAGTTATTTTAGGTAAAATTAATTAAGGGAAATTCCTTCTAGTCAAGTCGGAAAATAAAAATATTTTCAACTACTTACTGCTAAATCCTCGTGCTACTTTCACAATATGTTTTCTAACGTACCCATTCCGCTTCCTTCTGTCTCAGCATATGCAGTTTAATGCATCTAAAAAAATCTCTCTTTTGATCCAGAATCGCAATGGATTCAGAACTGTGTTATTTTAGTGACTTTACAACACTCATTTGCAGTGGACACCCAACTTCAGCACCTTTAAACTTTAACCTGTTCAATTTTTCAGCAAGCCCTTTACCTTTTTTGGTTGAAGAAGCCAAAGGGAAATTGATGAGGCGGGAAATTTTCAAAATTCTATCTTCTAAATGTATGAGAATTTTGCTGGAAGTGATGCATTCGAAGTTGCTGGTTTTTGTGAAAGATTGGTCCTTTGTTAGGAGTTAATTGATTCTTGAAATTTTGAATAAGGGTTTCTCGCCCTCGTTCATCCTGTCTGTGCGTATATAGTCGGAATTGGGTATGTTCCCTAACTGGGTTTTCCCTTTGATTGATTTGACTGAAATTTATTGATTTTTGGTTGGGTTTTACCCAAGAAGAGATGCTGAGATACCTTTTTTTATTGGATCGTTTTAGGATTTAGATTGGTGAAATTTTGCTTGAATGAAGTTCGTTTTTATGTGTGTGGGGGACTGGTTGTGATGGGGAGCAAATTGTAAATTCAGTTGATTGTAATGAGCTATAGGGAATTCTTAGTATAGTAGGCATTAAAGTGTGAAGACTTTATTTAATCGATTATTATTTAATGGTGGGTCCACATGATAGAGACTTTTCGCCGTAGAGACTTTATCTATAGGATTTTGTCTGTGGAACAAAGCCCTTATCGTGTGGACCAGGGATGGGCAAACTTAATACTGCTATGATAGACATTAATTTTTCTTATTTATGCGCGATCGACTTCGAAAAATGGATTAAATTAAAACCCAATAAAAATTTAATTAATAATGCTTGTTGTCAAAAATCAGATTTTTTCTGATAATTTTTGTAAGACCAACTCTTCTTCAGTCGCCAAATTAAGTATGAGTAATCGTGAACTTGCCAGTTCCGTGATTTTGCATCATGAACCTGCAGCACGACTTTTGCAGCAAAACTATGTAAGGCCGGGCGCCCACTGAAGTGGTGTGGCAGTGGCGTGGTTTTGACCTGCCATGTGGAAAGAAAGTGGTGCGGCAGTTGAATGGTGGCAGAGTGGTATTAAAATTATTAAGAGGGCATCAAAATCTGCTTCGCATAAGTGATCAACATCATCTTATTACTAGCGATAAGTGGCATCCACTGCCACTTACTACCCAAAAATTAAACTTGTAGGAGACTAGTGGCAATGAAGTGATGCCACGCCACTTGACAGATGCCACACCATCGCGTCTCCATTTCAAAGTGCGCTATTTCATTTGATTTTACGGGAATAAATTTGTCCACTTGCCATTAGACCGCCACGCCACTGCCACATCATTGCCACACCAGTGGGTGCCCGGCCTAAGAGAGAAAATACTTGTCGAAACAGATATATTTTTCTGACCAATCAGAGAACATTGAATGCGCCCTAAGCCGTATTGGCTCTGAGTAGCGACCACTGACATGTAAGAATGGACTGCTCATCAGAAGAATTTCATGGGACCAATTCGTTTCATAGGTGGCAAACATTTTTTCATTGACATGTACGCTTTTCTAAACAAAAATTTTTTATATTCGGGTTTGGAAGATTGAAACTACATAAATTTTTGTTAAAAGAAATAAGAAATAAAATTTCGATGATTTTTACTTTTTAAAATGATTTTTTTCAACAATTACAAATGTTTATGTAAAAAAATGCAAGGTTTTCTACACCTGTTTCAAAAATTTCGGGACTTATGGGGGAAAGAGAAAGAAATAAAAAGTCACTATACCCATGTATTTTTTGTAAATATTCTGAGTTCTGAAATTATTTTAAAGGAAAAAAATTATTACATGTCAGTGGTACCGACAGCTAGTTTCATCTCACCGCAAGCGCAGTATTAGGACAAGGCGTATAGCGGGGAGTGAAAATAAAAAGTTCATACGCATACAGTAGAATGAGTCATGTCAGTTGTAGAATAGATACGTGTTTAATTTTAAACTCATATTTCATCGTCTGCTAAATTTTTAGTACACATTTTAAACTAAAAGATTTGAAATTAACCTAGGAAATTATTTAAAATGTCGCCGATCGACTTTCGAACTGTTCGCGATCGACCGTGTGCCCACTCCTGGTGTGGACCCATCATAAGTCAAACATGTCGACTTTGTAATAAAAAATTTTATTTAGTTAGTTCCTATTACATATTTGCGACGAATTTTGACAGGTTGTAAAATTTTATAAACATGTCTTTATGACATTGACATTTATGAGTAGAAATTTCGTGTTTAGTATGTATTTCATAATAATGCCCGTAATAACGGGCCCTAATTTAAGATTTGATGAGAGATTATTATTAATTCACAGTCAGTATAATAATTGAATTAATTCAAATGGTTTTTTTCTGTAATTTTAGATACATTGATAACCGATATTCACCTGAAAACAAATATGCTATCTTCATAGGCGTAACAAGGGGGGGACAGGGTGTGCCCGGATAACCCCAGAATGGCCATGCTCCCCCCAAAAAGAGCGCTTGGATATTCGAAATTCGCCACGTGCTCTATAGAAAAAATGAAAAAGTATTGCCCATGGTCTTGGTGACACAAAATTTGTTCAAAAACCAAAATTTAGAAATCAGTTTCAACAATCTGAAAAGTCAGGTGAAAAGCGATCTCACTTCCAACTAGGGTTTTTCAAAAACAGTGGCTTTCAAAAAACAGCTGTTACTGTTTTTAATTTAAAAAAAAAAACAACAGCTGTTAACCGCTGCTTTTTACTGTTTTTCGAGTTTTCTCTTATAGAGCAAGAGCCCGTGACCGCCAGACTTACGTCATAGTATAAACGCTGAAAATTTTTCTGCGTAAGGACACTACAGCAGGTAACAACGTTTGGATACTAAGAATCCTGAGCCGCACTGGCTTTGGCAGGAAGGAGGTAGCAAATGTGCAGAAAATGTGTGCCTACTTACGTCATTTTATAAACGCTGATTTTTTGATATTTCCTCTGGAATACTATTAGAAATCACGTCCTCCATTGCGAGACGCTTTGCATAATGGAAACCCTCGCCAGACGCCTTTAAAGTTTAAAAAATTGTATTGAACTTACGTTAATAGTTCACGTTGAAACGTAACACTCCGCTTTGAAACTCGTTCCCTATATGTTTTTTGGGTCGCTGATTACGAAAATCAGGGTCCCGCAGTCCTAAAATATGGGCGTCACCCTTAAAAATGCAAAAAATATCCCTTTATTGAAATTATCGCAATAACCCCTTAAAAAGGGGTATTTTTTCCATTGGATTTCCCTTTTTTCGAATTTAAAAAATTTTTTTTCTTTTAGTTATAACCTTAACGACATCTGGTCTCTCCCTGCTATTAATTTATTTTGTTTTCCTCATTTAAATCCGCTTTGGCACTAGCCTAATGGTGACCAACTAAATATTAAAAGTTTAATTTGTAAAAAATCTGTTGAACATAAATGTGTTTAATTAGTACAAAACAGACAGTCCTAGAATTGGGTTAAGATCCTATCACAGCAATGTTTCTCCAAAATAAAAATCTAGCTGCTTCTGTGACGGAAGTTTTAAAGTAATCTAAATTAATATCTGCCATTAAACAAATTAAAATATTCGGACTTATAAACCATCTGTTTTGTGCCATACTTAAATGTGCACAAATTAAATAGTTCGACATATGTTGCCTAAATTGCACCAGCTTAAAGCATTTATCTTTGATATGTGGTTTTTTGAAAGCAATGAAGGAAAGTTGGTTCTATTAAATGAAAAAAGAAATTTGTAGATGTTTTTAGGTATAAACAGAATTTATACTGATAGATTAGTCTTTTAAATCTTAAATATTATGTTCGTTTGTTGTTTATTTTTAACTTTGGGTCCTTTATGACCTAGTTACAAATGTAGTTAAACATAAAATAAATTTTTGTGCGTTGAATAATGCTTAAAAATATTTTATATAACCATTTAGTTTTAGCTGCTGGTTATTACCTTAGACACACTTAAGCTATATTGTATATCATAAGAATAAAGCAGATCAGAAGCAGTATAACTATAAACTGAACGTGTGAGAAGAACAGTAATATTCCAAAAACATCTTTTTCGGGAAATTAAAAAAGAATGTTTATCAAAGAAACTTGAAGTTTAAAGAAAAACGTATTATTGTAAATCTGTAGATCTATGGGTCCTACTTATTTTCTCAAAATAGGAAATTACTCGCATTATTAGTTTTGTATATATTTACTATAATGTATCATGGAATATTATCTTTCTTCCACTCAATAAAAGTTTTTTCTCAAAAATAGGTATACATAACTGCTTTTTATTTACTTATTGTAAGATAACATTTTTAATGAATATAGAAAAGGGAAAATAACAATGTTTAGATATTAACACACATGTTTTGAATGATTAAATGTCTCAGTTTTCTTTAAAAGTCTGTCCTTCTAGTGGAGTCAGAAAAGCAAAACATAAGGAATTGTTTCCAGTCTCAATTTTTTTTTGTAACATGCTAGTTACATAGAATACTGTACGAAATGGGCATTTTCTACCTCTAGCAACCGCCGGTACGCAAGTAATCGGTCATTTTGTGAAAAAAACTACCGTTTTGGTCGTTCTTTCTAAATATAGATGCGTTTTTCTCGGTATGTGTAGGTCCAAAAAAGCAAAAAAAATTGGGGCTATTCGTTATGATATTGGCTTTCAGCGGTTACAATATGAATTTTTTATATGCACACGTAACCTCAAAAAAATAAAAACAGAAAAATTGCCAAATTTTGGTGTTTTGGTTATTACTTCTATGTTTTATGTGAAATTTGATGAAATTTTTAGAAGTTATACTTTATAACGTGAACAATTTCAAGTCAAAATATCTAATACAAGTCTCAAAAATTGACCTCAAATTTGAACATTGATTGATTGGCCAATAACTTTTGTGCATCACTTCGAATGAAGTTCCTTTTTATTTCAAATGTAGGTATTTTTATGCAGCTTCAGATGGTGAACAAAAAAAATTTAAACTTGAAAAATGGTGAAAAAACTAGAATCGAAAATCGTGAATTTTTGTATATTTTCGTCAATTTTTTCGAAAAATCCCGTTTTTTTGACAAAACTGAATTTTTTCTTATCATATGTCTCAAATGAATTATTAATAACGGCCTACTGTGAGATACAGCGCTGTGGCAGACACGAGTACAACGCGAGCACAGCGGCTGTGTGGAAGAACAGTAACAACATTCCTGGAATGTTGATCTTTCTTCCACACATTGAAAACTCCTAAGCATTATTTAACGGACAGGATTGACGGGAATATTACTGATTTTCCGCTTAACGATAGACCTACATTTATATTGCAAAATGACTATTTTAACTTTTTTTGGAATTTTTTAATATTATTGTTTTTCCACTCGCACGTTCAACTCGCAACGTTCGTACTGGAATGTTATATTTAACTATTAGTATTTAGAATGTCAGAAGGGATCTACGTTTTGTATAGGAAGCTATATTTATGAAGAGGAAAACATGATCTATAATTGTTAAAAGGCCAAACAGCATCTGTTTACGAGCTCGTTTCTTGGATACTCGATCCGATCCAGGCATTTTTTAAGTAGTTTCGTATGTCTTTTATGTCAAATATCTTCGTTGAACTTGATCATATCTGACAGAAACTGAAATTTAAGGTAGCAGTTAAGAACTTCTAGGGTAAAGCTTGCGAAAAGAAATTTTCTCCTGCCAGACAGCAGCATGAGATTTAGAATTTTAAGCCTGTCCGTGTAGGGTAGGAAGTAGAGATGCGCCAATATGACTTTTAAGATTTTCCGAAAATTGCCAATTGTTGCCGTAAAACTCGATTTTTTTTTGAAATTTCAACCACGTATTTATAGCATCAAAGTACATCTTTTCTCCAATTTTTATCAAAATCCGACCTTTTTCCCGTTATTTATTGCATTTTTAGCAAAATAAAACAAAATTTCATACACTTTGTTTTTTTAGGTTAGGATTCATTTTTAAAGTATTTATACCGAATCAGTTCCATAGTCTATTCATTCACGAGTATTTTCCAATTTTTTTTATTTTTCTACGACCAACAGAACTAGAGAAATTAAAAATATAGTGTAGCAATGCACTCAAAATGCATCAAAAATGGACACTTATACAATTTTCTCCTGCAGCTCAGGACCGATTTTGCAGAAATTTTATTTTTCGCTTTATCTTAACATATGTAAAGAAAAAAACAAAAAATCCAACTTCCCAACTACATCATAACTTCGCATGTTTTTTGTTTAATTTCCGTCTACTAAACCTTAAACAAAACCCCTTAAACAAAAAATGATATCCCTCTTGACATCACAATTATCATGAATTAACCCTAGACTTAAATCTGACAATGTATAAATTAACTATAAATCCCTTTTTTACGTTAGTTATAATATGGTATTGCATTGTATTTGATTTTATGTAGTAAGTTTAAGTATGCCTTGTTTGGCAAATAAATAAATAAATAAAAATTTCCACCTGCTCTCCAACGAACCTTAAAATCAAATATTTTATTCCAACGTTTCGGCGTTTTTCAAATGATCATTTACATACAAAGTGTTTTTCTGTAACTTATGTAAATTTTAATTTTCCATTGCAATCAAAGATAATAATAATAATAACAACAACAACAAAAAAGTGTGCCCAGAATATTTTCCTGATAAATTAAATTAGCTGCTTACAAACATATCTACAATAAAATTGATAACAGCTTGATTATACAAAAAACAAAACAAATGCGATTTTGCAAAATTCCGACTAGACAGTCAGACAGAGAATTAAACAAAAAAAAACTGAATAAAAACAGCTGATATTTACATTGATTCTGTACCGAACACGGGTAGTTACGTATTATCATCGATCAGCTTCTGCTCGAGCACAATTTTAGAACTTATGAGAATGATCCATCAACAAATGGAAAACGAACTCGACAATTTTTTCTTGCTGGTCATTTCGGTTATCAATCGCCAAATTTATCAATCAAAAAAGTTCACCCGTCACAAGACATTCTCTGACCTCAACATATTAAACTTAAGACCTTTTAATATAGTACAGAACAAATGTATCTTTTTTTCTGTGTGAACTGATGGAACACTGATTTATTTTTTTTTTTTTTGGTCATCGAGATCGTGTGCCGCTAGTGTAAAAGGTCAATTATTGTTCAGTGAAGAAATTTTGAGTAATCTCGCAGAGCTCCCAGCAGCATCAGAAGCATAAATTAAATTTGCGAAATTCGCTATGCGAAAGTGTCACACGACGAAAAGTTGATGACGGTATGTGGGAGTGCTTGGGTTTTTTTTTCAGTTTGTTCTTCGGTGCACATTTAATAATAAATTCATAGAAAAAAAAATACGCCCTTGTAGATGATGATCATCTTTTATATCTATTTGAAAATTCGCGACCATGAAAATGAGCAGAAAAAAATAACAAATTTGTAATAATGCATCCTCTCCGCCTCCTCGACGGAATCTTGAAATCTAACGCCCCAGAAGACGTTTCAAGTTTCTTTCTTTGCATAAAAATGTGATGTAATTAGCAAAAAGGTAAGCCGCAACTGAAGCGTTATTTAAAAAAAAAATTTTGCATAAATTAGACAATAATATTATGGGTATAAGGAAAACGCTAGGCGAAGAGAATAGGTGGTTCCATACGTGTATATAATGTATGAGGCATAAACTGGGTCAATTACCTAAAACAATTGCAAGCTTGTTATATGCCGCGCCTGGGTAAGTCCGTAGAATCTATACCCTCTTTTCTGGATAACACCGTTTTCGTTGGTTACACTTTGAATTTATTACAAATAAAAAACTGCAATAACTTTACTAGAAATTCACTGGAACACACGTTATCAAATTAAAATTTTTACTTAGAGAGAGAACCACTTCACTGAATACCCGTTATTTTTTAATATAAAATGGATAGCAAGGTCAACACTCATTAAGAAAACCACGGGTTTTTTATAAATTAATATTAAATTACGGTTATTTCGGCAAAAACAAAATATATAATATAAACATTAAAAATCAAAAAAAGGTTTCAATCATATCTTCTAAAAAAAAAATCTATCACAAACTATTAACGTATAATAATTTTATTACTTATTTTTATTTAATTTTTAGAAACCTTGTATCACTTATTAACTAAATTATCAATCTTTAAGTCAATCAGACATGCGCATCCAGCAAGGGAAAATTGGCGCTTTTGGACTAAATGAAAGTCTTGAACAGACTGATACAAAACGGTTGGATGTGCGAAAAAGTATCCGAATTTGATCAGTCAGAGCCACCACACAGCGCCAAGGTCTGAGAATTAGTGGAGACTTTATCATTATATTAAAGTCTCCAAAAAAAGCATAAGGCTTTGTATATTAAAAGTATGTGCATGTTGATAAAAAAAATGTGTTGAAAATGTTTTTGTTGCTTTTATATTTTGTTTCAGCCGTAGTAGATTCTACTACGTTTGTGTTCGGTACTTTTATTTCGCGGAGAATATTGGCGGGGAAATTTTTACTGTGATCACAGAAATGATCGTGCAGTTTTTAGGTCATAAATCAGGCTTTTAAAATTGAATGATTATTATTATTATTCAATCGGAAAAGTGTTACGTATTACATATGTGAATATTATGGAGGAATATTCAAAAAGATCTTATTACTTTAGCCATGTGAAATTATTTAGTGAGTTTAGAGTTGGTAGGAGATTTTACATATAGAGCATGTCCAGTGTGTCTAGACTAGTAACGTTTGATATTCGATTGATCGTTCGGAATCCATTAAGAGTGCCTATACTAACAAAGCTCTTACGATATTAATCCGTGTCGCTAAAACCGAATTTTTCACATATATCATCACTATCAGAATATTAGACTTAACTTTAGTTTTATGCCCGCTCCATCCTCAATCTCCCATTATTTTAAAGGGACTAATTTCCGCTGATTTATCGATAATATTTTTTAGAATTAGCTTTCCTATTAGGCTAGTGCCGATAGTTTTTTGGGAAAAAAAATTAATAGCAGGAAGAGACCAGCAATGAAATGTCGTTAAGGTTATAGCTAAAAGAAAAAAAAAATTTAACTCGGAAAAAAGGGAAATGGTAAAATGGGGATGCTATTTACGGGTTAAAAACGATTTTTTGCGATTTGCCGTGAAACATGACCTCCTAGTGAAAAATGTTTAATACAAAAGTTGTAGATAATAAAAAGATCTAAAACTTTTGTATTTAACATATTTTGACATAACCTCAAATTTTCCAAGAAAATGGCGGAAAATCGATTTTTCAGTTTTTATTTTTTTCTCCCGTAAAAATAGTTCAATTTACATGAAAATTTGTAAAAGTATACCTTGTGTTGCGTTAAATAAGCATGATTTTTTTTTTGTTTTGAAAAAGGATAGTTTCCCAGAAATTGACATTTTTCGAAAAAAAATATCCTTATCTAGCATGGACAACTTTATTGATGTTTTTTTTTCGAATTTTGATATTCAATAAGTGCTCATTTGACCATTGAAATGTCTAGTTTCAAATGGTCTATACATTTTGATACTTTATTTTCATTAAGCCGCTTTAAATTAAGACAAACCGAACAGCTGATTTTTCGAATCACGTACATATTTCTCGATTTTTTCAATTTTTTTCAAATTTTTTAATTTTTTCTGTTAATGAGGGATTAAATTTTAATGACAGAACTTAGTTTCATATAATACTAGCTGGGACCCGGAGCGCCTATGCTGCACCCATAAACCAATAGTAGTAATCAGGTGATATGAATTTTGAATTTGGAATGACTCCACACAGAGCTAATAATATTCTACTTGTCATACCCTTTCATTTAATACCCATACCGAATGGCTTGCAAAGAAAAAGGTAATCCACCATTTTGCGTTGGCCGCCATTTAAAATTTGGACCGATCGATCTGAAACTTTGGGAATCGTATTTTTTTCGGAAAAAACCAAAATAATATAGATCGGAGCTCTTTAGCAGTAATTCGAAGAGTACCTCCCATACAAAAGTTCGAGTTTTACGGATATCGGTACACTACAGCCACCCGAAGTGTGATAGAACAAAATAGACCGCGTAGGAACACCCGCCGTACCCGAAAACCCCTATATACAAAAATTCAGGCCAATCGGATGAGCGGTTTCGGAGTCTATTGAATATTTACAGACAGACATACTTTCACTTTTATATATATAGATTACTTACATTAAATAAATTTAATTACAGAAAGTGTGGAAAAACCATCCTGAAAATTTTAAATAAATAAGAAATAGATTCGTCGATTGAACTTTGTCTATTATAACTAACTTGACATTTTCGATGAATGTGAGCGGCTGTTATTTTTTCCATTATTTTGTATTTGTGGTCGAATCTTTGTTTGCTCGACCAAACCAAACGATTGATAGCACCTGCTTTGATTTCATACAAATCATTTGGATCATATTTTTTGGAAATAATACGGTCCGTCCATATTGTCAATCTATAATTTTTAAATTAATTAAAATAAATAATGTATAAAAAATCTCCCAAAACCATCCATATTGAGTGTGATGCTGTAAAAATTTTATTACGAAACTGAAAACATTTACCTAGTCATGGCGTAATTCAATTCAAACGAAATTGTTATTTTATTTCTTATTTATTTAAAATTTTCAGGATGGTTTTGCCACCCTTTATGTAATTAAATTTATTTAAGTTCTGTCATAAAAATTTAATCTCTCATTAACAAAAAAAAAAAAATTTGAAAAAAATTGAAAAAATCGAGAAATATGTACGTGATTCCCCGGGTGAAAATAAGAGGTAGAAAAATAAGAGAACTTCGGCGTATTTTAGGCTCAAAAATTGAATGGTAAAAAGAACCGAAAATACGCCGATAAATAGCCGAGGTAGTGAACATAAGGCCGAAATGACACCAAATATACGCGGACATGTGACCATAAACCAAAAAAGGCCAAAAAGACGCCGAAATATTTACCGAAAACAGGCCGAATAAACGCCGGTGCATAAGTCCCATGAGGCCCACGCGTCGGCGTTTATACGGCCTGTTTTCGGTGTAGTTGCAATTACACCGAAAACAGGCCTAAATATTAACATTTTATAATATAACATACCATATATATATACATAACATATATACAGGCCCGGCGCTTGGGTTTTTTGCGCCCGGTGCAGTATGCCATATTGCGCTCCATCAGCTTCTCATTTTTTTATCGCAGTGAAGGGCAATGGAAAAATTGCTCCAACTGCGCCCGGTGGAAGTGCACTATTTGCACCTATGAAAGCGGCACTCCAGCTAAAGTCCAACTACCTGCTTGTCGCATTGGAGCAAAACGGAGAATATTTCGCCAAGCCGTGATTTCTGGAATTGAAAAAATGTATCTATAGCACATTTAAATCCCTCTTCTGTCACGATCCTGTCAACTCAGTCTCGGTTCAGCCTCGTTTCCATTTAATTTTGAATAATCGCAAGACGTACCCGATAAGTAGCCTCCTGGAGAGTGAACTTCCATCATGATTTTACTAGTTTCCTCCAGCTTTTCTGCCATCCTCCTCATTGATTCGCGAACTTTGAGACTTTCCGATATGTTCTCTATGCTCTAAGATAATTTCCTCGGCCAAAGCACTCTTCTTCGATAGTCGTAGAGTTTTTTTATTTATGTTTTTTCTGGCTTTGTAGTTCTCCCAAGAAAATGAGTAGTGACCCCTCATTGCCGGTGGTCGATACAGTATAACATATTGCGCCCCATTAGCTCCTCATTTTTTGGTCGCGGTGAAGGAAAATGGACAAAAGCACAAATACTTAAATATTTATATTAGGTTTCCCTATTAGATATCCAACGTAAATGCTCCGATAAAACTATATCGTGTAAATTCTTGCGCCCGCGGGATCCACATGAGTTTTGGGGATAGACGTACAGAATATTTTATCGAAAAACTGGAAAAATAAATTGTGGTATAAATGAATTCCTTTAACATAGGAAAATAAATTCACGGGAATACCCTAAAAAAATTGTTTTTCAAAGTCTCAAACAAAGTTTTTAATTTTAATTTCTGAAATTGCGCCCCTGCGAAGTTTTATTCTGCTACTGCCAAAAATATTTGTGTATTTTCGGCCTGTTTTCGGTGTCGATCCATCTAAGTAACAATATATCGGCGTCTTTTCGGCTTGTTTTCGACCTGTAATAATATTTCGGTGTTTATTCGGTGTCTTTTCGGCTTTAAATGTACTTTTAGGCTGTTTTTCGGCCTTTTATTTTCACCCGGGGTCGAAAAATCAGGTGTTCGGTTTTTCTTAATTTTAAGCGGTTTAATGAAAATAAAGTATCAAACTGTATAGACCATTTGAAACTAGACATTTCAATGGTTAAAGGAGCACTTAATGAATATCAAAATTCGAAAAAAAACATCAATAAAGTTGTCCATGCAAAATAAGGGTATTTTTTTCGAAAAATGTCAATTTCTGGGAAACTATCCGTTTTCAAAACAAAAAAAATCATGCTTATTTAACGCAACACAAGGTATACTCTTACAAATTTTCATGTAAATTGAATTATTTTTACGGGAGAAAAAATTTAAAACTGAAAAATCGATTTTCCGCCATTTTCTTGGAAAATTTGAGGTTATGTCAAAATATGTTAAATACAAAAGTTTTAGATCTTTTTATTATCTACAACTTTTGTATTAAACATTTTTCACTAGGAGGTCATGTTTCACCGCAAATCGCAAAAAATCGTTTTTAACCCCTAAATAGCATCCCCACTTTATCATTTCCCTTTTTTCGAGTTTAAATTTTTTTTTTCGACATTTCATTGCTGGTCCCTTCCTGCTATTAATTTATTTTTTTTCCTCATTTAAATCCGCTTTGGCACTAGCCTATAAGTGAAATACTAAGTTTTGATTGAAGATGTCACGCCCTTTGTACTACTAGTACAACATTTCATTGGATATTGGTCGGATCATGATGGAATTGCTTGTATAGTTCGAAGAGTAGTTTGGAGGATATACATATTATGAGTATAGTAGACAGAAGGTACAATTCTTTATTCCTGAAATATTGCTTTTTTTATTGGTTATAAAATTACACTTAAAGCAAAATATATGAAAACTGGTTACAAATAATTCAAAAGTAGCATAACTACTTCTATAAAATCAAATCCAGTTTCACTGTCCCAAAACTAACCAAGTTTAACATTCAAAAAGCTCTACAGATCTTCACTATCAATGTTTTCAGCCGTTAAAAAGCTCCGTTCTCTCTTTGGAGACTTTCTCTGTAACATTTCTCAGACTTTAATACTCATAACATAAAATGTAACACTCACGGCGAAAGCTCTTTACCTGTTCACCAGGTAAGTCCCGCACCACCAATACTAATCAAAACTCATCCAACTTACATCTATAGTGTGACTAATTGCAATATTTTCCATGATTTACAACAAAAAACCCGTCAGATCGTGCATATCGAGCTTTTGTCGGTTTGAGTTGTTTTAATATTTGAACAGGTGAATTTCAATTTACCTAAAGTGGAGCAAGAAACAACAACAACAACAACAATAAAACTGAGTTGTTTGAAGTTTAAAGATTTTATTTACTAATAAAATGTATAACGGTGATGCACAATTTCTGAAACTGATAAGAATTATTAAAAATAATCACGATATGACGTTAGATATTTTTATTGGTATTTTCTAGATTTGCTAAATGATAAAATTTTGAGGAGCGGAGAAAATATATTTGTAAAATTTGATGACGTTCGCTATTCTTGTGAAAAACACGTTTTGTGATAACGATTCGTCGTTAGCCCCCACAAAGGATTCATTATGTGTGTTGTACGTTATGGAATCCGTGGAAGGAAATAAATGATTATCGAAAGTTTGATTTTGATAAGGATTTGCTGACTAATATCATCGTATATCATCAAAGAATATGGAGTGATTGATGGTTAATTAGAATTAAATAATTAAGTATTTTGTCGATTTAAATTTTAAGCACTTTTTGGCACGTGGAACATATAATTGATTGTAAATTGTTGATTTTTGATTTTTTTGTTGCTAGGTTTTATTGATGATATTTGATTTCATAGCGCGTTGTTGGGTTCGTTTGCACTGTTAAATTGAGCCGTTACTTATCTTTTAAGGGGACATTTCCCTCTGTCGGCCTAAAAAATTAACAATTTTCAAGATTTTTTTCTCGGTACCGAACAAAGCAATTCAACTGAACTTTTTTTTATTGTTTTTATCCATCCTTCAAGTAAGTTACATAATTTTTTCGGATCATAAAAAATATTTTTTATCGCCTTAAAGGCGATTATCTAACAATGACATTTTTTTTTCGCGGTGGCAGAGATTCAGATCAAACGGTTCAAAATATTTCCCTCAAAGTTTCTTCTAATTATTTGTCAAATATGTCATTTCAGTATAGAGCAATAATTTTGATTTGTTTTTTTTTGTTCAAAAGTTATAAAAAAATAGAGGCAAAAAAAGACCGAAAAAATGGCACATTTTTTCAAATGTCGGCCATTTTTTTTTTGGAATTTTAAGAAACTGTTGGTCTATACCGAGTGTCATATTGTATAATTTAAGAATATGTGAAAATTTTTGATTTCAGGTCACGTGTGTAACCAGGATTACTGCCAAGAGCACGACGTGTACGCCAAGAACGACGATCTTTGATGGCGTGGAGGGGGATAAAAAATATTTTTTATGATCCGAAAAAATTATGTAACTTACTTGACGGATGAATAAAAACAATAAAAAAAATTCAGTTGAATTGCTTTGTTCGTTAACGAGAAAAAAATCAATTATTAAAACATTGACCGGTTTCACGCTTGATCTAAAAAAACAGTTGAATTGATGGCCCGTGAACCGATCTATGCATGTTATAGCATAGGTACATCCATTACAATAAGTTAGTGGTCCCACGATGTCCAAGTGAATATGCTGAAACCGTCATTCAGATATTGGGAAATCAGCATTTGGAGTCCTCGTGTGCCGCTGTACCTTGCTAGGCCAGACGAACCTCTCGATTAGAAATTGTGGTGTCTTCTTCTTCACTCTCGGATGTTATAAGTTACCATATTCACTGACATATATAGGGTTGCCAGGTCCAAAAATAAAAAAGCCGGACACGGCGTTACATTTAGCCGGACATTTTGCCCTAAAATCCGGACTACCCATTTTGAATAGAAATAGAGTCAGTTAGGTATTTTCAATCGTTTATTTCAAAATAGACTAAATATTCTTCATTAAACAAAATAAACAATCATCTATTTTCCTTGGACGGAAAACTGGTCATTTCATTATAGTCCGGGAGGCAGCGTTGCATTTTGGATGATCTTTTCAGGTCGCTTGATTTTTGTTGGAATTGATAATTAAGATAAGGCCACCAGTGGTGGGGTGGTGGGGAGAAAATGTACATATTGCCACGATCAGCCCCACCACTACTCACGCAGCTGACGTTTACATCATCAACTTACTACCCGAAAGGAAAAATTTCTAAAATGAATCTATTGGCACGAAATGACCAGGTCACTTGCAACGCTCACTCCGGGACTACTTTTTTTATTAGTCCGTGATGCAGCGTTGGAAGTTACTTGGTCTGCTTAAATCTTTGTGTACTGGAGCTACTCTTACGTGATCAGAGGGACAATCGCTTAAAATCCGGACAAAAGCCGGACAGGCCGGACATGTATAAATTTGGCCGCCACGACCGTAGAAAGCCGGATATGTCCGGCTAAATCCGGACACCTGGCAACCCTAGACATATAGAATGGACTGCTCATCAGGAAATTTTCATGGCACCAATTCTTTCCATAGCTGGCAAACCTTTTTTCACTGACATGTAAACACGTCAGTTACTTTTGTAAATTAAAGTTTTTTATATTCGTTTTTGGACGATGGAAACAAAATAAATTGTTGTTAAAAAAATAACAAATGCAATTTTGATGTTATTTCCCTTTTAAAATGCCTTTTTTCATTAATTACAAATATTTATGTTAAACCATGCGAGGTTCTGTACTCAGTGATTCCGCGGCTTATAGGGAAAAGAGACAGAAATAAAAAAATCACTATATCCATCTATTTTTTGTAAATATTTTGACATTAGTTCAAAGGAAAAAATGAAATCAGGTATGGCAACTTTAATATCGTGCAACCGTTTAAATTTCGCTTAAAATCATTCCAGAATTTTATTTACCGTTCTTATTTTACTGCAAAGATAAAAAAGTTATCGTATGTTGTGGTTTATTGAAAGTCAAGAGTAAAAATATTTAAGAAAATAGAAACGTGTGCAGTTTTTGAATGTCAAACTTTACTTTTCCAAGGTTGGCACTATCTGATTTTATTTCTGCCAATGAATGCACCTTAGAATATAGAACTACATCCATGTAGTGAAATCGCTATCAGTCAACTGTCAAATTGGTATAATTTCTTGTTAGTTATCTGTCAAATTATCCCGCGGCACTTTTTTTAAAACGAGTTTTTCTATAAAATTTATTTACAGTTTTTCGCAAAACTAATTAAAAAGAAGAAAGTTGAAGTTGTTACGAGTGAATTTTCAGTGAAAAAAAGAGCAATAAAGTGTGCAGTTTGAATTTCACTACGCTAAAATTCTCCGAAGGCCCTTCCTGTAGTTTTATATTCTAAGGAATGCTCTCAACTCTTAACACAAAATTTAACAAAATTTGAGTTCGGTGACAAAAGGGGCTTATGGAGGAGCGAGAGGACTATACTTTTCTATAGTTTTTGGTGCCATGAGTCTTTATGGGAATAATGGCTGATGAGCAGTCCATTTTTATATGTCAGTGACCATATTAAATACCTCCAGACCTCGTACCTGCGATATGTAAGGTCGAATTCTACCTGTTGACGTGTCGCAGTATAATGTTTGGTTGGAGTTATGAGGTGTAAGTTTTTGTAGCTGAAGCGATCTTGCGCTGCTCAGAAAATGTTTCGTCAATGCCTTATTTTTTTGTTAAATCTTCATAGCTGATATCTGATGGTGAAAAGATAGCTTGAACTCTCGACATTGTATCGGCTACTACGTTGTCTTTTCCTGATATGTATATGATGAATATCAGTTGTGAATTGTCCAATATTACTCAGATGCCTTAGCTGGGTTGGGAACGTCTTCTCGGAATTTTTGCGGGAATGAGTACGTCAGTGGCTTATGGTCAGTGTATAAAGTGTATCGTCTGCCTTCCAAAAGATGTTGAAAGTGCTTACAGCTGCATAGGTATCTTGTAATTCACGCTATACTTTACCTGCAATGATGTTAGCTTCTGAAAAAAGAAAGCAATAAGTTTCCACCTTCCTAGAACGTGCTGTTACAACTTCCCATGCGGCTACTTCTGATGCATCTACCATCAATGCCAATGGAGCATTTGCCTCCAGGTGAGCGAGCAGGGCTGCGTCGGCTAATACCTGTTTGCATCGCTTGAGAGCAGTGGTGAGTTCTAGTGTCCACTTGATAGGGGTTTTGTCCTCTCTCTTATTTGCCGCATGACACCCGTGGAGGGGAGATTGAATGCGTTGCGTTTGGTATAAAGCGCCTGTCAAAGTTAAGCATGCCTAAAAATCTTCGAAGTTTCCGAACGTTTTCAGTAGAGCATCACGAGACCGAGACAAGACGAGATTTTTAAGACTCTCGTCTCGATCTCGGTAAGTCTCGACCATTTCGAGTCTCGTCTCGACTCTCGACGGATCTCGCCCATCCTAATCTCGTCTCGTCTCGTCTCATCTCTCAGGACGAATATAAATTTATGAGCCCATCACGGCTCTTATACTTATAGACTCAACCTATACGTAACCGGCGAGAGAAAACAAGAGGCAAAAATGTATATGAGTACCACATCCCAGCCGTGAAGCGTGAGATACTTTATTTTACCAGACTTGTTTGCTATTATTTTGCCGACGAGATCTCGAGGGACCGACGAATAATCTCGTCTCGACGAGAATATGTTTGTCGAGACCGAACTTTACTCTCGTCTCGTTTCTCGAGTCGAGACCAAGACGAAACCCTCGAGTTTGTCGAGATCTGGTGATGCTCTAGTTTTCAGGTTTCTTAAAATTTCTGTTGGCTTTTTTATATAGGCAAAAAATCTTGCGCCTGCCTACTTGCTGAGTGGGGAATCCCAGTAGATTATTCGCAAAGTAGTTCGCCCAGAAGTTCCATTTTAGGACGTTTTTTTGCATTTCCCCTTCTACTTCAATTGATCTAAGATATATGAATCATTGTAATTTGCAAGAACAAATCTATAAATCCCATCTGGAAACTTGTTAGCATTTATAGTGTGGCCATGAGTTCAAATACTACCTGTGATCTCACTTGGTCCGTCCTTTTTTTTGCTCCCTTCAAAATGCATTCAACTCTTCCTTGAATGTTTTCCTATCAACATCATTCTCCTCTCGTATAGCCTTTTCAATCCAATCATCAAGTAAATAACGATGCAACTAATAAAGACTAAGCAGCAACCAGCTATGCTGCGAGTCTTTTCTAGATCTATGGTCAAAGCCACTGAAGACAAGCAGCATTATTCTAGTTGGTACCTAAATTGTGGGCTTGTTGATAGCACCTAGTTTTTGTTGGCAATCATCTCTTCTATTGAATTTATTCAAATTTTTTCGGCCTATACTTCTTGATGGCTTGATGGCCTCTATCTTCTTTCTCCAGACATCTCTCTGCGTGGCAGCTTGCTTCCAGTTTCTTATGTTGATGAATTTTTTTACGTCAGCCTTAACACTGTGTTTCTGTCGATCTTGGTTTACCAACTGGTCTTTTTCCATCTGGTCTGGTAGTAGCTTCAGGGTTTTTTTCGACATCCTTGAGTCAATCATTTTTTGAACATGACTGGCCCAACGTAATTGGTGCCAACCCATCGCCCTGCTTTAAGCCTTGCTTGACTGGGAAGGACTCTGTCAATTCTCCTTGTATTTCGACTGTACACCTTGTGATTTGCATTGTAATTTCATTAGCTTATAGTCCGGGGAAATTAGTATTTTAAGGAAACAAAATTCCAAAATGGTTGAAAATTGGTCCACAGCTTACTTGGGACTTTTTAAGGCGGTATCTATACCAGCCATCATCCATGGCATGCGAAATGTCAGCGTGACATAATCCTCAAGTTATCTGATGTCTTGCCATGAGACAAAGGCGTCTACACAGGACATTCTGATTGACATTACCATGGATGATGATGGCTAGTGTAGACACCGGGCAAGAAAACAATTTCGGAATACCAAAAAAAACATGGCCGCCGGAGATATCGCGTTTTTCCCATGTTTTCCTTCTATCTCGGTTTCTATAGGTCGTACAACCACATGCGGGGTCCCAAAATGTTGACAATTAAATTCTCTACAACTTTAGTTCTTACAAACATGTTGACCCGATTAACCCTTTTAAAGTTTTTCAAGGTTAAAGTTATCGAAAATCACTTTTTTGCCAAAAAATCACTCAAAAACTGGTTTTTTCGAATTTTTTTTTGATCAGTCAATACGAAACTCTATTGCCTACAAAAAAGCCCTTGTGTCATTTTTTCGAAAACCTAATCCTTTCGAAGTTATTCAAGGTCAAGATTTCCAAAATTCACTTTTCGGCCAAAAAAAACCTTGAATTCGGAAATGTCAAGGTTTTCGAAAAAATTACAAAAAGGGGTATTTTGTAGGCAATAATGTTTTATATAAGTGGAAGAAGAATTTTTTTTGCAAAAATCAATTGTTGAGTGATTTTTTGGCCGAAAAGTGATCTTGCTCCTCGTCGGTCTCTTTATGTATATTTTCTATATTTTAACTTCTGGCCTTTACAGCTGCTTTGCTGGCTCTGCCTGGGCTTTTGTAACCTACAGTTTCCTTCGATACATCTGTCAGTATCGTCTTCAATTCTAGCCATTTTACCTATACTGTACATATCTGCAGTATTTATGTTTGGACCTATCCTTTCTGCAATGCTGTCTTGGAAGCGATCAACCTCGAATTTTTTGTTGGGGTGTGCCATCTAGACCTTCGGTATTTTAACACTGAATAACTCTGACATTTTTTAGCCGATTTTGACAAATGAACAAGATTTATTTAGGGTATTCTCTACCATTTATTTCAAATTAGTTTTTGAATACAATGTCGATTAAATGACCACCTCCATTCGATACACAAAAAGCAGCTCTTTTTCGGGCAGCCAGCATTTCGGGCGTTATAGCAGCTATTTCTGCTCGTATGTTAGCTTTAAGTTCTCAATGGTCTTCGACTTGCTGGCATAGACTTTACCTACTTTTTAAATAACCCCACAGAAAAAATTTTGGGTGCTGGTCTGGTTTTTAGGATTGTTTTCTGGTTTGAACGATTGTTTTCAATGTACATAAAGCTCTAAAATTTCAGCGCGTTTTTTCGGTGTGTATTGACTCATGGCTAAAATGGTACTGAATGACGTTTTAGAATCGTTCCCATTTATCGAAATCGGCTAAAAAATGTCAGAGTTATTCAATGTTGAAATACCGAAGGTCTAGATGGCGCACCCCATATGAATGCATTTAGGTACCGGATCAAATCGCCTATTTTAATCTTCGAATACTACCCCCAAATCCTTTAAGAAGAGGTTTCCAAATGCAAGGTGTCTGATATTGAGCAGAACCGGACATCCGCAGAGAAAGTGTTCGCTTATTTCACCGTCCTGTTCTTCCCCACAGCTACGGCAGTGGGTGTTATACGTAATTTTCAATCTGTTTCTGTTAAGACGCACAGCAGCTTCTGTACATTCTCTACCGGTGTGCCTGAGAGGGTTGCCCCCGTTTTGACCAATTTAACTGCCTTCTCGTTGTCGTCGATGTTCCTGTGAACCGTTACTCACTGAAAAGTGACCCTGAACCTCCATTATCGAGTAAGTCTAATTTTTTGCGAGATAATTATCAAGGACTTACCACAATCTTTGCCGATTCTGTACCCAGATTATAATGTAATGAGTGTTCTTTATTATTTTTCTCATTTCTCAATTATTCTTTATCATAATCAAACAAAATTTAGTTACATTCCTCACAGTCACATATTCATAAAGCAATTTAATAAGTCACAAATATTGGATACAATCGTATATAAAAAAAATCAATAATGGAAAGCAAGTACGTTCACAATGTCTGTTATTCTAAAAAAAATAGTAAGTTTTAAGGAGCTCTAAAATTATACGGAAAATGTATTTCTTCTAGACATAATGACAAATATTAAATATTAATTTATTAAAAAAAAATCATTCGCCATAAAAATTGAAACAAAAAAAACAAATTTCTTTAATTTTATAACGATGTTCTCGGTACTTCTATAACATAACCTTGGTTTTCTAAGCTATTTGGTCGAATATCTAAGTTAAAATTTTGTTTCGTATTATAACATCGTGTATAAATAAAAGTTCTTAATTTAAATAGTATAAAGCATAGAAATGAAATAATACAAAGCAGCGCTAATATTTCCACAACAGTCATTACTGCTTGACCAGGCTTCGACCAATCCAAAATTGGGTAGACAAAATGATTACCCATTCTGAGAAATTAAAAAATATATTTTTAGCAATTTTTTTATATAATTTACATATATTTTTTAATATACTAACGGATCAGTTCCTCCTGCAAAATAATAAATGATTGAAAATAGTCCATAACATGTAGCAAATATTAATGGTAAATAAATATGGAAAATTCGTACTGGAAAAGCAACAATTATAATATCCAAAACCATAAGAATTGAATTAAAAGCGTGCAGGAATATATTTACTATATCCAAAGCTCCAGGACCTTTAATAAACAAATTGCATTATTAATTTTATTAATTATTAAATAAGTTTCTTCTTTATTACCTTGCATTGGGTATAAAAATGACCAATAAATAACTGTTATTACAAGTGACACTGATAATGTTGTAGTATGCAATGCCCAATATATTTTTAAGCTTAAAGGTACTGGATCTGTGTAGGATAAATGTTCAAGGTGGTCTAAAAAATTCTTATTTGAACATTAGTTAGTAGTTAAGGATAAAAAACAGATCTTACTTAGATATTTTGGATTCAAGTACCAAACAGTTACAACTATTGCACCCATTAGATTAGTGGCAGTGCACATCAGTATGCCCCAATTTGTAAAGTATATGAAGAATTTTCCGGTCATGAAATGTAGTATTAATGTTGATAAAACTAATCCAGCAAAGAAGAGAGCTATTATCCATCTGTACATCAAGTAAGCGATGCTTTTTGTATGTTGTTGCCACTGAAATTGTATGAAAAAATATTGAAATTTAGTTCAGGTTTTTTTTAAACATAATCTGTTCTCTTCAATTCAATTCTATGGCTACAATTGATAAGATCCGACAGTTGATTACTGCAAGTATCTGTTTTTTAATGAAACTTGAATAAACATTCATTTAATTAATGACAATGTTTACTACCGGATGGCATAGCAAAAATTAGCAGCAATTAGCTTTAATTAAACGTATTGTAATTTATTTATTTTAACGAATTCATACTATACGTTTTTTAAGTAATTTAAACGCCACTTGAAAGAAAATGATTGCCAGCCAAGCCCACACTATTTCAGGTAATGTCATTGTACATATTTTAAATTATTTTTTGGACGAAGCACCTACATACGAAACATACGATTGCACTGAGAAGTCTAAAATTGAATAAATTGTCAACATCATTACTCCACCAATCAGAGCACGCATTCCTTTCTAGTCACATTTATCGAGGGCGAGAGTAATTATAATTCAAATAATGGCGGCCATTTTTTAAAAGGCAACCTTGTGTTAAAATGGCGCTTAAATCACTTAAACATAAAATTCAAATTCGTCCAAATAAATTAATTACCATATGTATGTTTTGTTTAATTAAAGGAAATTGCGACTAATCCCGGAAGGAATGCATTACATTGCCATTAAACAATCATTATTCATTTAAATCAAGTTTCATTAAAAACAGATAACTGCAGAAGTTAGCTGCCAGATCTTGTACTGTCAATTCAACAATATTTTGAACTAATACACATCTACTTAACACCCAGAAATATTCATTTTCCAATTTACAAGTTATTCAAGTTCAAGTGAATTTAAAATCAGTAATCCAAAATCACCCTTGAAAAAAAATAGCCACGTAGTTCAACACACCAAACCACCAACAATGTTTGATTACGTATAAAGGCCGCGCATAAGTGTATATATGTATGAAGGTATTTTAAATTTATAAAATCGCGGTATATCATGAATGGTAATTCTGACGGAAAAAATATACGATTTTTTTTGTAGATAATTGCGTAATCTACAAACTTTGGATAAACTATTTTATCATAAGATTTCCCGTTTAGGAGATATTTGCAAAAAAACTGTTTTTTTCTACATTTTTTGCATTTTTTTCAATGGTTGTGTCACAAAATTTTGTTAATAAAACTTAGATTTGGATTCAGCACCCCCAAAAAAAATATAGAGCAGAAGATATTAAAACAACCTCACCACTTTCTTGGTAAAAACGATATTTGACTGGATTTTAATGTCTGCAAGGACTATTTGGTTAGGAGCATCATATTTAGATAATACCTGCGTTCCATTGGGCGAAATTTTCTACTTCCGAGTAACTCCGGAGTACATGGCCAATGGAACGCGATTTTTGATATCCGAAGAAAATACGAGTAAAACATAACCTCAAATTAATTTATTGTCCTTAAAAGAAACGTGGAATAATTATTTTTTTTATAATAAAAGGAAATTTTATATCTTACTGTATAATATATTTACCGTTTTTGTAGATTTACTTAAAAAACACTATAAAATAATTAATCGACAGTTTACTTAACTTTAAAAAACAAAAGGCCATCTATATTTAAGTAGTTAAAGCTTGCAAACCTGGCGGAAATTTTATGCGTTTCTACTAGGAGTAAAATGCCCTAAAGCAAGAGCAGGTATAGTTGAGTGTACTCGGGAGTACTCCGGAGTAGCAAATATTGCCCAATGGAACGCAGCTAATAGAGAATGAATATTCGTACTTAAGGGGAGGTTCTCCTTCTCAGGCCATGAAAATGGGTGATTTTCAGAATTTTTTTTGACACATGGAAATAAATTTTTGTAAAATATTTGTTGTACTATTAAAATCAATTTTTTTTAAAAAAAACAAAAACAAAATGGCGGCTTCCTTCAAGCAGCAGTATAGCCGTGCGCCTCGCGCACAAATAACTTTGCGACATCCTAGAGGCTCGTAATCTCGTTGGAAACAAAAATCGTGCAAGCACCAATTAGTTTAATGTATTTAGGGTACTTTGACCCTCATTCAAAAAAATATGTAGATACAAATTGAAATGGTACAACTGCGAAATTTGAACCTTCATTTTCGCTTGTTTTTCGTTACTTTGACCGGCTTGAAAAATTATGTATTATTAACTGTTTTTAATAATCAAGGGTCAAGGTACCACAAATATGGTGTACTAAAATTTTAAGCCGATCACTTAAGCGGGTTTCGAAACATCGTGTCGCGAACATTTGAAAAAGTAGTTTCGAGAAAAACGCGTTTAAAGTTTGGAGACGAGTAATTTTTTCATGGACTATATCAGTGGTGGCGAACCTATGGCACGCGTGCCAGAGATGGCACGTACGAAAATTTTGCTGGCACGTGAACGATTTATTATTAAATTGGATTTAATATAGATTAATTTTACAATTAAGCCATGTTTTGGATGAAGTTGCCTGTGCTTTTTAAAATGAACCTGTCCAGTCATTGCAAAGTGTACAATCATGTACTTACATATAGTCCAGGGGCCGGATTCCGCAAGTGTGAACACGACTGTGTGCACGACGAAACAAAGGCAATTTCCTTGCGGAGTCCGGCCCCTGGTAGTGAAACGGAAAAATTAATGACTAATACTGATGGTATCGCTGACTCACTTTCCCTCTTGCTTCGCACTTATCGTGCTGCTTTGAAACAAGTCTAAAAAAAATTAGTTGGGATGTGGGTTTGACCCTTTCGGTCCACACGATCAACTTCCCAGTATGATGAATGTTTAATATTATGAAGTAGTAACAGGATTTTTCTAGAGAATTTGTTTTTTCTGAACGTTAGCAAACGAACATTTCCTTCGTACTTCGTTCGCGATACTAGAGCGCATGGTCGATGGTGGAAAATAATTCCCTGTCCAAAAAGTACTGATCAAAGGTTTGAAAAATTCCTGATGTGTGTAAAGGTAACGTAATTTTTGCACGAGAGTGCTCGGATTTTGACAAGTGATGTCTTGTTGGGAAGCTATCGCTGTGCGGTATCCAGAACAGGTAACTTTATTTAGAACGGGTTTCATTCCAACGAGTTTATTAGATATTAGAAAAACTAATGCTAAAATAGTGCTTGTGATTCTTAGCCGAAGTCTTCATTTAAACAAAAAAAGGGCTCGACCGAATGTTATGAAATTTTTCAGAGCATGTTTTCGTTTATATGCTTCGATCGGGTTGTTTTTGAGAAATATACAAATACATGATGGTTTTCGCCTTTTCTTCTATTTTAAGGAGAAACTATGCATTTTGGTGAAAATATCAATAGAGCAAAGTTGTAGGGATTAAAATTACCTACAAATTTTGTCTGCACTGTTTCTTTAAATTCCGTATAGTTTCACCGCTAGAGACCGTTTTGCGCCTTTTTCAGATTCAAAGCGACCAAAGAAAAGCCGTTGAAAAACTGCAACTACTCCTTTGTGCCTGTTTACACGGTTCGCTTCCGCGATCTTTCAACACGAAATTTGTAGATGCGGAGAGGATTCGGGTGGGAAGGAAGTGCGTCTCAATTTTAAGACGACTCACGTTCGCTTTTTCTGACAGCTCTCTGTTTTAATTTCATTTTGTATCATTTTTGTGTTCCATTTTATTTTCGTTTCAGCCGCAGTGATAAGCAGACGTGTTTTTTATTAGGGCGGACAATGTTTTGGCATATGTTCTCTAGGGTGGGCAAAAAAAGCAATTTTTAAAATAAAAGCACTACATTAAAAAAACTATTTTTGCACAATTAACAAAAACTTTGTCGTAGTCAGTGGGGATAAGTCAGAAATCGAAGAAAGAAATTTGTATAGTCTAATATTGTTTTTTTTCGTTTTTCTGTCGGGAAAATTTAAGACATTTATTATAAAAAAATAAACGTAAACAATTTTATTTAATTTAAAATTGTTTTAACAATAACGAGGCACCCTTAAATCTCATTTGCCAGGGTTCTCCTTGAACGAGCATTTCTTTTGACTACCATTCTTACAATTTTTCGAATATCAGTTAAAAAGAAATATTGCTTTTTTTGGCCCACCCTAGTTCTCGTTCCGTTTGTTCCACCTGTCTTAAAAACGTCTGGACTCAAAACGAACCGTCTAAACAAACTTTCGCTTTGGGGCGCCTCAAAAGGAGAGACAAAGCGAACCGTCTAAACAGGCACTTTGATCTCATTTAATTTTTCATACAAAATCATAATTTTGGCGCAAAATCTAAAAAGGCGCAAAACGGCCTCTAGCGGCGAAACTATACGGAATTCAAAGAAACAGTGCAGACAAAATTTGTAGGTAATTTTGATCCCTACAACTTTGCTCTATTGATATATTCACCAAAATGCATAGTTTCTCCTCAAAATAGAAAAAAAGGCGAAAACCATCATGTATTTGTATATTTCTCAAAAACAACCCTTTTTTCGAACTGCGGGTTGTGAAAATCATGTTTAGACGACTGAAATCCTTCATTTGGCACCGGTCTCATAGCTGTGGGGAAAATTTCTTTAATTTTTCCTAATTTGAGCGGACTATATGTATTTCAATACTTTATCTATGCCGAGAGTTTTTTCTTTACGAAATATTTAACAGTTGCCCGAAGAAAATGCGTTGCAATGCCTTACTTTTCTTTGGCGATCATTTCAGCAAATGTACGTACTTTCAATCTATGTGTAGGGCGCTCGAAATGATTTTCATTGGTAGCGCACTCATCAATAAATGATGACTTGAGTTCTTCCCTTTTTGGTCAACATTGGGCAAAAAATCTGCGATTAATCGCTCCCGTCGAAATATGAAATAGCATATTTTTTATAAATATCGCTCGCGAAAGGATTGACCGTTTGCTTAAATGCTGATAATAAGGAATTTTTGTGGCTGTTACTATGTACTGCTTCAGATCCTCTGTTACTTATTATTTTTGTCGATTTTATTTGTGCTCAGATTGCGCAATTTTCTGGGAAATTTTACATAATCAGCAGCGTGTAAGAACCATTTTGCATCCCCCGCCAGGTGTAAGAAATGGTTTTTCTTTATTAGTTATCCATAAACTACATACTGTCAAGGTTTCATACCTGCTCTTTTTCTTACAAAAAAATCCCGGAATATTGTTTCAAAGTCATGTTGAGTTGTTTTTCGGTAAGCACAAGTATTGTTTTAATCAAGTAGTATTGTGATTGTGAAAATATGCGTTGATGGAAAATTCCAATATTTGAAATTTTTTGATTTTTCTGCAATTTAATAGGTATGGTGGTTCTGTCAATTTTGATTCTGGTAATATATTATTTTTGTATATTAATTTTTGAAATTGTCTAAATAAAATTCTGAAACACCAAAATTAAAAACTGTCCGGCACGCCAGCAACACGATAAGTAATATTTGTAATTTTCTGGCACGCGCACATAAAAAGGTTCGCCACCGCTGGACTATATAGTGCACGCGTGCCTTCAATGAGCTGTAACTTTGTTAAAAATTGAGTAACTTCAAAATCGCTATAGGGACGTATTCTAGACATGTTAAGGATGTGAAAAATGTAAACAAAAAAATTCGATTTTTTTGATCCTGAGGAGGAGAACCTCCTCTTAATAAGGATTAGCCTTTTTGAATGTTCACTTTTGCAAATTACCAGCTCAAGTTACAAATTCCATCTACTATTTTACTAACTTTTATGTAATTAATTAATTAATCAATTAATATGCATTTTTTTTTCGAATGCTACACTTTAAATTTATTTAATTGATCAGTTAATCCAATCATTATATATATATATATATATATATATATATATATATATATATATATATATATATATATATATATATATATATATATATATATATATATATATATATATATATATATATATATATATATATATATATATATATATATATATATATATATATATATATATATATATATATATATATATATATATATATATATATATATATATATATATATATATATATATATATATATATATATATATATATATTTTCAATCTATTTACTTTGAATTTATTTAATTTAATTTATTAATTATTCAATCATGTATATATTATTTTCGATTTATTCACTTTGCATTTGTTTAATTAATCAGGTGCTGACTAAATATATATTTTTTTCGATTAATTCATTTTAAATTCATTTAATTAATCAACCAATCGATTAATATATAATTTCTTCGATTTTTTCAATTGAGAAATAAGAAATGTTTATATTTAATATAATGTTTTTTTGGTGTGAAACGCGCGCCGCCTTGGAGGTAAAACCGACTCGGCATGCAAATTGTATGACGCCGTGATGGCATGTCGTAATATTTTGCAAGAAGAGTTTAAAAGACTATCTTTGAATAGACTTACTGTTTTGCAAGAAATAATTACTAATTTCATTACATCGAGACAGGGATTGAAAATATTAACTTTAAACTGTCAAAGTCTCAAAAAACATGCTTAAAATTTACAAGATTTTATTTCTCAAAAAAAGTTACTTTTTATTATTATCAGAAACATGGATAGCATTAGACGATCAAATAATTTCAATTAGTCCGAATCACTACGCTGAACTTATACGAAATGCAAGTGAACATAATGTTACCCAAGCAGCTATTGGTGATATTGGGTGTACTGCATAAAGTTACAAAGCTGCTAGGGCGGTTTTGAAGTTTTTTAGTGTTTTGCATATCACCCTGTAAGTTATGAGTCATCAAAGTCAAAGTTTTGGTGAGTGTCAAAAGTGAGTCAACACCTAATAATTTTATATTTCAACTTCAATATCTCAACACTAAAAACTCATGGAAGGGCCTACCATACCATATGATTTAAAAGTCTTCCGATAGCATTATTAACAAAAGATTTATAAACAAAAATGCAAAAAGCCCTAGTTTTTAGTTTTGAGATGTTGATGTTGAAAGATAAAATTTTTAGGTGTTGACTCTCACTTTTGACGCTCACAAATTGTTTGTCATCCTTGAACATCCGATATAATGGGAGACGATCCACTGCGCTTTGTTATGTTGACCACACAATCCACTATGCTTGGGTTTATAGCTTTAACATATATAGTCCAGTGCAATTAGGTTTATACCTCGTAACCCAGCTATAATGAATGGATTTAGATGTTTCTGGATTTTTTGAATCTCTTATACTAAAAAGTAAAAAGTTTACCTTTTGAAACCTTCCGCTAATGTTTTTTTTTCAAGACCTGTCCCATGAAAATGATGCTACTTCTAGTATAGTACATTCCTTTTACAGTATAGTATATTTATTTTTTCCCTCGATAATCACTAAGTTTCTATATAAAATGTACGAAGGGACAGCAAACGTCCTTGAAAATTAGGCAGGTATAGAAAAGGGAGTACGGACTGATAGAGGGGATAGTAGAGAGCACGAGTGGGCGATGTTATTCTGCTCTGAAAACAGTTTAGTATGGTTCCAGTGCGTATGTGGAAAGTTATTTTGAATATTTTGTGCTGAAGTGATGGATTATTAAAATACTTAAATACGTGTGAAGTTGTATATGCTCATACATCATGTCTGCAGAAGTAAATAAAAAATACATTGAAGCCCATAAAAAGCAAGAAAAAAACGTGAATTTCTCTCCTCCAAAAAAAAAGATTGCGAAGTTTATCATCATTTGACTTCGATTGGAAAAAAATTTGTTTCATTTGTGGAAAGGAAGCTAGTGATGAAAATGAAAAAAATCAAAAGAAATGTTCAAGAAGAAAAATACATTTGGTTAATAATACGGAGATCAACAATTTTAGAGTTTATAAAAGAAAAAAGAGATGATTATTACCGAGAAATTTACAAGAGAATATCCGGTGCAAGGGATTTGGTAGCATTGAAAGTGCGATATCATGGGGATTGCTATCTTTCATTGAGAAATTTAGTAGCAAAAGTATCTGAAGAAGAAAAGAAGATTCATCTACAAGTATTATTGGTGGATGCAGCAATGAAACAAATATATCAGTATATATAGTGGAGTTCCTGGAGCGTTAAAAACATTAAATCCTCGGATTTCAGTTACGGTGAATGAAATTTAAAAATTCAAAATGGAATGGTAAGCTAATAATTTATAAAAAAGTTTACCTATTAAAAAATTGTGATCTTGATTTGAATGGCCGAAATTCAAAATGGCCACCCAAATTTGCCAATTGTGTTTAGGGATGGCAAAAAT
Organism: Thereva nobilitata; assembly: GCA_963855945.1. NCBI lineage: Eukaryota > Metazoa > Arthropoda > Insecta > Diptera > Therevidae > Thereva > Thereva nobilitata. Next base: position 90,113,795 of record OY979698.1, on the reverse strand, counting down.
AGTAAATATATAGATATATCGACATCGAAGCAACGTCGGTTTGAATACATCGATGTGGTCGATGTAGTAAAATAAAAACATCGATGTCCACAAACATCGTAGCTTTCCAAAATCAAATATGAGTATGTATATAGTAAATATATTATTGTCTTTATTAGATATATGGATTACGTGTATAGAACTTTTAATTTTCATTTATTGCTGGTCTCCAGTATTTTTCAGGCAGAGATCCTACAAATAGAAGCTTCGGAAGAATTTTACTACATAATCTGTTTCTAGCTTGATTGATGGTGACGCCCGCTTTAGAAATTAAACGCTCCGAAGGTACTGATCTACCGACAGACGATACAAATTGTTTAGCCAAAATATATAAATTTGGGTAAATATGTTTTGTATCTTCCCAAACTTGGAAGGGGTTTTCATGCAATTTTGATACAGTATTGCTCAAATATAATGATATTTCTTTGGTTGGGCTGCAGTCTTGCTTTTTCTTTTTTTGACATTCTTGTCGTCCATTAGGGTCATTCCACATCAAATCAACCAATTTTTAATTAATTTTGGACATCATGGACTTCAAATCACCTAATTTTTTTATATTTATTCTTCTGGTGGAAACTAAGAAAAAACCAAATTTTCTGATTTTTTAGACTTTTAATTTTTTAGTTATTAATTTTGAAAAAATCGAATATCGCAAAATTTTAACAAATTTTGAAATCTTTAAATTGCTCTAGTTTAAAAACTATTTGACATAGAAAGCTGAAACTTGCACCAATTTCTTCTGCTTTAATAAGGCTTTAATTTGATATACAACATAGTATTATTAACAAGAATAAAACTTTTTCCGCCATTTTGAAAATTTTCTTTTTGATATATCTCAAAATAATGTTTTTTCAAATTTTTGAAAAAATTATATTTTTTTGCATACACTCTTAAGGTACAAATAATGCCAAAATTTAAGATGGGACGACAATGGGATCATATTGATATAAAATTTTTTAGGTACTTGAAGAGCTAAAGGTTCAGTGAACGCAATATAAAAAAATAAATTTAGCTGCGGGGGTGCTGATACGCCCCGCTGATAATGTCACCCTTTACTAATTTGGGTATGGGGAATTCATTGAAAATAAAGCCAACCCCCTAACTTGAACGGAAAGTACCCCCAGGACAACCCTTATTACTAAAATTGAGTGTTTCGCACTTGCTTATGAAAACCCCCCCCCAAATTTTTGTGTAGAAATAGCCCGTACGGTAAGCTATTTTTTAAGCCCAAAATCAACCCTATCGGTGAAGCAGGAGCCACCTCCACAGCAGCCCCTAAAATTAAATTATTTTTTCTACTCCCAATATAAGGAACCACCACGCCAATTTTTGAAGGACATATACTGAATAGATATAAGATAATTTATAGAAACCATACCTCCCCCCTCGGGCCTAAAATATACCTAAACTTCAATTAAATAATGTAGATCACAGGCCCTAGTGGTCGGGGTGGTTTCCGATGCCCGAGGGGGTAGGTATGGTTTCTATAAATTATCTTATATCTATTAGGTATATGTCCTTCAAAAATTGGCGTGGTGGTTCCTTATATTGGGAGTAGAAAAAATAATTGAATTTTAGGGGCAGCTGTGGAGGTGGCTTCTGCCTCACCGATAGGGTTGATTTTGGGCTTAAAAAATAGCTTACCGTAAGGGCTATTTCTACACAAAAATTTGGCGGGGGGGGGGGGGGGGTGTTTTCATAAGCAAGTGCGAAACACTCAATTTTAGTAATAAGGGTTTTCCTGGGGGTACTTTCCTTTCAAAAATTTGAAAAAAACATTATTTTGAGATATGTCAAAAAGAAAATTTTCAAAATGGCGGAAAGAGTTTTATTCTTGTTAATAATACTATGTTGTATATCAAAATAAAGCCTTATTAAAGCAGAAGAAATTGGTGCAAGTTTCAGCTTTCTATGTCAAATAGTTTTTAGACTAGAGCAATTTAAAGATTTCAAAATTTGTAAAAATTTTGCGGTTTTCGATTTTTTGAAAATTTATAATTAAAAAACTAAAAGTTCAAAAAATCTGAAAATTTGGTTTTTTCTTAGTTTCCACCAGAAGAACATATATAAAAAAAATTATAACTATCGGAGGTGGTGAGGTCCAAAGCATTGGTTGATTTGATATGGAATGACCCATTAGCGTTTTATGGACGCTCCAAATGTCCAATTCCATCTCCTCAAGTTCTTCATTTTCCCAGCTTGAACTAGTACGTGCTCCTTTTTCCTCCAGATCATTGATCAATGTATTTAAATATCTTGTGATTTTTGGTAATGCATTGGGCTGTTGATGATGGATGGATTTAAATCTGGGATCCAGTATCGTGCTTAATGATAGAAGATGAGCATGTTCTACTTCTCCAAATCTTTTTTTAATTTCTGCTTCAAAAGCTGCCTTTAAACATTTTCCATTCGAGTGTTGTGGTTCAAGTTTTGCTAGGCTTTTTCTAAGACAATGAATTTGTTTAGCCTATTCTAATTTATTTTGTTATATACCGCTTGTATATATTTCTACCTAATTATTTCATACATAAACATCGAAAACAAGACTGATGACGATACATCGATGCATCGGTTTCCATACATCGATGTTATACCTTGATGTTTTCGTTTTCGATATATCGATGTTTTAAAATCATCGATGTATCATTGCCATCCCTAATTGTGTTCCGATTTCCATGAAAATCAGTATCTGGGGGTTTTTAATTAAGCAAATAACAAATTTATGTTCAGAACTTATAAATTCAAAATGGTAAGTCTTCCACCTTTTTCAATATATTCAAGTGGGTGTTCTTCGGAAGTCCGTACAACATGACAGTGCAGTACTGACCAGCTTGTAAAATCTCCTCAACGGTTGCAAGATCATTGTGTGTGACGTGTGTAAATAGGTGTAGTAAGTATGTCTGTGCCTAAAATGAAGGTATAATGTGTATTCATCAATGCTCCAATATACGTGTTCTCATATCTGAAAAAATATGTGATTGGTTTCTTACCCATAACTCGCTTAGTTTTTAAGCTATCAAGTCCTTCCAAATAGCATTTTGTAGGTTTTTTCAAGAGCTATAAACTCATATAAATTAAACTTTCTTAAACCCCTTATTTTTGAAAGGGCTTGAACAAGTTACTATTTGCGAACATATGCAAACTGTAAACGGCAATACATTACTCAATTTTTATCCAAAAAAAAAACAACCAAAATTTTCAGAAAAGCAAAACCTACGATTGTGAACCCTACAAAATTTTGCGTATCATTAATAGTTTTTGAGTTATTTTGAAGAAAAGGCAATATTTTGCAAAATTACAAAAATGCTCTCTTCACTTCAAGCTCAATTTTTTTCAAAACTGAACACTGTAAAACGGTCAAACTTCTAGAGCATATTACAAGTACATTAATAAAGTGAATTGTGAAGTGCTACCAATTATTTTCAATTGGGGTGGTAATTAGGGAGTGATTTTCACATTTATTGTCGCCGAAAAAATAGGACCAACTTTATTTTCGTCATTATTCGCTTAGTTTTAATGCTAGGGAGTTTTATAAAAAAACAAAAATAAAGGTTTTTTCAAGCACTTTAAAAAAGGTGTTATGAGTTTTTCCCGAAAAATGCATCGTTTTTTGTTTATTTCAAGTTGAAACTTTTAATTTTGGCGTTTGACAAATAAGAACCAAACTTCAACAAGCTATTACTATTTTTGTATTGGGTCTACAGACACCATAAACCCACCATTTTTTTATAAGCTACATTTTTAATAATAATAATTTTTACGCTAAAATACTTACTTTTTGAGTTATTCGCGAAAAACCGTCTGAAAACGTGGTTTTTTTGGTTGAAAAAATGTCATTTTCACTCGCGAATAACTCGAAAAGTATTGACTTTCAGAAAAAATTTTATAGAACAAAAGTTGCTTAGAATTAGCCAATCTATCTATTCCCAGGCTTATTTTCAATGAAAAAATTTTCACACCCGAGAAGAGATGGCATTCACCCGCAGGGTAAAATCACAAAAAAAATTTTGGTCAACTTTGCAATTTATAGTATAAAAAACAAAATCCCACCTCGACCACGTAAATTCACTCAGCGTAACACAAGTTTGAAACCCCCAGGCACTCCACTAGTAGAAAATAATGAAGACTATGTAGGATTTGAAAAATGTTCTTACATCAACACGATTACTATCTGAGAACCAAATTGCGGTAATTTTTAACAGGGGCGGATCCAGCCCTCAAAATAGGTTGTGGTCACAGCGACCCGAAAATCGGTCAAGTGCGAGTCGGAGTATGAACTCGCTCATGATCGATGTAGTGCATTCCTACGAAGGAGATGTTTACAAAATATATGACGTCCTGATCAAGATTTTCTACAGTGTATAGTTCCACGTGGGCAAAGCCGTGGGGCAAACACTAGTAGGTAAATTAATTAACCTGTAAAATGTTAGTTTACAAATGTGTGTTTGTTTGCACATCACAATGTCATATTTAGAGTCTAAACTATTGAACCGATTTTGATGAAATTTTTACAACTTCAAAGGATATCCAATTAAATTAACCGCTAGTATGCATGTTACATTAAATAATTTTATGTAGGTGCTTACTTAAATTACAAATTCAAGCTTACAATTTCGCGAAAACGTTGCTAATTTTATCGATATCCAGGTTCACATCTTTGTGTATATTTAGGAGAGCTACCCCGGATAATCTTTCCTATGCCATTGAGGCAAGCAAGCAACATTTTGCTCGGCGAAGGGTAGAAAACGATCTCTCTGCGGTAGCTACGATGACCGGGAGAGTTGCCAGTATTTGTAAGTACAGAAAAAACCCTTAAGGGAGTAAAACTTCCCCTAGATCAGAGTTGAATTTTGTTTTGCATTTCTTTTTGCTCCCTTTAAAATTTGGGCTTTAAAAAATTGTATAGGACAAAGAAAACGGGCAATTATCTTCGCGACCATAAAGGGTACCAATAGCATACTCAGTAGACCGGTTCTCGTTCGATTGCATAGGTCAAGCGGCATTGGACGTCGTTAGTGCTTAGTTGGGGACTCCTTGGTAAAACAACACCCGCGTTTGGAATCGTGTATGCCGATGCGGATGCATTTATAAATGTTTATGCTTGTAGCAGGAGCGGGCATGCCATGCCTGTAGCGGGAGCGTGTATACCCGTGTGGCATTCGCATTTTTTTATGTGGTAAAATCAAGCTTAGGAATCACCCTTTGTACTACTAGTTCGTCATGTCGTTCAAGTCATGGTGCAATTTCTAGTAGTAAGCTTGATTTGAAGGATAGGTTAGCGATAGGTTAGGGGTTTGCGAACGTACAAGATTTAGATGACGAAGTTGTAAAAAAATTAATGTATTACTTTTATTAAAAACTTGGATGAAAAATGAAGAATATGATGAGGTGAGGACTCCGCTAATCTTTTAACATCTCATACAGATATACAAAAACGCTATCGCTTAGTCACGATAAATCACCATGAAATATGTGTAGGCAGATCTATGGCAGAAAAAGGACAGATGAATTTGATGGTAGTTATTTATGTATCGCCGCATAAAACTTTACGCAAAATAATGTAATTCATATGTACATGAAAATCACCACTTCTGAACGTTCAATTTTACAAGGTCAAAACTTCAACGAAATCCCCAAGATTTTAAGTGGCGGTTTCAATATTATTTTTTCATTAGATACCAGGCTCGAACTTTGTGGGTGAAGAGGAAAGTGGGGGTGATGAGAGGTACCACCCCATTTCTCCTTTCAACCACAAAGTTCTTGGGAGTGAAGCGTCTAAACAGACCCAATATTGACAAAAGTACCACGCCATATGAAACCTCACTTGATGCAGTTTTTACGCGATTTTTAGACCAGTTTCAATCGAAAATATTCCAGTTATCATAAAACCTTTGCTTTGCTTTTTAGGTTTTAATGTAAATATTTGTATTTTGAAGTTGTACTTGTATCAAGTCCCTCGGTAAGCTCGTCACTATACTTCACGCATCTGTCCTTGGCCTTACTTTTCTGAAAGCGTTACTAAATATCCGACAGACCTCCGCTTGATCAATTGCATATTGTTAGCTGGTTAATATTTTAATAATTGCGGCATTTTTTGGGTAAAAAGTTTTACTTCTAAAGTGTGGTCTTAAGCACACTCATATTTTTTTTATTTTATTAAGGCATAGGATATAATATCATCAGCCTTTCAATCTCAATAGACCGTGAAAGTGTGACGTCACAAGTCTATTAGGGTTGTGGGCATGTCCATCGTGCCCACAACGGTGGATCCGCGCTTGATTTTTAATGGGTAAACTTTTTAGTTTCATTCAGAAATGAAACAGTTTATATAATTTCTAAAAAAATTCCTCGATCAAACAAAATGTGCATCGAACTTTACAAATTCACGAACACAAATCATTATTTTCAACTCATCTTTTTTTTTTGTAAAACGAAAATCTATATAAAATCCACAAAATTTGCAATCAAACCTTGTACATATTTTTTTACACGTTTCTTGTACATTTAATGCCATTTATCACTAACAGAAAGCGTTTAATTTTAGATTAATATAAACGATATCAGTAAGTGAATAAGTAGTGGTTAAAGAACAGACAGTAGATATTATCATTGCCACCCCCGTATCAAGGATAATATTTGACATAATTTTCTGTTAGAGTAGATTGTTGAAACAAATGACATTTATATATCCATGTATCATGGATCAATTTAATCATGCTTAATCTTAAGTGCTCTTAAATTCACGATAGTCGAGTCAGTTATGTTTATTCATAATCTAATCTTCAATGTTTAATCAAATTCATTTTTAGTCTTGATTAAAATAAAGCAGTAAAATGTTTTACTTTAATATCATTCGAAAAAGAAAATCAAAATATGAATAGATGTTTTTTTTTCGTGTTTCATAATACAATAAATCAAAGAAAACGAGACAAGAATTTCCAAAAAAGGATTCTCAATTTCTCTACACTATTAGCTTTGTCCTAAACAAAACAAAAAATGTTTTGTCTGACTAAAAAGGAAAACATAAAACTTTTTCCCAAATGAATCGCTGATTCAGCCACAGTTTGTCATTAATATTTTTTTTTCGCCTCAAAGATTCTTATCCTTGCTGTGTTGTAAAATAATATCGAATTTATTCCGTTAAAATACATATGTCCTTCCTACATAAAACATGACTAATAACAAATTTCGCACAAGGATCTAAGGATTTGAAACTAATGAAAATCGTTTCTTTAAAGTTTTTTTTTTTTTGTTTTCTTGTCCTTTTGCAATATTTTTTTTTCAGTTATACTTTTTAACATTAAATGAACAAAATTCATGTTTTTAGATGTCTTCGAAAATTTCATTTCTATATACGAATTTCGAAGTTAGCTCATAGACAAGTTTTCCAAGTTGTGGCTTTATTAAATGATTCTACAAATTGAATAAGTCTAATGCAACCTTTTCGTCCTTTCGTCCCAAGTTCAAGGTTATTCAGCTTTGATTATATAGTTTCGAGTTGATTACTACGGGGCAAAGTCCCAAAAGCTTTTAGAGTGTTTCCTTTCGATCTCTTCACATATGTACATTGTATGCCGCTGTCTCTAGGCCAGTATTTGTGGTTTGAGCAGCAAAAAGTTGGGTGGTATGTTGTATGTATCCTGTCCCTTTTTATGTTATCTTTCAACTTTTTGAAGTGTATTTCATAATCAATCACAGGCGATTGAATGTGTGTAACATTTCCATTTTTCTGGGTAAGTCCATAGGAAAAGCAAGTTATTAGTCATACGAATCCAACCGTTGTCCTTTGTTATTAATTCCAATTTGTAGGATTCATACATGTCCGGAATATAGCACTTTACATGGGACTAACTAGTATTACCTACTTCTGTTCCCACCATTAGCCTAAATCATCACCTTTTTTTTATGATAGAAACATTTTTTCTGTCATTGCACCTCGGTGTATGGCCGGATTTGTTTTGGCAGCATGTTACTAAGCAGCAGAATGTCCCACAGGCAGACAGACAAAAGCCGTGCCATAGTAGTGTGTTTATCACAATTGGGAATCTTCCAACCAGGATTTCAGGAGAAGAGCTATGACTATTTCAGGCTGCCCTCCAGATATACTCGTGTGTGATATACAGGCACCGATGGGGTGTGGATCGTCCTCAAATGGCAGAAATTTAGAATCGCCTGAAATCGATGCCAGGCAGTTTGAAGTGAAGTCCTTAACACAAAGCTAAATATCTATAAAAAATTTTATAATTAATTGTTCATTCATCTTTGCAGACATCTGGGGAGCCATTGGTCGACGCTTTTCAGCGTCTTGACGCTAAAATCTCCGCCTTAGAGAATATGTGCCCGGGACCTCGTTTAGCCACTGCTGAAGCCTGGGTTGAGTTTCTTCAGGGTCGATTTGATATTGAGGGTGAGGAAATGGGCGAAATTGAAATTGTCGACTCTTACGATTCACAGAAAATTGTTGAGACCGAAGTGAAGGATATCGCAAAGGTTAAAGATTCTTAAATTGATATATACTTGATCCTTTTTTTTTATTAAATCTGACTTTGATTTATAGCTATCCTTGCAGCTTGGTATTGTGTCTGATGTTAAAAAAGCAGTTGCACAAGAGGATTTCTTTGCCAATATCAGTCGTGCTGCAATTGAAATTATTTCGAGGCAATTTTATACAGAAATTTTGGATATGGCTAACATAAGAGCAAAACACTTGTTGGATAAATATAGTCAGCTTAGTGCATTGTATGCCGAACAGGATGGTTTAATTGCAACGTTTAATGGTGGTGTTTATACAACATTGCTGGAGGAGACTTTAGATACACAACTAGAATCGGCTAGAGATGTTCGTGATAAATTGGGTAGTGCTATGGAACAGTGGCGAACTTGTGCATTGTTGCTGAAAGCTAGTGCAAAATCTGCATCAAAAGCGCTAGAGGCATGGAAAAAAGTTCAGAGTAAAATGTGAGATTTATTCTAGAATATTCATAGGCTAATTAATTATAGTTGTTTAAATTCATAGTGGTTGAAAAAGTTTCGATCAATTTTAGGAAGTTTTATGTTGAAATTCAGGACAAATCCTGTATCCACAAAACTGTGAAAAGAAAAACGATGGATTATGGTGTTAACGATAATATTATAGGAGTTTATTTAATTGCAATCAAAGTTACTTATGAGTTACGCATAATAATCTTAATCACCCGTTCCTTTTATTTTATTTTGAAAGCAGTCGGTGATGTCCGAACATGGTATCAAGGACCATGACTTACGACTTTTTTCTTGGAATGTAAGGACATTGTATCAACCTGGCAGACTTAAAGTCCTAAACGAATTAAATAAATATAAAAGTGATCTAACAGCAGCGCAAGAGGTGAGGGGATTGGAAAGAGGATCCTAGAGATAAAGACGCAGAATACGAGTATATTCTATAGCTGTAATGTAGTCCGTTCAAATTAGTCAAAAAAACATGTTTTTCAGAAATTTTCCCCACAAATAAAAAACAGCCTTATAAAGGGCGAACACCGGCCGCTTGGCTTTTTAAGGGGCATATGATGGCCGTAGAGTTTTTAACCATTTTTAATGGGAGCACATAAGGCCTTACGGCGGCCAAATTTGACCAAAAATTTAAAAGGCCAAGTACTGAGCTGCAGAAACGGGCATTCGACGGGAAATTTGAGCCAAAAAAAGAATCTGCACCAAATTGTTTGTTGAGTGTGTTTTATAGGAACTTCATCATTTTCGTTATGTACAATGGTTCTTTCGATTTATCCTACTTAAAGATGTCGATGCACAAGAGAAACGAGCTCGCCAGTCGTCGTTTTGTTCTACGTGAAGTGTGTTCTGCGTGTTGATTTATATTTTAGTGGGAAATTTTGTTATTTAACGACTTGAGAAAAAAACACAACCGAAAAAAAATCAAACATTTAATTGCAGTGAAATATATTTTCTTATAGGAGGGCGAATATCCACGTTGCTGCCACTGCACCACCGTCGTATACCCGTAATAGCAACCATACGGCCGCCGTAACACCGTCGTATGGCCGTTATTGGAACTGTAAGGCCGTTGTTTCACCGTCAATCGCTCCCTGTACGGCCGTACTGTCCTGCAACGAGCCTTCTGTTAACCGCCAGATGGCCGAGGACTATGTTTCAATCACAGTCGGCATTTGCCCGTTCTAAGGCCATCATTTATTTTTACTCGGGACGTTAGGAAACTATACAAAAAAGCAACGAGTCGGTTTCAAGCCCAGAACAGCAATGTGTAAAATTAAGGAGGGGGAGATCCTGAGCACCAAATAACGAGTTCTAACTAGATGGTGCGACATGAAAGAAGTGCTAGACCTAGATGAGGAACAAAATATAGAAGAAAACATGGAACTAGCAGAAGAACTAGCGGGAGACATAATATTGCCCATATTAGAAGACGTACAGGGCGCTGTGAAAAAAAACTAAAAAACTACAGGGCAAAGATAACATTATAGAAAAGCTATTAAAACAAGGAGGTGAAAACGTAATATTTAGCCTGCATGATATCGTAACGCAAATTTGGACCCAGAAACAAATGCCATCGGTATAGATCGAGCGCATTGTGTGCCCTATTTTTTAATAATAATAATAATAAGGGTTTTCCAGTACTTAAAATGACCCCCAAAAACATATTAATAATGAAAAAACAGACTCAAAAAGTTAGTTTTTACAATCGAACGTCTGTTTTTTCATTATTAATATGTTTTTGGGGGTCATTTTAAGTACTGGAAAACCTTTTAATAGACTATGTTACTTGTACGTGATAGTTTTAAGCTCTAGAACGGTACTCTAGAACAGGGGTCTCCAAACTTTCCAGCCTTAGGGCCATACTGATTACTCCAGTATGTTCCGAGGGCCAAAACCATATTATCATTGTTGCCGGTGGTAAAAAGTGAAATAGTCCACTGATGAAAAAAAAAGTCCGAAAAAGTACGCAACGTTTAAAAAAGGCTGCAAATCGGACTAAAGTCCGCAAAACGGCAACACTGCATATTATTAATTTTCCTGTCATTATCTGTAATTTCTAGATTAGTCGTAGTCAGTTCCTATGACACTGTTGTGAAATAAAATAGTGCGTAGCTCCTTAAAACGTGTTTGTGCGTGTTTAAGTTTAAGACATCTTTGTAACAGTATTTTGATTTGAATTGTTGCTTTTCTGTGTGATTTAGTAGTATGGAAAAGAAGCGAAAAATTGATAGTGAATGCAGAAAATTCAAAGATCAGTGGAACATTCAGTATTTCGTAATTGAGTCCAGTAACAAGGCGCTATGTTTGATTTGCAATGAAAGCATAGCCGTTCTTAAGGAATATAACATTAAACGTCATTATGAAACAAAACATTTTCAAAATTACTCAAAATATACAGGAAGTTTGCGGACAGAAAAATTCGAAGCTATGAAGCGCGGATTGAAATCGCAGCAATCTTCATTTACAAAACTCAAAACTGAACAAGAGGCTGCAACTCGTGCCAGCTTTCGTGTGGCTCTTGAAATTGCGAAACGTGGAAAACCATTCACCGATGGAGAAATTATCAAAGAATGCATAATTGCAGTAGCCGAAGAAATGTGCCCTGAAAGGGTAAATTTATTAAAAGCAGTCAGTATGTCAGCAAATACTGTGGCTCGAAGGGTAGAAAACATCGCTGAAAATATATCCTCTCAACTGTTCGACAAAAATGGACATGTTGAGTGGTTTTCTTTGGCCTTGGATGAGTCAACGGATGTGTCAGACACTGCTCAAGTGTTGATTTATATTCGAGGAGTAGATAAAAGCTATGAAGTGCATGAAGAACTTCTTGATATGTATAGTATTCATGACACAACTACTGGTACAGATATTTTAAAGGAGTTGAAATGGCCATTAATCAAAAGAACCTTCGATGGAAAAACTTGAAATGTATTACAACTGATGGAGGCAAAAACATGAGTGGGAAAAATAAAGGAGTGGTCGCTTTTGTGTCAAAGGCTGTAGAAAATGACGGTGGTTCAAAACCATTAGTCTTACATTGTATCATTCATCAACAGTCTTTGTGCGGAAAATGTTTGGATATGTCTGAAGTTCTGAAACCAGTCATATCAACTGTTAATTTTATCAGATCTTTTGGGCTGAATCACCGACAATTCCGACAATTTATTGAAGAGATTGGAGAAAATGACTTACCTTATCATACTGCCGTACGTTGGCTTAGTTGTGGGAAAGTCCTTCAGCGCTTTTTTGAACTTCGAGCAGTGATCGAAATTTTTTTGAATGAAAAGCATCGCCCTCTTACTGAATTACAAAACAACGCATGGCTGTGGAAGTTAGCATTCTATGATTTGACAAAACATGTGAACGAACTGAATTTGAGATTGCAAGGAGAAAACCAGCATCTTTCTGATTTATACACTAATATCAAATCATTCCGGAAGAAATTGATACTGTTTCAATCACAACTACGAAGTAAATGTTTTTCACATTTTAAAACATGTGAAATATTCAGCCATACCACTGAGACTGAGTTTCCTATCGATTTTGCAATCGAAACTTTGAGTGCTTTGAAAATAAATTTTGATACTCGTTTCTCGGACTTTGATGCCATTGCGAATCAAATTAAGATTTTTCAGAATCCTTTTGATACTGACATTGAAACCCTAGCCGCGGAACTTCAAATGGAAATGATAGATCTACAGTGCAGTGATATAATTAAGAACAAATATCAAAACTCATCTTTGTTGGAATTTTATAAGAGTCTTCCACTGACACAATTTGATAATTTGCATAAATTTGCTCGTGGGCTGTTTTCTGTTTTTGGTACTACTTATTTGTGTGAGAAGACCTTCTCCAAAATGAAGTACACAAAAAATGTTTACAGATCTAAATTAACTGATGAGCATCTTAAATCTCTTTTAATAATTGGTACAAGTAAAATTAGTCCACAACTACAAACTATTGTAAGTGGAAAATCTCAATTACATAAATCTCATTAGTATTTCATGTCATTATGCTTGTTATAAGTTATGTTTTTATTTAAAATGTATAAAATGTTAGTTGGATTCATTTCAATAATTTGTTAGTTATTATATACTGAAGTTAAATTTTCTTTACTCATTACAATTCTGTGTTTCTTTATCCAACTTATCACAAAAACAATAACAATAAGCCTACAACAATGTTATGAGTAGTTAGCTCATGACCATATCAATGTAGATTTCATATTAATAATTATTCAACATAAAATTAGAATACTTCAGTAAACTAAATTTAATTTGCTATAAAAAATATGTTCTCTAAAAGGAGTTTTCAAGTATGCTAGCTCTCCGCGGGCCGGACAAAATTTGTCCGTGGGCCGGATGTGGCCCTCGGGCCGTAGTTTGGAGACCCCTGCTCTAGAAGAATCCGTAGACCAATAGGAGCGTTTTTAGAAGAACGCCTTTTTTTTACAAAAAGTGAAATTTTGCTGAAAGTGTTTAATATTTTGCAACAAAAATAAAATTTTTTTTCAGCTAGCAAGAAGCAATATTTATGCTAAATAACAGATATCTAAGTTGCGTTAAACAAAAGTTATTAGCAAATTAAAAAAACGTGAATTTTAACAGTTTTTTGCTTTTATCTCTATGTTTTGTGCTCTAACCTGTAACTTTATATACATCAATCGAAAGATAATTTGAATACCTATAACTTTATAATTTGATTTTTTTCGATCCGAGCTCAAGTTTTTTTGTTATTCGCAAAAAAGCGTTTTTTTTCACTTTCCGGAATTTTTTAGGTTAGGTTCGCCATGCCTAATTCGAAAACAAAAACGCTATCTTTTTTAGAATTTTTTTTCCTATATAACCATATTTTTTGTTTCCTGTTGGCAACTAACGCTAAATTTACAAGGAGCTATTGTAGATTGATTGGACTATATATGCACATAAAAAAGGAGATCAGCTAAACTGCCGTAATTATAGGGGCATAACTTTATTTAACCTAGCATATAAAGTATTATTAAATATTAAAGCAGAAGATCTACTGCAGACCCACTCATATTTTCACCCTTAGGCAAGTCCTAGAGAAGGCAAATAAATTTAACCTACATAAATATACATTCGCTAATCATAGACTTCAGAAACAAATAAAATAAAACGTGATGAATTATACAAAGCTATGGAGTAGAATTTTAGAAAAAGGACAATGAAAGAGATAATATGTAGAATAAGAATTGAAGGAGAGCTGTTGGTTATCCAACGCCACCGTACACTGATAAAAAAAATTTCTTGGCTTAAAGCACTTTTTCTTAAACCAAGCAACTCATGTTTTGGATATAACGAAAACAAAGTTGTCTCGGGATAAGAAACACTCATAGTCTTGGTTTTATTGTCTTGGATGAAGACAAAAGTTGACTTGAAGTTAAAAAAAATTACGAAACCGAAGATATTATAATTGAAAAAAATTCAAGTTCTAAAATCGGTCTTAATAGTTGTGATACATTTTTAGAGCGTGAAAGTCCGGTAAACGAAAAAAGTCCGATAAATTAAGAATTTAGTTTCTTGAGTAAAAAATTAAACAATCTTAGTTCGAGAAAGAAATATCTTGGTCGAAAAATATAAGTATTGAGCGAAGAAATACTTTTGCTTTTCCCAAGAATTTCCAGTGTCTTACTCTGAGACAGCATTCTCATGTTAAGTAAGACTGAAAAAATTTTCTACTCAAGACAATGAAACGAAAACTATCGAATTGCTGAAATCAAGACAATTTTTTTATCAGTGTAGGACTAAGACAAGGAGATGTCCTGTCGTGCTAACTATTCAACGTAGCTATGAAAAAAGTGATAAGAGACGCAGGAATTAACACCGCGGGAAGTATTTTCAACAAGTCGGTACAACTATTGGCATACGCTGATGATATCGTAATACTAGCCAGATCCGAAATAGCAATGGAAGAAGCCTTCATATCGCTATAAAGAGCTGCAGAGAAATTCGGACTAGCAATTAATGAAGATAAAACGAAATAGACTATGTGCTGTGTATCTTTAAAAGACAGAATGATCGCCAGAATATGACAACTGACACACACAACATCGAAGGAATAAAAGAATTTATATACAATTTAATGACATGACAGCAGAAGTGAAAAGGAGATTGGCGCTAGAAAATTGAAGCTACTTTGGGTTACTTGAACACATCTTAACAAGGAAGGAGGACTAAAATTAAACTATACACAGCCCTTATAAGCTCAATCTTTGGATCCGAAACCTGTACATTAAGAAGTAACAAGAACACCTCCTAGGGTGCGTCAAAAGAAAAATCCTTCGCAGTATATATGGAGGAGTGAACGAAAATGGTGTTTGGAGGAGAAGATACAATCATGAATTGTATCAGTTGTATAAAGATCCGAACTGCATTAAAACTATAAAAATTAAAAGAACTCGATGGGCAGGACATGTTCAACGTAGCAGTGATAACAGCATGTACAAATTATTGTGAAGAAAAGACCAGACAGACACAGAGATAAGATATACAAATAGCGTAGAAGAAGATCTACGAGCCCTAGGTAGAAGAAATTGTAGACTTGAAGCCAGAGACCGACAGTTCTGGAAGAGGATGTTGCAGGAAGCCAATGCCAACAACAGGCTGTGGAACTGTGGATGTGATGTCCCTAACTTAGTTTTTCATAAAACTCTGTCCTAATATTTCCATCATCACTGGCATTACAGTCCTCTGTGAGCCTGACCAATTTTTAATAAAATATTTTAGTAGTTAAAGCAGGACCGTAGCCAGAAATTTGGCCCGCGGGGGGGGGGGGCTGGAGGTAGTTAGAAATATTCGTTACGGGGGGGGGGGTTAATAGATAATTCTATTATTTATTAAAGTTAAAAGCAGCTTGCTTATTGTCAATCAAATGACGTTGATCAAAGTAAAAAATTCAAAATTTCAATTTTCGTGATTTCTTTGCTGCCATAATCTCGAGAACCTCATTCTAATCAACACCTAAGTTCGCATGGATTGCTAGTACGGCGAGTGCACTGAGTCTCTCATTACCCGTTGAGTTTGGTATGTAAGTTTTGATTCTCTTCAGTGTCGAAAATTACCTCTCAGCGTAAGAGTGTCAACACTGTTAAAAGATATTTGATTGCTCGAAATCTGCTCGAGTCCCAAAAATCCAAAACTTCCAAAACCTCGGCATCTTTCTCGAGTTCTAATAATTTTTCATACCACAATTTACATTCAGCTCTTACAGCGGATTCTGATACTCGATCATTGAAGTATATGGAGCAAGATGATCCAAGTAATCTACTTTTTCATTTGCGGTAAATCCAGGGAGAAGTATCTGTAAGCTTGAAAGGATATCATTAAGAAATTTGTCTGAAAAATTCTGAATCAGCGTATCGAGCCAAGGAATAAAAATAGCACAATGAAAGTACGCTTCAACAGAGTCTGTTTGATAATTAAAACGAGCTGTTTGCTTCAACGTGAGTCTCGGAACTTTGAGTTCCATATCGAATGCCTCTTTCGCGAGTTTTTCAGCTGCTCTAAAAATTTCGTCGAATGCATTTTTACGTTCTTCTTGAAGCGTATCCACAATTTCCTGAACATGCTTTACTGCTGATGCCAAATCACATGATTTTTCTTGCAATCGAACTGACAAACGAAGCGTGAAACTGAATAGTCTGTCACAAGACTGACGCTGAACCAGCTTTTCTAAACTGCTGCAAGTAAGCACACCGCTGTTTTTGAGATGATCCAAGATTTCCCAGAAAGGACCCCGCACTTTTACTATGGAAAATGGCTTTCGGCTAATTTTCTTGAATTTTACAGATTGATAGTTCTCAATGGGCACAAGGCCCCCTAACCCCGGGGCTAGAGGTATATAACAGATTTCTGAATGTAAAAAAATTTATGCTTGTAGTCCACCCAACGGGTACCCCAAACAACCACCCCTTTGACGGTTCAACCACCGACCATCTAAACCCTCCTCTCCTACGTCCCCTCACACACGACTGTCAGTAAAGACAAAATGCAGAGTACTCACCTTTCAATTCATTCGTTGTTGATTTTTTGAAAATTGGCCTTGTGCGCGTTTCATTCCGATTCGATTCGTTCGTAAACAATAATATCAAAAACTGGGTTGGGGTTCGCGGGTTTTAGCGATTAAAATGTTTAAAGTATCGATTTTCGGGAATTCCGAATTTGGAGTTGTGAGCATATTGGAAAATTTAATAATTACGAAACGGGAAAATTTTGAAAATGCAAATTTAGGAAATTCGAAAATGGAAATTCAAAATTTTCCGAACTCTTTGACATTCAAAATTTACAATATTGTGTCTGAGTTTCGGGGGGGGGGGCTGGGCCCTACCGCTTAAAGATTTACCTTAAGAAAATCACACAATATTACTGATTTTGATAAGAACTTTCAATAACCTTATATCGGTTTAGAAATTTAGTTTTTTGCTACCAACAATGTTTCTTTAACTAAACGAGTCTGTAGATCCCTTATGAATTTTAACGCTACGCTTACGATATATGTAATTCTATTAAATCACATTTCTTATACAATCGTATTCCTTACAACTCTATGACTTTTAATGCGGCATCTATGGTATATTACTCAATGAATCAATCCATAATATAACATCGTCATAAAAAATCGGGTTTCTTTTAGATTTGATCCAATACAATTTGATAGTATTCACAAGAATTTATAACTCTCGACCAATTTTTGCAAGAGATTTTAAAAACTCCACCAAAAAAATTACAGGAACTTTAAATTCTACCTTCAGTTTTTCTGCTTCAGTTTTTCAATTTAAAATTTTTCCCAATTAAAATTTCAGAAGTGAAAAGGATAAAATCACAAATGCCTTAGAATGTCGTCAAGCAGTACAAGCTTCTTTAATATCTTTCGAGTGTGCTCAACTATCTCTTCCAAATGTTGATCTTAAGTTCGTAACAAAACGTCAAATATTAGCAGTTCGACACGCTAATGTTTACCTACTAACCGATATCGTTGATAATATTAGGTATGTTTGTTTTTTCCTCTATCGTAAACAACTCGCTAATGTTTAGTTTTTATTTTCACAGATATTTACATACTACAAAAATATTCGATGCTTATAATAATAATTTAACAAAATCTGTTGATTGGTTGTTTGGTACGTATGCTGATAGCTTAAGGAAAGACTTTTCTGAAGCTGAAAAGAAGGTACGAATTGCTGGTAATCGATTACGTGAACATCGAATTGAAATATTTTTAGATAAGTATGATCCGCAATCGTTTAAAGCCAAGTCGAAATTTGATAATGGTTAATTGTTTTTTATATTTAAGTGTGTTTTGTTATAAAATATGAAGTGTGTTTTTTTTATTGTTATTGAAGTTTTTCAAGCTTTGACTAAAAAATATTTCGAAATGTAAACTTTAAAGATTTTTTTTGAAGTGGATAAAAATATATTTTTCGTAATGATAAAGTTTTGAAAAGAATTTTTGTTTGTTGTTTATATAATTCAGAATTAAGAAGAATATTTGGTCCTGTAAGGGTTAACTGGAACGAATTGTGTATTAGAACAAACGAAGATCTTGCAGTAATATATGTTTACTTGAGTAGACTACGATTCGGACACGTTGTACGAGCTTTTGAAGAAAGAATGCTAGATAATGCCTTGAAATATCAGGGTCAAAAACATTTCAAATATTGGATCAAAAAGTGCAATTCAACATTACAGACCTAATTCAAGGTCATTAAATGTTTTAGTGAGTCTAATCAGTTCAAAATTAAAATCCGGAGAGTCCTACTATAGGCCAGTGCAGATACATTTTAAAAAGGCAAAAATGATAAAAATTATTAATAGCATGAAAAATGTTGGAAAGTGAAGGAAATATAGCGAGCCAACCAGAAAAATAAATTCAAGTCGATCTGAGTTACGAGAGTGAAATAGGGGTAACTTTAAGGGGTGAAAAAGGTTTTTCAGGATTTCCAGCGAAACTAGACCTCCTATCAAAAAAAGTTAAATATAAGAGTTGTAGGTAATAAAAAGATCTACAACTTTTGTACAAACCATTTTTTCACATAACCTCAAATTTCCGAGAAAAATCGAAAAAACTAGTGTTTTTGTTTTTGATTTTTATCTCCATTAAAAAAAAAAATTTTCACGAAATTTTATGGAAACTTACATTTTTGTGTCCCAAAACACGCTGTAATTTTTTTGACTTAAAATATTTATTTTTACGTTTTATTTTGAATTTAAACCTAAAAATAGACCTCATTTCAGCCGAAAATGCCCATGTACAAAAACATTTTTTTCAAAAAATCTAAGGGTTTTTTCATTTGTTGAAAGGTCTAGTTTCAGATGGTGTAGAAAAAATTAACATGACTATAGAAAAATTTGCCAGGAAATGCGAAAAACTGAAAAAACTTGATTTCAAAAGGTTATTTTTCAATCATTGTTTTAAATTTTTTTTGAACTTGTTTAACGTCTCCAAAAGCTGCTTAAAAAATTCGTGAAACACTCCAAGACTCCAGCTGCCTTGTATTTTTTGCTATTTACGATTTAAAAATAAGTGTCACGCACTGATCTGCTTTTAGTATTTTGAAACACTAAGCGAAAAAAAGGGGAAAATCGTTGAAATAAAGGGTTGATACCTATGTTTGAATGGCAGATATCAAAAAAACCTGGAGACTTGACGTGTTCCAAGAAATTTTCAGGTAACTTTTGAGGGTGCTAAAAAAGTTCAGAACAAAGGACCTTAACAATATACTTTTTGAGTTACAGTGAAATATGTGGCAAATAATTGTTTTTTTTTCATATTTTTTTTACAAATAAACCCTTTTTATTTCTGTGTTTCCCATGGTACCCTATTGGTTTTATTAATTAAATGAAAGCCGAGTTCCTAAAGATTACAAAGATACCCTATTTGTGGAAATCGACCGTTGTCTCATTACCTTTTTATTCTAAATCATTAAGCTACATTTTTTTCCCATAACCAAAGTTCAAAACGACCTATCTCGAAAACGGGAAAGTCTCGAATGAAAACAAAAAAACACGTGTTTATTATTTTTTGAAAATCTTTCTGACCATACAGAAATTGACCGCCCGCAAACCCCCACTTTGAGGGGCGGGAGAATCAGAATCCGTGAAAAAAATGGGGTTTTTTTTTTCAATCGAGACTTTGTCAGAAAATTTGGTGGCACGGGTGGTTTTAAACACCCTGTATATATATATATATATCCATATATATAACATGTATATATACATATATATTAGCTTACTATGAAAAGCTACTTGCCAACTATGAAAAAAAAGGCAAAAAATTGAAATTCTTTAGTGTTTTCAAAGGCCTAAAATGGGCATTTCAAATAAAGTAACGAAGTATTGCGTATGCTCACAAGAAAGTACATAAAAAAACCTACAATTTAAAAAAAAATTTATTACAGTACGATGATTTGGCATAAAATGGCGGCAATTAAAAATTTTTTTCGAAAACTGCCAATTGTTGCCGTAAACATCGAAAGTTTTTTTTGAAATTTCAATCACGTACACTGCAAATCCAAGTGTTTAGCAGGTGTTTGGAAATAAAATACTCTAGTGTTTTATTTTTTAACGATAAAGCGTTTTAATGGTGGGCAGTGTTTACTTTTAAAACAACAGAAGCGGTTAATGCACAAAATCTAAACGCTAAAGAGTTTTATTCTTAAACACGTAAAGCGTTTAAGAGAAATTAAACGCTTAAGGTGTTGACCAAAAAATTCTAAACTAAGCACAAGTGTTTAAAAGTAAAACACTTATTCGCCAATTAAACACTTGGGAAGGTAAACACTTAGTTATGATAAAACACTTATGGGGAACTAAACGCTCTAGCGTTTTATTTTTACACGGTAAAGTGTTTAGGGATGGGAAGTGTCTCTAATGAAATCCTGGGTGATCCATTTTAGAGGTACTATTTTCAGAAATAAAAAAAATAAAATCAATCAATTTTATCGGGTAATTTTTATTATCATACAAAAAAACTTGAATTTCAAGAAACAGGGAAGTTATTATGAAAAAAAACAAAAAAAAATCACTCAATTAATATTACTTACACTATAATGCTTGAAAATAAGTTTCTATAAAACTTAAAAAATGAATAGTATAGGTTTCAAAGTGATACAGTTCAAATTATAGCCCAAAAAATGCATTTGTTAATTAACAATTGGCCAAAATACAAAAAGTTAAATATCTCGAATTCACGTCTTTCTTTTTTCTTTTCTTTCTTTTTTTAAATTAAAGGTCCCAAAATTCGCTACGAGATCTGATAAAAAACTTTTAAATTGTTTTTTCAAAAGGGCCAAAAGAATGCAATTGTTGTTATTTGAGTAATAAACAGAAGTAAAAAAAGTAACCAAAATTACATCCAAAATTATTTTAGAATATACACATTCTTCATTTTTTGGCCTTTTCTTACTTCATTTGTTGTTTTCATTTATTTAACTTAGTTTATCCTGAATTTTTTACGCCTTTGTTGACAGTTATTTTGTTAATATGAAAATAAAACCGTAAAGATGCTTAAGTATTACGAATTTAAAATTATCAGTATCACTGCAAATCTGAGTTTTTAGAAGTGTTTTATTTCAAAACGTTTAAAAAATGTCTACAATGTTAATCAAATGGGTGACGTCAAAATAAAACGTTTTAAGCGTTTTGAACTAAAACACTTTCAAAAGCTGAGATTTGCAGTGATAAGACGAAAAAATATGAGCGAGCCATACTTCCCGCAATTATGCTAACGCCCGCCAAGGGTACCATTTAGCATATTCAGTGAAGCGCATCTCGTTCTATCACGGAAGTCAAGCAATATTGGAAATGGTTTGTACTTAGTCGGGGGACCGCTTGGAAAAACGGCACTTGGGTTGGATTTTTTTTTATTTTTTCTTTGTTTTTTTTGTTTTTTTCACTTTTTGCAATGATAGTATTATGTTTTAATATAGTATTGATTAATAGTTCTATCAACATAATTTGTATTATTCATAACCAAAAACACGCTACAAACGTTTGCTAATTAAACACTTAAATGTTTACTCATTAAACGCCGCTAAGTGTTTAAATTTCGTCTACAACGATTTAAACGCTTTAAGTGTTTAGCAGCTAAACACTTGAGTTTACAGTGTTTATAGCATCAAATTACATATTTTCTAAAATTTTTATCAAAATCCGACTATTTTCCCGTTATTTATTTCATTTTTAGTAAAATAAAACAAAATTTCATACATTTTGGTTTTTTGAGGTTAGGATTCATTTTTAAAGTATTTATACCAAATCAGTTCGATAGTCTATTCATTTACGAGTATTTTCCAATTTTTTTTATTGTTCTACGACCAACAGAACTGTAGAAATTAAAAAAATAGTGTAGCAATGCACTCAAAATGCATCAAAAATTGACATTTATGCAATTTTCTCGTGCAGCGCAGGACCGATTTTGCAGAAATTTTTTTTTCGCTTTATCTTAACATATGTAAAGAAAAAAAACAAAAAAATCCAACTTCCCAACTACATGATAACTTCGCTTTTTTTTTGTTTAATTTCCCTCTACTATAGTGATTCAAATAAAAAAGAAGCACGAGTCGTACTAGTACCTTAGAAAGTATGTAGTTTAAACGATAATCAGGTGAGCAAGAATGGAAATTTCTTGTAATGGCATTGAAATTATTAAGAGACATTCTTTTGTTATCTAAATAAAGACACACGTGTACTAATTTGTTGCTCGTATTCTTATAATCTATCGACATTCTCTGAACAAAAGGATTTCTTTTCTCCGGTGATTGTTGTTCAACTTAACATCCTAATTGTAATTAATACTTATTTAAATCAACACACTTTGTGCTATTAGGCATAGACTACAGTGTGTTATATATTCATTTAAAATACAGGAAATCATCACATTTTCCTTTTGCACCTTCAATTTTTTATTTTGATTTTCAGAAATTGGTTCCTTATTAGCACTCTACTATCTGTTACAAAATACCGGGAAAAAATTATGTCATTAAGCTCTAGTTAGTATCGAAGCAATCTTATCTTAATTTCAGCATTTATTACGAAAAGATTACAAACATCTGAAAAATGATTCCTGATAAAAAAAACTACCGAAAATATAATTCCATCAGCACTTTAATAATTGAAAATGAATCGTTTTTTTTTATCTTACCAAGGTTAAGTTGTATACTATAGCATCTATATCTAACTTATCACGTTACCGGAATAACTAGAAAATAATGATAAATTATTTCTACCTCAACGAAAAAAAAAACAAAAACAATATCACTTTATCTTTTAAACCCAAGAAGATAACAAACAGAAAACTGCCATTTTGCTTGGATATTGTATGTGTGTCTCTAGAATACCCACCTGTGAGCGAATGAAATCGTCCATTGGGCCATGATTAAATCCACATTTTTGTACCCGGAATTCCTTGGCGACAGGATGAAAGACCTTCTTAACACTGTTCATGTTTTTTTCTATCTATTTTTAAAGCTTGCGTTTTTTTTTGCACTGTAATATTCACAAATTTGTGTATAAGAGAACAAATTTCAACGTTACGAAAAAAAGACACAGGAAAATGTAAAGAATTTATTTGGCACAAAAAGTTAACAATTTTCACATCATTCCTTGACAGCACCTTTTCACTTTCATTTCAAAATCAATTTTTTTTTGTTATTTATTTGTTTGGGGATAAGCTTGTACTCTTCATTTTTTTTGTAATAATAGAAACACCTTAGGTAGAGCTCTCTAATTGGGAGGACGAAACAAACTGTTTGTGTTTTTCGCATATATATAAGAACTTTTGCCAAAGCCAAAAACAAAAATCGGCAAAAAAAACGATACAAAATATTCATTCAAAAAAAACAAAACTGTCGCTAGACGTTCTCACAACTTACGTTACGAAAAAAACTAAAGTGATTTTTTGCTTGTCACCCGAAACAAAGTCATGGGAGCATGCGCGATCGCGACCATTGGTGAATTTCAACTGAAATAATACAGTCTGAAGAATAGTGTACTTGCGGCCAAATGTTATCTTGTATATTGTATTATATATATATATATATGGGCAATCATTCATTATTTTTACCCCTTTTATTTTATCGTAACGAGGAATTTGTGTGATGATAATGGAATTAAACGAAATCAATTCCTGATATTGTGCCAATTTCTGTCAATTTGTCGTGCATCGTGCGTTCTGTTCTTGGGTTTTGATCTTATGAATGATCATAGGTCATAGGCATTTTGTTGTATAGAAAGAGAGAGAGGCATTGATCTAATGTAAGTGATTGATTGAATGATAACGAGATTAACATAAATGATAAATGAGCTTTTAATTAAGCATAATTAACACTTGTTACATTATGTACAAGGAGAGCTTTTTTGGTTGTTCTCTATTTTTTTATTTTGTAATCATAGAATAAAGTGAGTTTCTTTTTGTTTTGGTGTAAGTTGAGTTTTTTGGATGTCAATGATCTTGACTGTGACATAATTTTTTGGAGTTTAAATTGTATTTATAATTATTATTTTCCCTGTAATAGAATGCATCGATTGTTTTACTAAACATTACAAATTTTTTATATTAAACTTTGAGATGCATTGGCTTGCAGCCAAACGTTCTTTCAAATCACATTTATTTATTTAGTGTTTGTATTGTTTTACGAACATCTGTAAGAGTAAATACCTTTAAATTTGTGTACTGTTATAAAACTATGCCATCTGATTGCAATTCACGTGACTGGGTGGGTGAATTGAAAATTTGGACGGTGGAAAGTTTCATATAATAATTATTTTAAGTGAAAATCGTAAACATACATCACTTTTTAACCGACTTCAAAAAAGGAGGAGGTTATCAATTCGACGCGTAGGTATTTTTTTTGTACTACGTCTGTAATGTTGTTCACTAGAGGTTGTGACCGAGAATTCTCAATTCTCGATTTCTCGAGAATTCCCAACAACTTATAGTCCAAGAGACAGAGACGAGTTTTGAAACCCATCTGTACCCCTTCCAATTTTGTTTTTAATATGTAGAGGGGATGTGGGGGGAGCCGTTTTCGACAATGGCTGACAACCTAGTTGGTCCAGGGGTGGGGGATGCGAGGGTGAAAGCTAAAATCTGCTCGTGAAATGTAAATAAATCTTGCGATCGGTTTTTCGACCACTTCCCGATATCCGGTGATGCTCAAATTTGGCACACACCTTTGGTTCTGAAGACAATGCAATATAGTATATTCAATTTTAAGGTACATCCAATATGGCGGCCACCATAGAATAGCGGAGTACTCTTTTCTTTACTACGCCCC
Organism: Thereva nobilitata; assembly: GCA_963855945.1. NCBI lineage: Eukaryota > Metazoa > Arthropoda > Insecta > Diptera > Therevidae > Thereva > Thereva nobilitata. Next base: position 90,088,474 of record OY979698.1, on the reverse strand, counting down.
TGACATGGGTTTCAAACGAAAGAGTATGACGAGTAGAATCCAATATGGCGACCACCACAAAATGGCGGATCACCTTTTTCTTTACAACCGCCGACATGGGTGTCAAATGAAAGAGAATTACGAGTAGAATACAGCAAACTATGTGACGTCTTTTTAAATCCAACATGGTGGCCACAAAATGGCGGATTGCCTTTTTCTTTACAGATTCAAATTAGAACAGATATTAGACTTTGGTCTGGGCCTGAAAGTAGTTCTGTTCCGGGCAACTAATTACGCTGCTGTGAAAAACACGAAGTGAAAAAACAAATGAAAATGAAAGGAGGGCCATTTTCTATAGCTTTTTTTAATTTAAACCTAGAAGTCTGCCATTTTGTGGCCACCATGTTGGATTTAAAAAGCCCAATTCATCGCAGCTATTGGCAAAACGGTTTATTTCCAATTATTGCCAGATTCTCGAGAACCAAGAGCCAAGCTTAGCTTAGGTTCTACCCTACCGACTTCCAGAGTTATGATTCATCAAAGACTAAATTTTGTTTTTGTTAACAAAAACATCAATTTCAACGGCCCATTTTCTCCAAAAAATACGTAGTTAACCAATATTTTTTTTCCAAAATTAAAAAGCTTGGACAATTTCCTATGAATTGTTCGGACAATTTTTGCGTTACGACATTTACTGGTGAAGATATTTGCAAATTTTGATGTTAAAATTGACTTTATTTGGTACTTTTCGACAAAGCTTAGGTGAAAAAAAGTATCTACTAAAAAGCACAAAATAAGGATTAACTTCAAAAGTAAAGGCCGTAGCACAAAATTGTTTGGACATTATTCATAAGAAATTTTCCAAGCTATCTAATTTTGGGGAAAAAAATTATAACGTATTTTTTGGAGAAAAAGGTGGTTTTAGTTGAAATTTTTGCAAATTTTTTTTTTTGACGACATCTAACTCTGGAAGTTGGAACCGTCTACGTACACTGTCTACTTTATTCGTGTGAATAGGTCATACGGTTGCAAAACTACGATATTATATGTAAAACTCTAACAAAATAATTTAAAAACGCCCTAGCGGCTAAATCGTTACGACTATCCCCACCCACCTCCATACGATGTTCGTTAAATCAAAACCTAACAGCCGGCCGCTTTGACTTCTACATAAAAAACCCCCGGTATTTTAGGCATATGTATGGAAAAAATCTCCTGCACTCAAAGGGTTAATTATCAGAATTTCTCGAAAATTCTCGAGAATTCTCAACAAAAACAATTTTTTTTTCTCAATTTCTCGAGAAGTTGAATTTATCGAGAAATCACAACCTCTAGTTCTCACGTCATGGTGCAATGTCTTGATCGAAGGTTTGATTACGGCTGTGTTATGGCTTCTGTTTAGGTATGAATTCGTGGTCTGTAGCCTGTGTGAAAAGTGAGGCTGTAGGCATAGGGAATGAACCGCGCGGGCTAATCTGGAGTTGCGGGTAAAAGATTTCCGTGGAGGCAGGAGAGCGTTTGATACGATAGTACGAACAATCGCTATGATAATAGTGACAAAATTTTATCAAGGCCTATGGTGGCTCAAACAGTCGATGGTGGAGGAAATAATGCAGTTGTATTCGAGTAGAGGCCGAATGTAGGACTTGAAGATTATAGCCCTGGTCGATGGCCGAAGGAGCAATTTATATCTCTTAAGAAATCCCAGGCACTGAGAAGCCCTTTTGGCGATTTGGAATATGAGCCTAACATGTTGAGCGATAAATCAGCCATTAGTTTTACATCGTTCCCTGATACGATTGGGGAGGCATGGCAGATTTTGTCAAGTCTGCCTAATTGCTGGCTTATGCAGATGACATTGACATCATTGGTAGAGCATCAAAAGATGCACAGGATGCTTTCTCCCAGATTGAGGGGGCGGCACGAAAGCTCGGACTGCACATCAATGAAAGCAAAATAAAGTACATGGTGACCCCATCTGAAAGAGTACATAACATTAGTCACACAATCAAGGTAGAGGAACGCGAATTTGAACCAGTAAAATAATTTACCCACTTTGGGTCAATAGTAGCACACAGCTCTTCAAATCCAAGGATCGAAACTGTCAAAATTGCCAAATTACTGGTATATAAGACGACATATGAGTCGCAGGCGACTTAGTAAAAAGTATTCTTATCCTCTTAGCCCCATGATACACGAGTCAATTGCCGCGGTTACATGACACACTCAACACGAACTGAGTACAATTTTCGGTTCGGTTTGTGTCATGTAACAGCAACCGAAACCGAAAAAATTGTGCCGAATGTGTTCTTAGTGGGTTCGCAAGTTTTTGCTTGGTTCGGTACAATTTTCGGTCGGAGTGTAATGTAACTAACGACTGAAAAATGAACCAAAAATTGAGGTTATGTGCATGTTTTGTTATTATCTACAAAAGTGTTTAGTGCTAGGAAGTTAGTTATTTTTTTTTGATAATATTAAAAGAAATATTATAAAATTGAACATGTCAAAACGTAATACATTCATTCATTCACTTTTATTTAATCAAACCAAAATTACCAATCGTGGATACGGACAAATGAATTGAATACGTCTACAATATTCTGAAAGAAATCGTTTTATTTTTTTATTGGTATCAAAATGGGTAGGAAATAAACAATAAAAAACAAATTGAAAAAACCTTGTTGATCAATTCTGAACCGATTGCTTAGAGAGCTTCAGGATACACTATGTTCAATATTCTTCCATTTGGGGCTAAGATGTGAAGATTTTCAAATTTAGCAACTCTTGAACAACCTAAATACATACATCTGACCGTGAAATGAAAGTTGTGATCATAGATTCGTTATTTGCTACCTTAAAAAGCCCCATATACTTATTTTCATCGGAATCGGAACACAATTGGCAAATTCCTCGGCCATATTGGCGCAGACATTTTAAAATTATAAGTTTTGACCACAAATTCGTTATTCACGACCTTAAAAACCCCTAGCTATCCATTTTTATTAAAATCGGAGTACAATTGGCAAATTCAACCATATTTGTGCGGCCGTTTTAAATTTCGGTCATATTTCAGCGACCATTTTGAAAGTGAACAATAAAATTCTTTGATTCTTCATCTATGTCATGGTATATTTGTTTTTTCGATATAAACAATAGTTTTTGAGCTGCAACTCAAAACTGTATGCCATAATTTCGTTATCATCGGTTTTTTGTGATGGCAGCAAACTTAAAGACGTATTCACGTCAAAACTAAATTTCAGTGTGTCATATAACACTCGACCGAAACTACAAAATCAGATCGAGTTAAGTTCGGTTTACTTTCGGTTTGTCATGTAACTTCCATAAATGCTTTGACTCAATATCTACGTCAAAACTGTCCGTTTATTGAGCATAGGTGATGCACGTTTCAAGTCGTTTCACTCAATTTCTTGTGTTTTATATGTGTAGACGACACAGTGTACTGTGATTTCTCTCAATTTTTGCAAGCTTTATATTAACTTCGTTTTTTGTGTGGGACAAATCTTGCAATCGATTTTTCGACTACTTCCCGATATCCGCTGATGCTCAAATTTGACACAAACCTTTGGTTCTGAAGACAATGCAATATAGTATATTCAATTTTATGGTACATCCAATATGGCGGCCACAAATGGCGGATTACCGTTTACAACCTCTCCCCAACATGGGTATCAAATGAAAGGGTATGACGATTAGAATACAGCCAAGCTATGTGACATCATTTTAAACCCAATATGGCGGCTACCCTAAAATGGCGGGCTACCTTTTTATTTACAACCTCCCGACTTGGGTATCAAATGAAAGAGAATGACGAATAGACTACAGTAAGCTATGTGACGTCATCTTAAATCCAATATGGCGGCCACCACAAAAAGGCGGATTACCTTTTTCTTTCCAATCGCCCGACATTGGTATCAAATGAAAGAGTATGACGAGTAGAATACAGTAAGGTATGTGACGTAATTTTAAAGCCAATATGGCGGCCACCAAACAACCCCTCGATATGGGTATCTAATGAAGGGTTATGATTAGTAGAATACAATTAGCTGTGTTAGTAATATATGTGACGGCATCTTAAATCCAATAAGGCGGCCACCACAAAAGGCGCATGAGAATTTAAAACAAGCTTTTATTAGATAAACTAACTAAGTTTTTAAATATGCGTTAATAAGATGAACTAAAAAGTATAAAATAATTTTTTTTAATCCACCTGTATGTAACTACAAGTAAAAGCTTGGGGCGTTCCGTTAACAAATGTTTCAGATATTATAACAAAAATTAAAAAAATATTATGATTTAACTATTAAATACAAAAATTAAATAGGATAGAGTTTGATAAAGCTCCCCCGCTTTTACTTACAGTTACACACAGGTGGATTAAAAAAAATTATTTTATACTTTTTAGTTCATCTTATTAACGCATATTTAAAAACTTAGTTAGTTTATCTAATAAAAGCTTGTTTTAAAATTTTTTTTTATTTTTTTTTATATGTGTATGTACATACATAACTTCAAAAAAGTTTTACCTTAAAAAATAATTGACTGATAAAATGTATTTTTTCCCGTGTTGTTTCAAAATTCACTTTGTCACAAACACACATAAACATTTTTCAAGCAACATAGGCGGAAAAATAGAAACTGATTCTATTTTCGCTCAATCGCGCACACTTTCACTCAGCCACCTCCCTTGGCCCTTCAAACTAAATAAATTTTTGTTAAAAAAAATAAGAAATAACATTACGATAATTTTTCTCTTTTAAATTACTTTTTTTCAACAATTACAAATGTTTATGTTAAAAAATTCAAGGTTTTCTGTTCAACAAATTCCGGGGCTTATGAGGAAAGAGAAAGAAATAAAAATCACTATACCCATCTATTTTTTGGAAATATTCTGACATTCAAAGGAAAAAAATGAAATTAGGTATGACAACTTTAAGACCGAGCAACCGTTGCGGCTGTTTTTTTATAAATTGCGCTTAAAAAAAAAAGATTAGATTTTTAAGAAAATGGAAAAGTGTGCAGTTTTTGAATGTCAAATTTCATTTTTTCAAGTTGGGCACTATCATAACCTTCTATATAGAAAGCCATGAACACCAGTTGTGTATGTGTTAGTCGGTGGTCCAGGTGCCATATTCGTTTCCTGTCAAATTGTATGGAAAAGTGAATGTGAGAATTGTTTTTTTTGTTTCTTTAGTGAAATAATTACATATATAAAAAGAAAGTTATTAACTCAATATGCATGAAAACAATTAAATTAAAACGTTGTCATAGACGTGATATCTAAAAATTATGAATTTTAGTGCGATTTTAGTGTTTTTTTTAATGTCTTACAGTGGGCCTTAGTACAAAAAAAAAGAAACTACATATTATATTCATGTAAACCTCATGTGATTTGATTAAAAAAATTAAAAAACATTGAGTGATTAAGTGTGTTAATTGTAAAGGTGGCCACTTTATTTACATTCGCGGTGGTTTTGTCGTGCTTCTTTAGGATAAAAATGTTCATGTTGTGCGGTGGTAATTATTAAAAATATAAGTGCTGAAAAATGTGAAAGGAAGTGCTAAAGTTATTGTTTTGATTGCCATTTAAATTGGGGCATATTTAGTGCATTTATGTATAAATATTTAATCTTGGATATAAAAACATTCTAGACTGTTGATATAGCAGTAATCGGCAAAATCTGTAATGGCTTCATATCCAAGATAAAATCTTTATAAATGCACTGCACTTTCTTTCAAATTTTTCAGCACTTATATTTCTAATAATTATACCATAATGAAGATATTAATCACTTTTGAATCACTGGTAATTCGATTACCACCGCACAACATGAAAAACTCAACAATTTTCCTAATGAAACACGACAAAACCACCGCGAATGTAAACAAAGTGGCCACCTTTACAATTAACAAACAATCTTACTTAATGTTTTTTTATTTTTTTTAATCAAATCACATGAGGTTTACATGAATATATGTAGTTTCTTTTTTTGTACTAAGGCCCACTGTAAGACATTAAAAAAAACACTAAAATCGCACTAAAATTCATAATTTTTAGATATCACTTCTATGACAACGTTTTAATTTAATTGTTTTCATGCATATTGAGTTAATAACTTTCTTTTTATATATGTAATTATTTCACTAAAGAAACAAAAAAAAACAATTCTCACATCCACTTTTCCATACAATTTGACAGGAAACGAATATGGCAGCTGGACCACCGAATTGCTTACATGTATGTGTGAGCATGTCATGTTCATGGCTTTCTATATAGAAGGTTATGGCACTACCTGATTTTGTTTCTATCAGTGAATGCACTGAACCAAGACTCTCGTAACTACAGGCCTGGAAGCAGACTTTTTGGTTGTGTCTGTGCCGCGCCAAAATAGTCTGACAGGTGTTGAATTAACATGGCCGAAGCCGTACGAAGCAATTTTTTAATTTTGTTTTTGTAATAAAAAGTGGTAAAATATTGCATTTTATCACTTTTTACTGCACACGGATTATCAGTGATAAGTTATTTAGTGATCTGAGTCCATAAATTAAAAAAAATTAGTGTTTAAGTGTATTTTAAGAGTGTTAATTGATTAGGTGACCATTTTTGTTTACATTCGCGGTGGTTTTTTCGTGTTAATTTAGGGAAAAAATGTTGAATTTGTGTAGTAACGGAATTAAAAGTGAATTTAAAATAGTTAAAAATTATTATAGAAGAGTTATTAAAAACATAAGTGCAAGTACTACCACACAACATGAATAACAATAGCTTTTTCACTTTTCCTTCACATTTTTCTGCACTTATGTTTTTAAAAACTATTCTATAACAGTCTTTAATCACTTAAAAAGCACTTTTATTATATTACTACACAAATTCAACATTTTTTCCCTAAATTAACACGAAAAAACCACCAAAATGGTCACCTAATCAATTAACACTCTTAAAATACACTTAATCACTCAATTCTTTTTAATTTTTTTTATTAAATCACTAAAGCACTAATCACTGATAATCCATGTGCACCAAAAAGTGATAATATACAATATTTTAACACTTTTTAGTGCAAAAAACAAGTTAAAAAATTGCTTCGTACGGCCTTCGGCCATGTTAATTCCACAACTGTCAAAAGATTTTTGGCCCGACTTCAGCTATGTTAGTGTTAGTCGGCCCGACTGCTCCCAGGCCTGTAGTTGCGACGGTCTTGACTGAACTCATAACACGAAATTTAGCAAAATTTGAGTTCAGTGACAAAAGAGGCTTACGTTATCGATGAGCGAGAGGACTATACTTTTTGGGTCCTTGAATTTGTATAGAAATATTTCAGATGAACAGTCCATTATATTATATGAGTCAATACCAAACTCGAGGTGGAAGACAATTCCGGAGACTCGACAACTACGACATCTACGAGCGCTTTCGCGACATAGATGTTGTGAAGAAAATCAATCTCGATCACTGACATATAGAAATGGACTGCTGAGTGCTGATTGACAATTTTCAATGGCACCATTTTTCTCTAGAAGTAGAAAACCTTTTTTATGTAAACAAAAAAAATTTCTTCGAGTTTAGGAGAATATAACTAATAAGATGTCTGTTATAATCTGGGATGGCAAATGTACGTGATTTTCGAGTTTTGGACATAATTGTAAATAATGTAAATAACTATGTTTTTGTAAAAAACTCCCAAACCTGCAAAAATAAATAGCACAACTGTGCTAAACAGTGTATTTATGTTATTGATCACGTTCTATGGTCAATTTACATTGTTAGTGCACAGACGAACTGTGTAAGCAAAGAATATAGAAGGAAAAATGACCGTAAGAGCGTTTTGCATGCTAGCGGTTCATGTAACATGCTATCTGTCCCCCTCCGTACCATAATGATTGCCATCCATACATTGGACCTTATTGTTGAAACCCCCGGCTTGAAAGTGAATGCGAATTTGACAGAGTCTGATTGTTGAAAGTGGGAAGTGTGGGAAAGTGAATGAGAATATGACAATTTAAGATTTTCGAAAATGAATGTTGAACTAAAAAACCACTTGTTTGGAGTTGTGTACTAATTGCGAACTTTCATTCTATTGCCATTTGAATTTCAAAAATGAAATATGTCACTTCATATGGCAATTCCGCCCGTCGGATTGAACAATCGCAGCGACAAGTGAAAGTGAAAGCGGCGGGAATACCAAATCCGCCGGATTCACCAATCAACCCCACTATGCTGCTCAACAAGGTCACGAGAAGCTGTCTAAATTAGCGATAAAGTTTTTGAAAATTCCGGCATCAACAGCGCATTTCGAGCGGCTTTTTTCCAATACGGGGATACGTTCAGTCAGAATAACATCCCAAACAAACTTTCGGTGGAAACATCAAAGAAAAACTTGGGCATTTATTTTACTTTGCCTTTGACTTTTGTCTTTTACATTTTTTACAAAATCCATGTAGAGAACTCCAATTTTTTCATGCAATTTACGTCATGTAATTTACGTAAATGAAATGTAGATGACATGGCTGAGTTTTTTACGTGCCATCCCAGGTTATAATTGATAGAAATAAATTTCCATCATTATTTTTTATTTTAGTAGCATTTTCTTAAATAAATGTATTTGATTTAAATATGTGAGAGTTGTTTCCCCCTGTTTAACGAACTTTTAAAAATAACGCAAGAGAGAGAAAGAAGATAAAACTCTATACCTGTCTATTTTTTTCTAATTATGTTGATATCGCTGACTTGCACTGCACTCCTTTTTATACGCTTTATATTAGCTTGACCTGTATGTTGTATGTTATATGTTGTATGTTTCATGTAAACAAATCTTGCAACTTGATTTTGACCCACTTCCAGGTAACGGATCAACTTGAAATTTTGCACATATGTATAGTTCGCGTGACAATGCAATCTGACCATTTTGTAAAAAAATCAAGATGGCGGTTCCAATACGGCGGCCGAATTTTGCAATTTTACTCCCCGGCCCCCGACATGGGTATCAAATGAAAGAGTCTTACAAGTAGAATACAATTAGCTATGTGGCGTTATACAAAATACAAAATCGCGGCCAACAAAAAATGGCGGACTACCTTTTTCTTTACAACTCACCCGATATGGGTATCAAATGAAAGGAAATGACAAGTAGAATACTATTAGCTCTGTGGCGTCATTCAAAATTCAAAATGGCCGTCAACACAAAATGGCGGACTACCTTTTCCTTTACAACACCCTCGGTATGGGTATCAAATGAAAGGGTCTGACAATTAGAATATAGAACTGTGTGGCGTGATTCCAAATTCAAAATGACGGTCCACACAAAATGGTTCTTTACCTTTTTCTTTACAACGCCCTCGGTATTGGTATCAAATGAAAGCGTACGACGAGTATAGTTACAGTAAACTGTGTGACGTCATTTTAAATCCAATATGGCAGTCTCTACAAAATGACGATAAACTAAAAAATAGAAAATAAAAAATACATAGTTTAAAAAACTAAAAAATACGCTTTGATTTTAAAATTAACTAAAAAGTAAAAAATAATTTTGAATGTAAAGTTTTTATTGCTCCAGCCAGAATATACAAACAACCTACCTTTTACATTTTACATTTCGAAAGGTAGGTTGTTTGTATATTCTGGCTGGAGCAATAAAAAGGTTACATTCAAAATTATTTTTTTCTTTTTAGTTCATTTTAAAATCAAAGCGTATTTTTAGTTTTTTAAACTATATATTTTTTTTATTTTAAAATCGATTAAAGTTCACAATAGTATTTGGTTCCATTTTTTTGTATGGGATTTTGGTTAGTTAGCAGTCCATTTCTATATGTCAGTAATCTCGATAGACTCCGAAGGGCAGAGCATATAGCTCGTATTAGAGTAGTAGTAGAAGATGAACTTGCTCGGAAAGTTCTCTGCGCTAAGAGCTATGGCGTGCGACAGCGAAGGAAACCCAGGCTTCGTTGGAAGGACGGCGTATACCAGGACCCCCGAAGCTTAGAGATGCCAAACTGGATGACATCGGCTCAGAATCAGAACTGCTAGAGAGAACAGTGGCACTAAGTAGTATAATCTTAAAAAACACTTTCCTAGGTTCGACCACCCGTTACCAGATGGTTTTTTTGTGGTATATTCTTATCCAAATTATTGGTTGATAACTTCAACGATTCATCAAAAACTTAAGTAAATTTTGATCTCAATATACGTATGGATCCGTTAATTGATAATCTAAGAAAAATCATTCCTCTTCTCCTAAGATAAAAGTTTTTGCTGATTGATGCCTCTATCATCATATGAAATTAATCTCTGGAAATATATAGGCCAAGGCTAAAGGATTATTGCGTAGGAAGGACTATCATAATGAAATTCTAATGCATGTGGTGTAATACGCTTAGCAATTAGGAAGATTTCCTCTTGGTGTCGTGCCAGAGTCATAACATATGTATGTATGTACACAAATCACTTGCATATAAGATATATAATGTACATTGGTCATTACTTAATTAAATTTCCGGATTAGTCGACTTTTATCTTCCCTGCAAATCTACATTTCTATACACAATTCCTTATTTTAAGACAAATAAATCTTTTATAATATTGAAGAAAGGGTAAAAGGCAATCATCTGTCTCAATAACTCGGGAAGAGTTTTGTTCATATTTAAAAGGAGCTCGACCAATTCTCCTCAAAGGACGGTAAATGCTGTATAAATGCTGCAAATAAAAAAAATTCACCCACTCACTCTCGAAATTCCGGAAACTTAATTCTCTGATTTCGATTTTCTACGCATCTGCCAGCTGCCAGTGTATATGGTAAAGGGAGTTTTATGACGTCAAAACTGGCATTTACAGCATTCTGATAACGAAGCTATATCCCATAATCCATGCGAAAAAGAAAATGAGATTTACGTGCACATCGAGCAGAATACACGTACTTACACCATACACTTGCCAACCCCCTTTTGAGAGCACACGGGCATCGACACTAGAGATAGAGGGGCTGGAGGGAGAGTCAAACTTTTAAGCAATCCAAACATTAATTAATCATCAGTGCTCCCAACTCGGTTTATCTATCATTCAAAGGCCCCAAGAGCCGCTAGACCGGAGAAAGTAGGAGCTTTCAAGTAGATTCCGGCGAAACTTGGATATTTTCAGTAGAGAGACTTCGCTTCAAACTAAGTTCTTTTTTGTTCTTGCTGCTGTTATAATTTCGACGTGATTAAATGCGAAAATAAATAAAAGTCAATAGGGCAGTTCCCATGGTAATTGGGAGATTGCTAGTCTCGTGTGTAGTAGAATTTATTATATTTCTTGATATATTGGGCGGAATCCACTGTGGGTGGGATTTTGGGGATGTAGAGTCCTTGTTCTCTACATAATAAAAAATCACTATCTTTGACTCAGTTGAACTTGAAACGCTTTGGAAATCCTCATACAATTTTTTTTTTGAAAATAGGCAGTTGTATCATATCCAATCTTCAGTGGATAAGAGGCAAATTCTCGCAAAAAGTCACCAGATGACCCGTCACGGTGGACACAAAGAAATGAAGTCGCAAAAGGATACGATTGAAATTCTGAAGGACTAAACTTAGGGATAGCCTGAAAGTTTTATATGTCTTATGACGTCAAACTTTGATGGAAGGATGAGCTATAAAAAGTTTCTTTTCGAAGAGAAAAGGTTTTTTTTAGGGATTTTCTGATTTTATTTCGTACAAATCGTTTCCATCCCATATCAGTCCAGTGACAAGTAAGTATAAATAATTATCTCTATTTTTTAAGTGCGCAACATCAAATTATGTATTTTTTCTTTTTTAGTGATGACGGTCCCCTAAAATTGGAATATCTTCGCGAAAAGATAATGTATTTGGCCTCACATTTCAGGCGGATGGATTATTATCTGAAATCTTAATTAGCCAAAAAGTCTGAAGAAATTTTTTTTTTGAAATACTAATTATTAAGGTGTCCATCCAGCCAAGGAATCCATCTAGCATGGTAACTACTAACCTACAAAGCCACACTTTTCAAAATTACTTACTTACTGTGGTTACATCTGTCACCCTTTGTGTATCAGGGTGGAACACTCGCATTTCATCATGGAATCATTGGTTTAAATTAAATGCCTGCGGATTCCCCGAAAAGTCTTCATGTTTCAGCTACCAAAAAAAAAAGAAAAACAAATGATAACAAAAATAATGACCATAATAATCCATTCGTTATACTGAAATCTTTTATCCCAAAAAAACTGTCCTTATGTAATCAAATAATCAGCATTACTATACTTCATTCCCAAACACAATAATTAGAGACCTTTGATCTTTGTTAATCCAGAAACTCTGCTAGTAGTAATCAAAGAGTTGCACGTGAACATTGTTATGTGATTTGATTAATTTTCTTGTAACAAGCAAACAGACAGTTACAGACAATCTGGATGCCGCCGTTGTATGGATCCAGCACGAATGAGGTGGAAACTGAGGTACATTTGTGATATAGTGCTGTTAAAATGGACATAAACTATGGCTAATTACTCTGGGACAGCAAAAAAAAACTATTTGTTTTATTTTTCTTTATGGTGCATTTTGTGTGAAAGTGTTATCTGTTGTCAAGATTAAAAATCTCATAATTGTGGGATTTTGTATATCGTGGGATTTATTAGCTTTCTTCTCAGAAGAAGTTTTTTGTTTATATTTCTTTATTATTTTTTTTAAACAAATAATGCTGCCACCATATGGAGCAAAAATGAGGGCTTGTAGGTTTCACTTTTATAAACAGATCTTTGTACATACATCTTGTAAAAGCGACCGAGCAGGTAAAGTTTGCTTAGGGTTTATCCATAAAATACGTGAGGTGTTTAGGGGGGGAGGACGTTGAGCCGAATCTCACCGGGGGAGGGAGGGGTCTCGGAAAATATCACGTAATTTTTTTCCCGCAAGAAACAGTGTAAAATTACGAGAAAACTGGGTTAAATTAGGGATGGACGATATGCATCGATGTATCGGAAACATTCGATGTATAGACACGATGCATCGAACTGAACCGATGTTTTATTAATGCTTCGATATATTCAATGCATCGATGTTTTTTATCCGATGCATCGAATGGGAATATGCTTTGATTTCGTTCAGTATTCATGTACGCGAGTCGAAAATTCAACTCAATCTCAACTCAATTTTTCAAGGTAACTGCTAGAGTATCACGCTCACGTATAAATCTGGATACAGAATTGAGCGGTCATAAGAGCGCATCAGCACCGGGAAATGCCAAATGATACAAAATGGTAGAGCGTGCACTCTGTTCAGCATAATCAGGTTGTGTGTAATCTAATTAATTTTGACGTTTATGCCAGGTTTATATTTGTAAGTACTTTCACGAACGCCGCTTTCATGTGTCTCTACTTGCAACGAAATACAGTGTTTACATGGCGTAAGTGAAGACGAAAGTTCTACTTTCGTGTCAAAAACGCCTTACTTTCTCGTAAGTTCTTGCAAATGTAAACCTTACATTATCAGCGCTGATGTACTTTCATGGCCGCTCAATTCTGTTTGCAGCTTAAGTTGGAAGGTGCGCGGGAACTGCACTGCAAGTACCCTCACGGATTTCTTGTCACGGTCACTGTCGTAAACATGCGCGAGCATGTTCGTATAACGTGAGTTTGTTTAACTGTATGACCTGTGACTGCATAAACTTTCATATTTGCGTATTTTTAAGACATAAAACTTGTGGGTAGAAGACATCGATGTATTTTGCGATGCATCGTCGTAACATCGATGCCACAGAACGATGCATTGCATCGAAAAAAACATCGATGTTTTTTCTTAATGTCCACCCCTAGGTTAAATTAATAGTACAGATAAATTAAGGGGTTATATCTATGTGAAAAATTTTTTTTTTCGATTTTTTTTTATTGGCTAAAAGTATGCCAAAACATTCCTAGAATTGGAATAAAAAAAGGTCAAATACTAATATACTTCAGATAATTTTTGAGAATTAATTTTCTGAAGCAACTCCAACGCTCGAAAAACGTAAAATTTGCTCTTTTCAGCGGTTCTTGATTTTTTGAATTCGGCGGTCGTAAATTAAATTATTACTTATCGATCATCCTAGCATCAAGGAAAGACGAGGATGAGCAATGTACGGCCTTGGAAGGTCAACTGTATGGTGCTGGCATAGCAGAGTAAAGGTAAAAAAATTTATATGTAGGAAATAATTGAAATTTCACAGATCTACAACGTTTTAAAACTTCAAACGCGTTTTTCTCGAAACCATGTTTGTGAAATCGGCCGGACACCAAACTCCGTCAGTTTTCATTCGATTGACTTGAAATTTTAACTGTAGCTTCTTAATATGATTATCTAGTGAAGTACACACGTTTTTTGCGATTGTTTAACAAGAAAAAAAATTATAAACAATTTAAATCGATTTTTTTCGTCAAAAAAACGATTTTTTTTAAACCGACGCTATTTTGCGAAAAAAATTCTAAAAATATAATCGTGGGTACCAAGGGCGTCGCCAGCCAATCCGCCAGAGGGGGGCAAGATGATAGAGGTTGGGAAAAATATGAATGAACAATAAATAAAATTTGTGAAGAAATATTTTTATTAGTAGAAAATCAAAAAAAGAAACTTAATTAAAACATAATCTACGCGGGTTTTTAGCGAAGTTCACGACCACTTCATTATTAAAATGGTCTAGGTTGTCATCATTGCTAGACCATTGAGGCGACTTTCAAGCATAGTGCTTCTTAGCCAGGTTTTTATTCTTCTTAAGCTACTAAAGGATCGGTCCACAGTACCTACACGTTGTGCACGGTTGAGCAATTACTCAAAAGCAGAAATGGAACGCAGCTATTATTAAAGACCTCTTCCAGAATTCTGAAGGGCATCCTGCTGGTTGCTTCGATGACGTTGTTTCCCAATGATATGTGGCAGTGGCACTGATGTCATGTCCTTCTCCATTCCGACTTTTTCCGCAATGACAGTAGCATCTCTTATAATTTCTTCCGTGACTTTTTCGGGATCGTCACGGTGGCTTTTGAGCAGTTACAAAATACACTTTATGTTCTGCGAAGTCTGGCCTGCGCCCAAAGCTGTGGACTAGATCATGTTTACAACGGGCTCCATCAAAGCCGGGTATTTGGCTATCAAAGTAACGCTAAGAATAAACGAAATTCTGGAGCCAGCCGCATGGAGGTGAAATGCATTTTTTTGAGTCGCACTATTTCCTTCTCGCGATAAGGTTTCTAAGGCTCCCATTATAACCGGAAAATTCTCCTTAAAAACTATGACAGTTTTGTGTTTTTCGCTCCACCTTGTTTCCCACAGTTTGGAAATAAAGTATCTATTAACTTTCTTCTCAAAACTGATTCACGAAAAAAATTAATAATACCTTTGCTGGTTCCCACGGTGTTTCGAATTTCAGGCAGAGTATTGAGATTCAGTTTGTGGGAAGACCAATGAAAGAACAAAGCTTTGGTGTATTTTTGGCGCAAAATTGCTTCAACACCACCTTCCTTTCCGGATATCGTCGAACAACCGTCAAATCCCAAACCGACACATTTCTCTGGACTAAGATCTTCTATTGTTAAAAACTCATTGATAGTCTGTGCAGTACATTTCGCATCCAGAGCTTTCAGCTGAACAAATCCTGGACTTCGTTGGTTTCCTTATGGAAATATCGCAGTCCAACTGATAATTGTTCAGTTCCAGAAATGTCAACTGTCTCGTCTGCTAATATACTATATGCTTCTGCTTGTTTTACTAATTTTCTAATGTCCATATTATGTTCCTAACAACCTTAACTCTCTAGTTTGGATACCTATGAACTGATTCTTTTCTTTTATATTACGAGCTAACTCTCCCTAACGAATAAGAAAGCTCAGCACTGAACCGAACTGTCGTGAGTCGCTTACATCTACCTCCGCCATCCTTAGGACGCTTGACCCTTTGACTGTTTTTATACGAGCCCACTGTCCAATCATCAAAGAATGGCTGTAATCGATAATTCTGTTTTGAATCGTTAAATCTCTCACCATCTTCTCTATAAACCACGTACGTTTTCAGTCATTTGACTAGATTTTTTCAATCTAGGGGGGGGGGGCAGCTGCCCCTACCTGCCCCCCCTTGACGACGCCCTTGGTGGGTACTTCACTAGCAAAACTCATGAAGATAATGAAAAAATTTTTTTTATTGTTCCAGATGCTGATGGGGCTGCTTAATGTGTCCGGCCGCGGAACACCTTTTGAAAATACTACATACGTTACCATGATCTACAGCCGCCATTTTATTTTAAATTTCGTATAAAAAAATTTTTTTATACTCTTGAAGAGTTGCCTTATCGATTGGTATATTACACTAGTTTACAAATTTTTGCTTAATTGCGTGAACCTAATAAGATAAGTGTTTTTTAACCTAATTTGGGGTCGCTGAAAACGAAAATGACACTCATTTATTTTTCCAAAGAACCGTTATCGAGAAATTAGCAAAACGGCTTTTTTCCATTTTTTTCCATTTATTGCCAGATTCTCGAGAACCAAGAGCCAAGCTTAGCTTAAAAAATGCACTCTTTTACGCAGAATACTCCCACCTATCTAAAACTGTAAAAGTTAAGGTTCTACCATGCCAACTTCCGGAGTAATAAGCCATCAAAGTCAAAATTTTGATTTTTTTTAAAAAAAATGTCAACTTCAACTACCTTTTTCTCCAAAAAATACGTAGTTACCCAATATTTTTTTTCCAAAATTAGAAAGCTTGGACAATTTCCTATGAATAATGTAGGAACAATTTTTGTGTTACGGCATTTGCTGTTGAAGATATTAGCAAATTTTGATGTTAAAATTGACTTTATTTGGTACTTTTCGACAAAGCTTAGGTGAAAAAAAACAGTAAAAAAGCACAAAATAAGGCCAAGGTCTTAAAAAATAAAGCCAATTTTAACATCAAAATTGCTTATAACTTCAAAATATAAAGGCCGTAGCATAAAAATCGTTTAGACATTATTCATAGTAAATTGTCCAAGCTTTCTAATTTTGGAAAAAAAATATTGGTTAACTACGTATTTTTTGGAGAAAAAGGTAGTTGAAGTTGACATTTTTTTTAAAAAAAATCAAAATTTTGACTTTGATGGCTTATTACTCCGGAAGTTGGCATGGTAGAACCTTAACTTTTACAGTTTTAGATAGGTGGGAGTATTTTGCATAAAAGAGTGCATTTTTTAAGCTAAGCTTGGCTCTTGATACTCGAGAATCTGGCAATAAATGGAAAAAAATGGAAAAAAGCCGTTTTGCTAATTTCTCGATAACGGTTCTTTGGAAAAATAAATGAGTGTCATTTTCGTTTTCAGCGACCCCAAATAAGGTTAAAAAACACTTTTTTCATTAGGTTCATTTTTCGTGTAAACTAGTGTTATTTGTAACAACTTTTTCACAAAATCAATGCAAAAAAAAAATTTTGAAAAAAGCTTTGATTTTTGACCGTCCCATAGATATAACCCCTTAAGCCGAAAAAAGCGATATAGCGGAAATAATTAGGTACAGGCTGAAAATTGACAGAGAGCTTACTTTTAGGGTTCTTAATAAGGGGTTATAAAGTCTACCGATTTTCTACCCCAGGAAGCCCACTTTTTATGGGGTTTTAGCCTTCATAATAGGTATTTTCGATTTTGCTGCAATTTTTTTTGCAATATTTCTTAATATCATGTTGTTTTCTTCAATTTTAAGTACAATATCTGTACATAAATGAGAAAATCTTTAAAATCGCCTTTTTGGATCCGCACTGATGTAGATATCATTCACGAAAATCTTGGTGCAGTCTCAGATGAACATGGTGAAAGGTTTTATCAATACATATTGCACATAGAGAAGGATTCATTAATCCATTACATAAAACGTATACGTGATACTGGGGCTTATCGCCCAAAACGTAAACGCGAACGAAACGTGAAACGTTCAATTTTGGTATCGTTGTAAACGCAGCAGGGGAAAGCGGCAAACGCTAATTTCGAAATTGTTTTTTCGGTACCGTTCAAAACGTACAGCGGCAGTTCCCCGTATGTTTGTGAAACGTGAACTTTTGTTGGCGGCAGTTGTACGTTTCCTAGCGTGTTTCGACTTAAATTTGGAAATATGTTTTAAATAGTTTCATTTTTAATTTCTCCATGGAGGCATTCTTTGAGAACATATTTGAATGCACAGTTATTTAAGCGGAAATTTTTGATGATATTAAAAGTAAATTTTTACAAATAAATAAAAAAAATTATTAATTAAGACATATATTTTACACTACACGAAGGAATGGTAATGCTCTTTGCAGACTTTTTTTTGAAAAATACACACATATATTTTTAGAAAACAAGTGACATAAAATAATAATTGTTTTTAATAATCAACGAAAAGAATTCGCAATTCTTCTTCTAATTTCCACACCTTCTTCATAAAAACCCACAGAATCCATAATAATTTATACACAATAATTGAAAATTTATACACTTTGAGGAAATCAAACGAAACGGAATCTCAGTGCAGACATAACTTCATTCACGCGTTTACTATGATTCCCATTTAAGGTGAAGTGAAACGTGAAAACGGCGCGTTTCGTTAAATGTACGTTTACCACGATAAGCCCCTACTATATTTCGACTCAATACCAATTGGGTGTACAAATTTAGCCACTGTTGTTCACTGTTTCAAATACCATCCAACTTGAACATCCACAAAAAGAAATGAAAATATGGGTATCTTCAAAAACTCATCATTGCTGCATCACTGCAGAATTCACCAATTGGAAGTCTGAAGCTGAATTCTGCAGTGATGCGGGAGTGGTGAGTTTTTGAAGTTACCCTATTTTAAATATCTGGGAATGAAGAGAGTATGGCGTGATGAAAAATTCGTATTATTTTATACAATGACTTGTAGGCTATTGAAAATGTCCAAAATTAAAGGGTAGAAAGGAACAATTGCGTTCAAGCATTTTTATGGTTTAATATGTTAGCTTGGCACCGAAATATGATAAAACCACAAAGTGCCCCCTCTTTTTAGGGGTGCGTTTTTTAGCGCCGACCCTAAGTACCCCTTTTTCAGGTTTTTCAAAATAACTCGAAAACAAAGCGAAATTCGAGATTTTTACTAAAATACTTTTTTGTAGAAAATTAAATTTCCCATCGAAATGCGTCTTTTAAATTTTTTTTTACCATTTGTAATTCAAAGAATAATCGAAAAACAAAACTAAATTTTTTCGAAAAATCACGTTTTTTTCTTTTTTTTATTAATTTGGTTATAACTTTTTTTACGGCATCCTGGGTATACATAAATGTTCACAGAAAAGAAAGGTTATGAAAAATTGAAGAAATTGCATTTTTTAAAATCTCCGTACGACCAACAGTGACCGAGAAATCGCCATTCAAAGTTGACCATTTTGAGCCATTTTTTAAATTATTTGCTCTTAAACATTTTTTCTTTGTTGAAGCCTGTGTTGTCTATCTCTATATTCCAAATATACACAACATTAAGCAAAAAATATAATGAATTTATATAAGGGTAGGCTAAGAAATTTGTGGTATAAAAAACTAATTCTGTTTTTTGCAATTATTGTCTCGTTTTTGATGAAATCGGTTAAAATAATTTTTATAACGTGTTAAAATCGAAAATCCCCAGAATTAAATAGTGTGAGTCCTACGGCATTAACATTCTTATTCACCCAAAACAGATCACATTTTCGTACTGTGTTAGTGTTGTTTAGTTAAGCTCTAGGAGATAAAAATGGAAACGTGCTTTTTTTGTTCAAAAAATATAAATAGTGAAACAAACAGATTGTTACAAAAAAAGTATTCAAACTGTAGCTGCCACCAGTATTGAAAGGGATGATGGAAAACATCAGTTTTTAAGTAATTTTTTTTTTTTTTTTTTTTTATTTTAACATTTTTATTTAGGTATATGGATCAGCTATAAACTTAGCTCTAACATATATTTTTTCAAATCTTAACCTAGTATTAGTAGGCGCAGCTAGTGTCCAGTTCTAGGCTGCGCAATTGTCCTGCTGAATCACTCGATTATTGGAGTATTTCTTTTTCAGTCCTCTTCGGTAGTCCTTGTAAAGTTGATACAATAGTGAGAGTCCCACCTGAGGAAAATCAGTATTATTTCAACTTTTTCGACTTCAAGTCTTCCGGGTTGGTGATGATGGTGTTGATTATTGTGCCCTTGTTTTCAGTTTGTTTGGAGTTGGTGGTTCCCATGTTGGTGCCTTTGGGTGTCAGTTGAGTTTGATTTTTGGTGTTGATTGATTTGGTTTTATATTCTGCCCAGAAGTGATGATGGGGCAATTTGAAGTGGGTCATTTCTTTTTAGGCGACGGAATTTTTTTGCGTGTAGTATGGTTTTAGCTGATGGATTTGGGTGATGGCGCAATCTGCTGATGTAGTTGATGCATAATTTTTTGGCTTCTGTCGACACCGGGAGAATGTTTGCATCACGTTGTATGATAGTGTTGTTGACGTATCTTGGGGCCCCCAGGATAGATCTTATTATTTTGGTTTGCATTCGTTGGATTATGGCGATGTTTGATGCCTTTGCAGAGCCCCAGAGTTGGAGCCCGTAAGTCCAAATAGGTTTTAGGATTGCTTTATATAGAATTATTTTGGTATTGGTGTTTAGTTTGGATCTTTTGTGTAGTAGCCAGTACAAGCTTTTGTGGGCTATTTTAAGTTGTTCTTTCTTTTTTTCTATATGATTCCTCCACGTGAGCTTTCTATCCAGGTGAACTCCGAGGTATTTAACTGAATGAGCTAGTGCTACCTCCTTGTTGTTGATGGTAATGGGGTTGCAGGTAATCTTTTTGAGTGCGAACGTGATCTGTTCAGTTTTCGTTTCATTTATTTTTATTTTCCATTTTTTGGTCCTTTCGATAATATCGTTAGTGTATTCTTGTAGCACTCTTTTAGCTGTTGTTGGGTTGCTGTGTGTAAGGAGTAAAGCTGTGTCATCTGCGAAAGTAGTGGTTGTGAACTCATTGTTTAGGGGTAGATCTGCTGTATAGATTAAGTAGAGTACCGGCCCAAGAACACTGCCCTGAGGAACTCCTGCCTTTATAGGATAGGGGTTGCTCAGGCTGTCTTTATATTTTACCCTGAATTTGCGGTTTTCCAGATAGCTGAAGAGGATATGATGGAATTTGTGTGGTAAGCTCATAGAGATCTTGTACTTTAGTCCGTCGGGCCAGACTTTGTCGAATGCTTGCGCCACATCCAGGAAGAGCCCTACACAAAATTTCTTTTGGTCGAGTGCAGAGTTGATCTGGTTTACAATTTTGTGCACTTGCTCTATAGTGCTGTGCTTGTTCCTGAATCCAAACTTTTGTTCTGGGATTATTCCTTCGTTGTTTAAGATTGGCAGAATTTTATCTAGTAATAGTCTTTCGAAGATTTTTGATAGGATAGGTAGGAGACTGATAGGTCTGTATGATTCTAATTTCGTTCTGTTTTTGCCTGGTTTCGGAATGAGGATTATTCTGGCGTCTTTCCAGCTATTTGGGTAGTAGTTGTTTCGTAATATGGCATTGAACATGTGGAGTATGGCTGTTAGTCCAGAGGTTGGGGTTTCCTTGAGGAGTTTGCCAGTTAGTAGATCATGACCGGGGGCTTTGTTGCTATTGATTTCGCTTATCTTCTTTGTTAGTGCAGCGAGGGAGAATTTTTAAGTAATGAAAACAGTCTACAAGTGCATGTTAGCTGTTACAAATCCTATATTCGACAGAAGAATATTGCGTCAGCTAAGAAAAGGAAAGAAAGCGACAACAATCCTCCATCCCCTGTACCAAGCATCAAATGCTCCATATTTTGCAAGGAATGTGCAGGCACTGATTGCGAAAATACAAATGTCCCTGAAATGTCCCAAGGAGATGTCGATAAGAATATTGATACTGAAGTTGATATTTCCATCGAAAGAATGAATATTGAAGAATAAACTTCTTTACGTATCTATGTATGTATATAATGTACTGTTTTTTGTGCCTTCAGGAAAAAAATTAGTGTTTTTGGTAAATTACCTTGAAATTGTTGTTTTATTGCACAAAAACAAATTTATTTGCTCAAAAATAAAAAAAAAATGTTTAAGAGCAAATAATTTAAAAAATGGCTCAAAATGGTCAACTTTGAATGGCGATTTCTCGGTCACTGTTGGTCGTACGGAGATTTTAAAAAATGCAATTTCTTCAATTTTTCATAACCTTTCTTTTCTGTGAACATTTATGTATACCCAGGATGCCGTAAAAAAAGTTATAACCAAATTAATAAAAAAAGAAAAAAACCTGATTTTGCGAAAAAAATTAGTTTTGTTTTTCGATTATTCTTTGAATTACAAATGGTAAAAGACGCATTTCGATGGGAAATTTAATTTTCTACAAAAAAGTATTTTAGTAAAAATCTCGAATTTCGCTTTGTTGTCGAGTTATTTTGAAAAACCTGAAAAAGGGGTACTTAGGGTCGGCGCTCAAAAACGCACCCCTAAAAAAGGGGGGCACTTTGTGGTTTTATCATATTTAGGTGCCAAGCTAACATATTAAACCATAAAAATGCTTGAACGCAATTGTTCCTTACTCAAAGACATTTTCAATAGCCTATTGGGAAAGACTGGGAATGTAACGTATTAGTACAGGTAAAATAGTAAAAATAGCGGAAATGATTGGGTACAGGCTGAAATTTCGCAGAGAGCTTCCTTTTAAGGTTCTTAATAAGGGGTTATAAAGTCTACCGATTTTCTACCCCGGGAACCTGTCTTTTTAGGAGGTTTTAGGGTCAAAATATCAGTTTTTTGCAAATATATCTTAAACGGTAAGTCTTATCATAAAATAATGTTTACCAAGTTTGTAGATTATGCGATTATTTACAAAAAGACATATTATACATTTTCCCGTACGAATTGCCATTCATGAGATATCGCCGTTTTAAAGATTTAAAATTCTCATATTCACTTATTTTCGACTTGAATACGTTATCACACGTTAAATAAGTCCTTTGTTGGAGTACTTAGCTAATATTTTCAGGGGTCATTCCTGGACATATTTGGAGAAAAAAATTGTTCTAGAGAGGGGGGCTATCCCCACCACCACTAAGATACAGGTTGTTTCAAAAAAAGAAAATGTTTTTTTTCTTAATTTACTTCAAGTTGAATTTCCCCCAGACTACTTATCGTAAAGCAACATATTTCGGCTCATTTTTTTGGGAGATACATTACAATTTGAGATTTCTATAACCTTGCGTTTTGCTGATTGTACGTTTTTCGGGTGAGTATATTGATTTCGGCAATATTTGTGATAAAATATGTTTGCTTAAATTTTGAAGTTGAAAATGCTTATTATCACCTCTTTCTTTACTACAGTTTTTAATCGTTTCTATTGCTTTAGCACTAGCTGAAATTGCATCGTCATCCTGACACGTGTTTTCACAAAAAAAAACAGTTTTTATTAATATCAGCCATTCTCATAAAATCACGGATTTCAAATTTCACAACAATAAAGAACAATTCAGGACTCCAATTTTCACAAAAATAATTTCACAACTTCACCGAGCTTGAAATTTTATTGAAAATACACTTTTGTTATTAAAACTCTTTGTCTTATTAAATTTTCTCTTAAGCCGGAACTATAATAGACGTACAAGTGCGTATGTAAATCTCTGCTCTAATGTGAAAATTAATGATTGACTATAATAAACCTCCTCAAATTCAAACACGTTTACTGCGATTTATGGTCGATTGTACTTAAAATTGAAGAAAACATAAAGATATTAAGAAATAATGCAAAAAAAATTGGAGAAAAATCGAAAAATACCAATTTTGAGGGCTAAAACCCCCTAAAAAGACGGGTTCCCGGGGTAGAAAATCAGTAGACTTTTTAACGCCTTATTAAGAACCCTAAAAGGAAGCTCTCTGCCAAATTTCAGCCTGTACCCAATCATTTCCGCTATTTCGCTTTTTTCGGCTTAATTTACCTGTACTATATGCATTGACTTATACGACCATTTTTAGATAGATTGCGACCCTACGCTGAACTAGTGGGGTGGCCTAAACTGGAACAAAAAAAGGCCCAGAAGCACAATTGAAAAACCTGGAACCTAATGACCTCCTAAGTACCTCAAGTACATAATGCAGCATAATGTAATCCGATTAGGTATATTAGGAATCGGCTTTTTTCACATCAGTCAAAACACATGGTATCTGCGGTGCATTTTCATTATACAAAAAGCAGACATTTACACCAGGGGACATAATTAGTCATCTAAGCATCTTACAGGATTCGAATTTTGAATCGACGACCATCTGCTCCGACATACTAAAGGCCAAGATAGATTTTGAAAACCTTTTGTTATATATAGTAGGGGAGCTGGCACTTGAAAAAATCGTGTCGTCCCAACATTCTGCCGTTTGGTATATAAGCTTTTGAAGTAATTTTAAGCATTTTTTATAATATGACATTTTTGCGGGAAGTGGACCCATTTCGAGTTAGGGGTTTTGGGGGGTAAAAAGGGGGTTAAAATTGAAAAAAATTTCTGCCGCTGCGTATGTAGGTTCTACTAGAGCTAAATAACCGTTAAATACTAGTGGCAGAAATTTTTGACTATTTGCTAGGGTGTGGGGAGAAAAATGGCAACTTCAGCTAGGGGTGGCTTGGGGAGGGTCCAAATGGTCAAAAATGTCTGCCACTAGTATTTAACGGTTATTTAGCCCTAAAAGAACCTACATACGAAGCGGCAGAAATTTTTTTCAGTTTTAACCCATTTTTTACCCCCCAAAACCCCTAACTCGAAATGGTCCACTTCCCGCAGAAATGTCATATTATAAAAAAAGCTTAAAATTACTTCAAAAGCTTATATACCAAACGGCAGAAGGTTGGGGCGACACGATTTTTTCAAGTGCCAGCTCCCCTACTATTATGAATATCGAGAGCTGTGAAGAATTGAAGTCTAATGCCGGATCCACACGTTTGTCAAGGCTCGGCATTCGCAAATTCAAACGTGTGGATAAGGCGTTTGGCTTGGTTTGTGTAAGATTGCCGACGCTTGTGGCCGGTCGAGTGTGGATTCTCGGCAAACCAAAGCAAACGTTTTCAATTTGCGAACGCTTTCAAAGGAAGTTTGCGGCAAGCGTTTGTGATGCGTCCACATGTTTGTTTTAAAAAAGCGTCTTCAATTTGCGAACGCTTGCCAAGCCTTGACAAACGTGTGGAGCCGGTATAACATATTCGCACTTCTTGAATCTATATCCTGGTGTAGAGGTGGCTCAAACGCCGATTTGAGAAGCTGGCTGTGACTTCAGAATCTATAGAAGAATGCTCCGAAGTTTGTATATCTCCATCTTTACAATAATATTGTGAATACTAAGTTTTGCCAAAGTCAACCGTCGTATGTCAATATAATGTAAAATTCTAATTTTTTTTTAAATTGCATATGCTTGCTCTACAAATACACGAGTTGAGCTCAAACTAGAATTGAAATTTTTCTGTTCTCTTATTAAAAAACCATTATCCCTGTAAGGCATCATAAGATTGATTTCCAAAGGATAGGCAGAATCACGTGCTAAATGGTAATCCACAGGTATTGTAGTTTATATTGGGCTCACGCCGAGTTGGTGCTGGGATGATTTTGTGGTACTACACAAATTATGTTTTTTTAAACGCAATCAAACACAGATTAACGTATTTACACTACAAATACGCATAATAGTGTAAATCCTAGAAATTTTTTAAATTTGAAAAATCTCATGTGAAATTAAGGCGGGGGAGGTCGAGCCAAATCTCACGACATATCACCAAGGGGGAAGGGGGTCGAAAAATCGCCAAAAACGCCTCACGTAATTTATGGATGACCCCTTATCTGTTAAGCCATCTCTACACGATGTGGTGAACGTTTCAGTCGAATGTTGGCTTCCAACGCTTGACATGAGACATTCGTAGTTCCAGCATCTGCCACACGATGCGTCCTACCATAAAGCGTCCAACGTTGGAGGGTGTTCATAGCATTGTGTAGAGCTGGCTTTAATGCCGATTCATGTCTCAAGAATTAGTTTAGTATTAAAGTTTCTTAATAAAATGCTTTATTGCAAGTGTGGAAAGTTACGTTCCATATCTATTTAATCCTCTTTTTTATATTGCATTGGCAAAGGACAGGAAGTGTAGGTAAATATGTCTTTTAACCGTATTAATAGGGAGGTATACCTTTCTACTTAATAGGCATCCATGTTTGAGAATTCACTTGCTAATTCGTGAGATCTCTCTTTCCCGTGTTTGTTCCTATGACCTGGAACACACAGTAGGGTGACGTGTACATTTCTGCTTTGCGTTCTAGTTTTGATGAGATCATGGTAGAGTTGGTCTCCTAGATGGCGGCTAGGCTATCAGTTACCACCGCCATATTCTCTCTTATAAAGTTGTCCTTTCTCGCTGGTTGGTCGCCTTTACAAATTGCCAGCAGTTCTACTTGGAAGGGACTCGATCCGTCCAGGGGTCGGAATTTTTGGCTATATTGCGTGATTCAGAGAAGACCCCGGCACCTACTCCGCAGTTCAACTATGAACCGTCTGTGTAGATTACCCCGTTCATATCTGCTAAAACATGTCCGCTTTTCCTATCCCGTCTTGTTGGAATTTTGACTTTGAGCTTCTTGCTCAACTCCAACATGGAAATAATGTAGTCTGTGGTAGTTGGGATCAACCCTCTGTCCATCCTACCACGACAGTTGTTATGTCCGTATGGCTTTTCTTACCAGTAACCATTTTCTATGAGTCTGACCGCGCTACAAGAAGCTAGGTGTGGAGGTCCAAGGAAGTAGGCGGAGGATGGTATTTAATGCGTCTCTTGGGGTTGTGCGCAAAGTTTCTGTGCTGCATTTGCATGCCACTCTCTGGACCCTGACTATATTGGCACAATTGTACTTCTTGCTTAATGCTGATATGTAAGGATAGGAAGTACGATGGTTGTGCGATGGCATTTTCTTTTCTTTCTTTTTTTTAAGTGATAGTCTAAGCTCAGGTGTCACCCTTTGTACTACCAGTCCGTCATGTCATGTCGTACACGTCATGGTGCAATGTCTAGTAGTAAGTTAGCACGAAGTATAGAGAGAAAGACAGGATAGATTAGGGAGAAGAGACATATACAGGCCCTCCTGACTCTTTTCCTCAATATTGAGTCTCCAGTTCAGTTTAGGGTCAAGTATAACACCTAGGTACACCTAGGTAGGCTAGTTGTAATTGTATTCCATCCAAACTTGGTCAGTTGAAATTTGGTTTCTTTGTTCTTGTAGTGAACAGCATCAGTCCTGTCTTTGCAGGCTTAGCATACAAACCATCGCCAAGTAACGCTGTTCAGAGGTCTTTCCATAATCTCGCTGATTACGTGTAGGTATTTACCAGAAACTAGAATTGCCTATGTTCGACCACTTTAGTTTCTTTTTCCTGTCTATTACCAGAAGCCATACCATCGGGGACAGGACTCCTCCTTGTAGTGTGCCTCTACTAACCCTTCTGATAATTTTACAATTTCCAAAATCCGTATGAATCTCTCTGGTTTGCAGCATGATAGCTATCCATCGGTCGAGCGTTGCCACCACCCTTACTCCATGAGGGACCATATTATGGTTAAAAACTGAGCAAACAGTCTGCCCGACTGACTGTCCGAGAATATAACGATGTTAGAGCTATTTGGAGTTTTATTAATACATATCTGGACACCCCTGAATGACGAGTACCTCAGCTTAAAAGACAGTGTGGGAGATGCGAAGGACTATGGATATTTTGCACCTTGCGCCATATACCCCATTATCGAGTTTGGAATCGGCCATATACTAAAAGGTAGTGTTTCCGCTAAGGAGGGGTCTGTCATTCTTACCGACCTCTGATAAATCGTCATTAACGCTTTGTCCAAGTCCAGACTTCAAAGTGGCAGAAATGGTATCGGACAATATGAGCATTGGCTCCAGTTTTAGTTCCTTGAAAATCGATAAGTGATCCACAAGGTTTCCTTGCTTAAAAAAGACTAGTCCCCGTCGACGCAGCCTGACTCCGACAGAGCGCGGGTACTCCTCTGCATTTTTGCGGATTTACAAAAAAATTTGAAACTTGTTTTTTGGATGGGAAATTGTTCGGCACGTTCCAGGAAACCTGTATTTTATTAAATTACAACTCG
Source organism: Thereva nobilitata (assembly GCA_963855945.1). NCBI lineage: Eukaryota > Metazoa > Arthropoda > Insecta > Diptera > Therevidae > Thereva > Thereva nobilitata. The sequence continues at coordinate 90,060,340 of OY979698.1, read as the reverse complement.
GAATTCCCAATATTTCCCATGCCCATTCTCATTGTAGGACCGTTTCGGGGAAAATCACAAAATGGATCTGTAACCACAGCAGGAGCCTAGAGCCCAGTTCGCATACAATTTTTAAAATTGGGTGAAAAAGAAAATCAATTTGTGGAAATCCTCTGTCGAAGCTGCTTATAATTTCAAAATCAAAGCCAATATCGTAATCGCCACTTCACCCACAACCCAAGCGGCCTGCGCCGTTTGTGACTCTTCGTGACATGGCAGGCAGTAAAAGAGCCGACTGTGGCAATTTCCAATTTAATTGCTGAACTCTTCAAAATAATTAATTTTCTTTAATTCCTAGTGAACTTAATTACGGATGAAGAACTCTCAATCATGATGCAACCGCCAAACTCAACTAAATCAACGGACAACGGGAAAGAATCTTCGATAAACTCATCGATCACCGAAACATAAAATGGGGTTTTGTCTCTACTAATATGAATCAAACAAACAAAAATTAAAAAAAATAAGTTAAGTTAAAGATATTAAAAATGACCCTTCTCATATACTTACTTATTGTGTTCTTGAATATCTAATTAAAACTCATGCGAAAAAGAATGTATTTTTTATTTGTTATAAGTATTTAAAATGCATAAAAAGCGTTGGAAAAATGAGCAAAGCCTCTTAAGCTGTGAAAGTGAAAAATTGCATATTTTTAGGTGCTTCTAATACTAAATCGAAAAAATTTACGTTTTCTGGTAATCGCACGGATCCTGTATGTAATGACAGAAATTACAATGCGTAGTGTTGAAATTTTTCATATAAATATGCAAAACTTTGCATTGTAAATTCTTCCATTAGATACAGGATCCGTGCGATCACGAGAAAACGTACATTTTTTCACAATGTGATATTACGTTCTTTAAACTATGCAATTTTTACTTCCGCCAAGATCGATGTGATCTGTTTTGTTTTTTTTTCATTTCATAATTAAGTATTATAAACTTGATTCGGAAAAATATTTGTTTTATCATCCTCAAGAAAAAAACTTTACTTGACTTATAAAAAGGTTTTTTTCTTTTTCTTGTCATCCACAGATATCTTATTAAGAAAAGCGAGGCATCTGGTCCACTCCAGCGATACCTCGAACCAATTTTCCACTTAGTCGCAGACCTTAAATTATCAATTTTCTTTTCTCTTTAATTAATTACCATCGTCATACCAAGTGGTGGTTTGGGAGGGTACCTATATCCACGGGAAGTCGCAAAATCGCTTAATTGCTTATAACTACCAAAGCCGATGGAATTTACCAGAAAGCTGGATATATCTAGCTTAAGGACGGCGAGCCGTTTTCACCGAGGCATCACTATTCAAATTAGAGCACATTTTTAAAAAAAAGTGCAATTCGGTACCCCTTCTTTGTCGTCCTACGATTCTTTTTCCTGATGGTCCACCACGACCATTGAAAATCCTGGCTAGCCGTCTTTCCTAGTCTACTCAATTGTATGCATGTAATGAGTATATTCATTTCGTCATACATTTCTTCAAGCTCTTCGCTCGTTCTAATGGTCCATACGTTTTATTTAACCCTTTTAGAGGACCGAATATTCATCTTAGGTTTTTCCTTTCGAAGATTTTAAGTTGATATTCTGTTTTTTTGGTCAATGTTCAAGCCTCAGACGTTTGTGGGGCCTTCATAAGCTGATAAGGCCACGGCCTCCGGCGGCCTGTAACTGAATAGCGACCTTATGATCGCCAAGGTTGATGGTTCGTCCTATTGGGCGTAATTACACGGCCTATCACTTTCCAATCACTTCCAATAAACCGGTTTTTTAGACAAGGGGGCGCAGGAAATTGTATGTGTTGGCCTCACTTGTGAATCCAAAAAAATTTTCGGCCTCTCAGCAAATTGCACTAACACAAGCATAACTTTGTTCTCCGGGGCTGCAAAAATTATAAGAATTCCTATTGCTTTGTACACAACCACATAGACAATAATAGAATCGTTCCACGTAAAAGAGGCATCGTGTAATACTCAAATCAAACACAAAACAGGTTTGACGTGAGTCCAAAGTGAATGGCCGTGTAATTACACTCATTGAGGGTATCTACACGAGGATTCCTTCAACTGTTACCGAACCGGTTTTTCATACATTTCCCTCTTGTCCTTTCTATACCTCTCTCTCAAAAAAAAAGGTTCGGTAACAGTTGAAGGAATAACCTTGTCGATACTCTCAATCGTTGCTCTCTCTTTGATACTGTGAGCCGTTTTAGACGGAGCGCTTCAGCGCATGAGCCTCACGATCGTTTGGTGATGAAGGGTTAAGCAGGGATGATGAGAGGTACCACCCCACTTCTCCCTTTATCCACAAAGTTCGTGAGGCAAATGCGCTGGTGCGCACCATCTAAACCGGCTCAATCATGTACATTGTTTTCATTCCATTTATTCTTAGAAAAAGCCCTCTGCTATCTGGAAAAAGTTCCCTTTGTTCTGTTTCTTTTAAATCCTTCTCCGGAATCTTCTACTTTGTTTTCCATCAGGCTACTTGACAAAATATAAGGTAAGCTGTGTTCAACAACGTAATTGGTCTATAGTTTTTGCAGTTCATCAATTCACCTTTTTGTGCATTGAGACAAATTGTACCTAAAAGCCATCTTTCAGGAATGTTGCTGCTTTTCCATAGTTTGCAAATAATAATATGTAAGGTATGGCATAATTTCTCCGCACCATTCGCTATGATACATATTTGCACATCTTCTATCATATTCTACAGGCTCTAGCGCATCATTTTCAGGTGAGTTAGGATTATGTTCTCTTTGAAGTAGTCTTTATAGTATTTCTCCCACACCTCGAGTATGTCATCGATATTACTAGTTATAGTAGCATCCTCTCTTCTCAGGGTGGTGCGGTTTGCCAGACCGTCCTGAAAACGAAGAAGATGGAGACGGAGGGCCGTTAATCTGTCTCCACGGAGCCCTGGCAGCTTCACGCCCCAACAGGAGGGAAGCATAAAGGTTTAGTTGGTGACGCCCGCCCGAAGTAATGCCTCGCGGCCATGCCGGTCGGGAAAAACGTCGCCGAAAGGCGTGGTGAGTTTAGTCAGTAAAAATCTGACACTACCGTCTGAGTGCGGATCCTCAGCGGTGTCTATGGAAGAATCTCACCACCTCTCACAAAAAAAATCCTCTTCTCATCATGGTGCAGCTTGGTTTTATCCTTTCTTTACCCAGTTTACTTCTTTGTAGGAATTGCTAGCTTTGTTTATGTCTTGTCTATGTTACAAGTCTTGTCGCTAGTTTTTTCGCCCTAATTTTCCCAACAACTATGTAGCGATCGGGGTCCATGTTACCGGCCAAACCCGATTTTAGGATGAACTAGTTTTTCCTAGGCCAAACCAGTTCATCCTATATGCGAGAGGATAAACCGGTACAGACTAGGCCAAACTGATCCGCCCTATGGCTGATAGGAGAAACTGGTTTAACCTAGGCTGAACTAGTTGAGCCTAATATGAATAAGTTCACTTAAGGATAAACTGGCTTGACTTAGTCTATACTAATAGGGAGTAATAAAATTCCAGAACTAATAAAATCATAATGCATTTATTAATTAAAGCAACGCTATACCTTTTTAAACACTTACTTCTTTCTATCTTCTTCTTACTCTTCTTTGATGTCATCAATCTGTCAATAAATAGTTTCCTTAGAAGTCTATTTTTTAATCTCTTTTTTTCGTGCCATCCTAAAATCTATCCCAACACTAGGCAAAATTAGTATAGACTAGGACAAACCAGTTTATCCTGAAGTGTATTTATTCATATTAGGCTCAACCAATTCAGCCTAGGTTAAACTAGTTTCTCCTGTCCTAGTCTAGGCCTAGTCTGTACTGGTTCATCCTATCGCATATAGGATGAACTGGTATGGCCCAGGAAAAACTAGTTTATGTTAAAATCAGGTTGGGTCGGTAACATCCACATTCGCTTCACGGTTGTTATTATACTGTAAGCGAAGTGGAGGCACTCCTTCAGTTAATTTCTTTAGTTATAAACGCCTTTTCTTTTCTTAAAGAAAACCTAAAAAAGACCTATAAAAGTACAAAAAGGGACGACAAAGCATAAAAACCATTTTCTTAGTCTTCAAATCAATTTTATTTTCCTTTTTTAAATTTTTTTTAAATAATGTTCTTAATAATTGTTTTTTTTTGTTTTTAAAAGACTTTGATATATGAGCAAATTATTGTTTGTTTTTTGTTGTAATCTTTAAATATAGTTATTCTCTTTAGATTTTATTTTTCAAATTTTATAAATTTACAATTTTTAATCAAAATTTACTTTTAAAGTCCTATATTTTTGTTTTTTTTTGTTTTGTTTTGTTTTTTTTTGTTTTTGTTTCAAAGTTTCTTCCTATATTCAAGTATTCATTTTAAATGTACATAATTTTTCTGAGTCTATACAAAAATAGTGTGTAACCTATATACGTTATATACTTTATATCTCTATATTTATTTTCTTTTTTTTAATATATATTTATATCTATATATATATAATTTTTCTTTGTTTCGTAAGTAAAAGTTTTCTGTTTTTTTTGTTTGTTTGTTTCCACTTTGTTTTTTTAATTTTATAATAATTGTTGTTTTGCTTACACGTTCTTCAAGTATTTTTTTTTGTAATGTTATTTACTCTAAGAAAATTGTTTGCTCTTTATTTATTTATTTTTATTTAATTTATTAATAATCTATTTTGTGTTTTTTTTTGTTATTTATTATTTTATATTTTTGAAAAAAATTATATATATTATTTCCTATGGTTGCATACAATGTTTTGGTTTTTTTTTGGAAATTTTATTTATATTTATTTTTTTTTTAATTTTTTTTCGTGAAATTTTTTTGTATTTATTTTTTAATATTAATAATTATTATTATTAGCACAAGTTTTCCATTTTCCATTGTTTCAAGGCTCCTGAATTAGAGATTTTATTTGTTTTTTTATTTTGTTTTTTTGTTTTTGTATCTTGTACGCTCAGATTTTGTTTTTTTTCTTTTATATACGAGTATATAACACATTATTACCACTTTTTTTTATAGGTTATTTTTTTTTCAATTTCAAACAGAACAGGTGATAGTCAATTTATAATATTTAGTAAAAAAAAATAGAATAATTTAGAAACTTAAAAATCTCTTTTCTCCTAACTTTTGTTTTTTAAATCTTTCTTCAACATTCGTAAAATTTCTCTTACTGTCTAACCAGACTTTCTCTTTTTTATATAATCAATTATTCTTAATTTTGTTTTTTTTTTAATTTAAAGGTAAAATATAGAGTATAGATTCTAAAGTTAACATTTTTTTGTTTTTATTTTTCTTCTAAAAATACACTTTTTTTTGTTATTATTGCTCTAAACGTTACAATTTGTTCACAACTTTCTTTAATTTATTTTTAATTTATTCACTTTTTTTTTAAATTAAAATATTATTCGTTTTTTTTGGGGGATTTTTTAATTTATTTACTTTTTTTTGACATTTAAAATGTAACTTTTTGTTCTTGAACGATATGTTACGTACGTGACTAAAAATTGTTTAGCTAAAGAATTATAATTTTTTTTTCTAGTGCTAAATATTTGCTTGCATTTTTTTTTAATTATTATTTTCTTTTTTCATTTGTTAAATAGTTAAAAGAAATTTTTTTTTATTTGAAAAACTTCTTTTAAATTAAATAAATATAAATTTAAATATTTCAAAATAATTTAAAATTAATAAATTAAATTCACTGGAGTAATAGGAACACAAATAGGACTTATTTATAAACCTTACATTTGTTTTTTGGTTTAAAAATGAAAGCATACAATTTTTTGTTATTTTATTTTTTTTTATTATAAATGCAATCGTGTGTGTGTATATATTAAATTTAATATAAGGATCAGTTGCGTGCTGTAGTAGTAGTAGTAGTAGTATTAAAGGTAGATATTAACGGTATTTTTTTTAACGACGGTTTAAATATTATAGCATGTTGCGTCGGAGCTTTTGACGTACTGTTGTTGTTTTTTCTTTTATTTTTGGATACTAATTAAGGATGTTTCTAGAACAGTGCTATATCGTGTCTACTACCAAAGAGAGAGAGCTATTATATCATTTAATATTGTACTGTAAATATAAGCTAGATATAACGGATCTAAAATATAGTAAAATAACATGGTTCTGCTTAAGTTTTTGACATTAGCATAAAGAAATTTAAATATAAATTGTTAAATATACATATAAAAACAATTTGAACAATTGATCAAAATGCATTTAAATCTTATATAAAAAAAAATAATAGTTATGAAAAAGAAGTTCATAGATACTTCAGGGAAGCTTGAAAGCTACAAAAGTATATATTTAGTTAAAGCTATAGATAAAGCATCACTGTCAAAAACCAAATTATAATAAACGATAACACATATTGCTTAAATATACTTAATAATCTAAAAATTTCGTTGTGAAAGATTCTTTTTATTCTGGTCGATCAATTACGTAGAAACTATGTAAATAAATTTTAAGAAGAAATTGAGCTTGATTTTAACATAAATCACCAAAAACAGGATTAAACTACTTATGTTAAGTTTAATTTTAAAAGATACTCGATTACTTACTTGAACAGATAAAAATTTAATATTCACATGGGGTTTGCTAATGAAATTGAACAAAAACAAATATTTTTTTAAAGTTTTACTTTCAGACAATAATATGTGAAAAGATATTTGAGAAGGAAGAAATTCTGTAAATTGCAGAACAATGGGCTTTTCACAACAACTCAAATACGTAGAAATGACGCTAGATGCCAAGCTCAACGGGAACAGTTAAGGTGAACCCCCAATGTAAGCTTGGCTTGCTTGAACTTGGTGAGCTTTCCAGGTACCACGTGCCTAAGCAAAACAAGCCCAACATGCCAATGTAAAGCAAACCCAAATACACGCTTTGCTTTAGTTACTTGACAGTTTGCTTTTCATGAGCACAGGACATAGAAATAGTACCCGAAACAGGTAAGAGGTATGAATTTTGCGGAATTTTTCCTTTGGAATGGACATTATTGTTTCACAAAAAGGACAAAGGATTGTATGGAAATTGTACTATCTGTAAAAAAAGGAGAATGAAAATTTGAAATATTGTGTAGAGTGCTAAAGAAGCACATATCGCCGCCTGATTGCAAGAACTAGGTAACTCAGAATTCTGTAAAAAATAAATTTCTCTAGTTACCTATCCGTAACATGATAATAGGTGCGGTATTTTCATTTGTCCAGTTTTTACATTGTTTAATAGATGCTGCTAGTTTGCTTTAACAAGATCTGCCGGATCTTTGCATTAAATACTGCCTTATATTGAATCATGAAACTATAAATAACTCAAAATCACAAAATTTGAAGTTACCTAATTCTTACAATCAGGCGGCGAATATGATTTATGGCATTAACTGTTCAACCATTTACGAGAAATTTGAAATGGGATATAGAAATAGTTTTTGAACTCTTAAATATTTATAATTAATGTTATTCGCAAAAAACTAATTTCTTTATGAAATAAATTTTCTCAAACCTCTACATACATTTATATCTCTAATATTAAACAAACGCGAAAGCATACAAAGCATCAAAAAATTGAACATTGATCATTTCGAGCTTTGATCTGCTCTGCTTTGGTTTGGCGCTTTGTCATTTGGTTTTGTCCCATAACAAAGCACTGGTTTATTTGATATGTCAAAGCAAAGCAAAGCACTAAAGCAAGCCAAGCCTACATTGGGGTTTCACCTCTACATATACTCTGATAACCAGGACACGAAGGTCTCTGTGGGCCTGCTGCAGAACTTGTGGATCCACATAGGGTCTCCAACCGAAAACCATGTACCGGATATATACCATCATCGTAAGGCCCATGGTAACTTACGGGGCCTTAGTGTGGTGGTACAGAACAGCGCCTAAAAGTTTCATATTTAAATTAAGCAATATTAAGCCTTAGTGCACGGCCACAACGCAGCCTGCCTAGCCTAGCACTGCACATAACACCATATAGGTTTAGTGTGCGATGGTCAAATTCTGTTCTTGCTAGGTGCGATGGCTGCGTTGGGGCCGTGCACTTAGACAGGTGGTCGCACACATCGCCTGCTGCTGAATCGATTTGAGATTCTCGTCACTTCTTCGAAAAAAAAGATTCGATATGACCAAGTCAAAATTAATCAAAACTAGGACTGCCAACGCGCCGTGCCCTTGCTGATCTGGGTGTTCTTAATCAAGTTACTCTTGTTTGGGTCCTAGGTCATCGGGGGTTCAAAATCAAAGACAAAATTGGATGCTCTGGCTAGACAGGGCTCTGATATTGTATTCATCAGTCCGAAAACGGCTATTGTGGCACCCACTAGTTTGGTGAAGAGAGCCCTGCCGAACGGACTTCAATGAAACAAAGCCTGGATTGAATTGAAGCGGTTCCATCCTGTGCCGTCTTTTAACACTGCCAAGAAATTGTTGGGGCGCAATAGAAAGGATGTCAGAACACTTGTTAGTTTGATAACCGGACATTGCATGCTGAATTGCTACTTATGGAGGATAGGAAGAGCGAGGGGCCCCATCTGCAGACTTTGACTTGGGGAGGATCTTGTTCTTTGTGAGTGCCTTGCGTCTTGCGATACCATGGAGCGGGTCTCCTTGTTAACGAGACCTTGCTCGAACAGTACAGGAGACCATGCGAAGTGGCCGAGGTATTTTTGGACCCAATATCTCACCAAAAAAAGAAGAAGTCAAAAACAGCGATTATATCTCTTAAATATCAAATAAAATTTTTCAAGAAAAAATTGTGCACTCAGAAACAAATCACAGTTCAAAATCATCCAAAGAAGATCCTATCATTTTCGTTTCATACTTGATTTATATTTTTTCATTTTTTTTATAAAATTTTATTACTTTTTGAAATATAGCAACATAACTTGAAAAAAGCTAAAGCATTGCCTTAAGGATATTCCTTCATGTGTACATCAACCAAAAAGCAACAAAAAAAATACAGAAAAATATTGTAACAATATCTGCAAATTTTTGGGGGTTTTCGTTGCTTTTTTTTTATTACTCGCCTTAAGCTCATCATCTAGCGGTGCACGTGCCCAAAATAACCAAAATCTTGCACAGAATATAACAAGGATACCTTTTTATAGCCCACCTTTACCTATATTTGCGTATCATAAAAATCCTAAAAATAACCTATACAACCACTGCATGCTTACAACAGAATCTAAATTGTAGCAGAAAAAAGGAGGAGGCCAGATATATATATTTTCAAACTACCACCATTGTAGCCAACCACCAGCAGTAGCAGCAGCACAGGACCAGCATTCGGGCTGTGCTATACCAACTACAGAATAAAAGGAATTCTTTACATTTTTCCTTTCGTAGGGAGTTGGAAAAAAATTTCCATTCTGTTCGTCCTTTCGTCTGTTCGTTGATTTTTCTTTGGCTGTTGTTTTAGTTTTAACATGTATAGAAGGAACCACTTTGTACTTGCTTTATCCTTGCAATAACTGTCGAGTGTATTATTGCATTAGTCCTGCGAGAGACAGACAGAGAGAACGGAATCAACAGTTTAAATGTTCACGTAAATATACTGTGTTCCGACAGGTGTTGCACGGATGTGGGTGGAATTACATTTACACCGATTTTCTACCCTCATGCTTTTTTTTATCCGGTTTCAATTTTATTTTATCATTCTGGATGTGAATAAAGTCGCCCACATCCTTGCTCGTATCCTTCGTCATCAACACTAGAGGATCTCATCGCATGCAGAACAACTCGGAATATTGAGGCAAATGCCAACCAACCCTTTTCCGACTGATATCCTCCACGGTAATTTAGAGCGCAATTTTTCAAAATAAATCAGGCCAAACCCTGTTCCCACAACTTGGTCCTATATATATGTATGTATATATTTTTTTTTAATTCTAAATAATACAAAAATCCTTGGTAAAAATCTCCTTTTTTTTTATTTATTTAATTTGCACCGGTTTTAGGGTGTGAGTTTTGAAAAAATCATGTCCTTTTTTACTCTGTTCTTTTTCGCCCCCGTCGATTTGTCTTGGTGGCTTTTCCATCTGGCTTATGACGCCTTCGGGGGTAGTTTTTATGGGGAGATGCTTTGCATTATTTATTTAGAGTCGGGTTCATGAAGTGGTTTGAGGGGGGGGGGTGGTAAAATTCTTCACACATTGAAACAGAAAGTGAGGGAGTAAGATTCGCTCTTAATCGCTTCGCTATATATTTCACAGATGACCCACTTTTCTAGAACGTGGTGTGTGGTTAGAATTTTTTTGTATGAATAAAAAAATTTTTCGTGTGGGACGAGATTTTGAGGGTGTGGAAAGGACCTCTTTGTTGATACAAATACAACAAAAAAAATATGAAGCTAAAGCGGCGAGAGAAAGGATTTTTTCCTGTTCCTGGAAGAAAAAAACCATGACTATGAGAAAAAAAAGAGGGAAAGTTTCCCACAATTTAAAAAGTGAGGATTTTTTTCTTGTCAACAATAAGGGATAATTATTAGTGTCAGCATCAGGAAAACTCTTCTTTTGTATTCATATTTTTTTCGCTTTTTCAAGTCCTTATCAGAGTTTAATTGTTGCAATGTTTTCATGTCCTCTGAGCTGTTGACTTGTTAGAAGCATATTTTTACAAACAGCAAAAGGTTTTCATTTTTTTTTATTCTGAAATTTTTTCGCTGTTTTTGATATCTATTGTCGATTTTTTTTTTAAAAAGGAAAAAAATATTTTTTGAAGTGAACTCATGATGCGAAAGGGTAAAAAGGGAGTGTGAAACAATGAAAAGAGACACTTTTTTAAAAAAAAAAAATAAAAAATAAAATTGACGGGGATGAAGTATAATATACTTTGCAAGTAGATGGGAAAGACTTGTGTAAAGAGCCGTAAGAAACAAGCTGAAAATATTTTTGCTTTGTGTTTATTTGTTTGCTCTTGTTCGTTCGTTCTCGTTGTGGATTTTATCGATTTTTTGAACAGGCTTTTCATCACTTGAGTGCTTAAATCCAATATTTCAATAGGGTTTTCGCAATTGACGTCGCAGAGAAATAGAAAAACGGGAGAAAAGATAAATAAACAAGAAGGAAAATAATTTCAACAAAAAAAAGGAAGAAGGCCTTTAATTTTTCTGCTGAAGCAATTATGAGTCGAATCGATTGAAGTTGAGATGTTCCAGTAAAAGAGTAGATAGATACAATCTTCAAGAGCACGGTTTGACTTAAAATTACAAAATGAAAATCGGTTTAAAAAAGAATAATTGAATAAAAAAATGGTTGAAAAACTTTATCAAATGAATTGAAGAGTCCTTGTGGGTAAAAATTGTATTGCTCATTGGTTGTAAACGATGTTCTTATTTAACTATATCTATTTAGTCAAGGAAAATATAACATCTTACCAGAAATGTGCTGATAAGACAGCGTTCAATAGATTAAGTAACAATGTCAATAAACTAATTAAAAGTTACAAACAGGAATGCCTTGACACCGATCTGAGCGGACTGGTCCAAGAAACGGATAAAGACTACTCATTGCGGAAAACAACAACAAATTTAAACGACCTGGCAGATGCATTCGACAATACAATGAGAAAGCTAAACTCTTTGCCCAACACCTGGCAACAACGTTGAAAACTTCATGACATATCATCCAAAATTGACATTAACACCTACTTATCAACCAAATTAAGTTTTTAAAAGGGTCACACCAATGAAGATGGCCGAAGTGATCGACAGAAATCTTTACACAACAAAACGCAGCAAGAATCGATGGAATATCACTGTCTATTCAAGGAACTTCTACCCAAAGAAATCATAATGATCACATACTTATTTAATGCATTTATGATCTTGAAATATGTCCCAAACTGTTTTAAAAATGCCTAAATAATTATGATGAAGAAACCAGACAAACCTGCTATAGACCAATTTCATTGCTTTCCATTATTTCTAAACTGTTCGAAGTATTGTTACTAAAACGTCTAAAGCCATTAGTAAGCATTTCCGATTTTAAATTTGGATTCAGGAATAACCACTGCCTAATAGATCAAATCCATCGAATCGCTACTTGCGTAACGTTAGAAGAAAAGAGACGGACGGATTTCTAGACATATCTCAGGCCTTTGACAGGTTTTGGCACCGAGGATTAACATTTAAGGTGAGCCTACCATAAAATTACAGCCAGTTGCTTGAGTCATACGTCTCTGATCGGAAGTTTAGGGTCACCCATGAAAAAGCATGTTCTGACTTTTGTCCGTTACTAGCGGGAGTTCCGCAGGGAAGCGTACTGGGATTTTCCTATACTTTCTCTATACCGCAGATATACCAGCAACAGACAACACATTTAACGGCACATTAAACACGAGAAGAGACTTCTGGCTCAGACCAACGTTGAGGCTATACTATTATTGGATTCTACTAACGAAATAAGGCGACTCAAAAGATTAGAACCACATGAACTAACTGTATAATAACAATTCGATGAATACTATACCAATAGGGAACTGAACACTGGTGCAGGGACCATCATACAAGTTTATGCTTACTTTTAAAGTACTATTGTTAACCATACTAATAAATTAATATTGATTAATAGGCCAATTGTTAGTTGTGACGGGTCATACGTCATAAGCAAATATGAAAACATTAATCTTGAGATGAATCTTGCGACAAATCAGCTGTTTCCGATTACTCAGTGAAAAATCACAACATTCATCACTAGAATTCCACCACAATTCTGGTGGGAATGTGAAATGTCAAATGTTGTGAAATTCTTATGTGAAATGCTAATCATTAAACGCGCACCAAAATGTAAACAGGTAAATTGTTCTGTAAATAGTATGAAATTTGACTTATTATATTATTTTGAAGCCTTTACAGAAGGAAAAAAGTCATAGCATAGAACGTCTCCTTGAGTATTTCCTCGAATTTTGCCGGAATCATCCAGAAATTTGACAAAATAAAAATGAACTCACCAAGTCGAAGCCGGATACAAAATCTTTGGGCTGATTTGGATGGAAATTTTAATGTCCTTAAATGGGCCAATCTGGACGCACGTGTGAGAAAAAAACCGTGTTTTGTTAGTTTGCTGTGAAAGAATATTTTATTTTGAATTTCGTACAACTAAAACGTCGTGTGAAAAAATCTTGTTTTGTTAGTTTGCATGCTCTACAAATAAGGTATTTCTTCCATTATTATTATTTAGTCATCCTTGTGACCAGCTCTATATGTCATCACAAGCCTGCGATTGTCATAACTTAAGAAAAGGTCACAACTGCGACTCACCACGCCTTTATGACTTTGTTGTGATTTGTGATACCACTGATGATTTGAGAATTGGCTTATAACAGATACCATTAAAGATGTTTTAAAACAAACAAAAAAAGAAGTACCACTAAGGATTTGATTTAAAAAAAACCTTCAGTTAATTGACACAGCTAGGCTGACTACTAACAACCTTGTAAATACACTTTGGGAATTAAAGCTTTAATCAACTAGGGCTTTCCTCGGTGACATTCTTCTAAAGAAAAAGTTCTTCTGTTTAAATTCTCTTAAAAAACAAGCGTATCGAGTTACTTTCTTCTAAATACTTGAATTAATAATGATTTCCACAAGGGAGATCGAGAGATTTCGTAATTTTAGGGATTCTCTACTGATTTTAAAAATGGTATAGGATTCCCGTTGGGGTGGTTTGTTAAAAGTTTTTCCTTTATTTGTTTTTCCTTGATTCTAAAATAAAAGAGATATCACAATTTTTTTTATTTTAAATAAGGAAAACGTCGTATTATTTAAATGGAACAGAAATTAGGTGAAATACGAGTAAAGATTTTTAACAGTAAATATTTTGGATTGTATTTTTTTTTCTTACTTTTCCTGCGAACGTTTTGTGTCTTATGTATGTATATCCATAAATTGTTTATTTCATGGGAATACAGTGCCATTCTAAAGGGGCTACACTGAGTGGCAGTAATTTGTGTCACCGTTTTAGAAATATTTGTGTTATCTCAAATAGGTTGTGGTGCAGTATTTTTTACAATTCATTCTGGAACGTTTTTGGTAAATTGTATTTTAAACAGAACAACTACGCGGGCTTATATGTGAAATTTGGGAAGAAAGGACCATACCAACATAAGTGGAACAAATCTGTCATGGCAAGTTTCAAGTAGGCCTCAGGAGGGATCGCTCAACAAACGACCAGCTGCTTAGTCCGAAACAAGTCCTTGAAGAACGTAAATATATTACAAATCTTCGTTAACTATAAACAAGCTTACGACTACATACCTACACAGAAGAAAACTCATAAAAATTCTAATGGATCTGAGAATACCCCAAAAAAGCTGAAAAGATTCATAAAATGCACAGTAGAAACGATGACGTTGCAGGTAAAAATACAAAACTCACTCACGGATGAATTTGAAGTTGCACAGGGATTAAAAACGGATCAAAATTGCCCAATTGTTGCTTGGGGCAGTGGAATGAAGTGAGTTAACTGCGTTTCCACTCTGGGAATACCTCTTCGAAATTGAAGTGACAGCTAATCGAGAAAAGTCATGTGAGTGATTCGACTCTCAGAATAAGCCCCGCTGTATAAAGTACTTGTTTAACCTTAGCTCTGTTACGGCAGTAAAATATGGACAATATCGCAAGTATACGAAAACAAAATCAAAATAGATTTGAGAGAAAAGTATTAAGATATATATTAGGTCCTGTTCACGAAAGTGGTAGATAGAGAAGTAGATATAATGATGAATAAATATATAACCAACCTGAATTAGCCATCTACATCAAGGGATTCCAAAAAAAACTAGTATATAGGGATATACTAGATGATAGACCAGTAGGTAGACCGAGATAGATATGGAAGTAACAACAGACAACAGGTATGATTGTAGGAAACCATAACTAGAAACAATCTGCTAGTAATCCTACAACCTCGAAGAAATTTTTAGAGAAAGACAAAGCTCGATATTGGCTGTATCGCCAATGGCAGGAAGGAAATTCACTGTGGTTTTTAAATTAACAATAAATAAATTGTTTTGCGTTTTTCAAACATATACGTTCAAGGTTTTTATAGAATAGAATAAAATATGTTTTTATAGATTAGAAGTTCGAACTCAGATTGAAGATATAACATAGTTTATCTTTGGTAGCTAGAGGAGTTAGATGAATTTAAATTATTAAAGTTTAGCTTATAATTATAAAAATAATCCCTGGACTAAAAATCTTTGGAGCACAAAGCATAAAAAAATAGTATTCCATATTTCGAAAAAAATAAAAAAGAATTTCACCATCCTAAATAAAATGTAACTAAGCGAAAAGAGTAGGTTAATACTATTCGTACAGCCAAACTCTTTTTTTCGTTAAAAAAAAATAACAAAAAACCTTAAATACCATAAACAAAAATTAAAAAAATATTTTTTTTTATATATTAAAGCAGATTTTACTCACCACAAATATTTGTAGTTTGTAGCTTCCATTTTTTTCCGACCCTTTATAACTTTTTATAAATACAAATTCAAATTAAATTAAAATATAAAAAAAATATTACAATTTACCCTAATTGAAAAACAATTTCGCTATTTAAACATGACCAACTTAAAAACTAAAACTAAATCTTAACTATTCCAAAATAACTTTAGAATAAACTGTGACTATTTTTTTAAGAGCTAAATTCGGCTAAAAAATTCACCTAAACACGATATTTTGAGCAAGGAATGTTATTATTACATCGGAATTATTCTCTTTTTTGTTACTTTAACTATTATTATTATCATCTAGTAATTCAGTCTACCATCCATGAATATAAGTTTTTTTTTTAAATGCTATTTCTTACATATTTTGTTTCATTTTTTTTTTGGTAAAAATTGTTTTGCAATACTCTGACTTTCATTCTATTTAGAGGCCTAGAGAATACTTAAAAAATCGAATACTAAATCTTAATAACTACTTAAAACCTAATTTTTTTTGTTTTTCTCAAAAAAAAAAAGTTTTTTTTTTGTTTAAAGGAAAATTCGAAAACTCCCGAAAATTTTTTAAAAATTATTCTCACCGACCCTCGTGCTGTTCACACAGGGTGTGTGAAAAAAATTAAGAGCCAAAGGGATTATATATATAAAAAATGCTTCAAAAAATTAACTTGTTTTTGTTGTTTTACCCATACACGTAATGGTAACACTGGTAAGGACCTGCCTTACATTTTGAGCTCAACAATTGAGTTTGGATTAAGGAATTGCTCTCGTTGTCCAGCTTCCAAGGCTGATACCGTTCTACTTAGAGATGACAATTTACCCTTATTGTTATTGTCCAAATGCTGGTGGTATGGATGTGGCGGGGGCTGTGGCGGCGGCTGCTGTAGATGCGGCTGCTGTAGATGCTGCTGCGGCGGTGGCTGCTGATGGAATTGCGGCTCAGATGGACGATGATGGTCAGGATTTAGATTTTCTCCTAGTTCACCGTCACGCTCACCACGATGACGAACGCAGAGCTTGGTGAAAATGCATACACGTAGGCGGTATAGGCTATATACTCCGAAATGGACAACGAAAACAAATAATATTGCACAAGCTGTTACAACAATTGCCTTTCCTGGCTTTGTCCAGTCAAGTAGTGGATATATTGTTGGATTGTTCTTTCTGGAAAAATTAAGAAGATTTGGTATTAGAGTAGATTGAAATAAAACCGTTTTGATATTTCAATATGCAAAATGAATGTCAATAAGCTAAGTATGATCTTAAAAATAAATAAAAAATGCCATATTTTGGTATATATTCGACTGTTGTGCTCTGTTTTGACTTGACTCTGTGACTAAATAAGAAGTGAAGTTTAAGTCAAACGCAGTAGGAGAAAAAATGGGACCACAGCCACAAACTGAGCCAGTAATACTAGAACAAACGAATTCAAAAGTTACTATCACGTTGAGAAGTAATAAGTAACGATGTAGAATGATTCATTTATCGAAAGTACTCAATTCAGACATAACATGTTCAAAAAAAGAAGTGCGTACCACTCCATATCGAAAATCTATAAATCTTTAGGTACAAGCATACAAAATTTGTCCACCCAATCTCAAATTTAAAGAATTAAGAAGAATGACTGAAAAATATTGCAGCATAAAGAAAATAGAGGAAGAAAGACAAGGTAAACAGACGAAGAAGAACAAGATATGAATAACTTTACAAAGTGGCGGGCGTTCAACCAGTACTAAACGCCTGTAGAGATAAGGATAAAAAATGCTAATAGAAGAGAAAGATATATTAAAGAGAAGGAATTATTTCAAGAACTATTAGACTTCAGTAATGAAGCAGAAGAAAATAATGAATGGAGATATTATAGACACGAACCAAAAATACGAACACCGAACATTGAAGAAATACGAAGAGTGGTACTAAATCTGAAAAACGGAAAAGCTCCAGGGTAACATTACATCAGAAACCCTCAAATATGGTGGGGAAACAATGATCAGAATGCTACATGAAATTATAACTAAAATATGGAAGGAGGAGCGACTCTAGGCTGGTAAAATTAACTTTTAGTAAGGAACAATTGCGTTCAAGCATTTTTATTGTTTTATATGGTAGCTGAGTACCTAAATATGATAAAATCACAAAGTGCCCCTTTTTTTAGGGGTGCGTTTTTGAGCGCCGACCCTAAATACCCCCTTTTCAGTTTTTTCAAAATAACTCGAAAACAAAGCGAAATTCGAGATTTTTACTAAAATACTTTTTTGTAGAAAATTAAATTTCCCATCGAAATGCGCCTTTTAAATTTTTTTTTACCATTTTTAGAACCCCAAATGTTTAAAAAACGAAGCCGAAAATTTTCGAAAAATCGCGTTTTTTTTTTTCGCTAAATCGCTTGTAACTTTTTGAAAAAGCCTTTTAGGTATATATGAACCTTCAGAGAAAATAAAGTACTTAAAAAAACAAAGAGAATGGTGTCCGATAGATTTCTGTACGACCTAAGGTGACTGAGATATGGCCATTTGAAGTTGACCGTTTTTATCATTTTTCGCTGCACCCGAACTTAAAATGTTATTCACATCGATTTCCAGTGGACATACTTATTTTTTTATGATTCAAAAGCAACTGTAAGTTTATTTTATATTACCAAAATGAAAATAAATATATCGGGGAAGTATTAAAAATAACAAGAATGTACAAAATTTTAATTAAAAAGTTTTCAATTATTCTACACGAATTTTTTCAGTGATAATGTCAATATCGTCATCGATGTCTTGATCGATATCCTCTTCAGATACTTCTAAGACATCAGCGTTTTCGCAGTTTATTCCTGCACATTCTTTACAAAACATAGAGCATTTGATGCCAATTTTTCTGCAACCACAATTTCCAAGACAGCCCTTTAAACATCCACATGCTATTTGTTCAAGTAAGGATTGCGGTGCAGCAGGTAGGGTTGTTTGAATTGGCATCAATCCATTCTTGGTATCCCTCCAACCCCATTCAAATGGATTTAACAGATAACAGGTATCTCTTTGAACACTTGCATGTATCACAGTATCTACACTTTTAGATTGTAAAATTCTATTTGTCTCATTCTTGATATCATCGCCGCAAAAAAAGCACGTTGCCATTATGAAGACTGTAGGTTAAGTATGTCCACTGGAAATCGATGTGAATGACAAGTAAGTTCGGGTGCAGCGAAAAATGATAAAAACTTCAATTGGCCATATCTCAGCCGCCTTAGGTCCTGCAGAACTCTACGGGACGCCATTTTCTTGGTGGTTCATTATTTATAGTACTTATACCAAGTTCGAAGAAAATCTGACTAAAGAAAAAAAATTCCACTTACAACCTATTCAACCTCTTTTAACCCCCTTAGGGGATGGATTTCGAAAAATCGCTTTTTAGTGGATGTCCACGTCATTATAGCGATGCACTGTCAAAATTTCAGTCCTTTAGGTCGAGGGGTTTGGGCTGTCCCGTTCTCTGTCAGTCAGTTACCGTTTTATAGGGAAGAAGGTTTTTTCAAAATGTTACAGGCTTGCGTACAAAAAAAACACGTTTCCATCTTTAGCTACTTTAACTGAACGAAATTGTAATTCTGCTGAACAAGGGGGGATTCCGCAATCTTCAAAAAGAAAAAATGTTAAGAATAAATAATTTATAAAAAATGGCTAAAAATGCTCAACTTTGAATGGCGATTCCTCGGTCACCTTTGGTCGTATGGAGATTCTAAAAAAAGCAATTTCTTCATTTTTTCATAACCTTTCTTTTCTCTGAACATTTATGTATACCCAGGATGCCGTAAAAAAAGTTATAACCGCATTAATAAAAAATAAAAAAAAACGTGATTTTTCGAAAAAAATTAGTTTAGTTTTTCGATTATTTTTTGAATTACAAATGGTAAAAAAAAATTTAAAAGACACATTTCGATGGGAAATTTAATTTTCTACAAAAAAGTATTTTAGTAAAAATCTCGAATTTCGCTTCGTTTTCGAGTTATTTTGAAAAACCTGAAAAAGGGGTATTTAGGGGCGGCGCTCAAAAACGCACCCCTAAAAAAAGGGGCACTTTGTGATTTTATCATATTTAGGTGCTCAGCTACCATATAAAACAATAAAAATGCTTGAACGCAATTGTTCCTTACTACCTTTGATTTTCCCTTAATTTTACTAGTCTATCCCTGAAGGATGAAAAACAGCAATAATATGCCTAATCCTTAAAAAATGAGATAAGACGAGATGTGACTCTATGTAGGAATATTCTAACTCAACATTTATAAAACTTTAAAGATATCCCAAATAATATCTTGAAATACTTGGGCGAATATCAAAATGAGTCTAAGAAAGAATAGATCTTCAATCGATAGCATATTCAGAGTTAAAAAGGTCATGGAAAAGAGTATTGAGCATAAAATTAATTTATATGCTTTAATGATAGACTTCCAACAAGCAATTGATATAGAGCGAAAAGAGATAGACTTCTGGGGTATTAGAAGATTTTGGAGTGTCCACAAAATTGACATTAAACGAAACAAACCCAAAAGTGCAACAAACTAACGAATCGATTTAACATTAATATGGAGTCAGACAAAGGTGATTCACCGTCAGCATCACTTTTCAACAGGGTTGGGCAAATTTTGATTTTAATTAAAAAAATCAAAAATCATTGATTTTTTCAAAAAAAATCATAAAAATCATGATTTTTTTGATTTCAATTAAAAACTTAATAATGTGCTTTTTTAAGCCATTGAAAATTATTTTGATATTGGTCTTAAATATATAGAGCAATTCATAGCCTCCTACTCAGAATTCAGAATGCATTTCTTGCAAGTGTAGCAAGTAGAATCGAACATCAGACGAAAGCCCGGTCTGGTAACACGCCGTTAAACTGAGACAAGGGATGGCTTCATGTAAGTTGATCGGTGATTATCACCAATCACTTATACTGGGCTGGCTTCATTTATAAGTGATTCATGATAATCACCGATAACCTTACATGAAGCCGGCCCTCGTCTACTTGTGGCTACGAGCGGTTAAAGTGTATAGTAGATGACGCAGTTTGTAGAAGATATATAAATAACTTTAAATAATGCGTAGTTAGTAAATTTTATGTTCAAGGGCATTGAATGCATGGCCTATATAGGTTGCATGGGATAACTTTAAACAATGCGTGTAGTTAGTGGGTTTTATGACCCGAGGGTAGTACAGGTAGAAAGTAAATAGTAGTTAAGGACCCCCCATACACGGTCAAATTGGATGTACATCGAAGTGCGGATGTACAACCGAAACTATCGATTGTGAGCTGGTCGCCCGATCAAAGCTCGTTGCGCGCATTGGATTGATGAAAGTCTGGATGTACATCCAATTTTACTTTAGATGTCATAAATGACTTGAAATATTGCGTAGGTAGATTTTAGGTTCAAGTGCGTGAAAACGAGAGACTCAGGGTTTACACGGAGGAGAAATATAACGCGCAATTAAGGGGGTATCCTGCTTTAAGAGGTTCAAAAAATCGGTTTTTTTATTGCTGAAATCTATTCCCAATATATCTAAGAATATGTATATAAAGTTTTATAGACCAATTCGCAGTATTTTCGAAGATACAGCACTAAACGCAGTAGGGCGCCGAGCATGTACACGAGCGCTTTTTTTCTTATTGTAAACTTTGAAGCGCGTTTTCTCGAGTTTTTCTTTTTACAATTTTTTACAAATGGCGGGCGTGATTACAACAAAACTATGCGACCAATCAAAACAAACGAAAGCTTGCTCGCTTCAGTTTTTTACTCTCTCCTATTTGAACTAAAAAGATTTATGAAAAAAAATTGTTTTAACCACTTTTTTATCGAGCTGTAGTGATTGTTTTTTCGCAAAAGTTACATTTTTTTTTCAAACTTGAAAAAAATTTATAAATTTCACAATTTATTTGGGTTTTTCTTAGTTCATATATGTAGAAGAAAAATTTATGAAAATCAACATTTTCTTTGGTTTTTTTGTTTCAGGCGAAAATTACGAGCTGCATCTTTCCCGCCGATTAGAGACTGAAATTAAAAGATGCTGCACGAACTTGCATAAAAGTCGGCTGCCTTTCAATATTTTTCACCGTAAAATTTTTTTTATAACCTTAAAATATGTGTTAATATATCCTCAAAGGTAGACTGGACTGGCTTATTTTTTTCTATCCTAAAAAAATCCCTCAAAAACGCATTTTTTAGGCCTCCTAAAGCAGGATACCCTTTTAATGTAATGCGCAATTGGTCACTAGAGCACAATTTTTGATTTAATCATGATTTTTATTTGAAAAAATCAAGTGATTTAAATCATGATTAAAATCATGATTTAAATCACCTGATAAAAATCAACCCAACCCTGCTTTTCAACCTAGCTATAGAAAGTGCAATAAGAAAAATATTCTAAACAGGGAAAATATTTAACAAATCAATACAAGTCTTAGGCCCTTCTTCCACGGGTCGACTGGCACGCGATTTGAGTATGATACCAGTATCATACGAGTCGCTCGGAAGTTTCCGCCATACATTTTTAGGTAAGTTCATACACGAGTCGACTCGACTCTTTGTCGACGCAACGCGTCGGATACCAGTTGCGCGCGACCTGCATGCTAGTCTCACGCGATTTGAGTTTCATTTGAGTATCCTACAGTCGAGTTGCGCGCAATGGCAAACGAATTGAATAATATATTATTTGTGCAAGAAGTAGAGAAGAATCCCTGCCTTTATAACTATAATCTTCCTGAATATTCGAGAAAGGATATAGTTGAAAAAACATGGACTAAAGTGGGACAAAAATTCAAAATTACAGGTTCGCTCTTTTATACGATTTATATTAGCTTCACTTGTACATACATATGTTGTATCTTGTCTTTTGTGTGTAAAAATAACTTGGAACTTGATTTTGACCCCTTTTCATACATCCGATCAAATTAAAATTTTGCACAAAAGTCATAGTTTCCGTGACAATGCAATCTTTCAGTTTAGTTTAGTTCATTTTAAAATAAAAGCGTATTTTTTAGAAAAACCAAAAAAAAATTAAACTTTATATTTTTCAATTATTTTTAATACTGATTTGGTAGGACTACGCTATTTATTGCCTATTTGTACATTCTATCGGGTTAATAATTAATTATACACAGCAATTGTACTGCCACGGAAGTGAAGCTTGAGGTGTTATAAAATAATTAGCCTCTTCAGAATCACTATACATCTTGCCACAAATATAAACAACGATAACTGGCGTCGCGGGCATGTGCTACTTGAGTCGTCCCAGAATCGACGCGTGTACGAGAATTGGTCGCGAATGAGGAGAAGACCAGTCGTAGACGCGAAGTCGAGTCGCAGTCGCGTATGATACGAGTCGACCCGTGGAAGAAGGGCCTTAGGCCCTTCTTCCACGGGTCGACTGGCACGCGATTTGAGTATGATACC
Organism: Thereva nobilitata; assembly: GCA_963855945.1. NCBI lineage: Eukaryota > Metazoa > Arthropoda > Insecta > Diptera > Therevidae > Thereva > Thereva nobilitata. Next base: position 90,037,431 of record OY979698.1, on the reverse strand, counting down.
AGTATCATACGAGTCGCTCGGAAGTTTCCGCCATACATTTTTAGGTAAGTTCATACACGAGTCGACTCGACTCTTTGTCGACGCAACGCGTCGGATACCAGTTGCGCGCGACCTGCATGCTAGTCTCACGCGATTTGAGTTTCATTTGAGTATCCTACAGTCGAGTTGCGCGCAATGGCAAACGAATTGAATAATATATTATTTGTGCAAGAAGTAGAGAAGAATCCCTGCCTTTATAACTATAATCTTCCTGAATATTCGAGAAAGGATATAGTTGAAAAAACATGGACTAAAGTGGGACAAAAATTCAAAATTACAGGTTCGCTCTTTTATACGATTTATATTAGCTTCACTTGTACATACATATGTTGTATCTTGTCTTTTGTGTGTAAAAATAACTTGGAACTTGATTTTGACCCCTTTTCATACATCCGATCAAATTAAAATTTTGCACAAAAGTCATAGTTTCCGTGACAATGCAATCTTTCAGTTTAGTTTAGTTCATTTTAAAATAAAAGCGTATTTTTTAGAAAAACCAAAAAAAAATTAAACTTTATATTTTTCAATTATTTTTAATACTGATTTGGTAGGACTACGCTATTTATTGCCTATTTGTACATTCTATCGGGTTAATAATTAATTATACACAGCAATTGTACTGCCACGGAAGTGAAGCTTGAGGTGTTATAAAATAATTAGCCTCTTCAGAATCACTATACATCTTGCCACAAATATAAACAACGATAACTGGCGTCGCGGGCATGTGCTACTTGAGTCGTCCCAGAATCGACGCGTGTACGAGAATTGGTCGCGAATGAGGAGAAGACCAGTCGTAGACGCGAAGTCGAGTCGCAGTCGCGTATGATACGAGTCGACCCGTGGAAGAAGGGCCTTAGCCTACGCATATGACGTAGCAATCATTGCACCAAATATACAGAATCTGAAAGATAGCTTTCTGAAATTGGATGAAGAAACTAAAAAGATTGGACTAAGAATTAACGAGCAGAGGCAAAATTCTTAAAATAGAGAAATGTTGTTGCGAAGGCCAAGGTCCTTAATGGACTGTGGCGCCGAAGGAAGAAGAAGAATATCAAATTTAGGATTGTGATTATTGTCGAGCGAACGAAATATATGTATTGGCATCTCTAAAAGACAGAATGATCGCCAGAATCTGACAATTGACTCATACAACATCGAAGGAGTAAACGAATTTATATACTTAGGGACGATAATTTCAAAAGATAGCGACACCACAGCAGAAATCAAAAGCTGATAGGCGCTAGGGAATAGAAGCTACTTTAGGGTGCGTAAACAGTTCTTAACAAGGAACATAGGTATCAAAGAGCTAAAACTATATAGAACCCATATAAGACCAATACTACTCAACGCAACCTGGATATTAAGAAGTAACAAAGAACAACCTTCTAAGGTGCTTCGAAAGAAAAATCCTTCGCACTATGTTTGGAAAAGTGAACAAAAATTCTGTTTGGAAGAGAAGACACAATCATGCTTGTATAAAGATGCGAACATCATTTTAATTATAAAAATTAACAGAATTCGATGGGCAGGACATGTTCAACGTAGAGTGATGGCAGCATGACAAAAATTATTATGAACAAAACACCAGACGGACACAGAGATACGGGACGCCCGAAAAAAAGATATACAGATAGCGTAGAACAAAATTGGCTATTGATATATCGTTAATCTTGCATAAAAATTTTATAAAAGTGATGAAATTGTCATAGTTAAAGTTGTAAGACCATCGACTTCAAGAGGTATTAAAGGCCAAGATTGAAAATGCTGACATTTGTTAATATTCTTTTTAAAGGTATTCCTAATACAACTTGTTTGCGAGGAATTTGATTCTAAATTTAATAATCTACGCCTAGAACAGAACAAATTTACGAGCGAAAAATTGTCGCAAAATTATAAAACCAAAATAAAATTGAATTGTATGGAATGCAATGATATGTTTCATCCTTGCTGAATTTTGTACAACGCTTAACTTTGATAGTTCTGAAATAACCAAAGATACCTTTTTATATATTGGTATATTTTTACCTTTCTGCAATCTGAATCTAAAAATACTAAAAAAATCTTTGAAAAAAATGTTCATTTTCATTTTCAAACTCTTTAATTAACAAACTCACCTATCGGTACCACCAGCCAAAAAGTAAATTCCAGTAAATATCGCATAAACTACCCCAATACCAGTTGTCCAATAAGCATGGCTCAGCTTAATCGGGTGTCCAACGATGCACAAATCAATTAACATTATCACAGAGTTGAAAACGTGCACCATGATATTAAGGGCATCGACTTTATGAATTTCTATAATAGTAATCTGAATATTTCTAAAAATGTAATGAGACATTAAACGTACCTGGATTATGTACAAGCGTCCAATAGCACATTGTTATTATAAAAGAATATACAGTTGCAATTGTATACATAACCCAATATAAATGATGTAATCGACTCTTCTTAGCCTGGCGGACTATTTCAAAGTCTTCCCGTTCGACCATCATTCCTTGTGTAACTATCCAGGCGCCTAGCCATGCTTGTGTCGTACAAGCTAGCAGGCCCCAGTGTGTTAAATAAATCCACCATTTACCGTAATGATGTTCAAATTGTTCCTCCGATCGACCGACATCCAGAAGCGAACATACTAAAACGGCTAAGCAAGTAATGGCTGTTATCCATCGATAAAGAAGGTAAATTATCCGAACTTGAGTATTTCGTTGCCACTGGAAAAATAAAAATAAAAAACAAAATATTAAGAAATAAATAAAAGCGACACATTTTGAATATAATATAACAACAAAAAAAAATGTTTTAAAGCAATAAAATTTAAGTAATGCTTCGTAAAAGTATCAAATTGCAGGATAAAGTGCCCTCAAAGTCCTGAATTACTTGAAATTTATTACTGCCATCTAGCGGCAAAAATCTCTTGTGCCTCGTAACCAACTGCGCTTAAAAGATAATTCCGCAGTGGCAAAACTGTAGAAGGAACAAGAGGACGTGCCACCGGAACGCTTGCAAGCAAATCCTTAAAAGCCGTTCATAAATCATTTTCGCAATAATTCAGGGCCAATCTGGCATCACTGCAATCGACTGACATAAAAAAGGGCTTTTCGGTTCCATAAAACTCTTCCAAAAAAAATCGGCTAAAAGCACCCAATCGATTATGTTTTCAAGTTTAAGTTATTGCCTGCCATGTATCCAATCACGTCCTGGCTTTGCAAACTGTCAGGATACGTGTCTTACTTTATGCTTCCCAGACAAGGGTGAAAAAAAAAATGCAACAATATAAAGCGGGACACTCGTTCATGTCCGTACTACTGTATGTAGTAGGAAGAGCCACTCACCTGGCATAGGTAGAAGTTATGTCGGTGGACCTGCTGCGAAGAGAAATCTGGAAAGCAGCTATTCCAAATTTTGGCCACCATCATTCTTTTTCTCGGGCTGGCGTGCTTGTTGTGCCAGCACTGGGGGGAATTGCACCCTCCTCCTCCGCCGCCTCCTCCTCCTCCACCACCACCAGGTCCACCTCCGCCGCCCTCGACCCCCTCGTTGTTGGTGATGGTGCTGTTGCCAGTTCCGTCGTAAATAGTTCCGATTCTGGTGCCACTGCGACTTCCGTTCGCACCACCGCCAGGCTCAGTGTTGTATGACGAGTAATCCACCTCTGCACGTTTCTTGACAACCGCACAATGTTAGAGGTATCCACGTCTTTTCGTGTTGGTGTTGTTAGGCGTTGATCCGGTCTAATCTGAAATGAATGAAAAATATATGTGATGTTTAATAAATGGCATTTTTGGTAACGTTTTAAACAGATGTCGGATATAGAGCGATGGATAATAAATGTATGGATAATCACTTTGACACTGATCGACAGAAAAAGGATCTTAAATTCAAGCTTTCGTCTTTTGCCTTGAAGGTAATGGAGAAAATTGTCGATAAGGAAATAAGGGAAACTTATCTTCTGTGCTATCATGCGTACTAGGCGGGTAAGTCCACTGAGATAGTCCTTCACAATCTGGTACTCAGGCTGGAATGTGCAGCACTAAACAAAGGAGTTTCGCTGGAGGCCTTCCTCGATGTCGAGGGGGTCTTCGACAATATTTCCTTTTATACTATAGCTAGCGCTCTAAGTAAACGAAGTCTAAGTAGCATTCTACGGTCAGGCGTTAGAACTCGCGCTCAGAAGAGCAAGTCCTGGGGATGAGGTGCCGGGCGTCGACGAGAGCTGGACCCGCCTTAAAAATACTGTCATTAGTACTGCTGATTCCATCTTAGGCAGAAGTCGTAGAGATCGGAACGACTGGTTCGATAATGAATGCAAGCTGGCAACTGAACGTAAGAATGCTGCGTATCGAGCAATGCAGCAGTCTCAGAGAACACGAGCACGCGAAGAGAAATATAAAGAGCTCAGAAAAGAAGAAAAGAGAATTAACAAACGAAAAAAGGAAGCCTGGGAGAAAAATCTCGTTTGTGAACTAGAACAGTACAGAGAGCGACGGCCGCACCAGGCGCGGGAGTTCTACCGAAGAGTACGCGGTATGACGCAATTCACACCTCGTTGCACATACTGCAAGGACAAAGAAGGGAATCTGATCACCGATCCTCAAGGCATCTTGGAGCGATGGGAAGAGCACTTTCATGAATTGCTAAATGGCGAGCTAACTGAGGATTTGGAGGCTCCACCAATATCTGACGATAATGCTACGCTGTCACCACCAAGCTTAGCAGAAGTTAGCAGTGCCATCACCCGGCTCAAAAACAACAAGGCCTCGGGTGCAGACGGCATCCCTGCGGAGCTGGTTAAATATGGAGGGCCTACATTACACCAAGCGATTCATGAATTAATTGTGCAAGTATGGGAGCAGGAAGCGATGCCAGAAGACTGGAGAAAAGGCATCCTCTGCCCGGTACATAAAAAAGGAGATATCACAACGTGCAGCAATTATCGTGGTATAACGTTGTTGAGTACCGCGTATAATATATTCTCCGCCATCCTACAAAACAGGATGGCCCCATACGCTAGAAATATCGTAGGCCAATACCAGTGTGGCTTCAGCCCAGGCAAATCAACAACCGACCAGATTTTCACTTTGAGGCAGGCTATGGAAAAATGTCTAGAGTTTCAAAACTCAATCCAACACCTCTTCATAGACTTTAAAGCCGCCTATGATAGCATAGCCAGAGTAGAACTCTACAAAGCCATGATAGAATTCGGCATTCCCAATAAGCTGACAAGACTATGTAGGTTGACCATGACCAATGTGACAAGCCAAGTAAAGGTATCCGGAACACTGTCCAGACCAATCAACATCTATAATGGACTCCGACAAGGGGACGGTCTGGCCTGCCTCCTTTTCAACCTGGCGTTGGAGAAAGTGATCCGAGATTCGGGCGTGACATCAAGGGGCACAATCCTTCACAAGTCCATCCAATTACTGGCTTATGCAGACGACATTGTCATCATTGGAAGAACATCAACAGCTGTACAAGAAGCTTTCATCCAGATTGAGCGCACGGCAGGAAATCTGGGACTGCACATCAACGAAAGCAAAACAAAGTACATGGTGGCCTCGTCTGCAAGAACACCTAACATTGGTCCCACAATCAAGGTAGAGGAACACGAGTTTGATGTGGTAAAATCATTTACCTACCTTGGGTCAATAGTAGCAGCCGACAATAGCATGGAACCTGAAATACGCGCACGACTGCTAAAAGCCAACAAGGCCTACTATAGCCTGTCAAGGCTCTTCAAATCCAAGCATCTAACCATAACATCTAAACTTTTACTATATAAGACGATGGTCTTGCCGGTCCTCACATATGCATCCGAAACGTGGGTGCTTAGCAAAAAGCACTCTAACCTCTTGGCGGTGTTCGAGAGGAAAATACTTCGGAGGATTGTTGGCCCCGTATGTGAGGAAGGACGATTCCGGAGACTCTACAATGACGAGATCTACGAGCGCTATCGCGACATAGATGTTGTGAAGAAAATAAAGCTCGGTAGGCTCCGGTGGGCAGGACATCTAGCTCGTATGAGTGAAGATGAGCCTGCTCGGAAAGTTCTCTGCGGTAAGACTTATGGGGTGCGACAGCGAGGGAGACCCAACCTCCGCTGGAAGGATGGCGTAGACCAGGACGCTCAGAGCATAGGGATGCCAAACTGGATGACATCGGCTCAGAATCGGGACCGGTGGAGAGAACAGTTGCGAGAGGCCAGGACCGGATCCCGGTTGTAGAGCCGTTAAAGAAGAAGAAGTAGCATTCTCTGCGACTGGTTCGACTTTATGCTGATGGTCTCTCATCTTTAGGGGGCTTTGGAAGGCACTATAGCAAAAGGATGTCCTTATTGTAGATGAACTCCTAGAACTACTCAATAGCCAAAACTTTTTCGCTCAAGGTTACGCAGACGAGGTTTTCATAATGGCAACAGGCGAAATAGTAAATAGAAGGTACCCTGTCAAGACGTCTGCAGCAGGCACTTGATTTGATCTCCAGCTGATGCGCGAGCGTCGGACTAAATATCCATCCCAAAAAAAACGATTCTGGTTCCATACACCAGGAGACGAATATTTCTGGGACCGGCAGAACCGGGGCCTCTGTAGTCTAGGGAGTAAGGCTCCTGGCTACCATTCCAGAGGTCCCGGGTTCGAATCGCAGCAGCACCAGGGTCCTTCGCCTTTCCCGCCTTCTTTCTTCTTCCCTCTTTACATTCCTCAAAGCGTGGGCGCGAACGAAAAGTTCCAGTATTAATAAAATAAGAATATAGGCAAAGAGCGCCCCACGCCTTTTTTACATTTAAGTAAGTTATATGTATAATTTTTAACAATAACTTAATTAATTGAATTCTTAGCTTTTCGAAAGGTAGGTTGTTCCCATATACTGGCTAGAACAAAAAAACTACATTCAAAATTATTTTTTACTTTTCAGTTAATTCTTAAGTAAAAGCGTATTTTTTAGTTTTTTAAACTACATACATATTTTATTTTCTACTTTTTAGTCTATTGTATGTCTTCCGCCATTTTGTGATCACCACCATATTTGATTTAAAATGACTCACACACCTTACTGTACTATACTCGTAGAATCTCATACTCCACAGAATTAAATGAATTCTAGCACTTTCTGCTTCTTGGCTCCATCATCAGACTCCTTCATATATTTTCATTCAAGAGAAAGGTAATCCGCCATTTTGTGTTGCCCGCCATTTTGAAATTGGAGTGGTGCCACACAGCTAAATGTATTCTATTTGTCATACCGTTTCATTTGATGCCGATGTCGGGGAACACAATTGCAAAATTCGGCCGATTACCAGCCATCTTGATTTTTTTACTAAATGGTCAGATTGCATTGTCTTCCAAACTAAACGTGCATTCAAAATTTCAGCTCAATCGGACACCAGGAAGTGGCTCAAATTTAACTTGCAAGATTTGTTTACATATAGTTACAAGTGAAGTTAATAAAAGCGTATTAAAAATGTTTTAGCTTGCCAAGCCTTGACAAACGTGTGGATCCGGCATTAGAGGTTTAACGTATCTTATACTTTCTTCAACTGGTTCATTTAAATTTGTATTATTCCCATGATAGTTTTTTGTATCTGTGGCCATTTTCTTCATTTAGAAAGAAATGTAGATATTAGCATTAAATCTTTACATTACTTTTTTAATTTACGTTTCAAATAATATTAATAACATTTTAGATACAAAACAATGACAACATTATAAGGAAAACATATTTTAGTCCTTTTTGAAGCCTTTCAAACTTCTCATGTAGCCATATTAACTCCGCAATTTTTAAAATTGAAATTCTGATAACCAATCGTAATCAGCGGCCAAGATTTTGACTTTTTGGAGAGGTAATGTTCACCATGATGAGTCCGCCATTTTGAAAATCTCAATTCCGATATCAGATTCGTAATCAGCGACCCGGAATACCCCCATTAATATGTTTGGGTATTATTTACTAAAGTTTTCGACTTCTTGGGCAGGTTATATCCACCATATTGAGTCCGCCATTTTGAAAATGTCAAATGTGATAACAGATTCGTAATCAGCGACCCCGAAAACTCCCGATTCATATATTTGGTTATTATTTACTAAAGATTTTGACTTTTTAGGGAGGTTATGTCCACCATATTGAGTCCGCCATTTTGAAAATCTCAATTCTGATAACGGATTCGTAATCAGCGACCCCGAAAACCCCCGAGTCAACAATTTGAGATCATTTAGAACATTTTTCGACTTTTGGCCAGCTTTTTTGGATTTGGCCCCACTGTGCGTCGTCCCGTGTGAAACAGGCCAATGTAAAAGACTGTATATCGTAAGACGATATTTTAGTGCTGACGTCACTTGGTGACCATGTTCTACGGTATTCGAAGCTGTCAGTCTCTTTTACATTACCTTGTTCCTGTATACCGTCAGGGATTACAAAATCTCGGTTTTACGAGAAATTCTCGTACGAGGCGAGACCGAGATGAGACCAAGACGAGCAATCCTTTATTGAATCTTGTTCGAGACCGAGACGAGACGATATGAAGATGAAAAGCTCAGAACGAGAAGGAGAAAATTTCAAATCTCGCCTCGTCTCGGTCTCGGTGAAACACTATCGGGGCTTGAAATGCATTTAAAAGATGGATGTCTGAAGAGTGCCTTTCCCGAACGGACTTTGATGAAACATGCACATTGATTTGGCCAATTCGAAGCTGTGCCGTCTCTTAACGCGGCCGAGGAATTGTTGGGGCGCAGTAAACAGGAAGTCAGAGCGAAGCCAACAAAGAAGAATAGTAATCTAAGTCGAAGATATGAAAACACGAAGGACTATGCCGTGGATTGGATTCGAACCACGGACCTCTGGAATGGTAATTGGGTACTTTAACCCCCTCCACAATTGTAGAAATTCGATCGTTTTACTTAGAACCATCATTCAGAAGTTTCAGTGCAGACAAAAATTTTAAAATAAAAAATCAAGCCTATTAAACATTGTACTGCCGATTTATGTGCTCTCTTCTATATCAAATAAGCCGTGTTCCTTTTCTGCTATTTTTTACTCGTATTTACTTGGAACTACTCCTGCTCTCACAGAGGTTTATTTAGGTTTTACTCTAATCGACAAATTTTGCGTTCCTTTAATTTTTTACTCCGGAGTACTTAAAAGTAGAAAAGGAACACAGCTATAGTAAAGCCTCTGGCCACAGGCAATACATATCTTCCCTAATAACCATATTAAATTAATACCACACGCCTTGATTTGAAAATAACACATTTCACCGCAATAAAATAAAAAAAATAATTCTTGGTAATAATGATATATATGTAATATTATAAAGAATCCTCAAAAAGCATCTTGTCACACCAAAAAAAGAAGGAAAAGAAATGTATCTTATTGCTACTAAATTGACCTGTCATATGCCAAAAACTGTCTACCTTTATCAAATCAATGAATTAATATGAATCCAGCCCACTCCAACCACGTGGATATATATATGTATAGCATTATTATGGACGGATAATATATGGCAAATACCCCTTCAGCAGAACATTCAGGAAAGATAATGGGCACACGTGCTTTTATTTAATGTATTGTAAATAATTACAGAAATTCGTGGTAACTAAACCTTTGTAATGTTAAATTACAAAGAAATTTTTAATTGGAATACAAAAACACAAAAAAACAAAAAAACAGAAAAAAAAGTTTAAAAATTCGCAAAACTTTTTAATAAAGCCTGATTATTTTAGGATACCATAAAAAACCTGAAGGATTCAATTGCGTATTGGGAATTTATTTTATTTTTGGGCTGCAGTCGAAGGGAATATTTGAAATTTTCAGGCAGAAATGTATATTCCAATGTGGGCTGTACTCTCGTACCTTTATAATAAGTTTTCGTATGGATTCATTCGATTTCAAAATTTATTTGTAAAATTACGTAACAATTTCATGAGATTTGAAAGAGCCTGAACGTTCGCTATAGTTACCACATACTTCATCAAGCAGCAGTAAATTAGAGAGAATCTGGAGTCTTCACATGTGCATAGGCGGACTGCAATCTATCAAGAAGCCAGACAGGACACAAACAAAATATCCTTGTAAATGTTCATTTAGATGAACATAACATGGACCTACTATACTACAATATATATATATAGCCACACATGACGATGAAGGATTTTCCGGAAAATTGTGGTGCACAGAAACTTCCTAAATCGAAATGTGGCAAATAAATAAACCGCTCACCATTGTGGCATGAATGACCTATTAACGTTAATTACCTGGTGGTGACAAATTGCTATGGCAGCGTGCCAATTGGTAAACTAGCCCAACTTTAAAACGCTTGAAATTCCATTTTCAGAGTAATTTCATCTTTTCCGAAATATATTTTCATTCGCTCTTGCTTGTTCCTACCACCCCTATCCCCCCCCCCGTTATAGGATCGAAAAGAATACAGAAATATTTTTACCCTGACATGGCAGGAGAGAACCTTTTGTCCCGAGTTCACTTCAAATAAATTTTGGGAGTTGTTTAAATAAATCGAGGTCCATAGGGATGAAGGTGGATGAATTACCCTCGGCCAACAGTTTTGTTAGCAAGCAACCGGCCAAACAACAACGATTTAATAAACAACTGAAAAAGGGTGATATTTTCGTTGTCATCCCTTAAAACTGAAACTGTAGAAGGATAAAAGAATTGGTCTGGTGTAAACTTCCGAGCACTGGTAACTGGGGGTATACCAACCACCGTTGATTGTGCTGCCAACACAAAACGACCATCATAGTCCTCACCCACCGTCCTCTCATCATTGCGACAAGCGAATGAAAATCTACCAAAAAAACAAAACGTAGTAGAATGGAGGAGCCTTCACTGTCCTTGATATGATGCTACCGTATTTCTTCAGCGCAAATAAATGATCCTGGAACGAAAAAGGAAATGGCGAGTAAAAATTTAATTGGAGCAAAACGGAGAAACCGTTTCCGGACAGAGAAAAATTGTTCTGGGTAACTTCATTCTTCCCAAACACCCCCGCCCCCGCCCGGTCCCGCCGACAATGGAAAATTGTGAGGACAATTAACAACCAATGGAATTTTTATAAATTTTCTTCCTGGTTTTAATTAAAATTTATGAAAGTCTGAAAATTTTGTATGTATTTTTTTTTTAATTTTATTTTTGGCATAGTATAGACTCAATGGTCTGCACAGGAAATATGTTGGGTAACCTTGAACAATTTTTAATAATTAGTAGAATGATAGTTGGGGAAATTCATTTTCATTAAAATATTAATTAAAAATGAAAAAGTTTCAACAATCACAATAATTTTCAATTTAATATTTAAGTTAATAGAATTGTTTTATTTGATTGGTTACTTGAAACTAGTGTTGGCTAGGACACGATTCTAAAATGAGTTTGTAAGAGGTGCCTCTTTTTTCTTTTGAGCCAGTACAATGCCATACTTCAAATGAGGCGAGGTGCTATTGTAATGGCAAAATGACAAAAACTACCAAATTAAAAAAGAAAGAAAATAAATACCAATGAAGAGCTTTTTTACGAGTTTAATTCTAATATGCATTAAACTGCCTTCCAGTAAGAAAGAAATCTATGCCTCCACAATATACAGCCACGGACAACTAATAAGAAACAGTTTCATAAAAATTGCATTTATACATTTTTTATGTTTTTATTTAGCAATCATGTTAGGAATTCATTAAGATATTGTTATTGATTTCCTTCAATAGGTCTACCATTATATGTATATTTAAAAAAAATAAATTTGTTTCCTACATAAAAACATAAAAACTGTATAAATGCAATTTTTATGAAACTGTTTCTAACTAGTTGTCCGTGGCCGTAAATTTATATTTTGCAATCCCATCTCGCCGAATTTCAAGTTGAAAATTTTGCTACCGCAAAAGAAGTAAGAATTGTCTCTCCAGTACGAAATTTCACTCCCTCGAAAAATGTAAGAATTGTCTCTTCAGTACAAAATTTCACTCCCTCGAAAAATGTAAGAATTGTCTCTCCAGTACAAAATTTCACTCCCTCGAAAAATGTAAGAATTGTCTCTCCAGTACAAAATTTCACTCCCTCGAAAAATGTAAGAATTGTCTCTCCAGTACAAAATTTCACTCCCTCGAAAAATGTAAGAATTGTCCCTTCAGTACAAAATTTCACTCCCTCGAAAAATGTAAGAAATGTCTCTTCAGTACAAAACTTCACCTTAAAAAATGTAAGAATTATTTCTTCAGTACAAAATTTCACTCCCTCGAAAAATGTATGAAATGTTTCTTCAGTACAAAACTTCACCTTAAAAAATGTAAGAATTATCTCTTCAGTACAAAATTTCACTCCATCGAAAAATGTAAGAAATGTCTCTTCAGTACAAAACTTCACCTTAAAAAATGTAAGAATTATCTCTTCAGTACAAAATTTCACTCCCTCGAAAAATGTAAGAAATGTCTCTCCATCCAGTTCATATTTACAATCTCACCACGGCTCAGTTTAAATTGGATATTTTACTGCGGCAAAAGAAGTGAGAAATGTCTCTCCAGTTCGTGTTTACAATCTCACCTCGCCGCAGTTCAAAATTGGATATTTTACTGCCGCAAAAGATGGAAGAAATGTCTCTCCACAACGTAATTTACAATCAAACCTCGCTTCATTTATCTTGATACAAGCTCATATCCCAGTAGGACATTAATTTTGAACCACAACATTTAAAAAAATTTAGGCCTCAGTACAATTTACATCGTGTAAGGGACAAATGTACTGCCTCGTGTAAGTCCGGCTCAACACTATTATGAATTAAATTTTAATTTGTTAATTGAATGCAATATATATGAAGATAGACCATGTAAAGATATCGAAAAATCCACCTGGAGATCTCTTGATGGAGCCACTCGCAACCAAAAAGACCATGTGTTGATAGACCGCCATCACCTTTCGGACCTAATAACGATACGGCTGTACCAAGGGGTCAACTTCGACTTGGATCACTAGCTTGTTGGTATGGTGCTCCGAAAGCGTATTTCAATGCAGAAAAGACTTTCATCGCCGAATCAGGCTCGAATGAACACAGCTGCACTTAAATACCCAGAAACACCCACGATCATGCGTTTAGCGTTCAGTGAGCGAGGAGTAAGTCCTGGAGACGAGATGCTGGAAGTCGACTGGAGAATGATTGGTTCGATGATGTATGCAAACTGGCGATTGAACGAACAATGCATCAGTCTCAGAGAACACGGGGCCCACGAAGAGAAACACAAAGAACGCAGAAGAGAAGAAAAAAGAGTTCACAGATAGAAAAGGAAGTTTGGAACAGTGCAGATGGCGAAAGCCGCACCAGGCGCGGGAGTTCTACCGCAGAGACCAAGGTATGGTATGGCTAAAGTATGGTCTCAAAATCGCTGTTTCCATCAGCAGTGAGAGTTTCAAGTCCCTACGAGCGAGCAACTTCATTCTGTTTGTTCAAAAACGCAAAGTACCGGCTCATTTATATTCTCAAGCGCGCCCATTTTCATTTTTTAATGGTGCGGACTCTATGACGCATCTCGCTAAACAAACTGCAATGACAAAGAATGAAATCTGATCACGGATCCTAAAGGAATCTTCGAGCAATGGGAAAAGTACTTTCATGAATTTCTAAATTGCGATCTAACTGACGAATTGGAGGTTCCACCGACATCTGATAATAATCCTATGCTGTCATTCTGAGGCAGGCGATGAAAAAATGTGTACGACTGTCAAAACTTAATCCAACACCTATGATAGTCGCCTACGTTAGTATAGTAGAACACTACAAAGCCAGGAGAGAATTTGGGATGCTCAATAAGCTGATACGATTTTGTAGATTGACCATGACCAATTATCATCTATAATAGACTCTGACAATGGGACGGTCTGGCCTGACTCCTTTTCAACCTAGCTTTGGAGAAAGTGATCCGAGATTTGCAAGGGCAGTGACTTTATTGAATAAAGCAGGTGACATTGACATCATTTCGTAGAACATCAAGATCTGTGCAGGACGCTTTTAACCAAAGTACATGATGGCCCCATGTGTAACAACACCTATCATTGGTCCCACAATCAACGTAAACGTGAGACGCTTGAGAACGATGTGGGTACATTAGCCAAGTTTCGTTTTCCTGGAGTAACTACACCAGTGTACTTTGGAGTAGTTCCAACTACTCCAGTTCATGTTGGAGTAGATGATTAGAGTAGTTAGGTTTTTTTGCAAGAGATGGCGCCTTCAAAATTTTCGGTTATATCAAATCATTAAGCGCATTTTTTGAAGTTGTCATTTAACCATACCATTGATAAAATCGAAATTATTCTAAACGAAAAGAAGAAGTTTAAAGAAATTAAATATGTCCAATGAAATTAGTGAAATGTTATTAAAAAAAATATGGAAACTCCCAATTTTATGCAATTGATTTATTATAAACTACACTGAAATAAAAAAATACGTTTCATTTTCCATCTACTCCAGAGTACACTGGTGTAGGTACACCAGGAAAAAGAAATACGGCTATTGTCATAGCGATATATTTTGTGAGTCCTGAAAAAAATTCGATGACAAAACTCCCAAAATTTGTTCGAAATTATGATCAAATGCTAAAGTTGAGGCATCGTTACTTATGTTAGGACATCTGTATAGGAAGCAAAAGAATATTACGTGGTTTCGAATGATAATTTTAAGCCAGAGGTGGTTAAAATCAGAAGAGCTACTTTTATATACTTTACGGTAAGTCACGTCATTCCTAACATAAATGGCAGTACCCCTATGGGCGGAAAGGTTATGCAGACAGGTGTACCCTGACACCTGATATTGGCCTAAATCAGCAATAGGTGATATTTGAGTTTCAGTTTGTTCAAAAAGTGTTGGTTTAAATTGAGATAAGATACAAAAGAAAAATTCGCATGAAATTCGTGAATGTTACAAAAATCTATACAATTTTTTTTAAAATGTGCGCGGGTTTAATCGCCACATTTTTTTTAGGGATTTTTCTCGGCAAAACATGGTTGGAGCGACTATCAGAATCAATAGACAAAATATGTCCTCGTAAGAGTGTTATGCCTCTTGAGACGGGACAAATTTCATCGACTGAAAGATATTAGCCGCGATAGCTGCTGTTTGGTGCCAGACCCAATAACTGAAAATGTGAATGATAACTTTTTTATAAAGTCCTCCAGAAAACTGGTTAAAAATCGTATTATAAATCCATTAACCTTTAAAAAAAATGCAAGAAAAAATACGTTTTCCGCTACTTTACGTCCGTTACTCATTACTCAGACTAATAATCCAGAAAAAAAATTCAAAAAATCCATATCCACCGATATAAAATTTGCCTGTTAAACACCCCATCGTCTAATCCAGACAAAAAAAAATCGACGTAATTTCAAGCTCATAATCCCCACCCGTGCCAAGCGTGAATAAATAAAGTCAACCATAAATCCACCTCACCAAAATCAGGCAGGAATCCCAAGTACCAACATTTTTACTCTCTCTAGAGGCAAAAATTTTCCAATTTCCACCCTCCTCAAAAAAGGGCAATCCTGCATCCTTAATCGAAAGTGTTATCTTGCCTAGAAACAGTTCGATGACGCCTTTATAAAACTTTCAGGACAAAAAGGAGCGTGGTCGTCGTCGTCAACAACAACACGAACTCTAGGGGAGACAGCAGCAGCACCACCGAACATTAACCGGAGGACATCGAATTGGATTCCTTTGCTCCTTTGCAATCAATCATGATGAAAGATCAATCTATTAAATTCCACAAATGTGGTTCGGGTTGGAGGGCAGTTCTTGAAAGTTCTTCCCTTTTTCAATTCAGTTCGTTTCGTATCGATCGAAAAAAGAAATTCTTTATAGTAAAAAAAAAAACACGACGGATATTCTCTCCACCATGAATAGAAAACTCAATTTAGTTTTGTGTCTTAATCCTTTGAGAGTACACTTTAAGCAGAAGGAGTCCTTATGTTTGGCTTATGACAGGATAAGACGGAACGTTTCAAAACAGTAATGCATGTGAGTATGTTTGCGTGTGCCTGCCTAGCTAGGATCCTAGCATCGAACTAAGTTAGGTAAAGTGGGGCCTACTTGAACTCAACAGACCTGGATCCTATTCAAAGTGTCCTCCAGTTTCTTCTCAGTTTATAAGTGGTTGCCTCTCTTTTGAGCTATGTATATGCTGAGGTTGGTATGAGGTTGTGTTGTTGTTGAAATAAATACGATTAGGTTTAGAAGGAGAAACACACGTACTTAAAGTAGGGCAACAAGGATTCTGTTTGTAGAATTGACATGGAGGGAAGTTTGTGTTGATGAGTCTTTTTTTTGCTTTTCTTTTGTATAGCAGTAGTCCTAAAAAGAGTGCGCTTCCCACTTGTGCTCTTGAGAGTTTTTGTTGAGAAACAAATTGAAGAACTTCATATAGGGTGGCTTCAAATCACAGTCGCCAGAGTTCTGGTAGAGGTAAACTACTAATCGTGATAAACAAGGATAGAAGGAATTAGGGTAGATCGTAACTAAGAAAAACACGGGTTCAAGTTTCTTCTTGAATAGCTCAATCAAAATAAAGCGAATGAATCATAAAAATACGCTGTGCTATATATTTACGAGTTTTTAGAAAAATAGAAAGGTTGTTATGTTTTGCTAAATGTTGTTGACTATAAATTGTACATTTATATGTAGTCACAATGTCTCCAAGAGCAAACAAACACTCATTTTGGTTAGTAAATCTGTCAAAAAACCTACTTCTCCCACCTTCTTCAGCTACCTGAATATTGATTATGAATAAGATCAAGAAGTCCCGCAAACACTGCAACGTATGAGGACTCTTGTGTTCTCAGGTCACATTCAGACTTTGAAAGTAGCCTTTAATGAACTTGAGATCTAATTTGCATTTTCTTTTCGATGTTAAGAAGAAGTGATGAGGTTTTTCAGTCTACATCTCGCGGGCGCCTCGCAACTATATCTCTTTGAGTTCTTATATTCAAAGTTTTTTCTTCAAATTGACCTAAATGACCTAAATGTCATATTGATGGCAAAAATAGCTTCTGAATAATGAGTTCACGCCATTGGCTAGACAGTCAAAAACTTGTGCCTCCTCAACACTATGGGCAAGTTTTTTGAACGGGATATATAAAACAAATTACTCCCAAGCGCCAAGAGTGGGGCGGCTTGTCGGAAAGGCAATTCGGTTTCAGAAAGACTAGATCGACAACGGATGCTGTCAATATGGTGACTAGTGATGGGCGATTTTCAAAATTTAAAATCGATCTTCAGAATCGATTTTTGATTTTAATGAAATCGATTTTTCGATAAAATTGTCTAAAAAAATCGATTTTATAAAAATCGTGTACAATATTTTAAAAAATATTGAATTAATTCAAACAAAGATTTTATTAAATATAAAAAACAAAGAAAAGTAAGTTTCATTAATAAATCAATAAAAATAATTCAATTTTAATTCACTAAAGGCATCTACTTAAATCACAAGTTTCACCCGGAGCGACAACTAACCATCAAAAATATGCTGAAAACGTTCATTTGTGGAGAAGAGGATAAGAAAGAATGATAGGATGGGCAGATTTTGAAACTGACCTAAACAGTTTTTGTGTCTGAACCGAAATGGTTTAGTCCGCGAAGTCCAAGACCAAAACGACCGAAAATGGACCGTTAACTTCCTCGTTTATGCGGTAATTTTGTACTTGTTTGATACTTTGGACTCGTTCGGTCCTACACTGTAAAAAAAATATGTAAATTAAGAGTGCAAATGTACAGTAAAATTACAAATCGTGATATGAAATACTAATTTACTACACAATTATTGTAATTTTACTATAAATTTTGTAACTTCACATAAAGAAATTGAGAATCTCCAATACTGCATGACGTAAATGTTGATTACATGAATGTGACGTATATTTTACACAATGTTGTGTATTTTTCTAAATCGTTTATGTAGGAAAATTACAATATTTCTTAGTATTATTTATCAATGTTATGTACTGAACTTTGTACTGTAATTTTACAGTAAGAGGCGTAATTTTAGAACTTATATTTTCAGTAAAATTACAAATTGTTCATTGCAATGTATGGTTTAAATTTTCCCTCTCATAGATATAATTCACAGGTAACAATGGAATACTAAGAATATATACTCGATTGTTCTTAAGTTAAGGTCAGACCTTTGATTTTGGTCAGGGTCTGGGCAGTTATTGTAACAGCCAAGAAATTTTTGATAATTTTTGATGCTTAGGGCCGATTCACAATTAAAGCTTCAAGCTGCAAGCTTCAAACTTCAAAAATTAGGATAAAAAGGTTTGAACAATGATTCACATTCACAGCTTCAAGCTGCAGTGCTCAAATAAAGCAAAACTCAGATGAAGCTTGTAGTTTGAAGTTTGCAGCTTGAAGCTTTCATAGGAAACGGTCCTTGCATGGTGAACAAAATGCTATTTTAATGTATAGGGAGAGGGCAAACACCAGAGTTTTGGAAATTTACAAAACTATGAAGTGAAAGCTCCAATACTGATTGTATTTTTACATCCCACAAATAATGTATATTTACTACAACTACACAGTTGGTAAAAATACGTGAACTAGAATTGGAATATTCCTAGTAATATATATTGCAAATTTACAAAACTGCTTGTGAATAAAACTTCCAGTATTTTTTTTGTAAAATTACCACAGAAATTTTTTACAGTGTACACATAAACTATAATATTATAGGGGCATGCGGCACGTGTCGAGCTTGCTACAGTCGTTGAACGAGTTTTAGGACCAAGGGTGAAGAGGTGCTTGGAGAGGAAATCTCGCGTTGATTTCACGCGCACACTTGCATTGAGGTTTGGTGGGGTGGGAAATTTCGTATTTTGTTTGGCGAAAATACACATGCATAGATAATCATAGTATGTACAATAACTTGGTGACTGCAGTAAGCACGCATCGTGTCGCATCTCTGTGCGTGCTTACACACGTGTCGCATCCATCCTACTTTGTAATACTATACCATTGTTGGTTTAATCGAATGACGACAATGTGGTGAAAAGTAAGCTGCGATTGATTATTACGTTTCTCGAAAAAAGAATCGATTATCTAAAATCGTATCGACTGGAAAAGATCGGAAAATCCCGATTTTCTTATTCCAAAAAAACGATTTTTTCTAAAAGCGATACCGAATCGAACGTCACTAATGGTGACTACTAGACTAGCAAGGACCGCAACGACGGATGTGTAAAAGAGTTGTGCAACGATAACACGACGTGAAAAATGCTTTCAATACCTCCAAGTGGAGAAAGATCGTCAAGGCGTTGATAAAGCTGGATACACCGAAGTATCTAGTGCGCATTGTGATAGAATTTTTTGTATAAGACTGCACTGGATTCAGACGAGGAAGTCCTTGCGGTAAACGTTTCATTCAAATTTTGGCTTCCAACGATTGAGTCAATATCGAAATCAGCCCAAACGTGTCCAAATACGAACGTTGGACGCTTGACATTGGACATTTGGAGTTCGAGTATCAGCCACACGATGCATCCTACCATGTGATGAGGCCAGCAGCTTTAGACAGAACGGTCAATAGGAGGAAAATAATCTCTGCGTATCGAGTAACTTCCCTGTGAGTATGCTGTGCATACCGTACTGGGTCCGACGAAGTAGGTCGGGTGAAAAAAAAATAGGAGATGATCACCATTGATATTCTGGCGGCGGAGAGTAGGAACTTCTACGACCCGGAATATGCAAGGCGAGAAAAAAGGAAGTGCGGCGGATTCTAGCTCGACTCTTCTAAGGGCCGATGGAGCCAAAGACTCATACCGATCGTGAAGAAGTGGGTTATGAGGGAACATGGAGAAGTCAGCTACTACCTTACAAGCATCTTAAGCAGTGATGGGCAACAGTTGACTTTTTCAGAGCACCAAAAAAGCTCCTGTAAAGTTCTTGTTTATATCTCTCACTCGAACTCAAAGCTAACTCAAAGCTTTTGCCTACACCTCTCTCACTCGAACCCACAAGCATCTGGATAGGAGGGCTCTGGAACTGTCTTGGGAGCACGTGTTGCTCCCAAAAGCTGCCGTTGTCCAGGGCCGTCCTAAGATATTCGGTGCCCCTGGGCTACTAAAAATAATGTGCCCCTCTCGGTAAGAAAATACACGGGATATCTGAGGGGAGCGGGGTGGCCAGCAAAGTTAGACAAAAGTGTCAGAACTAGAAAAAGTCAATTTACAGTAAATAAAAACAACAAAATTCATACAAAATTAAAAAAACAACATAAAGTCCGGGGAAACTAGCAAAAAAAAACTGCACGAAAGGAGACAAAATTCCAAAATGGTTGAAAATTGTTCCACAGCTCCTTTTGAACTTTTTAAGAAAACAATTTTGGAATCACCAAAAAAAACATGGCCGTCGGAGATATCGCGTTTTCCTTGTATCTCAGTTTCTATAGGTCGTACAACTCCGTGCTTGGGCCCAAAATGTTGACAATGAAATTGTCTACAACTTTAGTTCTTACAAAAATGTTGACCCGATTAACCCTTTTAAAGTTATTCAAGGTCAAAGTTATGAAAAATCGCTTTTTGGCCAAAAAATCGACCAAAAACTTTTTCGAAAATTTTTTTTGATCAGTCAATACAAAACGTTATTGCCTACAAAAAAAACCCTCTTGTCATTTTTTCGAAAACTCAATCCTTTCGAAGTTATTCAAGGTCAAGTTTACAAAAAATACTATTCGGCCAAAAAATCACTCAACAATAGATTTTGGCAAAATTTGCTTTTCATTTTCTTATAAAAAACATTATTGTCTACAAAATACCCCTCTTGTCATTTTTCCGAAAACCTTTCGCAATTTTGCAGTAAATAGTAAAAACACTAGTAAATTTTGCAGAAACTAGTAAATACATTTTAAACTTTAAAGTTGTTTGATTTGACGTTAGTTAAGGGGAGGTTCTCATGAAACTCGATCCGAAAATTGGATTTTTTTTATTTCACTTTTGGATAATCTATTATGTGTAGAATATATTCCCCAAACCGTTTTACTAAAATAAATATCATAAAAAAGTTATGGCATAAATAATTACAAGTGAAGCTAATAAAAGCGTATTAAAAATTCGTTAACAAAACCTTCAACGCGTTTTTCTCAAAATCGTATTTTTTAAGACGGCGGCATGGTATCTCAAAAACTCCTGCGTATATCGTTTTTTATTTTTTTTTATTTTAAAATTGATTAAATTTAGGGGATCCTGAACCCAATCGCAGATGACTATTGTTAATATTATTTTTTTTACAGCACTTTAAAGAGCCGAAAAATAGACGAAAAAAAGAATTTTTTTTTGAAAGTCCGCCATTTTTTTAATTTTTGACTTTTCCTTAGTTGTCATATATTTTATAAAAAAATTTCATTTTTTGATTTCAAGTGATGTTTGGAAAGGCTACAGTGCCGCCCGCTTAGGTACTTTTTTTTTGGTAACTGGCTTTACATGTAAATAAACAATTAACTATTCGATATTTTGCTCTATAAAAATATGTCAACATATAGTACTTGAATACATACTAAATAATTACAAATAAACTTAGTGCTTTATTTACTTCCTTCCATGAAAAAAAATCGAGAACATCATGTAATTTTTGGGTCGCTAGATGAGAACCTCCTCTTAAGTAGCACTTTGTAAGGATGTCTCCTTTACTACTTTAAGAATAATTTTTAAAATATTACAAATTAAAACAACTTAAAAATACATAAAACACGCAGAATAATCTCACTCATGTTAAATGCAAATGACAGTAAGGCGGCGTTCATACTGAGGCGATATACGATAAGCGACATATCGCTCGCGATATGTCGCGGCGATATATTGCTAGGATGGTTCACACCAGCAGGCGATATATCGGCGCGACTTGGGCGATAAAAATGTGGTGGGAGCACAATTCTCATTATTTCAGTTACAAATATGAGTTCAAGTGAGGAAGACGTTGTAGTGGCTTATAGTGATGAGCAAACGCAAGAACAAGACAAGACTAATAAAGTCTTGGTCTTGTCTTATTCTTGCTCAGTCAGTCTTGTTCTTGGTCTTGTGAGCATAGCTAAATCTTGTTCTTGGTCTTGTTCTTGCAAACATAGCTAAGTCTTGGTCTGAGCCTTAATCTTGCTAAATGTTCAAAACCAAGACAAGACAAGACAAAACTGGAAGACCAAGGCTATTTTCGCTCATCAAGTAGGTATATATTGTATGAATTATTATAAATTGGTTATTAAAAAAAGAAATGTAGGAATCTTCAATTTTGTATGGTTTTCTTTTTAAATAATTTAACTAAATAAGATTTAACAGAAGAAAGATTCATTTCCTAGGCACCAGTAATTGAAAGAAAGTAACAGAGCACCCAATTGATTAAAATAAGACTTGACAGTGTGAAACATCTACCTAAATCATTTCGGCAAATTTGCTTCGAAATGCAGAAATATTGTGTACTTATGTACAAATGTGAATAATTGCTTTTACAATTATCATTCGAAAAAGTAAATATACCCTACACACATATATTTATATCATAATTACTTGAACATCCTAATCAATTTTATATTTTTTGTTTTTAAAAGAATGAATTTAGGTGAAAATTTTGCAAGACTCTTGCAAAAATCTTGCTCTTGGTCTTGTTCTTGCACAGTTAGTCTTGTTCTTGTTCTTGCGAGCATAACCAAGTCTTGTTCTTGGTCTTGCTAAATTTGCAAGACCAAGACAAGACTGCAAGAACAATACCATTTTTGCTCATCGCTAGTGGCTTATTGGTTCTGGCGTAGAATGAGAAGAAAAAGAGAATACTGGGTGCATCCCTACAATCTTACCAACGTGCACCATAGCTCGGCTGTTGTTTCTCGAGAGCTGTCTCAATATGAATCAAATTTCAGGGAGTTTTATCGAATGAATCCTGAAAACTTTCATTTTCTGAAAAGCCTGGTGTGACGAACCCTTGAAAAAAAAGATACACAATTCCGACATGCGACGGCCAATCATTAATACTCACGCCAACTGCAAATTTCTCGATCCACACGTTCGACAAGTAGCATTGGGGACAACCTTGATGCTAACGTGTGGAGCCGGCCTAAGGAGAAAAGGAACATTGCCTTACCTTACCTCTGCACTACTAGTAAAGCTGAGGTAGCCGTACGTTTCAAATTATTTATTTACTTTGGCATTACTTACTACACAGTAGAATAGAAGCATTGTAGTAACTATTTTGATATTTTAAGAGCAAGATGAATGAGGTAGTTTATTTTCAGACCTTTTGCCTTTTTTCAGTTTAGTGATATAGACATCCACGTCCAGTTTGAACAGTTGATCAATTATATCGCTAACATACATCATTTCGTCATAAGTGCGTTCATCAAACAAACCTCGTTAAAATACGCGTATATATAATGTGAAAACTTAGATACACATATTCATGAGTGCATAAATAAATTTATATACGTAGATATATTAATATCTGAATTGTTTTTTTAATAAACTTGTAATAATACAAAATACTGCGCCAGCAACGAATCGCTAAAGCGACCGGCAAAGAATTGTGTTCCCACCACATTTTTATCGCGCCGATATATCGCCGAGGCGACCAGCAAGTGGCACTTCAAGCGATATGTCGCTTACGATATGTTGCGCCATCGCGCCACTGTGAACCTATTTTATCGTCTCCCTTTAGATTTCAAGTATTTTTTTGTGCGTGTCGCGTATCGTATATCGTTCGCGACATATCGCTTATCGCATATCGCTCCAGTATGAACGGGGCCTAAAGTGTAATGTGTCATACCGTCACTTCCTTTACTATCGTAATGAAAGTTACCGTCATAATGAAGGTATAGTGTGGCAAAAGTATTATATGTATTTATGCAGAATTCGTTATTGGCATCAAATTTTACTTCTTTCGACGTATTTTCGTCCTAATTTTTTGTCCTTTGCGTATTCGTTTGGACTCATCAAATCCGGACAATGTTATACCTTCAGATTTGTAAAGATTTATTTATATATTTTGTATATCGTTTCGTACAGATTTTTCTAAAGAAGCGGATAATTCAATAATGCTTTCAGTTACAGTCAGACCCGCCACATAGCCTTTCGGGGCCTGGGGTTAAAATATGATATATGAAATATGATGGAAATTTCAAAAAATCTTTTACTAAAAAAAACACTTATGCCCGGTTTCACAGTGTTCACTTAAGCTTTCGCTCAGCCTTAAACTTTCGCTCAATTTATTTTACTGTTTCACAGTAGCGGTTCAGTGATGAACTTGGTTCAAAATTTACTTGAACTGAGTGACTAAATTTGGGCACTGAGCCAAAGCTCAGGATATAAGTGAGAGAAATGTCATTAATTTTAGAGAAGTCACAGTGAACTTGTGTTTATTTATTGATTCTAGTTATAATTTGGATTTTTCAATTGTAAAAAAAGAGAGCATTCTACTACAAACATGCCGTAAAGAGTACGAATAGATGGAGAGATAATTTATTTGCCGCTCTGAATACTTCATTTTCACAGGAACCTGAAGAAAACTTAACAATGCAGAGCAAATAAGAATCACCACTCGTGCACCATCTAAGACAGAAATAGCAACCGCAATTTATGCAATAGGCAATGGTAAAGCTGCTGAAAAAGACGGCATCCCGCCAGAACTGCTGAAAACTTCTGCTAATATAGTCTAAGAGCTGGAGACGAAAAAGTGCTTTGATCTTTCATGTGGGCAAACTCGATTGCAACTCATTCTATTACTAAACGGGATTATAAGTCCCATGGTACAATAATTACAAGGAAAGCTCATAAGGGTCCCGTGACGTCACTCAGATCTTTTCTAACAAAGGAAAAAAGCTTTCTTTTCTAATGTAAAAGGCGTAAAAGCTTTTCAAGATGGAAACAGAGGTTTTCCTTATGAGCCTACCTGTATTATTGTACCATGATATGTCCGAGCTCTCCGACACCAACGAGTAGTCATCTTCTTATTGAAAAAATGTCATCGACGTGGCGCATGAAAATTTGTAGTATGGAAGACTATAAACAACTCCCGGGTGAAAATATAAGACTGAAAACAGACTGAAAAATTACTAATTTTTTCAATGTTTAAGAGCAGTCGGAAAACGAACCGAAACTATACTGTGGTAGTGAACAGGAGACGGAACTGAAAATACATTGAAAATTATAGGTAATTTCGACTGAAGAGTGTGAACGGAAATCAGGCGGAATTTAAAAGGAAACATTCAGACCTTTGGATGAATTTAGTAACAATTATTAAAAAAATTCCAAAAATTTTATAATTCCAAGAAATGCCGAGTTCCTCCTAAGAATATTCCAACTCTAAAAATGATAAAAATTTCCGCCTTTTTTCGGCCTCTTTTCAGTCTTTTTTTATACTCATGAAGGGTAACTGATATTAGTTTTCAGTGTAAATAATAATTTCCGCCTTATTTCGCACAGAATTCCGTCTAAAATTCATTTTTCAGTCTCTGTTCAGTCCTTTTTAAGTTTTATATTTTCACCCGGGCTTAATATAAATTCCAAGTCTCCGACAGCTAGGTTGGTGCAAAATGGGTGGGTGACAGGGGTCAATTTACCGTCGTCGTACTCGTTCTTATAGTAATAAGCGGCCATATCCTTTTCAAAAATCCTTACAACTGAAGATTAAAAACTAGAAAAATCACACAATTTATCAACCAAAAGCAAAAATTTCCCCAACTGATTCAACCACAGTGCCCTGCAAAATCCAGTTAACTAAGTTCAGCTGAACTGAGCACAAAAACAAACTGTGAAACAGTTTTGACTTGAGCTAAAGCTCAAAATTACTGCTCAGGTTCAGCTGAGCGAAAGCTCAAATCGACACTGTGAAACCGGGCATTATTTTTTATAATCCGCGGCAAGAATAAGTTCATTCAGATCGGTCGCTTCTTGATTTCCGAATAGGTCTTAAGTTACTAAGTGCAGCCAGGTCCACTTTTTGGCTTGCAATCCTTTTTTGGGGCCTATGACCTGGGGCCGGCAATTCGCCCCACTGTGGCAGGCCTAGTTGTAGCAACTTTTTGAAGTGATATATTAGTTTTATCTATGATTTCTAATATTTCGCTCCAAAATGCTACCATAATAGCAGTTTCCAGTGATTTGAATTCATTTTACAACCCCTCATATATGATAATAGAACAAAGTTTAGGAGATACGGGAATATAACTCAACCCAACAGCTCCGCTTACTACTGCTAACAAAACCCACCACCAACCTTAGTAGCCCCTTTTGTTAAAAGCTGACCTCGCCCCCATTCCACAAAATCAGACACTTTGATCCCTTCGATTGATTTATTATCAAAAATTATAAAACGATAAAAAAGGGGTTAAGATGTGACAACGCAAAGTGCCAATCAGTCAATCATCTTTTATCAAGCCTCGGTTTTATAAAATCAATTTTTGCAATTATTCAAAAATTGCGCAACAAGTGTTGTGGGGTGATATATAATAATTCATAATATTAGCTTCATTACTGTCATTAGACATACCCAATACTTTTGTTTTGTATATACACATTTACACACAATCAAGAAAATATACATATATAATTTCCCGATTGAATCAAGATTATTAGTGATAAAGGAGTTAATTCCATCCTTGATTATTCCATTTCACTTCACAACACCCAAATACAAATACTTTATCAAAGATATTTACTCTACGAATTTCTATTTAGATTCACCCCCCAAAAAAAAAATTGAGATAAAATCCCTGAAAAAAGGAAGCCCCTTTTAAAAATTGATGGTTAAAAGATTTCGCCCCCATCATCCTCCATAAAAATAACAGTGCCAGTCCCAAAAATTCTCGAAAATTTCCCAAATAACATTCAGGATTCTAAACGTACATTTACACCAAAAAAACACAAATACATGCATACAAGCACCAACAGCAAAATAAAGGACTCTCCTTCCTGTCGTCTACTGTGTCGCCTTGAATATTGATCGGTTGTTAACTTTTCCTTTATGTGAAAATAGAAAATTAAAAATAACCCCTTTAATATCGCGCAACTTAATAACTTTTAACAAAGAGGACGAGTGCCTTTAGTGTTCGCAATATATATGAAAAAAGGACACAGAATTTATAGTCGAAGCCCGATTGCTTTGAATGGTTTCACATTGACTAAAACCATTCACGGCATATTCTCTTCTATTCAGAGAAGAAAGGTGGCGCTGATGTGCCATTACTTACTCAAAAGGCTTCGGTAACAATACCCACCATGCCATGAATAAAGGGATCATCCTTGGATACTGCTAAGATATACTTTATCCCCACACTCTCTTCTTTATCACTTTTATCTCAGCCAGAAAGACGGAATTTGCCTTTGCTACTTCCGCTTTTGATTCTCTTCCCATTTTTTTTTTTTTGGATATACATAACACACAAAAAATGCCGACAGGACGTGTGTGGGTTGGTTCAGAAGCAGCTTCTGTATGAAGTATATATAGGAGCGCATTCCTCTACTGAAGGATATGTCTGGAACAAAAAAACACCGGAGTTTTTTCTGAGAAAAAAAATGATAAGGGTGAAGATGCCCATTATTAATATTGTGTAGCTGCTAGGAGGGAAACATTTTTGTTGACCCTGAATGACCTTGAGTTTTCTTCTAGCTTTTTAAGGGACATGTCAATCCTGTATCGCATTTTAGAAGAAAGTGAGTGGTCTACTTAAAGCTTCTTTATTGCTGGAAGACGACTTATTAAAAAGTTTTTGTATTGAACCCCTTTTAGTACACGTCAATCACTTTTTCAGAAACTTTGCAAATTATTTTTTTCTCAAAACGCTAAAAACTTTATTTTTGGAAACTCCCTAAGTCCATTACAGCCTGGCAAAACAGGTGGAACGAGTCTACTAAGAGCCGATGGACCCATAGGCTCATAACAAATGTGGAGAAGAGGGTTATGAGGGAGCTTAGAGAAGTGAGCTACTACCTCACGCAAATCCTTAGTGGGCATAGAGGTTAGAGGGCATACCGTCATCGCTTAAGGTTGGATGGTTCACAGGGTCACCTGGAATGATCAAGAGCACGCGTAGCATGTCGGAGGTTTGCGGAGCACAGGTCTGTGCTGGAAACAGCAGCCGAGGTGTAGCTAATACTGGAGAGCATCCTGGATCAGATGATGAAGGTCATCCACCAGAAACTTAAGCAATGCGAGGCTCAATAAGGCCGAGATAAACAAAATACCAGGAAAGATAGCAACTAGAGATAGCTGATCCAGCGCCGTGATGCAAAGGCGTAAGCCGCAGGTAATTTTTTTAGACCGTGTTATAGACCCACGGAACCGATAGGCATGAGTTTTCAGGGCCACGTTGATGACGCCTAACCGAAATAATGCCTATACAGCTGGTGCCGCACAGTGGTCTGAGA
The DNA here is from genome assembly GCA_963855945.1 of Thereva nobilitata. Lineage (NCBI taxonomy): Eukaryota > Metazoa > Arthropoda > Insecta > Diptera > Therevidae > Thereva > Thereva nobilitata. The sequence continues at coordinate 90,009,018 of OY979698.1, read as the reverse complement.
ATGAAATTTCCGCGGAAAAAACTGCTTTTTCGAACATAACAAATTGATTCATTTATGGCAGTAATTTGTCAAAGGAACTCCAAAAGTGAGATTTTAGTGCGAGTGCAACAGTTATCTTCGACTTACGTCAAGAATGGGCGTTATTTTCATATTTTTGTGAAGAACGTTTTTATTTATTTGGCTTATTTCTTTTAGATAAATAAATCAGTGTAAACAATAACTTCGGAGAACACAGATGAGTATTTCGTGCGATCATAAATATATACATATACATACATATATGCACATATAAAATTGAAAATATTCATATTTATATGAAAACTAAAATATTATTGCGAAGCGTCACAAAGAGACAAAAATTTAATTACGGCTTCTGAAAGAACATATAATTTACCGTTATGTCTAAAAATTTTATGTGCAGTTGTGCGCAGCTGCGTGAGTCACAGCGAAAAAAAAATAAAAAATATCAACTTCAATCTTCAACTACCTTTTCCCCCAAAAATACGTAGCTAGTTAACATTTTTTTTTAAAATTGGAAAGCATGAACAATTTCCTATAAATAATGTAAAGACAATTTTTGTGTTACCGCCTTTATTTTTGAAGATATTAGCAAATTTTGATGTTCAAGTTGGCTTTATTTGGTACTTTTCGTCATAAGCTTATGTGAAAAATGTACCAAATAAAGCCAATAAAACTCGAGCTGATACAATAAAACTGAGGGTAGATTTGAAATCAGTGACCTCAAATTATTCAACAACCATTAAAATATTATATGCAACAAAAAAAAACGTTTGATTTTGTTGTGCTGTGTTATAGATGAAAGTGACGAAATGGAAATTTATCCAGTATAAAATTCTTTAGCCACGATATTAGATCCGCCATTTTGTTTTTCCAAATGTTTAACATGAAAATTGTAAATAGCGACACCAAAAACTTAGAAATATACAATTTTATGTGAGTTCAATTCAATATAGCCTTTTAGTCGCCATATTGGATCCGCCATTTTGTTTTTTTAAATATTTGACTTCTTCTTGTGATCAGCAGCCCCAAATACCTATACTTTTCAATTTCTGTGCAAATCCAACAAAGTTTGATGTTTTTTCCACGTCAATATCATTCTCAGAGCACTGTGTGCCGGTCTGAACTCGACCGTCTTGGAAAAGGGTTGGGGGTTTTACGCAGAAGGAATCTGACACTATAGTGCGAGTGCGAACCCTCAGCAATGATATGCCGTATCCTAAAGCTGTCAAGATAGTTACAATATCAGTGACACAAAAATTTGAAAAAGAAAAGTTAGCCGATGATCTTCCTCCACTTCTCGCGTATCTATCTGCAATGCAGATTCTGCATATATGTGCAAGTTCTGGAATTCCCGGGTGAAAATAAAAGGCCGAAAATACGCCGAAAAACAGCCTAAAAGTACATTTAAAGCCGAAAAGACACCGAATAAACACCGAAATATTATTAGAGGCCGAAAACAAGCCGAAAAGACGCCGATATATTGTTGCTTAGATGGTTCGACACCGAAAACAGGCCGAAAATACACCGATATTTTTGGCGGTAGCAGAATAAAACTTCAGCATATATTACCAGATTATTTAATTTTTATTTTCGTAGAAAATTCGGCTTGTTTTCGGTGTCAATACATATTTTGAAATATTTTTTAAAATAACTTGAAAATTTCTTTAACGTCTGGACTTAAGAATATTTCGATAAATGAAGACTTTTAGCAAAACAATTTTCTAAGTTCAAAAGTACACTAATATTTCAATTGAAATATTCAAACTAAAATAAAAATAAATTTTCTGGTAATGTATGCTGAAGTTTTATTCTGCCACTGCCAAAAGTATCGGTGTATTTTCGGCCTGTTTTCGGTGTCGAACCATCTAAGTAATAATATATCGGCGTCTTTTCGGCCTGTTTTCGGTGTCGATCCATCTAAGGAACAATACATCGGCGTCTTTTCGGCTTGTTTCGGCCTCTAATAATATTTCGGTGTTTATTCGGTGTCTTTTCGGCTTTAAATGTACTTTTAGGCTGTTTTTCGGCGTCTTTTCGGCCTTTTTTCGGTTTATGGTCACTCACATGTCGGCGTATACTCGGTGTCATTTCGGCGTTTTATCGGCCTTATGTTCACTACCTCGGGTATTTTTCGGCGTATTTTCGGCTCTTTTTACCATTCAATTTTTGAGCCTAAAATACGCCGAAGCCCTCTTATTTTTCGGCCTCTTATTTTCACCCGGGCTTCTAAGTAAAAAATGGGATCGGGTGGTTTTTGTGGCCTTCCAAGAAAGAAGTTCCAAGTTTTACTACCATTTTACATTTTTACAAAATTAATGCGTCTAGCATTGTCATGGTGAGGACATTTCAGCGATTGCTCTCTTTGATTTTCCAAGTTTTCTTTGAATAAACACGGATTTTTTTTTGAATTCATATTATGATTGTCAAGTACTAGATGCTGTTGAGGTTATTGACTTTGCGAAATCGAACCCCCGTTACAAAAATGTTTGGTTTGATTCTTGCTATATCCGTGGGCTTTGTGCAAGATTTCTTCTCTTTGGTGCGAACTCCTACAAGTTCAAACGCAAGGTCCGTCGCCCCCTACAGCAGCACGCTGCCATCTATTCCTTCTTTCGAGCCAAGCTTACTACTAGATACGACGAACCATGACGATTACGACACGACGGACTGGTAGTACAAAGGGTGAGTTTTGGACTTTTAAATAAAAAGGGTCTTCAGAACGACGCTGGGGCCATGATCTGTAATGCTTAATTCATTTTTAGACCGCTGCTTTAAAAGTTAATCGCTTTCGTTGCGATGGAATAATTTCAAAGTACAAATTCAGTCTAACAAATTTTCCTCCACTTACTCAAGCGGCATCAATTACTATCTATCTAACATATGCCCTTATAACCTTGCTGTGATATTGCTGACTGGTTTATTGAAAGCATTACTCGGAGTATGGTTTATAGGCCTAATAAATATACGATGATGTATAAGGCAGAATCAAAAATCTTGTACACTTGCTGGAGATACACAAAGAAACATGGGAACAAGGCAACTTTTGTATAGGTACACATTGCTTAAAAACTGCCAAACCATCAATATCTTATTTGTTTGAGTCCAAGCTTTCGTATACCCAGGTCCGAAATGCAAGCTTGAAATTCTCCATTTGTTCCACCTCTGTACGAAAAGGAGTTTTGCTTCTGCTGTATGCATCCGCGTGTACTTAGACAATTTTTGTGTTACCGCCTTTATTTTTGAAGATATTAGCAAATTTTGATGTTCAAGTTGGCTTTACAGTTGGCGTGTACTTAGACCCTATGCTAACCTGTTTCAGTTTGAGCCAAAAATTCATCGCCAGCCAATCGTTCTGGGTGACGATTTATAAAATTTGTACCATTATTTAAAAAGTACGATCACAACCTCCTCGTGGGGTCCACTGGAAGCTGCCCTAAAAGGGATGAGCTAATATAGTCGGCCCTACCAAGCCAAGATGTACAGTTATCGCGTCGAGGACTGCATGGCGTTTTACGATCTCTACTGGGCACCGGGCATAACCAGTAGTATAATGCATAATCCTAAATAATATGGAGACTTGATTAAAAACAATTTTTACATTTATACATTTAATAATTCTATTAAAAACCAACATGTTTTTAAAAAAATATTAAAATTTTTCTATATATACTAATTGCTCCTTTAATCCCTCATGGGACATAGGGCGGAAACAGTTGCTGGGACCCGGTGCGCCTATACTGCTCCCAAAAGCCAATAGTAGTAATCAGGGGTGGTAGCACGTAAGTTGTTTCAATCGACCTCTTCATACAAAAATTCTGAATTTTTGTATGAAGAGGTCGATTGAAACAACTTACGTGCTACCACCCCAGGTGATATGAATTTTAATATACAGTAAAAAAGGCAATTTTTTGGTATTTTTGATTCCAAATAACAAAATGTGAAACTATTAGGGATCTGACATTTTGATCGAGACAATAAAAATCATCCATTGACATGGCATTTTTCGAGATATGAATTTTCATACATTTACTACCTTAAAACTCCCATATACCGATTTTAATTGGAATCGGAATACAATTCGCAAACTCGCCGGCCATATTGGTGCGGCCATTTTGAATTTAAATTTTGATCATAAAGTCGTTATTTGCTACCTTAAAAAACCTCAGATACAGATTTTCATTGGAATCGGAACACAACTAGCAAATTCGTCGGCCATTTTGAATTTATAAGTTTTGACCACAAATTCGTTATTTGCGACCTTAAAAACCCTTAGATACCCACTTTCATTGGAATCGGAATAAAATTGGCAAATTCAACCATATTACTGCAGCAATTTTGATTTTCGGTCATATTTCGGCGGCCATTTTGAATTTCGAAAATCGGGCTTCGAGGTGTATCATAGGAGACCTCCACGGACCTTCATGCAAAAATTCAAATCTCTGCGATGATTTTCAACGAAGCTCTCCATGACAGCGCCATCTAGGAGTGGCTTTAGAAAGTAATAAAATAGCCTATGTTCTAAGTTTGAATGTAAATAGCACATGGTTAAAATTTCATTAAGCTCGGTTGCACGGTGTAGGAGCCTATAGCGATCATACATACACACATTCATTTTTATAGATGTATATAAATAAAAATGTAAATGAGTCAATATGACTCGCTCCGGCAGTGTTCAATAAATGCCACAATGCGTCAAAATGATGCGAACTTTTGTATCGTACTAATGAAGGACCACACTATATTGAACAAAATTTTCATTGAAACCTTTTGTATAAAATTTTGTTAAAAGAAGACCAAATTCACATTAATTGAGACTAACGCCATCGATATAATCAATAAAGGCTTATTTCCTTTATGATTTAGTCGGGAATAATCTAATAACCACAGATGAACAGTATTCACATTCATTTTTAGTCATGCACAAATGAATGTATTCCATCCATGTGAATTATGAATTTAAATTCGCATATAGCATATTTTCGATGTAGAACAAATTGCCACTAAATTCCGAGAATAAATCGAACTCACATATTGCATATTAAATTTATTGAACATTTGGTTTTTTTTCGAAAAAAAAAATTATTTCCAGTCGACTAGTTTTTCAAAATTTCACGGTACATAGACCACGCGTTCGAATCTACAAGGAGTCAGCAATCATCCTCTTAAAGCTGAGCTACTCTAACAGAAAGTTCCTCCGATAAAAATCTTTTCAACTGATGAAAGCGAACAAATAAATTTCATTGTTCATGCCCTGATTCACATCAAGTTCAAATTTGTCTTGAGGAATCCTTTTCTCAAGAAAATCTAGTATATATATATTCCGAAAATCTTTAGCCAGAATGATGCACATCTTTCGTCTAGCATACATATATCACAAGCATTTCACCCCTACAACATTGACAAAACCGCATATGTTCGTGAACTGAACTGTTTGCATATTCACCTTCCAGCTCTTATATTCGAGCATAACGTATGACATACTGTTCACATCCTGCATCCCAAATTCATTATTGAATAACGTTTCCACAATCAGAAACGTTAAAGGATAAGGAAGGAGAGAGAACATTTCGGTGGTGGTTGGTGAGGCTTGGTAATAATTCACTTCTGTACTTTATAACATTGTGAGAATGTGCACATTTAATGGTATATCGAAGGACCGGAAAGGAACAGAAGCGGTAGGGGGTGATATTGTTAAATGTGGAACAACCACATAAAATCGACATACACATTCTGCACCACCAGACTTGCAAGTTATATATATATATGTCGAAATTTCTACATGCGAAAAGAGATCTGTAGGGCCACACACACACACAATGCAAATTATGAGGTTAAATTTGGTAAAAGTATATCGGCTGTGTTATGTCACGCCAATCCAGCATTACATAAAAGGGGGTGGCGAGGGCCACGTTATTTATGCATGTTTGCGATTTGTTTAGGCATTTAAATGCAGCAAGGATATCCTTAATGGTACGGGATGGACATTTATTGGTTAATGGCGACGGAAAATGGACGATGCAATAAACTGAGTGACGGTTCGCAAATAAATGACGTGCTTTAAAAACAATCTCGCAAATAAAATGTCGGTGATTACAATGTAGTTAAGGCATTTATCGATTTAACAGTTTTATATATTTTTTTTCTCTCCCAATTAAAACTATCCATCGATAAAAGTATCCATCACAGATGGACATAAAGCTGACTTTACTTGTTTTTAAAAACGTTTGCACATTTTTTGAATGTATAGCAGGAGCATAAAAAATGTTATTACGTAATGGCAGAAGCTGGAATTTTGTAACTATGTAAAAACAATAAGGAGATATAACTCGGAATGTCTAAAGATATTTAACGTAAGAAATTCATATTGATTGCATTTAAGCAAGAGATTATGGAAGGTTGCTTCATAGTTTCGTGTTTTATCCAAATTATACACCAACTTATCACGGTTATATGATAAAGTTGCAGTGAGTCTAATATTAGTAATATTAGAACGATTTCTGCGACAATGGTTTAGTTTAAAAAATTGTTTACTTTTTTATTATATACGCAGCAGTAGTAACTGAAGAGTTTAATTGCAACGAAATATTTTAAATATCATCTACATAAAGTCTAAATCAGTAAGCCTAAAACAGATTGAGGGTTTGGTCGAAAGGTTATTAAATAGAAAACCCGTTGTTTTCCATACGAACATACATATATGATACATTATCATCTCGGAAACTATTGTAGCTAAAAACACATGTTATATGTGACACCCTCGGAGCAAAAGCTGGTTAAAATAACAAAGAGAGCGAAAACGGTTCGGTATTTTTTTTAGCGCAAAACAGGAGAATCTTCGTGTTCTTAGAGGAATAATGGTATAACTATACTTCAGCGCAAGAACGGTGTATCAAAAAACCGAGGGCAAAAGCGGGTTAACTTTTTATTCCGCTTTTAAGGTGCGCTTACACGGGCAATTGTTTGAGCAATAATCGCCGGGCAACTGTAATGGAGCAATCTGGAGCAATTAGCGGAGCATTCTGGAGCAATTAAAATGAAATGCGGCAATTGTTCGGCAATATTGTTTCTAATTGCTCCATGATATATTCCATATTGATCAATGTTGTCGACACAAATTGTCGAATATCCAGTAGGTATGGAAATTTAAGTCAATTTTTCTTTTCTATCTCGCAATACAACTATCGGAAATTCTAAACAGATACATTAAACTTTTGTATGAATCCCCCGTAGCCAGAAAACGAAGAGTTAAGGCAAGCTTCGTCGATGCAGAAATGGGTTCTCTCATATTGGTCTTCTGCTTCGTAATTAATGGGCCAACTTTATTCAAAAGAATTTCAAAATCACTTCGGGACATTCGAATAAAGTTTTTGAATAAAATATCATCTAATTCACAACACAATGAAGATTGCTTTCCTCTTGCTAAAAAAGTAGCACCCAAATACGTCTATTCCTTTTCTTCTTTTTTTGCTTTTGACTTATGATAATAAAAGCGCTACAAAAAAAACGTCGTCCATAGCGAGCAATAGTTACTCAACTTAACTGCTCGTGTATGAAAATATTGCCTAGTTTCTTGGAGTTGATCCATATCACCCAATGCTGTTGCTGCAAAACAGTTTTTCAAATTGATGCTTGTTGCCGTTGACGTAAATTGCTTGAATTGCTCCAGATTGCTCCATTACATTTGCCCGGCGATTATTGCTCAAACAATTGCCCGTGTAAGCGCACCTTAACTCTTAATGAAAACTTATATCGCTTTTGCGCAGAACTAAAATTTGAACTGCTTTTGTTCTCCGTTTTCATTAAAATTGCTTTTGCTTATACTTTCCCAATAAAAGCCTAACCAAAGCGTCAACCTCCTTTATTCGAATTTTCCATAACTCGAAGATTTTTTACAGTCCCTTGCAATTAATGAGGTTCCACTATTAGTCGAGGAAATAAAGCACTAAAAAGTGCCAAACCTAGGATTTTTTGAACAGTAAGATGAATCTTAATGCGGTTTTTTGTGTTCTATTCGTGAGAGCGTCTACAAACTTTGTGACCGGTAGTGATGAATTCATTTTGAAAAAATGCATTTCCTGCAATAAAAATATGCATTTTAGAAGTGCATCTCAAAGAGACATTGTACCACTCTGTAAATATTGATGGAAATGAGTCGAGTTTTGCTACTCGTAGGTTTTTGGGGTCACTGAACACGAAAATAATGACGGCAACAGTCTCCGAGGTACCTGGTACCCAGGGGGGCTGAAACACCCCTTTTTAAGGGTTTTTCACGATAAATTCAATAATAATGAAAAATAGTCCAATGAAATACACTTTTTTCAATATTTATTTGCGAAGGTAGTTGATTTATACCCCTAAGTGGGGTTAAAACTACCCCTACAATTTGAAAAATCAACTTTATATAAAAGAAATTGCAAAAAAAATTTGTTTACTATTTGCTTGAAATTTGGTTGAATAGTTATTATCAGCCAAAAATATATTATTATCAACCCTTGAGGGGGTAAAACTACCCCTATATTAAAGTTGTATTTGAAAAAAGATTGAAATTTTTTTTGCATTTAAATTTTATTTCTATCTACGAAAACAAATTTTTATTTAATGTATTTTTTATTCTGTTTCGATTTAGGGGTGGTTTGGAGGGGTTAGAATAAATTTCCCAAATTTTTTAATAATATTTCATCAAAAATAAAAATTATATGCAAAAAATAAATTTAATATTTTTTCAAATTTAACTTTGATCTAGGGGTAGTTTTACCCCCACAAGGGTTGATAATAATATATTCTTGGCTGATAATAACTATTCAACCAAATTTCAAGCAAATAAAAAAAAAATTTTTTTTGCTATTTTTTTTTTCAAATTGTAGGGGTAGTTTTAACCCCTTAAGAGTTAAAAATAAATTCATTTTTGCCTGACAATACGCATACAATGGAATTTAAAGCATAAACTTGAGAAAAAAAATGTTTACACATTTTTTTATTTTCAGTCGATTCAACCGGTTTCAACCCTTAAAAATTATCCCTTATCATAAAATTTGGCTTGATTTAGTATAAATCAACCACCTTGACAAATAAATATTGAAAAAGTGTATTTCATTGGATTATTTTTCATTATTATTGAATTTATCGCGAAAAACCCTTAAAAAGGGGTGTTTCAGTCCACCAGGTACCAGGTAACTCGGGGACGGTTCCCGTCATTATTTTCGTGTTCAGCGACCCCAAAAACCCCCGAGTAGCAAAACTCGACTCATTTCCATCAATATTTACCGAGTGATAGAATGTCTCTTTGAGATGCACTTCTAAAATGCATATTTTTATTGCAGGAAATGCATTTTTTCAAAATGAATTCATCACTACCGGTCACAAAGTTTGTAGACGCTCTCACGAATCGAACACAAAAAACCGCATTAAGATCCATCTTACTGTTCAAAAAATCCTAGGTTCAGTGCTTTATTTCCTCGACTATATAGTTTTTGCATTTTTACAATATTTTTTTCATTTCTGAGGTTAATTTTTGCAACAATAAAACATTTTTGTTAAATTTGAAATTTTCGTTTTTCATATTTTTCGAAATTATACATTAGTATAGTTTGTCTCTAGTTCTAGTTTGTCCACTTTCTGAAATTTTATCTTTAATTTTAGGGTAAATGTTCTACATTTTTTCCGTTCAGTCATGCCCTTAATTTCTAAAAAAAACTACTATATTTCTTTAATTTTTGGATTTTGCAGTTTCAGTTTCAAAAGGATTGCCCTTTTCATTTTAATATTAATAAGTTTGCATTTTTGACAATAATATCTGCAGTTTTTGACTTTGATGTTTGCAATTTTTGAAATGTAGTTAAAAATTCGGAATTTTTAAAAAAATTGAACATTTTTTTTACTACTACTATTATGTAAAAGAACGTAACTTGAAAAAATTCATAAAATGCAAACATTACAAAAATTGAAGGTAGTAATAATAGTACAGGTAAATAAAGCCGAAAAAGCGGAAATAATTAGATACATGGTGAAAATTGGCAGAGAGCTTCCGTTTAGGGTTCTTAATAAGGGGTTTTAAAGTCTACCAATTTTCTTCCGAGGGCAGCACACTTTTTAGGGGGTTGTAGCCCGTAAAATGGGTATTTTTGGATTTTTCTGCAATTTTGTTAGTTCAAAAATACCAATTTTGAGGTCTAAAACCCCCTAAAAAGAGGACTTCCCTTATTAGTAACCCTAAAAGGAAGCTCTCTGCCAAATTTCAGCCTGTACCTAATTTTTTCCGCTTTTTTTCCAATTTTACCTGTTACTATAAAGTTAAAAGATAAAAATGACAAAAATTTATGTCAGAAATGCAAAAATCCCCAAATAAGTAGTCATAAATGGGAAAATCGTAAAAACATAAAATTTATCATAATTACAAACACTTCACACATACAAAGAATTTATGTTACAAACGCGGAAATTCCAAAAAATTCAAAATTATGAATTGAGTTGCATTGTCTTGTCTAGTAAAGTGAAGAAAATATTGTCTAAATACAGATTTCCAAGTAATAATGTAAGCAACTGCGGTATAAATAAAAACTGGGGGCAAAAGAGGTTTAAGTTTTCGTTAGAGGGCAAAAACGGTTTAGAAAGTTAACCCGCTTTTGCTCTAAGATTTTTTCTGTTCCGTTCTTGCTCTAAATAATAGTGGCACCATTTTTGCTCTGAAATATTTTTATTCCTCTTTTGCTGCAACATCAAATATAGCTCGCTTTTGCTCTGAGGGTGACATGTATGCTATATTAAATTATAGATCTTTGTGAGAAGAACTTAAGATGAGATAATGGAAAATTCAGTACAAATTTGCTTTAAATAAATGGATAAAAATTGCGTTTCTGCACGTTCTCCCTTCGAAATCTCTAAAATTTACACGAAAATCTACATTTTCCCATAGCACCTAAACACGGTGCAAGTTACATTGGCACTAATTGCGAACAATATTAGCTCTGGTAATAATCATGGCTGGTAGTTGGTAGCAAGCGCCTGTAACTAATATTATAAACCTTAATGAGCTCGTACAACATCCCAGAGCTCAACCGTAAGATTCGTCGTCATCTTCTCAACCACCCCCAACCCCTGCACAGACATTACAACATCAAACAAGACGTTGAAAAAGCCTAGCCTGTCATTTTGATTTTATCGATGAGTCAATACACACCGAAATAACGCGCTGCAATTGTGTTCAATTGCGAAAACTGTGCGTGGTTATCGTAAAATGCTTGCTTATCGTAACTTATCGGACTCCTCGTTCTCCGGATTTAACGGCACCAGACTTTTTTCTGTGGGATTATTTAAAAAGTAAAGTTTATGCCAACAAGCGGAAGAGCATTGACGAACTCAAACCTATCATACGAGCCGAAATAGCTGCTATAAATGTTGGCCAATGTTATTCAGGATGCCCGAAAAAGAGCTGCTTTTTCTCGTATCGAATGGAGGTGGTCATTTAATCGACATTACATTCAAAAACTAATTTGAAATAAATGGTAGAGAATATTCTAAGCAAGTCTTGCTCATTTGTCAAAATCGGCTAAAAAAATGTCCGAGTTATTCAATGTTGAAATATCGAAGGTCTAGATGGCGCCCCCATACTTGACGAAATAATGAAGAAAGCCAGCAGAGAAGCAAGGAGAATCAGATGGCGAATGGTAGAACGGCTAGAAGATTTCGAATACGCAGATAATATCGCACTTCTAGCTCATTCAAGAGAAGACATGCAAAGGAAAATAGACAGCTTAGAAATATATAGGTATAAGGATGATATAGCAGGTATAAGGATGCATTTACAAAAACGAAAGTGAATAAGAATTGACACTACAAGCACAAACCCATTAATAGTAAAAAATAGTATGGTAGATGACATGAAGGAGTTCAATTGTACTACGGAGTATAATAACTATAGAAGAAGGTGTGGAGGTGCGAAGAAGAATAGCTTAAATAGGATTAAAAATGTTCGAGGTGCATTCAACAGATTATAGAAAGTGTTGAAATCGCCACAACTATCTAGAAATGTACAGTTAAATATTTTAATAATTATGACAAAACCTGAAATGAAGCTAAGAGAAAAGCTCAAAACAGAGTCCGATGGAGAAGCTTTACGGAAGCCCTATACTCCCAAGAGGTGTAAAGAAACACGATAATAAATAGTTTAACTCACTTAAGCGTCAATAAATCGCAGTATTTTTTAAGTCTCTCCCAAAAGGCGCCAATAAAGCCATAAAAAGTCAACGCCCGAAAATGATATCGATCCAAATTCATTCCTCCACTACAGCAAAGAATATTTTAACTGATAGGTGCCCAAAAACAAGATTGGGTTACGTTAGCGAATTTTGTAATGGATTTTTAGATAGAACCCTCATCATAAAATAAGGGAAATTAGCGCGCATGTGGATTTGTGATTGAGAATATAAATAAGCCGTTAATTTGCGTTTTTAAACAGATAGAGTGACGTTGCTCGCTTGTGGGGACTTGAAACTATCACTGCGTATGGAAACGGCAGTTTTGGGTTTCCCTTCTTTTATGGTGCGGCCTCTAATATATTTTCTGATGCCTTAAGGCAGAAACAGATTACACTTAACAACGCGGCGCGACAACGCGGCAAATTGGGCAGCACGGCGGCAGTGCTGCGGTGTGACCCAGATTGCACATGGAAGCGGCATTATATTTGACACTTCGGTTGATACGGTATCAATATCACCCTTATTCCACACTCCGTCGGAAGACTTCTACGACGTAAGCTTTACGCTACGACGTAACATATTCTGATATTCTGCACCAAAGATTCGGAGTGCGGAATGTCAAATTCGGGATTCGGAGAAAAAATATCATTACGTCGGAGTGTGGAATAAGGGTGAATATTTCTTTGGTACCACTGATTTTAAAGTTAAATTTTTTGGTTGGAAGCACTGAAGTTGTGCGGCAAAATTAGGATTAGAGATGACTACGCCGCAAAATATTTTGACGCGTTGCTGTGCCGCACTCAATTCGTGTTGTACAATGCAAATCAGCGTTGCCTAAATTTTGCCGCGTTGTTAAGTGTAATCTGTTTCTGCCTTTACTACCAAAAAAGGCATACACAACCTTACAATATATTAATTCATACTCTGAACCGTTTTTGTGCAATTCTTCATCTGTAAAATTTATGAAATTTTTCGATATACAGAAGTGGCTACCGCGTACAATGAAATTTACTGACGGAGATGCGGGAAACCTAGATCACTGAACTGTGGTCTAGGAGGTGTTCTTAGATCGTTCTGATTATCGGAGTTTGTGCGTTGTGGCTTGCGTAAACTTATAAATTAAGTTGTACGCGGTCATCACACATATCTAACAAGTTGGTGATCATCCCAGGCGACTTATATTTGCTTCAAATTCTTATGAAGTAAGAAGACGCGTAAAAGTAAGATTACCAGAAGTTCGCTATGAAACAAACTTTAAATTATCTAAATATGTACAATCAGGCGCGGATCTTGAATTTTATTTTGGGGAGGGTCACGGAATTAAAAGTGGCGAAAAAAAATGTCCACTCCTAAGGGCATATTTAGACGGTTCGCTCCCAAGAGCATTCCTCACGAATTTTGTGGATGAAGGAGGTAGTGGGGCAGTGCCGCGGCTGGCATATGTGCAGGATGTGCAACTGCACAGGGCTCCGTGATTTTGGGGCCCCGCTAGCGAAGCGAGCGAAATTTTTTTTTCGACTCTCCCCAAATCCCCCAAATTGTCTGGCCGCGGCACTGTAGTATGGTTGATGAGAGGTACCACCCCACCTCTCCCTTCATCCACAAAGTTCGTGAGGTACGTTCCTGGGAGCGAAGCGTCTAAACAGGCTTTTTTAGGGACAAACACAAAATTAACAAAACGAACAAAACTAACCGAATTTTCTCGTGGATTAAAAACAAACGTAGTCCGCTCAAATTAGTCAAAAAATCGCCGTTTTTAGGAAATTTTTCCCACAACTATGAGACCGGTGCCAAGTGAAGTCTCTATTTTATGGAGAACCTATGCATTTTGAAAATATCAAAGTTGGAGAGCATAAAATTACCTACAAATATTACTTATTACGCCATTTTTAGATTTTGAGCCAAAATTATGCATTTGTATGAAAAATTAAATGAGATCAAAGTAGTAGTTGTAGTTTTTCAACGGCCTTTCTTTGGACGCTTTGATTATCAACAGAGTCTGAAAAAAGGCGCAAAACGAGCTTTACAGTGAAGGCAAAATTTGCAGGAAATTTTATGCCTTATAACTTTGCTCTTTTGATATTTTGACCGAAAAAACTATAAAATTCACATATTTCTCGAAAACAACCTTTTTTCGAACTGCGGGTTGCGAAAATCATGCTTAGACAACCCATATTCTTCACTTGGCACCGGTCTCATAGCTGTGGGAAAAATTTCTTTAATTGTCCCTAATTTGAGCGGAGTAGGGCAGAAAACGTGCCCTAATGTGTTTTTGATGAAGACGAGCCCTTTCTTGTGAGTGCAGCTAACTTCAGAGTTTACAAATTAAAATACAATAGAAAGAGTATAGATCAATCTGTAGTTGACCTTGAAGGTCATTTTTAAGGTCGTTGCTTTAATTTGCAAAAAAGTTGGGTGGGTTTTGGACGTTTGGTTATTTTTTGTTTTTGTATTTTTGGTTGGATCAATTTTGTTTTTTAAACAGCGAGCGCTTTGGGGGGGTCATGATCCCCATGAGCCCCCCCCCCTAAATCCGCGCCTGTGTACAATTTTATTTTTAGTTTACTTTTGTGAGTTTGGTCGTGTTCAATGGATATAAATGATATGCAGTAGAAAATGAGTTTTTTTCTGCGCTTTTTAATTTAAAATAACTAAAGATATTATGTTCGCTCTTCTCCAGCCACAATCCAAATTAGGTGCATCTCGCCCCAGGATCTCAATATTTACTTTTAATACAAGAAATAAGAAATTTCGATTGCTTTTTTTTCGTCTCACATTGCGATTGCTTTTTGGTCGGTCCACTTAAGCAGCATACAATAATATTACCAAAAAAACAACCCCAAATATTTCCCATACAGTTTGTCAAATCATAAAACTCTCATCAACAGGAATAACTGAAGTGAAAAACAAATTGCCAAACGAAATATTTTAACATGTCCAACAGCACACAGGAAAAAAAAATGAGAGAGCAAAAAAAAAACGAACGAAGCCTAATTCCCCCCAGGATTCCAGGTGAAATTTCGTTGTTATATCCCTTTCCGCCTCATCCAATCTAAACGAGAAATATAATAAAATATTAAAGTTGCTCATGAATTTAATGTGTTTTGACCTTCATTTCATCTACATCTCTCTGCTCTCTATCGCTCTCTCCTTTTCTCTGTCTCTCTCTCTGTATAAGCTGCTCTCCACAAAGGGAAGAAAAATACACGGAAAAAGGAGCAGCGGGGCGAAAAAATTTAAGCTTATCAAGATATATATAAAAAAAAGCTGCTTCCTTTTTTGCTGGTGTCTCCTTTTTCTAATAATATTTTTTTAGTGTTTTTTTTTCTTGCCTAAAAGTTCGTTCCTAAGCACAAATTCAATATAAGCGCGGTAGAGAAGGATGCTACGATAAAAATTTACCATCCCCGCCCCAGCCTCGCTACTACGACTTCACTTATACTATCGTCACTCCGAAAAAGGATACTCTTTGTGTGTTGAGTGAAGTTCAAACACAGACGAAAAATCGCTTCAGCAGAAAAAGTAAAGCAAACTTGCAGGAAAAGTTTCTCGCGCGCAAACAGAAGCTTTTTTTTTGCAGGTTGACAATATTAAAGCGAGCCGCGCTCTCTCCTTTCGGGGTTCCGCTTAAGGATTCAAGGACACATTCACGGGGCTTGTTGTCTCTGTGTACTTTCGAGTGCCTGCTCCATATAATAATGGCTGTAGATGGAAGGATTAAAAATGGAGAAGGGTGCCTGCAGAAAAGCGGGCAAGCCCTTCATATTACAAGTGTGCGCTGATGGCATTAAATGTTCCATGATTATCCTTGTGAATTGTTCACAATTTTATACACAATTTTGTTAGGGATATAGAAGTGCCTTTGAGCGGCGTTGATGACACTAGTTTGTTTTTTTTTGTGTTTGTTGAAAAAGGGACTCTGTAACTAGTCTTCACACGGTCGTGTGCGCGGCGCGGTGGAAAACAATGTGAACGGAAATTTCTGATGAATGACTCTGAATAGGATAAAATATGGATGACAGGATACACGATTCAGTTCATTGTTTCAAAGAAAAAAAACAGAGAATTTTAAGGACGTCACATTCAACATAAATTTATAAACATCCTTCCTTATAATCTCAAAAAACAAAAAAAAACAAAAGGAAGACTTAAATATCTCATTAAATACTGGTTATTCACCAAAACAACAACGAAAAAAGGTATCCACAACATGGGAGAGGGTAATTAAGGTAGAATTACCTTCACCAAAAACTTCCATAAGAATTTGTTACACGCAAAGATTTTAAACTTCCCATGGAAGCCAAATATCCTTCGTAATTCTTTACGTGCTACGGAATTTATTTATCCGCAATTGGTTTTAATCTGAATTCAGAGTCTATTAATCTAGGTAACTCGGTAACGGGCGTCGGGGAAGGGCTACAGGCGGCGGATTTCATTTCGACGACAACACGGCGGCGGCAGCAAAGGAAAAAACGAGAAAAATAACATAGGTTATCCACTTGCTGTCCCCCCCAAAAACCCCTCCAACAACACTCCCCTCCAGGCAATATTCATGCTCTGGCATCATCGAGAAAACTCGGGTCTGCTTTAATTTAAATATTTGAAACATTTTCACTGTTTCCTTTTTATTGAATGAAGTAAAATGGTGGATATTCAGCTGAATTTCATTTCAATGTATTTGTAAATGTATCTCTGTATGCGTTCGTGTAATATGGCTGCTGGGTGCTGCTGCTGTAAGGGATGTAAGGTATGCTTCTGTACGATAACGTGATATTTATGTATGTTTACAGTATGGTGGGAAAGTTTTTAAAAATCGATACCAAACAACAACGGAATTACTTGCATATATGAATATTTTAGTCCTTTGTTGGTTTGATATTTGTTGGGCGTTTTTCAGCAGCCAGCCTCCTTGTTCTTTATTGTTTTATAATTTTTTGTTAATAAATCATTCGGTTGATCAAACTTTTCCGCGAAGTGGGTGGGGGTGGCGCATTATGGGTGGGGATTGGCCTTAACCAAAAAGAGTTCAAGCAAAATGTAAAACGGAGATTTATGTCGATACTTTGCACGCTACCAGAAAAAGAACGTTTTACATCGAATATGTTCTAATTTCATACAACGCTAAGCACATTTAAAACAAATATAATATCATTCCACTTCGATAGCTTTAAAAGTTCTGTTGTAATTTTTCCATTTTTATCGATATTCAAAATTTGATATTTTTTTTGTGGACATCTATGGCATTTTATAGAATTAAATAGCGAAGATCGAAGCCAATGCAAAAACAAAAAGCTCATTTTATTGCTTCCACATAAAAGCTTTTACATTTTGGCTGTGTTCCGAAATAAAACCCAGCAAATGACGTCATCAATCGATAACGAATACGACAAGTTAATACGGCTGGTATTACAAAGGGTGACTCCTAAGCTTGGGGTTTCACACAAAAATGGATCGATCTGAACTGATATTGCAGCAGCAAAGGGCATGCTATGCAAGAGCTCACATCTGTTAGGCTGTTCTTAAACGAGGGACCGTGGTTCTGGGAATGGCCTCGTGTAGGAATGGCCTAAAGTAGATCAGAAAGCCAACCACACTTTGTAACAAAACATCCTGTCAAATGTCGTATAGAGGTGAAGAGAATTTTTTTGGCCGAGCCACCACTCTTCTGATAATAATCTGCTTGACTATTAAATGTAAACTGAAATTGGAACGATCACCAATTAAATCTGAAGTAACAAAAGTAAGCAGTGGTGACCAGTGCTCTGCTAACTGACAGCCAAGCTGCCATTTTGGCTCTCAACGTCATTTTGATCTCATCAAAGGTAGCCAAGAAATGCTGAGATGAGCTCGAACTCATAAGCAGAAATTTAACGTGGATCGCAGGCCACAGAAATGTACAAGAGAACGAAAGAGCTGACGAATTAGCAAGGGAGGCTTCAAAAATGGGTGCCTATTCAACGCAAATGGTAGACCTCCCTATCCATTCGGTTAAAAGACATATTTACCTATACTCCCTATCCTTGGCCAATGGAAGATAGAAAGGATTAATAATATGCAGCACATCCAAGAAAACGGTGTGTACGGGACACTGCCCAATAGGAGAGAATGCATCAAGAATGGGCATCCCGTTCAATACATCATGCCGTAGCTCCAAGGATTCAAATGAAAAAGAAACTATTATACACATCGAGTGCAAATTCGTGGCACTAGTCAGGACAGCCAGGCCCGCCACAGGGGGGGGTGGCAACTGGGACGAATTGCCCCGGGCCCCCGGCTAAAGGAGGCCCCGAGAATAGATTGAAACCTAAAAAGTTAAAACCCCATATCCCTGCATACTAATCGCCTAGGGGCTCCGAAACTATCTTGAAACCCAAAAAGTCAAGACCTCCCTATCCATGCGTTCTACTTGTCAAGCAAGCACTAATCTAGAGCCTGAAACCCAAGCATGCAGCACTCTAAAATATATGTTATGTTTGTATGGATATGGATTCTTCTACTCATCATACTTAAATAGTAAACACTAGAGAAGAGAAAACTTACCCAGCGGGAAATGAAGCTAGAACACTCTTAAAAAACTTGGGGCGTTCCCCTTCCCATCCCAGTTCTATATCTTTTTTAACATTGCACGATCGCAGTGGGAGAACTCTTTTTACTGCTGCTTTTTTTAGAAGCGTTTTTGAAGCAGTTACAAAAGTAGGAAAAAACCAAGTGGTCCCCCAACTAAGTACCAACCGCGTTCAATACGTTGCTTGACCAACGCATCGAACGAGAACGGGTCTCTCTTCGTTCCATACAATTCCTTAAACATCCAGTCGGAGCATATTAACAGCGCTCCGAATTCACTTCCCTTAGTAGTGCTTCGATTTTTTTTCCCTGGGATAGCTTGGATTTATTCTGCCAAAAGAAAGATGAGTGCTGAGCCCCAGAGCTAAGCACAAGGGCCTGTCTACATAAACCTGTTCCATTTTAGGTTAAACTATGTAAATATGTAACGTTGTACTGGTGGTGTGTTGTGGCTGGCAGCCATCCGGAATTTGGAAATTTCTGATTATTTTCGAGCTGGTTGAGCCATTAGCTGGAAATGTTTGGGGAGCCAGCGGAAGATACAACCAGCGCACAATGGGACAGATAGCAAATTTACGACGACAAAAATAATAACACCCAATTCTCTGGGAAAGTTTCGATTAAAAAAAAACGCGTGTTCAATATTTTTTGAAAATCTATCTGACAATACAGAAATTGACTGACCCCCGCCCCACCCCCTTTTGGCGGCGTGGGGTAACTCTAAAATTTCAACTGGCAACCCCCATTTTTTCACGGATTCTGATTCTCCGAAGAGAAATATGAAACTTTTATCTGAAAGTTTTTTTTATCCGAAGCCCCTGGACCCCCAAATATCATCAAAAATCAAAATTATCCCCAAAAATCATTCATTTGCATATTTCTCTTCGGAGAATCAGAATCCGTGAAAAAAATCAGGGTTGCCATTTGAAATTTTAGAGTTATCTCACCCCACGTCCACCAAACGTGGGGGGGCGGTGGGGCGGGTCGTCAATTTTTGTATGGTCAGGTCAGATAGATTTTCAAAAAATATTGAACACGTGTTTTTTTCATTCGAAACTTTCCAAGAGAATTGGGTGGCACGGGTGGTTTGAAGCACCCTGTTTATGTCGTATAATATGTCGATTAACATAATTCTAAAATGAACCAGTATTATTACTGCTTTGCTGTATTACCATCATTGCTATTACCACCACCTTGTTTTGGTTGGGCTACAACAAGACCCATTCCGTTGTAAAAGTCCTGTGCTATTTTATTTTTTCTTTGTTTTAATTTCTCTTGCGCTTCCTTGCCGCTGGACTGCCATTGTTTTATAACCAATTTGTATGCGATATGCAACAGATATTCATAGCATCTCAGGTAAGCGTCCAAAACAGAAATACAGAACTTGTATGTACTTTCATCACAGGTATGATATGTCGTCTGTATGGTAGAATGGTCGTGACGGCTTTATGGATTTTTTGAAATCACTAATGTTTATTGCGTCTAAAAAATTTAATTTCAAATTGAACTATGCGGAACTTTTTTTTAATAGCTTGAAATTACAGTATGTAGGAGTCATTTATTTAATACTTAGAAAAACGTCTTATATACTACATCAGCTTTTTTATTTATTAACAAATTTTTGTAAATAGATACCTGCCCCTATTTCCTCCATGCTAAAATGCCACGACTCTTCAAAAAAATAACACAGAACAAGCGTAATAAGCCGTTGATATTTCGAGCGCAATTGATTCTCGCGTTGGCCCTGCGCAGAAAGGGGAAGTTTAGCGCGTGTTAACAGCTGATTATGTTATTGTCTCGCCATTTTTTATTTGTAGTATTATGGAGTAATTATTTAAGAATACATCCCAGTTAGTTTTGGTCAGTTAAAATGTAAAATTTTTTTTGATTTTTGTCGTCGTAAAAGGGCAATCCGTCCCCGTGTGCAGCGCTGGTAGCCAGCTAAGCGAAAACCCCGCTTTAAAAACCGACTGTTCGGTATCTACAATATATTTAATGCCCTGAATGAACTTATTCTTAAATTACCACAATTTTTTTTAGTCAAAGATTTTTTGGAATTTTAAAATCCTTAAGGGCCCCCAAACATATTTTAGCCCGGGGTCCCCAAGGTGATATGGCGAGCCTGAGGACAGCCACATACTGAACCACCTTGACAGTTCTTGAATGCTACAAAATGAATCTAAAAACCGTAACAAGCCTAGTAGTCATGGGAATGATTGTATCAAAACAGCACTAAGGTGCTAATTGGACGTCAACACCTTAGTATGTGGGCCTCGTCACTCGCTCCCATCCTCGAGGCCTTGGTTCCAATTTCACTTTCTGCTTATACATATATCATTCTTTCTTACATGATTTCACTCAGTACAGACTCCTTACGAGCTCTAATCATCCACGCACAAAGGGAGCTTCATAGATATAATGTGTTACTAATGAGTTGGCAGCCAAAACGTGATGTCGCTGACGTCTTATGAGAAGCCTAAAAAAAATTCTGAAAATTTTTTGATCATACATGATCTACACTAGAATTTAATTTTTGACCGAGATGAATACTTTTTAGTACTACGTCATTACCTGTCATTAACCGAGTATTCATGCGGCAGACTGAGCCTTGTTAAACTTAAATTGATTTCTCACCCTTAAAACACTCTTTTATTTTGAAAAGTACGAAAAGCCTCTAGTCATGTTCAACTACAAATTAAAATTGTCGGTTTTACACTCTAATCTAAGAACATACTTCGTGTGCTCACCCCCGACAGTAATTAATACAAACCCTCCTACAAATCATCTAAATGTTGCATTACCAATGCCTCTGCCACTCAGCAATTCTTTTTCCCATAAGACCACAATGAAATAACAATAAATTAATCGTCTTGTAATGGATCTCCTGAGCTGTCAGAATTTTCTCTCCAAGGTCCAATCATTCCAGTTACGGAATTAATTGCCACCACTACTCCTACTCTCTATGGTTGATTTACAACAAAGTATCACGGCAGCTACGATTTAATCAATTCGAGCGGATCCCATTGTCAATAAATGACCAACAATTCACCAGATAAACTGCCCAAATTGAATGTGATATATGGCAAATTCACGTAGTAACGTGGCGCCCAGTTATCTGCCAGATAAACACTAATTCAATTACGGCAATGTCGTTAGATCGCGGCTAAAACCGTCAGACCACTGGCCACTTCTGAATGCGGCAATTTCGTTCGATTAAGTCTGAATTATTATGTCAACTCTGGTCTAATCACTGGCTAGAGAAATGACCCCTTTCCTTTACCCTCAATCCATCCCGCAGAGCTATCCTTAAGGCAGAGCAGCACCACAAATCACGTGATGTTTTTGGGGGGCTTTACTAAATTAACCATGCAATCCCACCATTAAGCATTGACCTTTCACAGAAGCCAAACGTGGCTAGAAAAGGTTCTCTTTCAATATAGTGCCGGGTCAGAAAAGTGCAAAGATGTGTGAAATACACGAAAATCTCCTTGCAGAAATGCTAGCTAGCATGCAACGTATACGCGTTGTCGGTGACCATCAGAGGAACTCAATCGATTGAGGAGAACGGAAAACGTTCAAAAGTACAAATTAAGGACAATCGTTTCAGCACAAACCGGAGTCTCGAGTGTAGGTGGTAGTGTTGGTATCGCAAAGCAAAATGACAAAATAGTCGTGCCTCAGTGAATTATGACTCCACCATTGGTGCCAACTGTGCTGCGGTAGTTGGGGTTGTGGGGTCACCATAGATGCCGCAAAGTTTGTTTTTTTTTGCTCAAACAGAATCCAGTGGGTGGCGGCTGTGTGTTGTTCCATGAATGGAGCCGAACATTAAAACAGAAGTTTGAGGTTGTTTCCATTGAAAAAGCAAATCGTACGCGTTGAGAAATGATTAAAATTATTGTGTGTGCGTCATTGCTTGATGTGTCATTATGGTTTGGTCCTTCCCGAGAAAAGCATCCAGAAGTGGTTAAAGTTGATGTCACCCCAAAAACCACTTTTCAACCCGCATTAAACCTTCTTAACGTGAACCAAAGCCACAGCAACATTTTTTTTTTACCCCACGAAATTGTAAAATGTCATCTGAAGTTTGGAACTTCTGGGATAACCAAAAGCAATTAACTCTATCTAAATTGTCCTGTATCAATTAAAGGCGAAACGGACTCCTTGACCAGTAGTAAAAAGTCAAGCCAATTGAGCCCCGGGATTCCCACATGTGGTGCATGGCAGGGATAGCCAAGTGCGGTTAAACAGTACGAACTCTTTCTGAACTATATGTATGTATGTATGTGCAACTGTTGGAAGGTTTAATTTAAAATCGGATTTTTTCTTTCAGATAGCACCGCACTTTTGGGTGAGAAACTATACTATATCAAGGCACTGTGGGTTTGTACAAGGGTAGGTAGGGTAGAGTCGACACAAATTGCATGGTTTAACCAAGTCTGATCGAGACTAAAAAAAAAGTTGTAAATTAATTTTGTTTTTCTTTGTATCAGAATCGAAATCGGAAGGATTTTTTTAAATACCAAACAGATATCGATGGTATTTTCTTGTTTAACTTTCTGGTTTTCAAGTTAACTTAAAAATTCGATAGCGTACGGAGTCACGTTCTAAGTTTCGGTAAAAGAAAGATTTTGCGCTTTACTAACATAGCAAACATTAAAACTCAACTCTTCTTGCTTGAGCAAATAAAATGTGTATGTGATATATGTAGGTGTCTTCTTTCACAAAGTTACTTGGAGTTCGCCAGGTGCGGAATCAAATTTGCCACATCTTAAATGATAGGAGCATAGAGAAGCTGACGAGGAGCAAACGTAGATTCCGATTACTTTTTTAGTTGTGCGCAAAAGTAAGACCGATCTTCTTTCCAGGAGATAAAAAGCTTGCGCTACCGCCACGACTCGTGCGCCCATTACTGGCCGATCCCGCATGACGGTTATGTCTGCGCATACATACACACATACATATAAAAATATGCTCATATGCATAGAGGATCTCTGTACACATGAGACTAAAAAGCCTCCTCGACGTGGCCCTAGGATGTTTTCCGACGTTAGTGGCGCCTCGGGCATTTCTTCTAATTCCGCCCTTTCAACGGCGAATCTCGAGCAGGTAAAGAAGACGTGCTCTGCGTCTATATAGCTATTACTCTCTGAATAACTGCATACAAAATATGTACCCTTACTGGCAGACAGAATTAAACTACATACAGAAAAAATTTGTTTGGTGCATACCAATGGGGTTTTGGAAGCAAGCGATCAATTATTTACAATTAGACAAACGATGGAAAAGTGTTGGGAACAAGATATCCCTATACATAAAATTTTTATTGACTTTGAAGTCGCTTACGACAATACAGACAGAGACGAATTTTGGGCTGGGATGGACGAACTATAAATCCCAGACAAACTAATAAGATTACGCAAAATGCTATATATGAAAATGGTAGAGCTAAAGTCAGAATAGGCAAAGACACATCTGAGGAAATAAATTTAGATAAAAGTCCTAGACAAGTAGATGCATTAGCACCGATGCTATTTAATGCAGCATTGGAGATAGCCAAATGATATTAATACAGAAGGGAACATATTTTACAGAAGTTATCAGTTACTTATGGGTATGCTGACGTCATAGTAATATTTTGAAGGAACTTTTATAGTATCCAAGAGGTCTTTGTGAATCTAACATCTCAAACACAAAAGCTAAGTCTACAAATAAATCAAAACAAGACAAAATGACAATAAGTAAAAACAACAGTACAACGAGAAAAGTAGGTGAAAATATTACAATATGAACAAGTAACTTTGAATTGAAATAGTTAAGGCTTAGGCCGGCCGCACATTGGATACGAATTTGTATCGTACGTATACGTTCGTTATTGGACGTCCGAATTGAGCGCGCACACTGGTTGCGTTTTTCCCCGGTAAAATGCCAGTAGTGACTGTAACATCGTCGTAATGAATAATTTATATCTGCTAGATAACTCTTCGATGATTCGAAGAATGCGGCGGGGGCGCAATAGCCATCGTAGAACCGAATCGGTGCGTGAAATGTATTTAAAAAGGGATGAATATGGGGAATTTCATCATATTATGGCGGACTTAAATAATGAGCCCGGAGGTCGGAAGTATACGCACGTACACGTACGACTAGCTCGCACCTAGTGTGCGAGGTAAGTACTCGGAGTATCGGGATTGTTCGGGCGCATTCGTACGTGTTCGTACGTTACACTAGATGCGAGTTCTGACGAATTCGTCGAAACAATCAAAGTACGTAAATGCTATGAGACTTTTACTGCAAGAGTGCATCTTCAGATCACGCACGAACATGTCAGAATCTATCCAC
Source organism: Thereva nobilitata (assembly GCA_963855945.1). Lineage (NCBI taxonomy): Eukaryota > Metazoa > Arthropoda > Insecta > Diptera > Therevidae > Thereva > Thereva nobilitata. The sequence continues at coordinate 89,983,897 of OY979698.1, read as the reverse complement.
CGTTCAAACGAGTTAATTTTTTCGACACCCTGTGCAGTTGGACAGCCCCGATTCCTCTCTTTTTTGTCATGGACGTTGAATTGAAAGCGGCCGCGTACAACTTAATTTATATATTAGTGCAGTGGTGGCGAACCTTTTTATGTGCGCGTGCCAGAAAATTACAAATATTACTTATCGTGTTGCTGGCGTGCCGGATAGTTTTTAATTTTAGGGTTTCAGAATTTTATTTACACAATTTCAAAAATTAATTTACAAAAATAATATATGACCAGCATCAAAATTGTTAAAATTAAAGAAAAATTTAATAATACATATTGGCATTTTTCATCAACGCCTATTTTCATTAAAATAATACTTGTGCTCAACAAGACTTTGAAGCAACTAAATTGAAACAATATTCCGAGAGGCAGCAGTTTGATAATGAGCACGTACGACATACAGTCAGATTAGCTATTAACAAAAAGTATGAAACATTGGCACCAGTCCAGGGGCTGCGCGCAGGTGCGTTTCTGCACAATATTTTTATAAATATGTAGGAATTCCGGTTCAAATGCGAAATATGAGCAGATATGAAACCTTGACAGTGTTTATGGATAACTAATAACGAAAAACCGTTTCTTACACCTGGCGGGGGTGCAAAATGGTTCTTACACGGCTGGTTATGTAAAATTTCCCAGAAAATTGCGAAATCTGTGCACCAATAAAATCGACCAAAATAATAAGCCAAGTAACAGAGGATCTGAAGCAGCACAAAGTTGTACATAGTAACAGCCACTTGTTATCAGCATTTAAGCAAACGGTCAATCCTTTCGCGAGCGATATTTATAAAATATGCTATTTCATATTTCGACGGGAGCGATTAATCGTAGATTTTTTGCTCAATGTTGATCAAAAAGGGAAGAGATCAGCATTTATTGATGAGTGTGCTACCAATGAAAATCGCTTCGAGCGCTCTACACGTAAACTGAAAGTACGTACATTTGCTGAAATGATCGCCAAAGAAAAGTAAGGCACTGGACGGAAATGTCGTCGTGTTGAAATTGCAACGCATTTTATTTGGGCAGCTGTTAAATATTTCGTTAAGAAAAAACTCTCGGCATAGATAAAGCATTGACATATCTTTCATAAAATTTGGTCGAGCCGTTTTTGTTTTGTTTAAACGACGTGATTTTTGTACCTGCACGATATCGTATGAACCAAAAACGATAACGAATTCTTTGAGATGCCGATCGAAGCATATTAACGAAAACAGGTCGAGCCCTTTTTTTGTTTAAATGAAAAGACTAAGAAGGGCTAAGAATCACAAGCACTACGTTAGCATTAGTTTTTCTAATATCTAATAAATACGTTGGAATGAAACCTGTTCTAAATAAAGTCGCGAACGAAGTACGAAGAAAATATTCGTTTGCTAACGTTCAGCAAAAGCGAATTCTCTAGAAAAATCCTAGATAGATTTAGCACTTCATAATATTAAACGTTCATCATACTGGGAAGTTGATCGTGTGGACCGAAAGACGAAAGGGTCAAATCCACATCCCACTAGTTTTTTTAGACATGTTTCAAACCAGCACGAAGTGCAAAGTAGGAGGGAAAGTGAGTCAGCGATACCATCTATCGATTAATGTTTCGTTTCAGTACCTGGGGCCGGATTCCGCAAGGAAATTATATTTTGCATCGTCGTGCACACTCACGCTTGCGGAATCCGCCCTCTGGACTATGTAAGTACCCTTGTAATTACTGGACGGGCTCATTTTAAAAAAGCACACGAAACTTCATCCAAAACATGGCTTAATTTTAAAATTAATCTATACTAAATCCAATTTAATAATAAATCGTTCACGTGCCAGCAAAATTTTCGTACGTGCTATCTCTGGCACGCGTGCCATAGGTTCGCCACCGCTGTATTAGTGTATTGTAATGAAACTGAACTACACCTACTGATGCTGTTATGACACTTACTTCTTTTCAGACGAATCTTACACTTTTTAGTAAGTTTAGAAAGAGACAACAATTCTGAGATTTAGCATAAGTGCGAAGGATTAGAAATATGCTAAAATTGAAGCTAATCTACGCGAAAAAGCTCAGCTAACTCGAAAAGTGCCAGAAAAAGTATGAACTTTTCATACTTTTTCGGGATCTTCATCTTAATTTTTGACATTTCAGACCTTTTTTTGACAAAATTAAAAGTTCGTGGTTATTAAGTGAAATTGAAAAGAAAACTTGTAAGTAAGTGCGGTGAATATGATAGTAATTATATTTTTGCTAACTATGAAAAAGCATTTATTAAATATGAGTGAAAATTTAATATGTTCAAAATTTGAAACTGCACGAAAATGTAAAGCCGCCATCTCGTTCATACCAAGATGTCCTTGTCTTTTCATACTTAAAAAGTAAATGCTGAAAAAAAGTAAGTGTCATAACAGCATGAGCTAACGAAATAATAAAGGTTTCTCTACTTTCACTTGCGTTTCTACTGTAATGATTACACCGCCTTGAAACCGACACATTGTCCACGAGTAGAGATTTCATCGGAATTTCAAGTGAAGTAAGACCTTCCTTGCCGACGATTATGTTATGCAATAAGCAAACGCATTTAAGTCGATCGTATACTTTTGCCGGATCCATTTGCATTTCAGTTTTTCAACACCTCGCCTTTTGCTGTTAGGATTCCAAAAGCACATTCATCTTTTGACAATTTGTAATTTAAAATACGTTCTGCCTGCGTAAGTTTTCAGTCTTAAATATGGCATCAACAAATGTGTCTTCGGAGGATAGGCATCATCTCCCCACAATTCAAAACGAACTGAAATATCGCTAGACGCAATATTTTTATTGTTTAGTTTGTTGAAAATGTCGGTTTCTAATCGTTGATAAACCTTCGAATCCGAAAAAATTCCTTCATTGACTTCAAGCATCCTATTTTTTTATAGAAGTAACTTGCGATGGTTTTCTATTCATCTGTAGTAGGTAGAGGCATATGCTACTTGCAGAAGCAATCCCATATACCTTGAACCTTTTCGTAAACCATAATTAGTGCAGCACAGTGCGAAATTGTGTAGGAGAACCTTAGTGCTCGAAATCACATCCCAATGGGGGGACAAAAATTTGTAATAAAGATATTGTCTAAAAATCCACTGGCTTCCATCTTCGCTGGGAGGCAGAGACATACATACTGATTGATATTCAGAACGCATGGCACAGTGTATCTAACATTTCTGAAATATTCTGGTTATTTTGATTTCGTCAGAACTCGCATCCAGTGTAACCTTAACCTAATCAAGCCAATTTAAATTTAAAAACGTATAAAAGATTAAATAACACTGTTGTGAACTTCGCGTGAATTCCAAAAATTTATATGGAAAATTAAGATACAATTTCAAACCTTACCATCATCAGAACTTGCAATTTTTCAATAAAGCAATTACTTATCAATTTTAACATATATCGCCAATCTATTATAAATTTTTTTGAAATTTTCTTTATGATACTCTCATCATAAGCACATAAATTCTACAGTCTATATCGCAGCCTCTACCTGAGTTCTCTGCAAAAACAAAAGGAATTATAAAATGGTTCAGAAACTATTCGAAATGTTTATAAAAATACTATGTAAGTTCCGCTGCTCTTTTATGCAAAAAAATTACATTTGCTGCATTACCCAATGTGGAATATAAAACCTTGAATTCTGAATCCCAGAAAATGATCTCTGATTCTGCATATCCAAATAGGATAATCGCAAATTGATTAGATTTCTTAGTATCCTTTAATTCTGTACTTGGTATAATCTTTGAAATAGAATTCCTGGAAGTTTATTGTGTCCTGTAAAAAAATCTAGAGAATAATTGCTGCCAAACATGATACTGAATTCTTAATAAACTGTCAAAGATATTCTTACCTGGAATTTGGTAGAATTCTGAAAGCTTTTTTAAAGAGGAAATACTCCTAGAAATAAGTCCTTGGGTTTTTTCCCAATGTTATAAATATTTTAAGCGCTAAAAATTGCTCTTACTTTCCTTTCAATTTAACGTTCTCGTCATAACATTTTATCTCATACTTCAATCAGTCCTACGTTATTGCAAACAAAAAACATTTCATTTCAATATTCCAGGAATTTCTTGGAATTTCATTGATATCATTAAAATCTTTATCATTAAAGTCCATGTGAAATAATTGCTTGTATTTAAACAAGTACGAAATATTCAATGTTTTTTTAGTATTAACAAATAAGTAGTGAACATCATGATTAGGCTTATATTTCTGTAGTAGAATGATTTTGGATTCTTCTTTTTTTGGGAAGTAATGTGAAATTTTAGGTCGATGAAGAATTGTGCTTACAAATATTCGTTTCCTAATATGTTAATCCTTACCTCAAGTTAAGCTTGTGGTCTCTGTTTTAATTTCTGAGTAAGTTACGATGAATTTTCTCTTGTTTCCTGAAAAATAAAAGAAAAACTTAATTACAATTTTGATTAAATTCTTGGTAATATAAAAAATTAAAGGCTAACTAACTACACATTTCTCAAGCTATAGTCGGAAAGATAGTGAAAGAAGAACTGACAACGCCACCACCAGCTCCCCATACTGCGACATAACGCTGACTTCGGTGATCGAACAGAAAATGGCTTAATTGCTTATTATGTTTAGAGACGATGGTAGGAGATAATGCAGAGAATTTTTTGTAAAAGGGAAAGATAAAAAGAATGAAAGTTAGCTAGGTCGGAGACGAAGGACCATGACGCGGACTGGATTCAAACAACGGACTTCTGAGATGGTAGCGGGCGCATTTCAAAAGCGCATTTATTGAACTGTGAAACTAAAGCAAATAACCAGGCGGAGTTCGGCGGAGACACTGCCTCGATTGAACTCCGTCAAGACGATGAGCTTCCATAGGCCTGAATTACAGAAAATACCAAGAGATCGTAAGAGATAGTGAAAACTCGCATCACTAACCTAAACTTACTTAGAGCTAACTCAGTGGTGAGCAAAGGCAGCTCTTCGGAGCAACACGATCTCCCAAGGATTGTGTTGTGAGTGAGAGAGGTATAAGCAAAAGCTTTGAGTTAGCTTTGAATTCGAGTGAGAGGTACAAACAAGAAGTTTATAAGAGGTTTTTTAGTGCTCTGGAAAAGTCGACCCATTACTAGAACTCTATCCTACATAAGCTAATCTTTAAAACAAACATAGAAATAAAAATATCCTTTAAGCGAAGTGTCCACTATAGAGTTTTTTCGGTAGAGTATAGAGAGTAGAGTGTAGAGCTCTACCTGTAGTGTGTCCACTTCAGCGCGTCTCTAGCCTCTACCGCCCACCGTAGAGCGGCTCTAGAGAAATTTTTAGTAGAGCTCTACCACGCGCTCTAGAGACTGTGTACACTGCAGATAAGTTTTTCTCTACTGTAGAGTCGTATGGTAGAGCGGGCAACTTTTGAATGTCAACTTTTGCATGTCATTTCATTTCTCAGTTATTCAGAAGTGCGTGCGTACACATATTGTGTAAAAAATTTAAAGGAAATTAATAGAAATGAAAAAAAATGGCCTCGATTCCCAGATCCGGCAAATCGGAAGTGAGTGCGGTTTTGACACTTTGCGATTCCCAAATCCGCAGTCGCGAATTCAAAACCGCGGTGGCGGATTGAATGCGGATTTAATTACTGAAAAAATTCAGAGTGAACACTCACGCCATTATGAAATACGCGATATCGGATTTGCTTAGGCAAATTTCACGTTTCAATTCCGCGGAAAATTGTTGCGGATCACAAATCCGCAATTGCTGCGGTAGTATTCGACCCGCCGGATCTGGGAATCTAGGCCAATAATAAAATAAGTTCTCGCCAAAAACAAGCAGCTGCCGTTTTATTTTTATTCGAAGAAGAGAAAAAAAAGGAAAGGAAATGTTGGGAGCGAGATTGGATTGCGAAAAGAAAACAAAACGATGGAATGTATCGAGAATTATACCAAAATGACATAACAAAATTTTCTGCGTATGTGCGTATTTCGGCTTTATTTGTTATTTAACACGCCGATGTACAACAATTCGAAGCGCATTCGAAACGCAAATGAAAATGAATACTGTAGGGAGAAAAACTCGATCAAACATGCTTGATAGAGCGTAGAGCAGATGTAGAGCTCTACCAAACACAAACAAATTGCGTATACACTATAGAGTTTTTTAGTAGAGAAAACTTTCGCGCAGAGGGGGTGCAGAGCGCATGTGTAGAGCTCTAGAGGGTGTATACACTACGCGTCTCTACGCGAGAGTTTTCTCTAGCTCTACGCAAAAAATTCTATAGTGGACACTAGGCTTTAATCTAATAATTAGAGAGGGCAGATACCCAAGTACAGGGGACCCAACCGCGATCCATCCAATTTCTTGGAGTGCAGTTAGATAAATGCCTCTGAAGGCTTAAATCCACCTTTCATAGGATGCTCTATGATATTCAGCGTCGACGAACTTTGAAATCATGTATAGGTATAGCTGAGGTTCGGTCATGCCGTATCTGACACTGTATCGAACGCCTTCGCAAAATCGATCAGGCCTTTTATAAAGTTCCAAAGTATGTCTGACACCTGTTTCGAGGGGCGTAAATGATGCCTTGTCCAACGCGACATCCGACCTGGTTATCGGGAATTATCTTCTTTTCCTTAAGCCATTTGGGATCTATTAATCAATAGCTGTGTTCCTTTTCTACTTTTTAGTAGTTGCGAGCAGAGCAGAAAAGGAACGCAAAATTTGTTGATTTGAGTAAAACCTAACCTAACATTTTTGATGTTATTTCATTTGTATACAAATAAAAGGTCAGAATAATAAAAAATTACAACATAATTTAAAATAATGCGCTTTTATTATTTATATTTTTATTTATTTTATTTATAAATTTATTATTTTTATTTTTATTTATAGACGTTTTTATATGAAAAAAGCAGAAACAATCAAAAGCCATCTATGGGGTGATAGGGTAAATAAAATAATTCACAATAGACTCCAAATGGGAGCTTTCCTCTAGCGGATTATAACTGCGTAACCAAAAGTGTTATCTACTCGTATGTTAGAGCAAGTGTAGCTGCGAGTGCTCACGATTAAAAAATAGTAGAAATTAGCAGAAAAGGAACGCAGCTAGTAATCGGGCGTCTTAGCCCCTATGTTAGAGGGGACAGCTACCATTAACCAAATTATTCAAGTATCTGACCAACAAACATCTGAATGTATTTTCCATTTTTAACAAGCACTAATATTTCAAATATGACTATCCTAGCTCGAGGCTAATCACAAATTATCGGACCCAAAATGCCCAAATCTCCAAATTGATCCCAAGTATAAATTCACCTACTTCAAGAAACAACTACCACACTCCATCTAGAAAATGTGGGGCAAAACAATGTACACAATTTACAATTTAGCAAAGCATCTCAAAAATGTTCATGCATGACTGCAGGATATTCACGTTGTCTTTTGATACAGTTACGAGAACCCAGTCGGCCCCGAAGCAACAGCACAGAGTTGTCCAGAACCAGAGCACAAAAAAATTGCCCAGCACAAATGGCATTTGTACATCACGTAAATGAAAATAAATTCAAAATATTTTGAAATCCCGTTCATTCGCAGGCAACACAGTCAAGCACAGGCACCTCATGAAAATGGTCCTTATCCAACAAAAAAAAACTTAAAGGATTTCTAGTATTCCACGCTGTTATCTACAGGCTCGAAGGCTCCACAAACTTGGCAACAAAACTTCCACTTCATAAATTTTCCTCAACTTCTCTCCCAGGGTGCACACAAAAGTAGTAGGAAGATGAACAAGAAGAAGAAGAATATATAAACACCCTAAAAACACGCCCAAGTGTCGAGGATCGATAAAGGACTCAGAAATATTCTACGGCTGTATACAGAGAGTGAACAAGGACCTTTTCGAGGTAATTGCAAAGCAATTTCATAGCGCCACATTTGCTATAATTCACAAGGTTTTGTAAGATCCGGAGAAGTTCTTTAGGAACTGCAAGATGAGACGTGCTTATATGTTTATGTAGATGTGTGTGTGTCTGTCATGCATATATACAGCCAAGAACTTGCTGTGGAAATTGGGAATTGCTCAGACTGTTTTCAATTAGGCTTTTGGTATTCTAGAAATTTGCTGGCAGTTGCAGAATTGTGAAGCAATCATCTTTACATTCCACACGTGAATTGCTCAAGGAGTATCCAGCAAGAAGCTCACCTTTCGCAACAACTAAGGTGCATGCACATTTCGTGTGCATAATTCCTTGAGTGCTAGCCGCCGGATAAGGCAAAGTAGGGGGCGGGGGGAGGTGGTGTAGGGTATTTACATATTTTCAATTCTCCCCAATCCCTTATGCCGGTCCACCACATCCACTCAGTATCTGTGCTAAGTCCTGGCATGCTAGGAGAGTTATAGGAGTTGGCACTTAGCAGATAATCGCACTTTACATTAAAATTAACGAGGCTATTACGAGGTACTCAGTGGCCCAACGGAAGCGGTACCATAGAAAATTTTGCAATTGACCTTGGCAGGGGGTGAGTAACGGCATATATTAGGGCGAATTTCCAAGTCAATGTGAGAGGACAATTTTCATGTAATGAAAACAAGATTAAGATGTGTTTTTTTTTTGGTCCTCATATGCATGGAATAAGGCCAACGTTTTACAGACTCTTATATGGGAAAAGGGTGAATAGCGAGAAATTTTTTGGCGTCGATCCTAGTTAAGATTTGGTTTCACGTACCAAAAGGGAGATTTCGAGGGGATAAAATGCTTGCTTGTTAGATTTATAAGTGGGTACTTTGGAAGAAAAGTTACGAGACTTGTATACAATTCCTTATTTGTATCATAAGTGCAATTTAAAATTACGTCTTTTAGCAAACATAAAAATTTTAAAAATATTTGTCATAAACATAAAAATGTTCAAAACTTTTCATTGTAATTTCTTCCATTAGATACAGAATCCCTGCTATTTAGGAAAAAAGTCACTTTTTTTACAAATAATATTGAGCGACTAAAATTATGCAATTCTTCACCTTGCCAATATTTGCATAGCAATAATTAATTAGTTTTATTAATTTTGGCAAATATATTGAGGCACGGCAAACACCCAACTGTGTAGTATCCTCCAAGGACTATTGACTTTGAAAACGTTCCATTTCTCATATTTCAAGGAACTGATTGCTAAACCTCAGAAGCTCTATTCATAAAAGTCGTCGTGTCCTGATGTGAATTTTTTATTACTGGAGCCGCGATGGAAATGATAAAAGAGAGGTCCTCCCACGCTATGCTGCATCGATTTCTTTTTAATGCGGAAGACTAGGCCTCAAAAGCAGATCTCTTTGTGCTGCGACGGTTCTATCATAAAGTGCAATGTCAGAAAGAAAATTCCAGTTGGAAAGATAATAGAGAGAAGAATGAAACTTTACCAACTCCAATCCAATACTACCGCGAAAGAACGCTGACTTTGGAGCTTGATTATCGGTTTCCTCGCTATGCTTACTATAGCGGAAGAGTGAAGTCAAGGCTTATATAGTTTTCTTTTATGGGAAAATTCAAGTTTAGGAGTACTACCCGTAATGGTGCATTGGTGCACTGTTATAGGAAGGAATTAGAGGATCGGAGAGTCTGGAGGGTGCCGAAGGAGGAGGCGATGGACCTTGCGTTGGATGCTGTATAGGAATTCGCACCAAAGAGAAAAAAATTGTACAAAACGCACGGATGTAACAAAAATCAAAACAAAAAAAATTTGTAACGGGTCTTGATGTCGCAAACTCGATATCCTCGATAGCAACCGGATGAACCAACGACGCAATCATCGCGGTTAGCGGGAGATAGGCTGCGGAGTGTTATGCCTCTGGTTGTTACTCTCGCTCTTGTTGTTACTGTACTACTCGCATTCCGTGAGTCCTTTGCTGTGTTTTCTTTTAATTTTTTTTATATGTCATATGTAAGCTCAGGAATCACCTTTTGTATAGCAGTAAGCCTAGTCCGACGGTAGAATAGGTTTGAGATTATGAGGGGTCAGGAGGGTGTTGTAAGAGGTGTTAATTAACCCTACGTTTAAATTCTTGGTTGTTGTAGAAGTTCGGAAATAGGGACTGTGAAAGATTATCCCACAGTCAGGTTCTATTTATAAAAGAATACCTTGTTTTTATCGTGCGCGACAAGGAGAGCTGTAGGCAGAGGAAATGAGCCGAGTGGGCTAATCTAAGAATATTGTGGAAGCAGGAGAACGTTTATTTCGTTCGGAAAGTCGCTATAATAGTAGTTAAAAATTCTGTCAGGGCTGTTATATTCAAACGGTGCCTTTTTAGCACTTTATCTAACCACGCCAAAATGGTTTTCGAAAACTGGCCCAAAATAAGGTAGTTGTATTCGAGAAGAGGGCGAATGTGAGGGACCTTGCACCTCTTAAGTAATCCCAGGTACTGAGAAGTTCGTTTAGGGTTTTGAAATACGTGGTCAGTCCATCGCAAGCCTTTAGCTATTGAAACGCCTAAAATGTTAAGCGATGGGTCAGCCATTAGTTCTACACCATAAACGATAATGAAATTCTCTACAACTTTAGTTTTTACAAAGATGTTGACCCGATTAACCCTTTCAACGTTATTCAAGGTCAAAGTTTCCAAAAATCACTTTTTGGGCAAAACATCACTCAAAAACTGGTTTTTTTGAAAAAAAATTTTTGATCAGTCAATACGAAACGATATTGCCTACAAAAAGCCCTCGTATTGACTGATCAAAATTTTTTCGAAAAAACCAGTTTTTGAGTGATGTTTTGGCCAAAAAGTGATTTTTTGAAACTTTGACCTTGAATAACTTTGAAAGGGTTAAGTTTTCGAAAAAATGACAGCAGGGCTTTTTGTACGTCGCACTAAAACGATATTCAGTCTTTTATATTACCTTGTTTCTGTATACCGTGGTGGTTAACTACAACATAACCACGAGCATAACTTTTTGGCGTTCAAAAACTCCCGTGGTTAACCATGGTATAGTTTAATTTTAACCCTGCTCGGGAGCATGGTTAACGATAGTTAAGAAGAAGAAGAATAAAAAAACACGCGTTTAAAAGTTTAAGACCATTAAGAAAATACGTTAAATTTGAAAATTGTTGCCCATGTAAACGCCTATAACTTCGGCATTTTTTCGATTTGTGAATTAAAATGTTTTCTATATTTTTTTGAGTATATGGACTTTCAGAAAAAGCAAAAAAAAAACTTCCACAGTTGTGTCCCTCCTTAACTTGTTCGGTTCAAGTTGGAAATTGATACGGGAAGTTAGCTCTAATTAAAACTTCTTCTTCTTTCACTTTCACGACTCTACAACCAGGATCCGGTCTTGGCCTCTCGCAACTGCTCTCTCCACCGGTTCCGATTCCGAGTCGATGTCATCCAGTATGATATCCCTAAGCTCTGGGCGTCCTGATCTACGCCATCCTTCCAGCGGAGGTTTGGTCTCCCTCGCTGTCGCACTCCATAGAGCTTACCGTATAGTCCGGGGAAATTAGCATTTTAAGGAGACAAAATTCCAAAATGGCTGAAAATTGGACCACAGCTTCCTTGGGACTTTTTAAGAAAACAATTTCGGAATCACAAAAAAACAACATGGCCGCCGGAGATATCACCTTTTGGCAAAAAAATCACTCAAAAACTGGTTTTTTCGAAAAAAATGTTGATCAGTCAATACGAAACGTTATTGCTTACAAAAAAAGCCCCCTTGTAATTTTTGCGAAAACATAACCCTTTCGAAGTTATTCAAGGTCAAAGTTTCCAAAAATCATATTTCGATCAAAAAATACTTTGAATAATTCGGAAAGGTCAAGGTTTACAAAAAAAATTCAAGAGGGGTGTTTTGTAGGCAATAATGTTTTGTATTGACTGATCAAAAATTTTTTTCGAAAAAACCAGTTTTTGAGTAATTTTTTTGCCAAAAAGTGATATCTCCGGCGGCCATGTTGTTTTTTTTGTGATTCCGAAATTGTTTTCTTAGGGGCTGTCCTTAAATTACGTAACGCTGGGAAGGGTGGGGGTGAGGGCGCATAGCAGCGTTTTGAAGCGTTATAGGGGGTGGGGGTAGCAATTTTGACGTTACATAATGCTAGTTCGATTCCAATTTTGGTCAAATAATTCTTTTATGTTCAGATAATTTTTCAAAAAATGTATGGAAAAAAATGAAACTAACAAAAAAACAAATTGAAATAAAAATATAAAAACATGTCACTTGATCATAATAGATTCAAATTGGTGATTTATAAAAACATTCAAATTTCGCGGATGTTTTCAATATGTAGTTGTTTTCTTTATGTCAACTCCATGGGAAGATGAGGCATAATTTTGTATTTTACATAAGTTTCTGTAAATCACAATATATTAAATGTTACAGTTTAAAATTTTAAAAAATTGTCACTTTTTTTCCTTTTGGATGGGGAGGGGGTCATCCGAATATTACGTAATTTTGAGAGGGGGGTATAGGCTTCCGTTACAGGGGGGAGTGGGTTTCCAAATTTTGACAATTTTGCGTTACGTAATTTAAGGACAGCCCCTTAAAAAGTTCCAAGGAAGCTGTGGCCCAATTTTCAGCCATTTTGTCTCCTTTCGTGCCTTTTTTTTGGTAATTTCCCCGGTCTAGTAGAGAATTAATACGATATGCTGATATAATGCAATTTTTCGGTAAATAAAAATTTCTCTTCAATTCAACCTAACACCTATGCGATAACCTTTTGCCATTTTCCGTAACATTGTCCCATTTATCGCTACATAGAAAAAAATTCCCAATGAATGAACAATTCATAAATATTCACTAAAACTGAAAGCCTGAAGCAGGAACTAATCGATCATGGCTGCAACCTGCAGAATATGTTTTCAAATTTTAATCATAGCTCTCACGCTCCAATTCCTTACACTACCAACGCAATTTATTTATATGAATAGAAAACCGGATCTGTTGTTATCTAAAATCCTCCATACAAATTTCTGCATAGGTACAATCAAGTGGAAAAAATGCATTTTTTTAAGAAAAAAAAATCATCCCTTCCCCGAGAACAATTGAAACAAATCCACCGCTTTTCAATGATTATTTTCAATTCGTTCAAATTCATACAATTTACCCTAAAGCTACTATTTTACAACTAAGCAATTCGCTGGTTAAATAACAAAAATTCTTTTGACATTCACACATAAATCCATGCCAATGATAATGTATCTGGCTCTCCCCTCCTCATGCTAAAAAAAACCTTAATCGGTATGTTGGAGTGCCATATAACATCATCCGCCCACACTTAGCTGACAACCACACTCAATTAAATTATCACAGTGGAAAACGATAAATGAATGTGGTGCAATTTCACAAACTAAAATAACATTTTATGTCCTTTTCCGTCTTCCTATCTCTACTTCTATTCTCTTCCTTTTTGTGGTAGTCACTTTTATGGTAATAATTCCTTAATCCCCCACAGTGGGAATTTCAAATCAGTTTCTGTAAAAAGAGCACCAAACCCCCATCTACCATTTTGCAGCCCCATATTCAAGCTGAATAAATGGCATGCCGCATCGACCGACCCTCGCAGGGAGAATGAGGGTCCTTTTTAAAAAGAAATTTCCTAGGATTTACCATTGTAGAATCCTTGGTGAAAAGATAAAATCAATTTTAGCACTTTGATCACTTTAGGGCTCACTCATTTGCATATTGAGGGCATTTCTAAGACAGGATGAAAAGGGGTAAAAAGGCATCTCCCTTGTGGTTGGCAGACCGGGTGGCATATAGGGGGGAAGATGATGATGATGATGATAAAAGGGTCACTCAACGTCTAAAACGGATATCACTTGCCCCTTAATGAAGGAATCATAATATTGACATAGTGCATATAGACGACATCATTAAGGGGCAACAAGATTTTCTTATTTCTGTCAATGTTTACCGGGAAGGAAGTGGCCGGACCGGGCCTGAAAGCGTGAGTGTTAATTATGAGGGTTTAAATGAAATTTTCACCAGGATCCCAAAAAAAGGGCAGCAAGCGCCTTTCATATCCTTTTGATGTGGAATTATTACGGTACATTGTTGACCTTCTTTATTAATATAAAAAAAACGTTATCCTGGACAATTCTGAATGGCCACATCAAGGACACGTTTTTCAGCCACTCACACCCCTTCCCCATTCCTCCAACCCCAATTTTATTTTCATTCTAAATTATTAGCTGAAACCTTCCCTGTTTATCTAGTCGTCACCGTCAGTATATGGTACACTATATGGAAGCTATTAAATTAATGATTCGGTTAACCTCAAAAGTGATGTGCATGAACTGTGCTACATCCCTCCCCCGCAATTGGTGGTAGTTAATTAATAGTCCATACAAATGTTACATTCAATACAACCGAAGTAACTGAGACTTAATTAGGAATGTAAGAGATTCTATTCATGCAGAAATACTGGGGAATCTTCCACATATACTGGTATTGATAGAACATAGCAAAAACAGTCGTCCTAGTTAGAGAGAATGGCTAATTCAATGTGTCGGAACTGTAATTAAATAAATTAGGGGGACACAATTGTTCGGTTGTATCCACTATGAGTGTAGAGCATTAGCAAGCATGCATATACCAAATTGTATTGATTTGTTTCAATTGAAATTTATAAAGTGTGAAATTAGAAGTATGTGTGTGTGTATGAACATTGAAAACAAGTATAATGTAAATTCATAAATTCATGTCGTACTAGATATCTGATTATTTTCGGGATGTAGTTGAGCAAGGTGCTAATGATCAACCTGAATTCTCGTGGAGCCATAAAGCTCTAAGATAAGCACACTATCTCGCTCCATTTTGGGATATCAATTTCACTTCGCTACACATTTGATTAGTTTTTTTAGCTCTGATTCCTCAGATTGTTCTTTTCGTGTCTGTCCTTTAAAGTTCCAGTAGAGTTGTTTGCAGAGCATCGTAGGATGAAGCCAACCAATAACGTATGCTAACTTTTCATCGATAAAATATTTTGTTGATTATAGCCGTGTTTTTTTAATGAACTATATAGGTCTTCGATCCAGTTCATTAAAAAAACGACAAGGGAAATTTCACTAAGCGCCATCTTCAGTGCTTTAAATATATTAAAATTAATCCGAAGTTGCGTGTCAGTAAACAACTGTTACACGAATTCCCCTCTTGAAAATAATAAATAAGTTTCTAAAAAATAAATTATTTGTTTCCTCATGCCTACAAAATTGCTCTCGTCACTTCCCTGTTGTTTTATTTTAAACTAGCAAAAACCCGCGTGCGTTGCAACGCCTTTTAATAAAAAAACTAATGTGTGCACAGTCCGGGATAGGAAATAGGTATAATGAAAAAAATAACAAATTTGCAAAACATAATTTAGGGCACACAACTCGACTATAGAATAATCTCTCACAGTCAGTATTTCCGACCTCCTACAATATCCAAGAGTTCAAACGCAGGGTTAATCCGCACCTTCTTCAACAACCCCCCCGAACCCCCATAACCCTTAACCTATTCCCCCCTTACTAAGCTCCCTGTTAGACATTGCGCCATGACGTGCAAACGACAACGGACTGGTGGTACACAGGGTGATTCCTGAGCTTGGCATAAAACAAATAAAAAAATTTAAAGTTACTTTTTTTTTTTTTTATGTGGAAGACTAGAGCTCAGGGAAAGCCCTTTGTACTGTCGACAATCTATTTTCTTCGTATAGAGTGCAATGTCGAACAGCAAGCTCTAGTCGATAGATAGTGAAGGGGAAGAGAGAAGTAGGAAGGAACTGCCACAACCACCTAACCCCAACCATTTCTATCGCGACTGTGGCATCGGGGCAATGAGAAACAACTCGCTGGAGTGTTATGCCTCCTGAAACAAGTTGAATCCCATCAACCAACCGATGACATGCGCTTGGTGGAGCGGGGCAGTGCTAGCGGAAGGCTATGACAGGAGGGAAGGTGGGAAAGGCGAAGGACCGTGGGTCTCTGCCGGGACTCGAACCCGGGACCTCTGGGATAGTAGCCAGGCACCTTACTCCCTAGACTACCGAGGCCCCCAATAAATGTGTTAGAACTTTTTTAAAATGCGGTGTTGAGCGCCACCTATCGGAAAAATTGTGTGCTACATGCACAACAATCACATTCCGAACACGTGCCTCACCCTGTGCGGAACTTGCCCAATAGCGTCCTCAACATTTTGTTCCCATTTGTTTATTGAGTTCGATATATTCTCTGTTTTAATTTTCATCAGACCTATCGATCATTTGCGGAGATGGCAAACCATAATCTTCACAGTATTTCCGCAAATTGAAAGAACAATATCTCGCCGTGACAGCATTTCATTCGCGTTCCTTCGATTATCGAGTCATGTTTTCGGTCTAACCCGACAGTCGGATAATAGTGAAAAGTATGCTAAACGCCTAAGAAGATTCTGAATCATCCCGTTAAAGTCCTAAAATCGGATTAGCCGTTCCGAGCTTTGAGGTTTACAATTGGAATGATAAAAAAAGTTTCCACTGGCTTTTCTGCGACTATCGCATCAATTTTTCCGCCTGAATCAATAGTCGGAACCGAGTGAAGCCTAGAACATGCCCAAGAAAATACTGAATCTTCCCGTGAAAATCCCATCGCAATCGGATTAGCCGTTGTTGGTACGTTGGTAGCTAGGTTGTTATTATATACTGGCTGGAGTAATAAAAACTTTACATTCAAAATTATTTTTTACTTTTTAGTTTATTTTAAAATAAAAGCGTATTTTTTAGTTTTTTTAGACTATATTTTTTATTTTCTAGTTTTTAGTCTATTATATGTCTTCCACCACTTTGTAGTGACCGTCATATTATATTTAAAATGACGGCACACCGCTTACTGCACTACACTCGCTTTCATTTGATGCCCATACCGAAGAATAATCCGCCATTTTGTGCTGGCCACCATTTTGAATTTTGAATGAGCCCACATAGCTTATTGTAATCTACTTGTCTTACCCTTTCATTTGATATCCATGTCGGGGGTCCGGGAACACAATTGCAAAATTCGGCCGCCATCTTGGAACCGCCATGTTGATTTTTTTCCAAAAATGGTTAAATTGCATTGTCACGCGAACTATACATATGTGCAAAATTTGAAGTTGATCGGTTATATGGAAGTGGGTAAAAATCAAGTTGCAAGGTTCAAGTTTTCGGTCTAATCTGGTAGTCGAACATGGTAATCGGGCCCGATAATCGGATCCGATAGTCGGATCCTAGTAAAAAAATAGCCTAAAACATGCCCAAGAAAATACTGAATCTTCCAGTGAAAGTCCTATCGCAATCGGATAAGCCGTTTCCGAGATTAGCCCGGACAAACAGACAGACAGACATACAGACATACAGACATACAGACATACAGACAGACAAAAATTTTAAAAATACTTGATTTCGTGTTAATATCGTGTAAATAACCATATGAACTTAGAAAATGACAATTATTTTGAAATCACAGACAGACACTCCAATTATATTTATATAGATGACGGTTTTCCGACAGCCGGTAAGTATGCTATAAAACCTGGATAAAAACCACGATAAAACCTGGGTTTTCAGATTTGTATTGGGAAGAACTATATAGTTCATTAAAAAAACACGGCTTATATTGCAAACACCTGTTAACGAACACCTCAATCTTTTTTCTTTAAGCCTTGCGTACTTCGTAAGTCTCGCATCTCGCTAGTACCCTTCTGGTAACCGCGTACAACTTAATTTACAAGTTTACGTAAGCCACAGTAAAAAAAACTGCCACGATCAGAGCGATCAGAAACCCTCACCTAGATCACAGTTCAGTTCAACTTCTTTCAACAAACAAACTGTACGAGCTTTTGAAGAAAGAATGCTAGCCAGGATTTTCAATAGTAGAATACCAGGAAAAAGAAGCATAGGACGTATAACAAACTGGACTAGTAAGACGTAGAAGCGACTGGAAGAAGAGACACAGAGAGAGGCACGAGTTAGGGTTTGCAGCCCCGGGATCCCGGGATCTCAAAATCCCGGGATCCCGGTTTTCTTCAAATCCTGAAATCCCGGGATTATTAAATAGCTAATCCCGGGATTTAATTTTTGCCCGAATTATATTTTAAAATTTTTTTCTCATTAAAATTTTCTAAGAATTTAATTCTCAGAAGATTCATATTTTTTTTATGAAATATGTACGTTATAATTCACTCCACTTCCCGATATCCGGTGTGCTCCAATTTGTCACACACCTTTGGTTCTGAGGACAATACAATATAGTATATTTAATTTTATGGTACATCCAATATGGCGGCCACCATAAAATGGTAGATTACCTTTTTCTTTACAACCCCCCGACATGGGTATCAAATGAAAGAGTATGACGAGTAGAATGCAGTAAGCTATGCGACGTCATTTTAAATCCAATATGGTCAAAACATTTTATTACATTATCTTGCAATCTTTCGCACTCCCCTTAGGGTTCCGGTTCTGCTAAATTCGTACAGCTTGAATCTGTGTGCATCACCGGTTATCGCGAAGTGGTCGAAAAATCGATCGTAAGATTTGCCCCACACGGAGAACGAAGTTAATATAAAGCTTGAAAAAACAAGGAAGTTATTGCATTTTGCAACTAAGCCCTATGAAAAAATCGAAAAAATTCACGTCGTTCAATTAACAATACTTATATTGTAATGCTTGTAAATAAGTTTCTATAAACCTTAATTTTTTTTCTTTTGAATTTATTACATTCAGTGAATAGGTTTCAAAATGATACAGTCCAACTTTTAGCTTACAATGTGCATTTGTTAATTAACAATTGGACAAAATGCAATAAGTTAAATATCTCGAGTTCATGTTAACAAAAATGAACTTTATTTTTATAAATTAAAGGTCCAAAAGCTCTCAACCAGATCTGATAAAACATTTTAAATTTATTCTTCAAAATGGCCGAAAAAATGCAATTGTTGTTATTTGAGTTATCCACAAATGTAAAAAAAGTAACGATAATTACATTAAAAAAATTTGAAAGCAGGCGGCGATATCTATATTTTGAAAACAAAAATTTTCATTTTGGACTTAATGGTATAAAGTGGCGGGAACTTCAAATTTTAGATAACAAATGCAATTTTGGCCAATTGGTTCAATAACACCAACTTTTCAGGGTCTTTTTATAACATCAAAAAATATATTTTCTGAAAGTTTGATGCAGATTGGTCCAGTTGATGGTCTTGGCACTAAAATGTAAAAAATACGTTTTTTTCGGGTTTTCACTTTTGTAGGTTATGGATTTATTGTAAATTTTATTACGAAGACTGGTTTTTATTTTGCCGCGATCCAACTTATAGAACCAGAGGGATTCACATTTTAAGCTCGAAAAACGCGGTAAAAAAACTTTAATTGCTTATAACAAAAGTAGCACAAGGTTCACGAGGTTCAAAACTTAGGAATATACTCCTGGTGATACCCCAAACAGGATAAAATCATAATCTTGCTGTTACCAGACTGTGCAAATTAAAATGCTTTTTTTACTGCACTATATGTAATTTCAACTATGTTAATGTGTAAGTATTTTTTATAAATAGTCCAATCCTAATCCCGGTACCAATCTTGGGATCGCGGGATTTGAATAATGTAATCCCGAAATCCCGGGGTTGAAAATATAACACGGGATTGCAAACACTAGCACGAGTCCTACAAAGATTGTAGCGCCATTTAAGAAGAAGAAGATCAACCATGGCTTTTGTTGTACTCAATACTAACGGCATCGAACAGAAGATGGTTTTCTCTCTTATTGTGCTTAGGGAGCCCAGGGAATTAAAAGTAAAGGCGGAAGACAAGAAAGAAGAAATGCGATTTAGGTAGGAAAATTGGACAGACAAAGGACAATTCTGCTGCGTTGAATAGAATCATGAACCTCTGGGATGGTAGTCTTAACCCAAGTCAAGAAGGCAGGTTATACCGGAGACAGACTAGCACCCTTAATCAGAATGACGTAGACCCTTGTAAAAGATATGAAAATAAAATGGAGCCTACGCCATTCTGACGTCATAATCCGGATTAAGGGTGCTAGTCTATCTAGGCAGTCTAGGGTATTACTGAGACTTAGTTGTTCAATACCTTGGGTTTTAGCTGCTTATTCTGCCCTCGTTTTCTCGTAAAATCTTCTGTCGTCTCATCTAATACTTCTTTTAACTTGTTTAACTGCAATATTATATCGCATTCGCGCGTATTATGAATAATATCTCTTCGTTTGATTAAATAGTCCGGGGAAATTAGCATTTTAAGGAGACAAAATTCCAAAATGGCTGATAATTGGTCCACAGCTTGTTTGGGACTTTTTAAGAAAGCAATTTCGAAAAAAAGACATGGCCGCCGGAGATATCACTTTTTGGCAAAAAAATCACTCAAACCCGTTTTTTCGAAAAAAAAATTTTGATCAGTTAATGTGAAACGTTATTGCCTCCAAAAAAAAACCCTCCTATAATTTTTTCAAAAACCTAAAGCGTGGGCCACATAGCATACATGTTCCGAGTTCCGTCTATCCGTTTTCCGTCTCTCCGTCTTTCCGAGTTCCGATATTTATTTTTATATGAGCCAGAAGCGTCCGTTTCCATGGCATCCTTAATTTTACAGACAAGTGAGTGCTTTTGCGATTTCTTTTTACTCAATCTACAAAAAGTGAGCTAACGTTTACGTCAATCCGTTCAAAAGTTGAAATTTGTTTATCTTCTCCGTTTCCGAGTTTTTATCGTTCCGTTCTCTTTTTGTTTATCTGGTCAAACAGTACTAAAACATTGTAATCAACTTTGACAGGAAACGGAAAACGGAACACGGAGAACGGAAGACGTGTGCTATGTGGCTCCCGCTTAACCCTTTCGAAGTTAATCAAGGTCAAAGTTTCCAAAAATCACTTTTCGGTGAAAAAATACCTTGATTTATTTTTTCGAAAAAACCAGTTTTTGAGTGATTTTTTTTGCCAAAAAGTGATATCTCCGGCGGCCATGTTTTTTTTGGGCTAATTTCCCCGGACTATAAAGTCTTTACTGTATTGGATTTTCGTTGTGAAAATATCGTCGGCGTAGATCGTGATCGAGTACAAGTAACTTTGTGCCGAAAATCCGGAACAATGATTTGTTGGCCGCGTGCAGAAGGAGGTGCGGACATCTGTTGTGGGCCGGAAACGCTCTGGCAGGAACAAGTGATACGTCCGATACGACCAGGAAGTCGATATGACTGCGACGCCATTTTTGTTTTTGGTTCATTTTCAGAACCAACGACTTCAACTTAGTGACGCCTCCTCTCCCACAAGCTTGGGATTAGTTCACTGTTTACTGCGTAGTGATGTGCGATTTTCAAAAAATAAAATCGATTTTGGAAATTGATTTTTGTTTTAATGAAATCGATTTTTCTTTAAACTGGCCTTAAAAAATCGACTTTATAAAAATCGAGTACAATATTTAAAGAAAAATTACATTTTATTTGATAAAATTTTTATTAAATTTAACAAAAGAAAAAAACCGAGTTTCATTGCCATTTTAAAATAAATAATTCACTATATTATAAAAAATAAAGACATTTAAATAAATAATTCATTGTTAAGAAAAATAAAGGCATTCAGGCAGGTTTGGTGCTTATTTGGTACTTTTCGACAAAGCTTAGGTGAAAAGGTACTAGGTGATTTTAACATCAAAATTGCTTATAACTTCAAAAGTAAAGGCCGTCGCATAAAAATTATTTTAACATTATTCATAGGAAATACTCCAAGGTTTTTTAATTTTGGAAAAAAATTATAGGTTAACTACGTATTTTTTGGAGGAAAAGGTGGTTTTAGTTGAAATTTTAGTTAAAAAAAACAAAATTTTGACTTTTAACGAACATATTCGACTGAGGTTTATGATATTAATATCATACATTATTAAAGAATGTACATTTCTCTAAAAAATGAGCCTAATTGCATTGCTCTACGATAAATAGTTGAGGAGTAATTAAAGTTGAAGTAAATTAAAAAATGCTTCAAACGTCTTTTCTTAAACAACCTGTGCCTGAGTAAAAATAAAACTCGCCCGCAGCTAGCATGCATTAGATACGCACGCATAGCGAACAAACGCGCAGTGCACATTTTTACTATGGTTTCTCAGTGAATAAGTCCGATAGCCCCATTCTGTAGAACAATTTTTTTCTCCAAATATACCCAGGAATCATCCTTTAACGGATTAGCATCTTACTCGGGAACATCCTGTATAGTGAGAAGTAAGGTGAAATTGATGATTACGATTCTCTAAAAAGGAATCGATTATCGAAAATCGTATCGACTGGAAAAGAATCGGAAAAACCCGATTTTTTTACAAGAAAAAAATCGATTTTGTCTTAAATCGATACAGAATCGCACATCACTATTACTGCGGTGCTTTCGTCCGCTAGTGCGGTGCGAGCCTGGAAAAACTCCGAGGGTTTTCGTTCCACAGACTTCTACACAACTAGTGATGAGCAAACTCAAGAACAAGACAAGAATATAGTCTTGGTCTTGTCTTGTTCTTGCTCAGTCAGTCTTGTTCTTGCTCTTGCGAGCATATCTAAGCCTTGTTCTTGGTCTTGCTCTTGCAAACGTAGCTAAATCTTGGTCTTGTTGTTGTTCCTGCAAACATAGCTAAGTCTTGGTCTTGCTAAATGTGCAAGACCAAGACAAAACTGCAAGACCAAGGCTATTTTCGCTCATCAAGTATGGACTGTATGTATTTTTATAAATTGGTTATTAAAAAAAGAAACGTAGGAATCTTCGTTTTTGTATGTTTTTCTTTTTAAATCCTGAAAGATTTAACAAAAGAAGGACTCATTTCCTAGACACCAGTAATTGAGGGAAAGTAACAGAGCACCCAATTGATTAAAAAAAGACTTGATAGTGTGAAACATCTACCTAAATCATTTCGGAAAATTTTGCTTCGAAATGCAGAAATAGAGTCTCGAGTCATTGGCCTCGATTCCCAGATCCGGAGGATCGGAAGTGAGTGCGGATTTGAAACTTTGCGATTCTCAAATCCGCAGTTGCGAATTCAAAACCCCACTCGCGGATTGAATGCGGGTTTAATTACCGAAAAATTCAGAGTGAACCCTCGCGCGATTATGAAATACGCGATATCGGATTTACTTAGGCAAATTTGACGTTTAAAATCCGCAGAAAAATTGTTGCGGATCACAAATCCGCACTTGCGGCGGGAGTTTCCGATCTGCCGGATTTGGGAATCGAGGCCATTATGTACAAATGTGAATAATTGCTTTTACAATTATCATACTAAAAAGTAAATATACAATACACACATATATTTATATCAACATCCTAATCAATTTTATATTTTTTGTTTTTAAAAGAATGAATTTAGGTGAAAATTTTGCAAGATTCTTCCTAAAGTCTTGCTCAGTCAGTCTTGTTCTTGTTCTTGCGAGCATAACTAAGTCTTATTCTTGTTCTTAGTCTTGCTAAATGTGCAAGAACAAGACAAGACTGCAATAACAAGACAATTTTTGCTCATCACTATATACAACCAACAATGGCAAGGGACAACACTACTCATTGGCCCATACCAAACGATTATGAAAACACTTCGTCGTCAAACTAAAGGCCACAACCAAGTCGATATCTATTGATAGGCTTAAAACCAGCCTTCCGTTTGTGAACGAGACGACGATCCGAGCCATATAAAGCGGTAATATTCCTCTAACGCTGCAATGGGAGGAGCATCTGGCAGCCGCATACAACAACGCAAGCCACAGTAAACAAACTCCAAATTTGAAATTGAATTAAAAATGAATTTGCCAGAAATATAACCAGAACTGTACCAACTTTGAAAGAATCTATACAACATGCAAAACAGTTTAGTACTTTCAAACTCGTGCTTTAATTAGGATATTTAGAGACTTCAGAGAGTCGACTCAAATCCGAACTTTTCGCCAGATTACGTAATGTTCTGCTTCATGCGTTGATTATACTAAAATCGCAAATCACGTTTCATTTTTGAAGAGCGAACAACAAATTATATAAGAAGAAGTAAAATCATATATTTATACATTTCTATCGATTATATTCAATATTGGTAATACAGAGCGTTCACAATGATATAATTTACATAAATAAGAAGTACACATGAATCTAGATGAAAATATCTTAGAAGTTCCCTTTTGTATGAATTGATGAATTAATCAAAAACTGACTGAAAGCTTCTCAAGTAGATTGCTATGCTTCGGCGAAAATGAAGAAAGCTTGATTTCAACATGAAAAAGCACACACACAGATTTCCTTGTTGTCATTTTTCACTCTATATCATAAGAGATTTCAAAGCTTTAAAACCACCACAAATACACAAAATTAAATTAAAGCATCCTACCCTGCAGACCCCCCGCTTCCCTTCTAGATTCTGGGAGTTGTTATATAACAAACAAAAGCCTTTAACTTCACATAACCAAAACAAAAACAATTTAAAATTAAAAGTATAATTTGCCAAGTAACAAAAAAAAAGAAATTCAAAATTACACACAAAAACTATTCGCACATAATCCCAAGTTTTCTCATGAAATTCGAGTTATAGGAACAACAAGAAATTTCCCTTAAAATAATTACAAAAAGGGAGCATCCGCCCCCTAATGAATGGCGCCTCCACTAAAAGTTCTTCATTAAAGTGATAAGCTATTGTCTACCTGCCATTTGACGTGTTATTATTCCCCAGGATCGGCTCGTCGCTCGTTGGAGATGGCTCTCTCTCCCCTTGAGCCATTAAGAGCGGCTGAAATGTTGACAATGTTGAAAATATCATTCAAGGGGAAAACCATTATGCTTGCCAAGCCGAGGGATTTCTCGTGAAGAACATCATTCGTCGTGTAAGGTAGCTAAAGATGATAACAGCAGCAACAACAACAACAACAACCAGCATCGCAAAATAGTGTCGTCCTCCCCCATATCCTGGCATTTCTCAAATGAAATGCGAAGGATGCCATGAAAAAGCTCCTCTTTTTTGCCCTTCTTTAAATGCGGCATGAAAAATGGTGAAGTAGGGAGGAGGCGGTGGTGGATGGGGGTTGAGATCGGACCGCGGGGTGGGAATAGTATAACAGGGAATATGTCTCGTGCCTAGAGGCATGCATATAATATAAAGACGTGAGAAAAGTCACTAGGTCTATTTTTCCCTACTCAAAAGACTTGTTTACAAAATGTCCGTCTTGTCGGGAGGTGGCTGTAAAGAGGAAACCGGCAGTACATCTCCTTTATATAGAAGAGATGCTAAAGCAGGATAAAACGGATAAAGGAAATGCAATTTTTATATTCTTCTCAAAAAAATTTTTGATTTTCATCTCAGCCAATTTTGCATACACGTGTGCAGGCACATCCTTCCGGTAGAGATATAGACAAGTATTCTCCTTTTCCAGGCTTTAATGTACACGATCCCCCAGTCAACCCCTCACTCTCAGCTACAGCCAGCCGCACTACCACCATACATCGCCCATAAATTCAGTCAAGGACATCAAAGTTGGGGACAAGGGTAATATGTATTGCAGCTACGACACCCAGTGATATAAGCACTGGCTTAAGTAGAAGGTATATGCCTAGGCAAAACTCTTCCCTTCAGGGCCCCTGGGCGCCCTTGTACGGGTCGAGAGAAACGGAAATATGCCCAGGGACAGGAAAAAGAGCCTTACAGAAAAGTTATTCCAGGGGTTTTCTCGGGTGCTGATAGAAAGTTGCCGAGCACGAAAAAAAAAATATTACGACTACAAACAAATATAACACAAAAGCCTTGAATGTGTGTTTAATAAGTAAGAAAAAGAAAATTCGCACCAGAGTGGATTTTGCTGGGCTTGATGCTTAAGAGTGGGGGGGCATGATGGGGCAGCCCTATACAGTTTAGTCGGCAGCCATTGTTTCAGATTAATTGGGCGTAAGGGTTCTGATAATACGAAAATATTGCAAAGGGTCAAAGGCGGAAACAGCCACGACCTAAAACATCCACCCTAAACGAACTTACACGGCAACAAAAAAATTTGTTATTAGCAAATATTGCGTCACACTTAATTTATTTTTGTGGCTATTTAATACGAAAGAGAACGTGATTTTTAACTGAAATCACCGCCACCCCCGGAGAGCACATGAAAATCACCCACTCTCTCTCTCACCACGACCTCTGTATTTCATTCAATATTGGAGCTCCCAAATCCCCAATAGAATAAGCAAAACACACGCAATTATAAACACGACGACAGTAGTTTTCCCGTTTTATGCCAACCAAAACAAAAAAAAATTCCACTAAAAAAACAGAGTCCTGCCGGGGATCATATATTATTTTTATTGTCGCACGTCAAACCTTTTCGCATATGCGAATTAAAGGATTATAGGAGAAGCACAAGCCCCGGTGACTAGGTCCCAAGGTCGAGCACGTTTTATTTATGAGCCCCCCAAAAATAAGGGTCCCTGGTACCCACGATAGTATATATAGTCTCAGAATAAGAACCCTTAGTATTTCACATTCCTATAGTCCTTGATACTCTTAAGTAATTTTTCCCGTGGCATGGGGTTAAATTTTGATAGCGTCTACTTCCTTTCTACACTTCTCTATATATATACAAATAATACTTAGGTGTATAACTCACCCACCCGTTCGCATTAAAGTCCTTGCAGATATCGTGTTATAGTATGAGGGGCCAGCAGGAGGTATTTATTCGGTCGTAAGGGACAAAAGTCCCGGAAGTTTGTACGTTGCCTGAATTGGAATGTGAATTATTATCCAGGAAAAGGGATCCGAGTGAGAATGGATGTGATTACATGTTCGAAAGAATAAAAGGATTATTTATTAGAATGGGAAATGGGAAAGGATTTTTTTCTCATTTAATTGCGATAACAAGGTTTTATTATTGGGTATTTGATGGGAGAGATTAGATTAGTTTTCCTATTCATCACTGAATAATTTTTGTTATTTTTTCGGTGGGCGAATAGCGAATTAAAGTAAATAAATGGCTGGGAATCGACCAGATGCAGCTAGATTCATTGAATGGTGTGCTTCAAGGGAAATTTATGTCATCATTGACCGGTGTTACAGATTCCAGCTTTTAGATTCCATTTTCTGACGTTCAATCCTGTCGTATATACATATTTCTTGACTTGAAAGAAGCTCGTGTCTACAAATCTATATTCAATTTTTTCTATCAATTATTACGTTTAGTGAAAAAATGAGCTCATCCTGATATCCGTGTACACTAATTTTCATACATATACGCATACTCATAAAAATGTTGAATGAAACGACCTTGAACGAAAATTTCCGTTCCATTCAGAGCTGCGTTCAATTCTCCTTTCCAGTCGTGTCTCTTTCTAACTTTGTATTAGAACAAAAGAAAAAAAGCGGGTGTCTGTATCACGGATACGGACAAATGACGTGAATACGTCTACAATGTTCTGAAAGAGATCGTTTTATTTTTTTATTGGTATCAAAAAGGAAGGAAATAAACAATAAAAAAATATATAGTTTAAAAAAACTAAAAAATACGCTTTGATTTTAAAATTAACTAAAAAGTAAAAAATAATTTTGAATGTAAAGTTTTTATTGCTCCAGCCAGAATATGGAAACAACCTACCTTTCGAAATGTAAAACAGCGTGGGACTCTCTTCCTATATTCTTATTTTATTAACACCGGAAATTTTCGGTAGAGGCCCACGCTTTTTTACATTTCGAAAGGTAGGTTGTTTCCATATTCTGGCTGGAGCAATAAAAACTTTACATTCAAAATTATTTTTTACTTTTTAGTTAATTTTAAAATCAAAGCGTATTTTTTAGTTTTTTTAAACTATATATTTTTTATTTTCTATTTTTTTAGTCTATTATATGTCTTCCGCCATTTTGTAGTGACCGCCATATTGGATTTGAAATGACATCACACTATACTCGTCGTTCACTTTCATTTGATACCCATACCGCAGGCGTTGTAAAGAAAAAGGTAAATCGCCATTTTGTGTTGACCGCCATTTTGAATTTGGAATCCCGCCACACAGTTAATAGTATTCTAATCGTCACACCCTTTCATTTGATACCCATACCGAGTTATAAAGAAAAAGGTAGTCCGCCATTTTGTGTTGGCGGCCTTTTTGAATTTTGAATGACGCCACAGAGCTAATAGTATTCTACTTGTCATTCCCTTTCATTTGATACCCATATCGAGTGGGTTGTAAAGAAAATGGTAGTCCGCCAGTTTTTGTTGTCCGCCATTTGAATAACGCCACAGAGCTAATTGTATTCTACTCGTAATACTCTTTCATTTGATACCCATGTTGGGGGTTGGGGAGCACAATTCCAAAATTCGGCCGCCATCTTGGAACCGCCATCTTGATTTTTTTACAAAATGGTCAGATTGCATTGTCACGCGAACTATACATATGTGCAAAATTTCAAGTGGATCCGTTACCTGGAAGTGGGTCAAAATCAAGTTGCAAGATTTGTTTAAATGAAACATACAACATGCAACATACAACATACAACATACAGGTCATGCTAATATAAAGCGTATAAAAACAAATTGAAAAAACCTTGTTGATCAAATCTGAACCGACTGCTTAGAGAGCTTCGGGATACACTATGTTCAATATTCTTCCATTTGGGGCTAGGATGTGAAGATTTTCAGATTTACCAACTCTTGAACAACCTACATACAGCCGACCGGAAAATGACACTAATTTGGCAAAATTCGTCGTCGTTATTTGCTACCTTAAAAACCCTCATATACCGATTTTCATTGGAATCCGAATACAATTAGCAAACTTGTCGGCAATATTGGGGCGGCCATTTTGAATTTATAAGATTAGATCATAAATTCGTTATTTGCGACCTTAAAAAACCCCTAGATACCCACTTTCATTGGAGTCGGAACACAATTGACAAAATTCGTCAGCCTTATTGGCCCCGCCATATTGAATCTAAAAGTTTTGATTATAAATTCGTTATTTGCTACCTTAAAAACCCCTAGATACAGATTTCGGCAATATTTGCGCGGCCATTTTGAATTTTGAAAATCGGACTTTGAGCGCCATCATGCGAAACCTCCACGCACTTTCATTGGAATCGGAACAAAATTGACAAAATTCGTCCGCCATATTGGCGCAGCCATTTTGAATTTGGAACATTGACACAATTGGCAAATTCAACCATATTTGGGCGGCCATTTTGAATTTCGGTCATATTTCGGCGACAATTTTAAATTTCATTTCAAAATTTTTTGATTCTTCACTACGTCATGGTATTTTTTTTTCGATATAAACAATAGTTTTTGAGCTGCAACTCAAAACTGTATGCCATAATTTCGTTATCATCGGTTTTCGTCATGGAAGAGGCAAACTTACAGACGTATTCACGTCAAAAACTCTGAATGGAATGGGAGCAAATTTTATCAGAAAAGCAACAATAAAATGGTGAAATTTATCTTCACAATAGTACGTATAGTGTACCTACTAGCATGTGGTACCTGACCTTCGCTCGGGTATAAGTTACACGGTGGGGGACGATATAGCGATAGGGATTCGCTGAACTGGTGCGCGTAGCAGGCGAGGAGTTAATTGTGTCTTTAAACTTTTATTTTGTTTATATTAAATTACCGTTGTCATATTGTGATTAAATATGGTTTAAACTGACATCACACAGCTTACTGTACTATACTCGTCACACACTTTCATTCAATACCCAAACCGAGTGGGTTGTAAAGATAAAGGTAATCCGCCATTTTGTGTTGGCCGCCATTTTGAATTTTGAATGACCCTACTTAGCTAATTGTATTTTACTTGTCAAACCCTGTCATTTGATACCAATGTTGAGGGTCGGGAGCACAATTACAAAATTCGGCCGACATCTTCATTTCTTTGCATTATCACGCGAACTAACATATGTGCAAAATTTGAAGTTGATCATTTATATGGAGGTGGGCCAAAATCAAAAAAAAAGTTTTAAGAATTGTTTACATACTACACCCAAAATACAGGTGAAGCTAATATAAAGCGTGTAAAAGCTAAGCTTAGCTTAATATCTGGAAAGTTAAAAGTAAACAATAAAATTCTTTGATCCTTCATCTACGTCATGGTATATTTTTTTCGATATACGTCATGGTATATTTTTTTTCGAGCTACAACTCAAAACTGTATGCCATAATTTCGTTATCGTCGGTTTTTTGTCATGGCAGTATACTTACAGGCGTATTCACGACAAAAAACTTGAACGTCAGAAAATTGAATTAAAAACTGAGAATGTGTAGAACCAGTCTAATATAACTATTTTGGTCAGCCCTGATCGAGACCGAACTCGGACTTAACGAAAAAGAAAACAACGAAAAGCGTTGAATGGCAGACTTAACTCTTTTAGTTGAGTTGCGGTGTTGAGGCTTAAGCCGGAACTATAATAGACGTAGATCGAAGTACGAATTTAAAGAACATACACCTCATATCTGTCATAACATTGTAGTCGCAGTACACATTGTTTGAATTTGGGTCTGACTACAGCAAATAACCGTTCGGTCTGCCAAGCAAATGGAATCCTGGTCCGTTAAGGCGGCGTTATTATTATGTTTATCGAAAACTTAGAGCCGTATTTCACCGGGACACCATGGCGGCGCAACCAGCGTGGCGGCGCGACCAGTAATATCCTGTGCACGCGTCTTCGCTGGTCGCGCCGCCAAATTGGTTGCGCAAGCTGTATACATTTTGTTGGTGGCGGCGACTGGTTGCGCCGCCATGGTGTCCCGGTGAAACACGGCTCTTAAGGAGAAGTAGTACCATGTGATGTATGTTTATTGTGGTCAATAATTTCATTTTCACATTAGAACGTTCGAAACGTAGGATTGACGTACGTTCGTTAACGTTTATTATAGTTCCGTCGTTAAGCATGAACCATAATAGACGTAACGTAAGAAAACTGAACGAATTTCAGAACAAACCAAAATAATTTAAAAAAAATACTGAAAGGTCATTTTAACTGATACCGCTTCCAGATGCCGTATGAATTGCCCAAAAAACGTAAAAGTCGTAACATTTTAGAATTTAACGAACATTCGTTAAGTTTGTTCATCCATTTAGGCCCTTGCCACATAAACAATCAGGTTTGTACCTTACGTTGCTTTAGGTTACGTTACGTTACGTTTATGTTGGTTCGGGGAAAAGAAGGAGCTTACTAAGCATTGTCATGAAGTGTATATGGAAGCCAATTCAGTTAGTACAGCAGAAATACAGATGACGGAACGATACCATCAGTACAATATTACAGTCGTTATACAACTTCGAGTGAATCTAACTTTTACAGTACTGACTAAGCCATTACCTCTGCGGATACCTCGTTGTTGGCTCAAATTAAGCGAGTACGACCTTGAGTTGGTACATCAAAGTGGTGTTGGAAATCGACATACAACTGAATGAAGACGACTGGTTCTTGACATTGCAAAAGCAGAACTACAAAATCTACCAAATCAATAAATTCTTGGTGTCAAAAGTAGGGGGCGCTGAGAAAAAACTTGTCAGTGGGGCAGACTATGCAACGACGTTAAAAGAATTTCTCGTTCGCTAGAACGAGGAACTTCGTAAAGGAATATATTTCGTCATGCATTTCCTGCTGTTATATCATCGACTCCCAGAGGCTCTTGTTTTATGTGGAAGACTAGAGCTCAGGAAAAGCATGAGGTCGACGATCTGTCGAAATCGCAGAGGACTAAAAAGCCGTATTCACTTCGGACAATATGAAGCAAAACTTCAGTTTCATGAATATTGCATTGACCCGACGATATGACGGATTATGACTCGGACGAGAATGTCCAGGAGGACGGTAGCCGAGGTGTCAACCCTGAACAAAACCGAACTATGACTTAACGAAAAAAAACAACGAAGCTTGTTTAGAAGTAATCTTAATCGGCAAGTGTTTCCTTACGCTTTCCGAGAGAAAAAGCACCTAGTCTTCAAAATTCACAGATATTAACTAAAACTCATCTCCAGTTTTGGGCGTTATTATCCTCCAATAATTTAAATTCATAAATTTATTTTAATACGTTCAGTTTCGTTATATTTACTGGATCAAGAAGAAATTTGTAAAGCAAATTCATTCATTTATTCCATGCGAATGTGCAGCCCATTTCGATGGAAGATAATATTTTTTCGTTCGTTCAATGAAAGCAGTTAGCCAGAGGCGATGAATATTTTTTTCATAAACCTCGCAAAAAAATGCTAGCCAAAACCTTTCCAATCGAATTTTGCTCTTTTCATCACAGGGGGATGATTTTCACGGGTTTATAGCCAATTTGCAAATTACCTCCTGGACTCTGACTTTTTCCAATAAATGCAGGGACCCATTGCAATAGTTCTGAAACAATGCAAAAACTGCCTTGAATCGCACTGAAATATTGTCAAAAATCACACTGAATCATCGATACGTTTGTTGTTTTGTTTGATTTGATCGGAAGGTTCAATAAATTCAGCTGCGGTTGTTTGGCCACGTTTAAATTCAGCAAACTAGAAGCGCTATTGTTGATTTTGTGTGAAGTATATTTGTCGTCCCATTATTTAGCAATGTTTAATCGAAACGCGAAATTCACTTATGTGGAAGACAACAACTGTGATAGGTTTATTTAATTCTAGCGACCGACGGTTGTCGCTGATATAGTGCAAGGTATGGCAGGCGAGGAAGTGCACTCAGGCGGCTCTTCGTAATTTAGTCTTCAAACTGGAAAATGCAGATCTAAACAAAATATTAGTGGTGGCAAATTTCCTTAATATTGAAAAAGCTTTCGAAAACAAATTTTTCGAAACGATAGCTGCGGCTTTAAGTAAATGGGTCTTGCTCTACTAAATGGAAAATCGCTGTCCTCAGTATTTTTAATACCTTACATATTTTTATTTTTAAATTAAATTTGTTCCAAATAATAAAATTTTGACTTTTCTTAATGAACATCCAAGACTGAAATCATATTATTTCATAATTATATTACTTTTGCCTTCCAATTCCTCGAAAAAACATTACCCTGATGTGTCCCAAACCCATTATTGCAGGTTCAAACAATTTTTTAAAGATAATTGTTCGAGTAATGCCGGATCCACACGTTTGTCATGGCTTGCCAAGCGTTCGGAAATTGAAAACGCTTTTTTAAAACAAACGTGTGGACGCATCACAAACGCTTGCCCCAAACTTCCTTTGCAAGCGTTCGCAAATTGAAAACGTTTGCTTTGGTTTGCTGAGAACCCACACTCGATCGGATCGGCCACAAGCGTCGGCAAGCTTACACAAGCCAAGCCAAACGCCTTATCCACACGTTTGAATTTGCGAATGCTTGCCAAGCCTTGACAAACGTGTGGATCCGGCATAAGGATATTAACTTAGCCATCATACAAACTAGAATAACTTATTTATAGTGGAGTCGGACAAGCATCAAATTTAAGTGAAACTCAAATTTTTTTTTGAAACACGTTAGTTACATCGAATACTATATAGAGCGAGAGCTGGCTGCAAAAAACGTGACCTATCGAGTAAGAGGATGAAATGTTTTTGAAATGTTAGTACTCACAGCGACCATAAGAAAAGTCTTGGTCTGCCTGGGCGGAAGTGCGGCTCAAGTTTGGAATGAGCGTTTTCCGGAAAATTTTTGGGAGCGCTCCGTGACCTATCGAGTAAGAGCTTGGAATTACTCTTAAAATTTAGTACTCACGGAGTAAAACAAAAATATGTTGGTCTGCCTGGTCAAATCTGGGGCTAAAGCCTTGGCAGACCAGTTTTTTTGTTGTAGTTTTGGAACTGCAACTGACCTATCGAGTAAGAGGTTCAACCGAAAACCAAATTAAAGTTGGAACATTTTTATACTAGAAAACACAGGTCTGCCGGATCTTAGCCGCGGCCAAGTGCTTGGCAGACCACCTTTTATTTTAGTGTTTCATGACTACTTAAACTGTAATTACTCCTACACCGATTATCGTAGAGCAACATAATTGGGCTTGTTTTTTAGGTAATTGTGAATCCTTTTATTTGCTATTAACAACACAAACTTGAGGGACTCCATTTAGAAGGTTTTTCGATATTTTCCGTCTGAGCCTCCCAAAAATTATCGTTTTTTGCATTTTTCTCAGAAAAATGCATTATTAACAGTACTTTTTTTCTTAACTTTCTGATGCACCAAACCATTCTCTAAAATAGTTCCATACACAAGGATGGTCTAGGTCGTACACTTTCCATGGTAGTGAGTATTAACGGGAACGGAAACGGGAAAAGTGATAAAAAACCGAAAAAACGCACCTTTTGCAAATAATCCATCTAACCGCAACTGACTTGTCGAGTAAGAGTTTCAACCGATAACCAGACCACTTTTTTTGTTGTAGTTTTGGAACTGCAACTGACCTATCGAGTAAGAGGTTCAACCGAAAACCAAATTAAAGTTGGAACATTTTTATACTAAAAAACACAGGTCTGCCGATTAATCGGTGTAGGAGTAATTAAAAGTTTAAGTAGTCATGAAACACTAAAATAAAAGGTGGTCTGCCAAGCACTTGGCCGCGGCTAAGATCCGGCAGACCTGTGTTTTCTAGTATAAAAATGTTCCAACTTTAATTTCGTTTTCGGTTGAACCTCTTACTCGATAGGTCAGTTGCAGTTCCAAAACTACAACAAAAAAAGTGGTCTGCCAAGGCTTTAGCCCCAGATTTGACCAGGCAGACCAAGACTTTTCTTATGGTCGCTGTGAGTACTAACATTTCAAAAACATTTCATCCTCTTACTCGATAGGTCAAGTTTTTTGCAGCCAGCTCTTGGACTAATACGGAAGGGACATTTTCTACCTCTAGCAACCGCCGCTACGCAAGTAATCGGCCATTTTGTGAAAAAAGGACCATTTTGGTCGTTCTTTTTAAATATAGATGAGTATTTCTCGGTATGTGTAGGTCCAAAAAAAGCGAAAAAAATTGACGCTATTTGTTATGATATGGTTCTCAGCGGTTATAATATGAAATTTTTATATGCACACATAACCTCAAAAAAAAAACTGTTAAACCTGCCAAATTTTGGTTTTTTGGTTATAACTTCGAATGTTTTAACTGAAATTTGATGAAATTTTTAGAACTTATACTTTAGAAAGTGGTTAAAATTTCAAGTCAAAATATCTAACACAAGACTCAAATATTAACCTCAAATTTGAAAATTGATTCGCCAATAACTTTTGTGCAACACTTCGAATGAGGTTCCTTTTTATTTGAAATGTAGGCTTTTTTATGCAGTTTATGGTGGTGAACAAGAAAAAAATTTAAACTTGAAAAAAGGTGAAAAAAATCGAATCGAAAATCGTGAATTTTGTATTTTTTCGTAAATTTTCTAGATAAATTCCACTTTTTTTTGATAAAACTTTTTTTTATGTATTAATAATTCATTTTTGATATATGACAAAAAAAATTTAGTTTTATCAAAAAAAAAGTGGAGCTATTTTTATCAGTGTAAGAAGCGGTGTTACTGTAGGTAAACGTGACAGGGCTGCTTGGAATAACATTCCCCTGGATAAAAAAAAATATTAAGTTCTTCATTGTATAAGTTTTTTTTTATTTTTTGTAATTGGTGACCAATTATTGTTTATTTTGGCTAAGAATAAAAAGTACTTTTTGATTCAAGTCCCAACATTTTGGATGCCGCATCATCAGTAATATGTCCGCCATTTGCACTACCGCAATGTGCGCCAATTAGGACACAACATACCAAAATGGCGGACAGCTAGGTAGAGGCGATAAGCTGTAAAACGAGGTTACATTAGGTACTTGAAGAACTAAACTTTCAATGAACGAATAATAAAAATTTTTTTTTAACTACGTGCCAGTGGATACACCCCTGATAATGTCAACTTTTACTAATTTGGGTAAGGCGAACTCAGTAGAACTAAAACCAACCCTCTAACTTGATCGGAAACTACCCCAGGACAACCTTTATTACTAAAATTGAGTGCTTCGCACTTGCTTATGCAAATAACCCCCCACATTTTGGATGCCGCATCATCAGTAATATGTCCGCCATATGCACTAACGTATTGTGCGCCATTTAAGACACCAAAATGGCGGACAGCTAAGTAAAGGCGAAGCTATAAAACGAGGCTGTTTGAGCTGCGTATCCGAACACGTTATTGCGTATCGCAGGCGGAGGCGTCCTACACCTGCGAGTAAGTAATATAATTGCCGCTCTCAAATACGTTTATACATTACTACAATATTATTAATGTGTGTATTAATTAAAAATAGTTATTAGTCCACAATAAATACCTTGCAAAAAAATTATTTATAAAAATCAAGATGGGTAAAACTTTAAAAAAAATGTTAAGTGTAGTTTTGTAAACATTTTTATTAAAATTAAGATATAAAAATGCCAAGTCAATTTAAAATTTCCCTGGGCCTTCCAATATGTCAACCCTATAAGTGTGGGGAGCGTAGCCTTAACGTGGTGGAGGTGGCCCGAGAAAGAAAGAAAGAGAAATAGACAGGGATATGAAATACTGCCGAACGTCGTTATATTACAACGATTTACTAGACCAACGGTGTCCAAGATGGCAAAGCAAACAGCTGAAGCCGCGTGCTTTCTCAATATTAATTGTAGCGAAAAAACCGGAGTTATAAAATTTACCGAGAGTACTTTAAAAACGTGCAGAGACAAATTAAAAATTCGTGTAATATGTAATTTGAAATACAGTGATATTGTTTTACCCGAACCAGTTGATAATGTGAGTGGATACCATCGTTCTTGCTACAAATTGTTCACATCATTAAACAGAAAAAATTTTAAGGACTATGAGAAAATCGTTTCTTCAGCTGCGACAGATTGGAAGGCCCAGGGAACTTCTAAATTAACTTGGCATTTCTATATCTTAATTTTAATAAAAAAATTTACAAAACTACACTTAAAAATTTTTTTAATATTTTACCCATCTTGATTTTTATAAATAATTTTTTTGCAAGGTACTTATTACGCACTAATAACTATTATTAATTAATACACACATTAATAATATTGTAGTAATGTATAAACGTATTTGAGAGCGGCAATTATATTACTTACTCGCAGGTGTAGGACGCCTCCGCCTGCGATACGCAATAACGTGTTCGGATACGCAGCTCAAACAGCCTCGTTTTATAGCTTATAGCCTCTACTTAGCTGTCCGCCATTTTGGCATATTGTGTCTTAAATGGCGCACAATACGGTAGTGCAAATGGCGGACATATTACTGATGATGCGGCATCCAAAATGTTGGGGGTTATTTGCATAAGCAAGTGCGAAGCACTCAATTTTAGTAAAAAGGGTTGTCCTGGGGTAGTTTCCGATCAAGTTAGAGGGTTGGGTTTATTTTTAGGGGTGTATCGACTGGCACGTAGTTAAAAAAATTTTTTATATTTCGTTCATTGAAAGTTTAGTTCTTTAAGTATCTCATGTAACCTCGTTTTACAGCTGATCGCCTCTACCTAGCTGTGCGCCCTTTCGGCATATTGTGTCTTAAATGTACACAATTGGGTAGTGTAAATGGCGGACATATTACTGATGACGTTTTCTTTCATAAATTTAGGGGTACTTCACCCCTGTCCGCCACCCGTTTTGCCCCAACTTACGTGTCCGCCCATTTGGAATTGGATTTAGTTTATTTTGATCTATGTTTTCTGCAAATTTACGTGCACTATATCGATGAGGTTAATTTAAAAAAAAGGGGGTTACTTTGACCCATTATTTCTAGCCTCTAGGATCGTTATCACCCTTACTTTCGGGAGATATTACCGTAAAGTTTGTCCATATTACGGATGAAGTTAAAATCTCGGCTCTGGCTCTCCGACTACAGGTAAGATCTGAGCAGCGCTTTCTATTACGATTGACTCTATGCTCAGAACTGATTGTCGTTGTCTGGAGCGGTCTCTAGAGTGAACTGTATCTAGAGGATGTCTGCAGAGAGGAGCCATATCTTCGGTACTGTAGTGTTTTGATGTAGATGAACTTCTAGAACTACTCAAAGGCCAAACGTTTTCGCCTAAGCTTACGCAAATGATGATGTTGTCATCGTAGTAACAGGTGAAAAAGGAATTGCCATGTCAAGCTTTCATTTGGTTTGATCTCCAGCTGATACACAAGTGTAGGAGAGCGGAGCTGGAACTGTCTTCGACAAAACTGTTCTGCAACCATATATCAGGCAACGAACATTTCCGGGATTGACATAATCGATCCTTGCAGGTAGGGCGTACTTAGAGATGACGGTGGGTGTTAGTAGAACTCGCAAATCTTTGTGACCTGTTGTAGAGCCTCTGGGGTCTCAAAATGAAAATCATATATGGAATATTCGCTTTCATCATAATCCCCCCACGTGGCCGAGTATGACCTAGCAATCATCTCGCTGTAGATTTTTGAGACATTTCAAAATGAACATTATGTAAACTACATTGGACCTATACAATGCGCCAATGTCAGAATTGTCTGTAATGGATTACGACAATACATAGCCGGTTGTTTAGAGAGCTTGGTAAACCACTTCAACCTCTGAATACTCCCATTTATTGAAAGAACCCGATGTTGGAAACGACTACATAAAAATATTTCAGAATTCATGTTCACATTTTAATATTTTACTAACGAAATAATTCAAAAATCTATATTCCAACCACGCAAACTTTAACGATTTCCATGCAATTATAACTCTTCTAAAACTTAAAAATTCCTTTCACATATTCTCTTCCTGTATCTGCTGCCATTCTGCCACCAGCCGCCCCCTAATTATTATATGCCCGCCCAACGAAATAACACCCTTGAACTATACAACATATATAGTATTTATGCATGAAATTCATGTAGCATATAACTATATAGAATGTAAGCTTAAATAAATGTAAATACTTTAACATTTTCAGGGGCCTCTTATAGTATAGAAGCTCTTCTCTGTTTAGCCGTAAGGTAGATTAAATGTGTGGCTGTTATCAGTATATTAGATTCGTATTCTCGGGTGCCGTAATTGAATCACGTTATTGCGTTAAACATTAATGAAATGAGATGAAAGTAAATAAATTTTATTTGTTTTATTCATTCCATTTCATTTGTGGTATGTATGTATCAAATGATATTATCAAATTGTGCTATATAAGTTACTTCTCTAAGAAAGATTCTTTTTTTATGTGTTTTAATTTCATATAAATGTTTAGCCAAATGGAAATTTTTTTATGATTATTATGATTGAAACTTTATATAAAAGCAGTGCCGCTTATCCGAAAGTCCAAAAAACCAGTCCAAAAATAATGATAGAACTAAACCTAGTCCGTTTCTAAGCAATAATAATAGACAGACAAATTCTTCTTTCTGTCACGAATTTTCGCGCTGGTTTGCCGTTTGCTGAGCACAAAACTTTAACTGTACTGATCAGCAACCTGAGTAACCAATTGTCCGTAAGGATCAAGGTATGGGAACAGATTATTCACTCACAGTTCTTCCTAAGGTAGATGATTGACCAGAGGCTTAATTTTAAAACACACTTGGAGCGCATAGCGGATAAAGCTTCCGGTGTTTCTGCAGAATTTCCAAGAATGCTGCCCAAAGTGGGGGCCCTAGACCGATCCAGGGTGGTTAGCTCAGTCTAGCTTTACGCAGTGCCAATGTGGGCAGCAGCGTTGAACAAGATGGATAATAGCAGAAAATGGAGGGCCGCATACAGACTAAAGCTGGAAACAGACAAGTGCGTGCGTGCAGTGCGTGCCGTGTATGCGGCGAAGTTTTGCTGACAGACAGTTGTGATGAGTTTTTGAATTTACCCTCTATTATATCAATCACTGCACGCACCAACGAACGCATGTATCTATCTCCAGCATAAGCGTCTTTCGCGCGTGCTGAGCATACAGGACCATATCCAACGTTCGTTATAGCAGGAAAATTATTCCCATAGAGATACTAGCGAAAGAAGGCATGCATCTCTATGATCCCAAATATGTTACAGGGGAGACAAATTCGGTGCGTTACAGGGAAGGCAAACACAGTACGTAATGGGAAGTGGAATGAATCTGTTAAGAGTTGGTGGAATCTCAGTCTTATTCCAAACGTGGATAGATGGGTTACGAGGGAGTGTGGAGAAGTAAGTTACGTCCTCACGTCTTTCTTGAGTGGATATAGAGGATTTAGAAAATGCCTCCTTTGTTTCGAGCACGATGGTTCAGCGCTGTGACTGGTATGACTAGATATTCAGTATAACGCAAAGCACGTCTTTTTTATTGTGTGAGATTCGGGGAATATCGACCGTAACCCAGGGGCGGCGCTTTCATAGGTGCAAATGGTGCACTTGCACGGGGCGCAATTTCAGAAAGTAATATTAAAAAAAATTTTGAAACTTTGAAAACAGCTGGCGGGGCGCAATATAGTATACAGGCCGCGCGCAAAAAAAACAAGCGCCGGCCCTGCCTCCTACGCCAGTAGAGAACCACGACCATGCACTCTAGTAGAGCATGGAACTGGAGTAGCGGAAGAAGGAGATTAAAAGGGCCTTAATTTGGGTAATGAGGGGCGATGACTCATCTGCTCAACCAGAAAAAATAACTGAAGAAAACTCTACGACGACGAAGAAGAGTGTCGTGGTCGAGGAAATTCTGAGAACATATCGGAAAGTCCCAAAGGTCATGAAACATTGAGAAGGATGGCATAGAAGCAGGAGGAAACTAGTAAGATCATGATGGAAGTTCACTCTCCAGGAAGCTACTTCGACTATTCGAAATCAAATGGAAACGAGGCTGAACCGAGATTGGGTTGACAGGATCGTGACAGAAGAGGGATTGAAACGTGCTATAGATACATTTTTCCCGTTCAAGAAATTGAGGCTTGGCGAAATATTCTCCGCTTTGGTCCAATGCGATAAGAAGGTCATTGGACTTAAGCTGGGGTGGCGCTTTCATAGGTGCGAATGGTGCACTTGCACCGGGCGCAATTGGAGGGGATTGTCCTTCTTTGCGATCAAAAAATGAGGAGCTGATGGGGCGCAATAAGGCATACTCCACCGGGCGCAAAAAACCCAAGCGCCGGCCCTGCCGGAACCAGAGACATTCTTCATGTCACACGCTCAGTTACTCTCAAATTCCGGGTGGGTATTTTACCCACCTGGAATTTTCTGGGTGGGTACTGCTACCCACCAAACCTACATTATCCGCCGACTATGACTCTCGTGGGCACAAAGGTGGAGAATGTCCAGAAGACGCAATGCGTACTAAAGAGATATATCTCCATGTACTTT
The DNA here is from genome assembly GCA_963855945.1 of Thereva nobilitata. Taxonomy (NCBI): domain Eukaryota; kingdom Metazoa; phylum Arthropoda; class Insecta; order Diptera; family Therevidae; genus Thereva; species Thereva nobilitata. The sequence goes on along the minus strand of OY979698.1, from coordinate 89,942,689 downwards.
CTCTCAGTAGCTAGTTATTTCAACACAAGTGTATTATTTCAACACAATTAGGTGTGTTGTTTCAACACACTTAGGTGTGCTGTTTCAACACACTTTACGGAAAAACGTGTTAAAACAACACACTGGTGGATTAAAAATGACTACACTTAGGTGTGTTGTTACAACACACTTTACATTTGCAGTGTAGTTATGAGACACTGGCAAACTGGGCATCATGTAGCCAGATTGAGTTTTTCGTATAACACTGTCGTAGCTGCGGAGAGAAACAGGCCAGAGAGACAACCAAGCTCTCTCTCTATCTCTCTCTACGGCTATCCGTCTCTGGCCAACATCAGACACCGGCTACTTGGAAACCTCTTCTTAACGGATTTGTGGAAGATTTCGAAGCTCAAAATAGGAGATTTGTTTCTGGTACCTAAATATGACTGCCTGGATCTAAAATCTCTCCTGCTTTACTGCCTCAATTATGCAAAAAATTTTCAATTGTATCCCAGCCTTCGGCTTGGTTGCGACTGCCGCTTCTACCTACCTTCCTACTATCCACAACTGTCAAATATGAACTGACAAATGATAGCTAAACCAACATGGCGGCCAAACAAAATCAGGCTGAAACATTAAACGCACTCTGTTTAAAGTAGGCCTAACTTATATCTGACTTTTAAGCGGGGTTTACATCTTCAATTTATTCGCGAATTTTCGTTAGGAATTTTATTCACAAAAGTTCACTTTCTATCGAGCAAGAAATTCTGAAAGCTAATGTAAACTATTTTGAATTAAGAGATGAATGTCATTCGCGCAATTTTTATCGAATAAATTCCGGTGATACATTTACAAAAATTCACTATATTTCTTAAAAAATTCAGAGAACTTAATTCAGCAAAACTAGTTCCAATGTAAATGCCCTTGCTATATATTCACTATCCGAAAAGTTTACAGAAATTCACGGAACAAAATGAGACTGAATAAATTCATGAAACAGTCAAATTGCTTTGGTGTTGGCAGAATTTTACGTTTGTTGGAATTGGAAGAAATTCACAAGTAGAACTGATTTCTACTTTTGAATATATTTACTTAAAAACAAACCCGAGCTACCCTTGAACGTTTTCTGTTTTATTACTTTTTTCTGTGACTAATAAGATTTAAAATCATAATGGATCACCACATTTCAACGATTTTGCTGAAATTTTACATAGTGGTAAGGTCAGAGGAAAGAAAACGGATTTATAGCACTTTGAAAATTTCGCTAAAATTGGCTGTAGATCTCCTTTAAAAATTCTTAAATATGACCATTCGCAGGCAGGAACTACATTTTAAGAAAACACCAAATTTAAAAAAAAAACAAAATACTTTAAAATAACTACGAAAAAGGATATCAATAATAACACTTTTATCCTTCATCCTTCAATATTCTGGAAAGTATATCTCCCAGTTTCTTCTAACATTTTCATCGTACTAAATTTCAAAATTTTAAGTTAGAGACTTAATGGGGGTACAGGTGGTGAAAAAATAATAAGACGGTTTCTCAAATATATCTCTTAAATAGTAAGTTTGGCCGTTTGACTAGCCCCAATTTCAGCGCCAAAGTGATTGGTGGAAACTTCCAGTATTTCATTGGTAATGGTATTCTTAAGGTTTGGGCAAACCTGCTGCGATTCCTGCCAAGTATCTTAAAGTGCCAATCTTGCACTCGGAAATGGGTAGATATCTTTTTTATGGACGATTGGTGGAAAACTCCAAACGTATTCCTTCTTAATATCCAATTTTTCATCCCGACACATTTTGGTTTTTTATTAAAAATTTCGTTCTCTTCGGAAATTTTTTTTTGGATGATCTCATAAATTATATTTTTTCTGTTATAATGTTTTTGGTTGAATATGATAAATGAAACATCTATGTAAGTATGTACATTAGGGTGGCCGTTATTTCCCAAATTAAATATATTTCAACTAAAACCACCTTCACATTTTAGTTAAAAAAACGAAATTTTGACTTTTATGACTGGTAGAGTTGGTAGAACCTTGATTTTTACAGTTTTAGATAGGTGGGAGTATTCTGCGTTCACTGATACCTTACTCAAGAAAATAGGTTATAGGATTACAAAAATACAAGGTGATATGTAAAAATTTTAAAAAAACTCTAGAGGCACGTTAAAATTGGTGTTTAAAATTTTTTTAAAGTGAAAATATACTTTTTGATATACATATGTATAAGTAATCCATTACCAGTCCTCTAATAAATATTGTACACATTCGTAAGTTGAATATATTCGAGTAATAGTGTAAACTGACTGTACAGCAGTATCTATAAATTCACACTGAATTTTATTCGTTGCAAAATTCACAAGAACATTTTCGCTGTATGTAAACGTTTCTGCTATTTTTACATAGAATTTTATTTATAATGTAAACTATTCTGAATTATATTCAATAAATTTATTGATTCACAAATATTTTTGAGCTATTGTTCTAGGAATAAATGTACGTAATTTTGTGTGGAGATGTAAACGCTTTTGAACTATGAAAGATTTATTCCAGTAATAAATTCGACGAATAAATTGCAGATGTAAACCCCGCCTTAGATGATTTGAAAAAACCAAGCACAATTATTGCGATAAAACCGAATTCTTTTATAATAGTATATTTTCTACGCCTCTGTTAGAATACAGGCATTCTGATATTACTTTTTGTAACGGAATTAGCAGCATTCCACACCCGTGTGGAATATTCATTCCATCACTTGTTATGGAATGACTACTATTGGCGACATCTGTTCGCCGTAATCCAAGAATATGATATATTAATTAAAGAAAAAAAAGGATTTATTAATTAAAGAAAGAAAAGGATTGTTTCAATAATAAACAATCAATGATGTTCCGCTATAAAATTTTTGCTTTAAATAAACTATTCAATTATTAAATTGCAGAAAATAATAGCATTTTTTTAATAAATTTTGCGGCGGCCATCTATTAACAAATTATTAAATTGCAAAATTGTTATTAATGAACACTCCCTACTTATATGTTATTTAAAGTTAAAATATCTTGCTGTGCCTTATACATTATAATTTTGACATTAGCTTTACATAAGGTACGTTTTTATTTACAAAATATTAATAAAAACTAATTAGAGGCGTAGAAAAAGTATAGTCTGCAACACGTTTTGAATGGCATATTCCGCACTCGTGGACCGCCACCCTCGCCTTCGGCTCGGGCGCCAAACTTCCACTTGTGCGGAATATGCATCATTCCAAACTTGTTACAGAATATACTATTCTGTAACAAGTTTGGAATGATGCATATTCCGCACAAGTGGAAGTTTGGCACACGAGCCGAAGGCGAGGGCGGCGGTCCACGAGTGCGGAATATGCCATTCAAAAGGTGTTGCAGACTATATTTTTTCTACGCCTCTAATTAATTTTTATTAATATTTTGTAAAGAAAAACATACCTAATGTAAAGCTACTGTCAAAAATATAATGTATAAGGCGCAGCAACACTAAATAACATATTAGTAGGGAGTGTTCATTCATAAAAATTTTGTAATTTAATAATTTGGTGGTAGATGGCCGCGGCAAAATTTAATAAAAAAAATGCTATTATTTTCTGCAATTTAATAATTGAATAGTTTATTTAAAGCAAAAATATTCTAGCAGAACATCATTGATTGTATATTTATTGAAACAATCCTTTTTTCTTTAATTTATAAATCTTTTGTTTTCTTTAATTAATAAATCATATTCTTGGATTACGAGGAACAGATGTCACCACTAGTAGTCATTCCATAACAAGTGATGGAATGAATATTCCACACGGGTGTGGAATGCTGCTAATTCCGTAACTAAAAGTAATATCAGAATGGCTGTATTCTAACAGAGGCGTAGAAAAAAGGTTTTTCCAGTATGGTAAGAAGCTGCAATTACCTAATTTCTTTAAGCAGCATCATTATTTTTAAAGAAGCTAACAGAAAATTTTGTCCAACAATAGATCTTTGTGTTGATAAATCTACCCAATTTGGCCATGTCAAGAGCTATAAAAGAGTTTTCCCATTTTTCGACCATTTCCTATCCCCCAAAAATTTGCATATATGTATAACAAAATATAATAAAAAGAAACCTTGAAAAGGCTCTATCTACCCTTGCATACAAAACTTTCTGTCATAAAAAAAAAGAAAAGAAGAAAAAAATTATCCAGAAAAATTTAACCCTGGATTTATTATTCCACAGAAACAACAACAACAACAACAACAAAATAAACATAAATAAGTAAACTATCCCCTAGTGGCTCAAAAGAAAAGTAAAAATCCCTTAAGTCGGATTTTCTTTAAAGCGCAAATTATAAAACGTTAATAATTTCTTATATCCATAAAACTTCCTCCATTAAAAAGGAAGTCATATTTTCCAAACAGTCTGAAAGTTAAATGAAATCAAGTCATCTTAGCTATCGTTTTGGGGAAACTTTTAACTCATTTCCGGAGTTAATAAAATCTCAAGGGAAAATAATGAAATTTATTAAAAGGCTCTCAATTATTCCTACTCGAGTGTATAAAAACCTCCACGGAAAGTAATTATTCGTGTGGAATAATAAAACACAGAAGGAAAGATGTAGAAATAAGAAAGACAGACCGAGGGGTTGTGTTTGTTTCGCCTTTGTGTGTTGTGTTGAATTTCAGTTTCATGCCCTACAAGTGTTCCCTTTCAAAAGTTTACTCAAACCCGTTCCGTGTATCCTTGGTAGGTCCTTCGCGGGATAAAGCATATACATATGAAAGCAGGTCTAAAAATAGCAACAAATCAAATCAGTCAAAAGGAAGAACTTCGGACAAAAATCAGTCCCTTGTGTGTTGTTGATTTAATTTTGTTGTGCCGCTCTCATATATGATCTCCCAACAAGGAAGCCAAACGGAGTTAGTTATATCAACCCCAATACATCTTCGCACTTTAGATACTATATGTATGCCCAAACGAAAAGGATTCTACCTCAATCACCGATACTTCCATCATCTTACTGGTTTGTCTTGATTCAATTGCGTTGTATCACTTGGCCTATCCCCATACAAAACGCAAGACCTATAACCAAAAAAAAAGAAAGAAGACTCTCCAAAAATTCTGTTTATATCCCCCCCCAATTTTCACTTTCTATGCTGTTGCTGTGGAACCGTTCTAGTGTAATCTATAATAACGTGATTATGGCTTAATGGGAATTTAAACTTTTTAACAACGACAGAGGTTGCCATTTTCTGATTAGCTTTGACACTGGAAAATGGCGGGTTCTAATGGATATTCAGGTGGATACACCAGGTGAGAATATTCCGTTTACTTAACGTTAAGGGTTGCCTCCCTTGTCTGATAAAAAGTTAATTCCCTAAGTGGTTTTCGGGACACAAATTTCGGCTGAGGGTGCGTTGCTAAGGGATTCATCGTTAAACCGTTATATGAAGAAGAGAAACAAAAACCAACCGAGAACAAAAATTTAAGCCGATGACCCGCATTATTACATTCATTCTATTGTTGTGCAGTGTCCCTATATATTTATACAAACAACCAAACGAGAAATTGACCTTGCGGAGTTCTTTTTGTCTTTTTTTTTAAAAAAAAAAGGAAACTAACTTCCCCGTGTATTTTCTCTCTCTAAAAAAAAAGGTAAAGGAAATATAATAAAAATTGTTAGCCCAGTTTATTTTACCCCAAATTTTCAAAAGAGATTGCCTTGCTTATGATAAGAAGTTATTTGGTTCCCTTTCAGAGAGTACCGATATAAAAAGGATAAGAAAAAAAAATACATTGTGTAAACGTTAAACTGAATGCATGATGAGCTTGTATCACGTTATTATGCATGATTTCATATTTGTATCGGAGTTTGAATGGAAATTGATGACAGATTTATTTAGAATTGAATAAACACGATAAATTAAGGTATATAACCAATCCCCCTCCAGAGACTGTTGAATGGTGAATATTTTGGTTATTTTTAGAAAGCAAATACCATTAACATTTTTGTTGTCTATTTATGCCTAACTGAATAAAATTTTATTGTATGGAAATGCGGGAATAATGTAATTCGTTTTCGACACTAGAAATCCTTTACGAATATTTATTTCAACAAAAAAAAATTCAATAAAAAGAACATCCTTGCTTAGTGAAAGGATCCTTAAGTGATTGAAAGTGAAAAATTTTAGGATAAATTCAACACAAAAATTTCGGTCTCACTGGTTCGAGCCGTAACTATTCTTGGATCGTGTCTATGATTGCAAGTATGGATCCTCTAGTTCAGGCTCGAACCTCATATTTAAATTAATGCAAATTGCGATTTCAGCTAAGAAAAAATTGCATTGAAAATTTATTCTCTGAAATTAAATTAATTCTTTGGAATGTACTTTCATTACTAATTTCAATTGTGTTGCACCTTTCTATGGATGATTCAAGAGTAGTTTCCCAGTATAGTATGAGTTAGGTTAGGCTGAAGATTAGCAACCCACTCCCACAAAAATGCTAAAGCCGCAGACGATGACATCAAGGACGTGTTTTATATGCGAATAAATGAGGTTTTTCGCTCTATTTCAAGGAGCGACATTATTGTTTTGATTGGTGACTTAAATGTACAGATCGGTCCTAGCAACAATATTCCCGAACTCATACAGCATACAAGAGTTCAAACGCAAGGTTCATCGCCATCTCCTCTTGCACCCCCCAGACTGCCCTTAGCCTGTCTTATCCTTTCTCTATGCTTCGTGCTAAGCTTACTACATGACATCTAACCATGACGTGAACGACATGACGGACGGCTAGTACAAAAGGTGACACCTGAACTTACACATAAAAAAAACACCGGCTTTGAAAACACAATTGGAAATCAAAGCTTACGCCAAGTTACTAACAGCAATGGAGAAGTTTTCGTTGACTTCTTTAGTTCCCACCCACTCATGGCAGGTAGGGCATACTTTTGTCACAAGAAAATGCCCAAGGAGACCTGGGTTTCGACGGATCGTAGAACGAGAAATCAGATAGGTCACGAGGCCGACATCCGCAGATGGAGAACTATTATGGAGGACGTCAGGAGATTTAGGGGAGCAGACATTGGAAGTGACCACTATTTGGTAGTAGCAACTATTCGCCTCAAAATCATCGCAATCAAAAACGTCCAACACGTTGCCATAAACCGTAGACGGTTTAACGTAAACCTTCACCGGGCAGCATTAAAAGGCTACAATTTGCTGGGAAACTGCAACAAACCTTAAACCAACAAAGCGTTTCTGGCGAAAAAAGAGCTGTGGAGCACAACAAATGGCGCTATATTGACGAAAGTGGAGTAGCGACATCGGTTATGTCCAAAGAAACCAGCAACACTGGAACTCGGACACAGGAGGGTCCTAAAAAATACCGTGAACTCTCAGTATCGATAATGCCATTGACAATAACGATTTTACCGTGAATATTTAGATAGAACATAGTGCTGCACACGAGACGAGACTTGTCTCGAAATCGTCTCGTCTCGTCTCGATTTTCGAGACGAGACCTCCAGATTAAAAATCGATACGAGACCGAGACTACTATTCGAGATCTCGCGAGACATCTCGAGGTCTCGAACTCATCGTTATTTTGAAATCGTATCGACACCAACTATTTCAGTATCTTCACGCTGCGCTCTTTGACGAGCACAACATTCGACACCAATACATGACTTGAGCAGGCTGCGGAGACAAGGCGAAAAGTACGCATTCCGTAAGCATTTAAATGCCGAGTCCATTCCAAAACAGAAAAGGTATTTTACTGTCATTTCATTTCAACGCATTTAACAGAAGACTGAGCAATTTGTATTATTGACAGTAAAATTCGAGACTTTTCGAGACGAGACGAGACTCTTCGAGACGAGATCGAAACGACACCTGCAAATACCCATTTTTTCGAGACCGAAACGAGACTGGGCCAAATCTCGTCTCGTCTCGTCTCGTGTGCAGCACTAATAGAACAGCGCGTTAACTTCTTGAAAGTAATGCAGCAATACACTGCAAATCTCAGCTTTTGGAAGTGTATTATTTTAACACGCTTAAAGCGTGTTATTGTGACGTCACCCATTTGATTAACATTATAGTCACTTTTTACACACTTTAAAGCGTGTAAAAAGTGACTACACTGTAAATCAAATGGATGACGTCACAATAAACACATAAAGCGTGTTAAAATAACACACTTAAAAAATCTGAGAGTGGCAGTGTATATGGACCACTTTTAAAATCCGGCTTCAGAATGTCTAATTTATTGTAGTGCTAATCTGGGTCCTCCTCTATCGCACTGGATAGAATCATGGCCGTAGCCACGGGGGCGCGAAAGGGCGCGCAGCGCCCTTTACGGTAAGGACTTTTAATTGCAATGAGAAAAAAATTATTTTGTCAAACCGTAAGAATTTCTCATCATTTGATTTAAACTTAGATTTAAATTTTCTTCCGAAATAAATATTTCTTCTACGTCAAGAGTTTATTTGTGGCTTAGCATTATTTTGTCAAATTCAAATATCATGAGAGTATGATTTGCAAGATGAACGTTATTACGTAACAGTACATGAAAACAAGTGGTCGCGCATATTGTTTACTCGAGTGAAGTCTTTCGAAATGTTCTCATCACATCAAGGCAACTGTTTTCATTGCTCAAATGATTAATTTGATTTAATAAATATTCTCAAATTGACCTGGATTGTACTCATTATTTTCGTTCTCGCTTTCAGAAAATGTTTAGTATAAAACCAGCCTCAAGGTAATAAAAACACTATATATTTGCATCTTTTATTTTTCCGAACTGTTATTATTTCGGGGGCCAATAATTGTGCGATGAGCGCCCTTAGATATTCGGAGCTGGCTACGGCCGTGGATAGAATGGATCGACTCTTTCTCGTACATTTTCATACGCTTTAATTTTTAAATTTCAAAGTCTTACAACCCTGACTCTTGAACGGTTTTTCACAGGCAACCATATATTTATCGTTTCGCAATCAGATTATCTTTATTTTGATATATAATTTATTTGGTTACTTGATCACACTGCAAACCCCAGAATATTTTTTCCGTGTGAATTTAACACACTTCACACTTCATAACCGTGTAAATTCGGCTAATCGTGTTAATATAAAGCGTTTTAGGAATACACCGTGTTAAAACAATGCGGATAAAAAGACATACGTGCAAAAATCACACACGTTCAGCGTATAATATTTTTTACACGCTAAAGAAATTTTAACGTTTTATCGTTTTACGTCTTAAACGTGTAAAAATCACACATTATATGTCATTTCACATACTTCACTAAATTAACACGCATGAGAGGATAACTTAAAGGAAAGTTAGACAGTTGTAATTCTTTATTTAAATACTCAATGACCACACTGCAAATCTCGGCTTTTGGAAGTGTATTTTGACGTCACCCATTTGATTAACATTTGTAGTCACTTTTTACACGTTTTAAGTGTGTAAAAAGTGACTACAATGTTAATCAAATGGGTGACGTCACAATGACACATTTTAAGCGTGTTAAAATAACACACTTCCAATGGCCGAGATTTGCAGTGCTCCTTGACCCCTCTTTACAGTCAGTCGGTAACAGAAGGGCTGCAAGGGACAAGTAGTTGCAGTTTAAATCAAAAATTTTATCCTTTCGGTATCGATTTTTCTAGGTTTCCTTCCTGCAAAACGACGCTCAAAAAGCTTCACTCAAAAGCTTCAAAGCAATACATATTTGGTGTGTTTTAAACACACGCATTAAAAATTAACACATTTTAAACGCGTAAAAAGTGACTGCATGATTTTACACTGCGAAATGCGTTTTAAAATCACACACTTGGGTTTGCAGTGCAGTGAAGGTTCCACTTTCGATTCATCTATTTAAACCTGGCAACCCTATTGCCTTGAACGGAAAAACGTAGGCAACCCTATGTTTGCATAATCTATAGGTTTCTTACTTTCGATTAATGTTAAATTTTTTTGGTTACTCGATCGGTGAAGGTATGGCAAAAAATTGATTATATTGAATTTTCAATTAAATATAGCCTTGAACATCCAGACAATCCTTCACCGTTACTTTTGTTGAAATCAATTTTACCTATATTTATTTGTATGAACAGGTCAAAAAAAGGGAATTAAAAAATTGTTTATTGGAACTGTGTCGTTTTCACGGTAATATTGAAAGCAGCTTGTGCTAATGCTCCGTGTGTAATAAGTATGGTCGTAACCAACAGTGATTTTTTAATTTCCATGGTATTCAATACAAATTAAATAAATTAAAGAAATAATATAGTATTCCACAAGACCTTCATAACAAAAAAAAATCCCTGGCTCAATTCCTTCAAGTGAATTTTTTTCTTCACGAAAATCTTCCAAAGCAGAACACAATTTCTTTCTGTAAACACACACTCGAATATTATAAACAATTAAAAAAAACTTTAAATAAACATGGATCAAAATGGAAATGATTTACAAACATGAACAGACAATACGAACATGAGGAACAGAGAAAACATTGTCTCATGTTGTCTGTCTTCCAGGGGAGGAAAAGAGTAAATATCGTGAGAATTTTTTGTAATCAAATATCGAACATTAACAACATACCTTACTTATAAATTCGAAAAAAGAGATTTTGACTAGATATTCTTTAGTTTTTTGACCAGATATTGTGTCTTGGAGGCGGCAATTCCAATTAAGAAAACAGCAAGCGAAGAAACCATATCTGGGATATACGATAGTTGGTTGATGGGTTCATTCACCAAAAAGTCATGTTCATAAGACGAATATTATGAGACAAGAATGTTTCTACATCAAACCTGGCCATTCCCGTGCACTCGAATACACAATCAAATTTAATACCGGGACTTGATTGAATTTCTTTCAAACAACCCATGACACCCCAAAAATATTTGTTTATTGACTGCTATCTTCTGCAGAAAAATTCCAAGGGCTCAACGCCAGTCAACGAACCCTGTCAATGATCTGTCGAATAGTTTGCACATTAAACTAAAAACCCATTATGATGTGTTCTGTAAATGTAGGCCAAAGTGACTCGTTCTGTGGTGTAATGAACCTATTTCATTTCCTAGTTCCAACTTTAAATAAGGCTAACTAACTAGGCGGTGGGCAACCTCCGGCCCGCGGGCCAACTACGGCCCGCGAAAAGGTCCTATCCGGCCCGCGAGATCTTGAGAAGAAAGGAAATTATAAATAAATATTTTTCAATGTCCCGTGAGATTTACCCTATATTTTCTAAATAATTAAATTTTTTTGATATGTTCATGTATTATGCTACATAGCACTAACGTAACGACAACCGATCAACGATTCTAACCGGCGCGGCGAGGAATTCTGCGAATGGGGTCTTGTGAATGACACTTGTGCGGCGTTTGGCTTGATTCGGGGAATCCCGGGCACAGAAAATATTTAATATTGTATTGATTTTGTTATACAAAATGTTGTCTGGGGTAATGTAAATTCTTTGAATTAAAAAATTGACGTAATTAATGGATTTCCAGACTAAAAAATTACAGGTCACAAAAAAGTGTCAATTTACTACGGCCCGCGGAAAAAATTTAAAATTTATTCTGGCCCGCGTTGTAAAAAGGTTGCCCACTCTTGAACAATAGTCAAAACCAATATGATAAATATGGACTGGTAGAAGATACAAAGGATGTTCCCCGACTGCCTCTAGATTTCAAACCAAGCGAGTAATGATTGATCGAAGGGACCTATTTCAAACCAAATACTCAAAACGTTGTATTTAACGTCGAATAACAGAAAATCGATACATTTTTCGAGGATAACTTATATTATATTTTTTAAAGTGCTTAAAAAGATCTTTAAAATGAACACTGATAAAAGTCATTTGTATGTAAAATGAATGAGTTATGACAAAGACAAGGTGTACCGTTCAAATTTTTTTTAAAAAAAAATGATCAATAAAACTAATACCACTTCCACCCAAATTCAAATTTATCATGTTCCACGTAGGATTCACTTTATTTTAAAGATATCTATCGGATCTATAAGGTTTGAGCAATTTTCAGGGTGTATTTTTTGAAATGGGTACAATCAAAATGAAAATGGGATTTTACGAATTTTACAGATTTCTGCGTTTATTTCAAAAAACCTCAAAAACTATTGAAGATACGTAAAAAACTGTTGAGTAACAAAATTTAGATTTTTCTTCAACAAAAATTTTGGTTTTTTTATGTATTACTGTATCTTAAAAACTAACGGAGATATAGCGGATTGAAGTTTGCTTTATAGTGTAAATACCATCTTTGCTTAGCCCTTTGACCCTTCACGTTTTGAAAATTAAAGGTTTTAATATAATACAATTAACACAGTTTTATAGCCAATGAAATTACCTACAAAATAGTTTTTGATTGGACACTGTAGCTTGAAAACTACCCCGCTACAGTAAAAAACTGTACGACTTTTTTTATAATTTTCGGAGCAAATGATTTTCGGAGCTCTTGTGAGCACATTACGGTATTTCACGTACGCTACATTTAGTATACAGATTTAATATACATTTTACAACAGTACCTTCAAAATAGAAGATATTCTAGAACCTGCTAAAGATGTGCAATTAAATAAAATGAAAAAAATTTACGATTTGCAAACTTTTTTAGAGCATAGGTGAATCGAGTGTTCGGGGGTCAGTACACCGCCAGTATATATACGTCCACGCACACATGCATACTCACTAAAAAATTTACTAAAATACTTTCTGAACTTATAACTAAATTTGTGTGTCTCAAAAAGGGTAGACTTTGGAGTGGTAAGTAGAGCCTAAATTCAAAATTTCATCAAAATTGGTGGCCTCCGAAAAAAGTAGAGGTAATACCCCATTTTTACGGTTTGAGACTGGACTATTTCTCTAAGGGTAGTTTTTAGGGGTTGAAAATTTTCTTAAAAAATTATTTCAATGGTACATAGGTCTAAAAGGTGATATATAGGCCTACAAAGCGTTTTTATTACCCATTTATTGAGTTTTATTAATTTTTTACGGTAAGGGGTAGTTTTCACCCCTAAAAATAAAAAGCGCACCTCGGCACAGGGAAGACTTTGAAAAGGGTGGTAATTAGAGGCTAAATACAAAATTTCATCAAAATCGGTGGCCGCCGAAAAAAAGTCGAGGTAATACCCCATTTTTACGGTTGGGAACTGGACTATTTCTCTAAGCGTAGTTTTTAGGGGTTGAAAAATTTCTTAAAAAATTATTTCAATAGTACATAGGTCTAAGAGGTGAGATATAGGCCTACAAAGCGTTTTTATTACCCATTTATTGAGTTTTATTAATTTTTTTCGGTAAGGGGTAGTTTTCACCCCTAAAAATAAAAAGCGCACCTCAGCACAGGGTAGACTTTGAAAAGGGTGGTAATTAGAGGCTAAATATAAAATTTCATCAAAATCGGTGGCCGCCGAAAAAAATAGAGGTAATACCCCATTTTTACGGTTGGGGGACTGGGCTAGTGGACGATTTGTTTACAGGAAACAATGAGGTAGGCAAGGCACTAGAATTGCAAACCTATCTAATTACAATGCTGAAGTCAGGTGGATTTATTCTGAGGAAATGGTGCAGTAATAATAAGAACGTATTCGAACCTTTACCAATTGATTATAGCGATCCCTAGGATATAGTGTCATTTTCCAAGACAGACGCGATGGAAACTCTGGCTGTCCGCTGGCACCCGTGCTCTGACCACTTCTCATTTCAATTCAAGCTGCACAACGAGCATAACAACATGACTAAACGAACAATATTGTCAGATGTGCCTTCCTTATATGATCCGCTCGGTTTGCTACAAATAGTAATCGTCATTGCTAAGAAGTTTATTCAGGATTTATGGGTAGCAGGGTGTTCGTCCAATCAATAGATTGCAGAACATCTAGAAAGAGAATGGAAAAAAATACAAGAAGGATTTAAACAAAATAAATAAGTTTACAGTCCCTATGTGAATCCACTATTCGCTATAATACGATATGCAAATTAGAGCATCACGAGACCGAGACAACACGAGATTTTTTAAGATTCTCGTCTCGATCTCAGTAAGTCTCGACCATTTCGAGTCTCGTCTCGACTCTCGGCGGATCTTGCCCATCCTAATCTCGTGTCGTCTCGTCTCTTCTCGTGTCGTCTCTGGGGGCGAATATAAATTTATGAGCACATCACGGCTCTTATACTTAAAGACTCAACTCATACGTAACCGGCGAGAGAAAACAAGAGGCAATGTGCATGAGTACCACATCCCAGCTTTGAAAATAAGGCCGTGCGCGCTTCATCAGATACTTTATTTTAGCAGACTTGTTTGCTATTATTTTGCCGACGAGATCTCGACTCGAGCGACCGACGAGATCTCGAGCGAATAATCTCGTCTCAACGAGAATATGTTTGTCGAGACGGAGCTCCACTTTAACGCTACTAACATCACGAACAAAGGTCGCACCCATTTAACCAGTGATGATACCCTGCTTCAAAGTAAAAATAAGACTCGTCCGTTCTTAGCCTGCAACAGGCACGCACAGCGTCAAAACCACTGTCTGGCACCCGAAACAGGCACGGTACGCCTGAGTAAAAATTCTACTTCTCCAAATGCCGCCCGCTCCTGTGTGAATTACAGAAGGACGGAAAAGTCCAAATGAAGCACGGTACGCTCACGCCTTTCCTAGACTAAATGGAGCAAAATTGGAGGTTTAAGAAATTGTATAAGACGACGAAAACAGCCAATTATCTTGGTGACCATAAAGAATGCCATTAGCATACTCAATAGACTGGTTTTCGTTCGTTTGCAAAGGTCAAGCAGCATTGGAAATGGTTAGTGCATAGTTGGGGGACGGCTAGGTAAAACGACACTCGCTTTTGGAATAATCGCACATTTAATCTGTCCTATTTCTTCTCTATCCTTCAAATTAGGCTTACTGCTACACATTGCAACATGACCTGAAAGACTGGTAGTCCTAAGCTTGGTTTTTCCAAATAAAAAAAATAACGATCGGTGAAAGTAGCCTTATTTGGGACAAAACATCTATTTGTAGGCATTCGCCCTTTTAGTTTAGCTGATAGATAAATAAGTCTCTGCTGAGATATAGACTCTAGCAAATGATAATAATTTTTCATATCATTCAAAGTGGTATTCATTTACGAAAATTTTATGATTCTTGCCGTTCAAATTGCACGGTATAAAACACTAGTAACTTTAACTACACAGTTTATGATGAGCGAAATGTACTAACCTACGCCCGTCGTAATATCCCTAACAATTTTCCAGTTTTACACCACCCCAAATAGAAAGAAGAAAAAAACATGTCGAAGTAAGTTGCTTCAACAACAGCCAAGCACCCTAGGTACAAATTTGCACAACAGACTCTTGATTAAAAACTATTACGATTTAGTTCAACTATCATGAGTGGAGCGAACTCACAACTTTCACCAGATGATGAATTTTAGGTACAAAAAAAAAACTTTCCCTAAGTACTCAAAGGACATAGAAGAGAAACATGTTAACAACTGTATTTTTTTTTTAAAAACATTTACGTATGCATAAAAGGTAAAGTAATAAAACCCAAACGAACACCGATAAACACATTCGTAAGGGGGTGCAGATATATACTTCCAAGAAAATTACCATAAAACATCCCCGTAAGCAAGTTTATGAAGTGGGTCAAAGGGAAATATGTACAGGAGCCATAATACACAAGGTCAAAGGAGGTTACACAAAGTAGCTGCTGCTGGTGGAGGCGATGTTCGCAAGGAATGGGAGCGGTCCAGGGAAAAAAAATTTCGCATTTTTCATCTTTTTCCATTTTTCATTGCTCATCTCCCAGGAAAAGTAGCCTTAATTCTGCAGATAAATCCTTGCTTAGAAATATATCTGTGTGTGTATATAGTAACAAAAACAGATCAAGAAATTTTAAGCAAGGAAATTAAAAATTTAAAATGTCCAAAATAAAGGAAACTTTGATAACAATGAAGGATCCTCTCTTCATCTCAGTTGAGATGACTTTTATCCTGTCTATCCTGGCAGATGAGTTTCCTTCAGAATAGTTGAAATTCCGGCTAGGATATCATGCCTTAGGATGAATTCTATTCTACAACATTAAATTGTATGCTTCCGTTGGTTTAATCCTTGGTACGGTATTGGGTTTTACTTTCAAGGATATCAGAGTAACAAATTGCGCACTAAAAAAGAGATTTTGTACTTTTTATGTACTTCTACTCTACGAAAACAATTTTAACTTTTTTACTAATCATATTTTTTTTTGTAGTTTTTCTCTTTCTCTCAAATTCACTTCTGAAAAATTTAAATGCAATTTTTCAAATTATGAAAAAAAAAATTGTCGCTCGTCACCAAACATATTGACAGCATTACCACAGCAACAAAAAAAAATATTACAGAAGTGCCAACCAAGAAGGCGCGTCCTTCTTTTCGTGTGGCATAAAAGTAACGATTTTTCCTTATTTTTCTTATTTTGTTTTTTGGTAGTGACTTTGCGGAAATGTTTATTTCGACAAAATTTCGTATGCATCACATAACATGAGCTTCATGTTAGCCTTCTGCTCTACCGAAAAAAATATGTTTTTTAGGCAAGTCATCTACAGAAAAATCGCTTGTAGATGATGTACTGAAAGCTTCTCTTAAATTGACTTAAAAATAAATGGTGCGTACTTTGTAATAAGTTGTAAGAATCATTCTTCGCTGTTATTTTGTATATTATTCTTCTTATTTGCATTGTGTTTTTAAAAATCTTTAGTTTAAATCACGTGCTTCAAAAAGTCTCGAAATTTAACTACCGTTTAACATATTTTGACGGATATTGTGTTAAAAATATTATAAAATTTTTATTTGTTGATGAAGTCATCAATATTGGGGGCGTTGTTTCGAAGTTTTGTAAATCGCAAAAAATTACGATTGATGTGAAAGATGAAAGATTTGAAAGTTATTCTACCAGGATGTTACGTAACGTACTTATTGTATTTCACTAATAAGTGTTCTTCAACTCGATATCGAATAAATTAAAAAAACAAAAGCCTTCTCATGGTAATTCGGAGCTCTACCGTGGGTGATCGTCCTAATGGATTCATAATGGTGCTGGAGAGACCCTAGTGTGATCTTAAAGGGGAGAAGGTCATACAAGGAAGCAAAATCCTATCGTATAAGATCATATCTCAACGTGAGAACACAAGTTTTTAGATCTCAAGAATTCCTTTCAAATGAAATCGAAGTAACTCACGGTGTTCCTCAGGGTAGTCATCTTGGGCCCTCTTTTATTCAATATTATCATATCCGACCTGGGGCCGTATTTGGTTTCTCGAGTCGATATCGATTCCTGTCGATAAATAAAAATTGGCATTTAGCAACACGATATCGGCAACCTTATCGTCCCTTTACGTGTCGATAAAAACGTTTGACATTTATTAAAAGGCTCAATTTATGCATAGAATCAACTTTTAATAGTTTCTTTTTTAATTAAATATACGTGTTTTGGTGCACTTGGAGTAATATGACACAATTTGATTGTTTTCTATGGCAGCTTTTATCTGTCAATTTGGTCATAATGCCAAATATGAAACTTGGAGAAAATCGAGAAGCTTTTTTTGTGGAGTCGATCCATCGACTCGAGAAACCAAATACGGCCCCTGTCCGAGAAATTTGAGAATACCCCGCATTTCTTTTACGTAGACGATCTCAAAACATATATTATCATTAAGTCCAAACCGACGTATCCTTTATTCAGTCGAAACTCAATGCAAAATACAAGACTGGTGCACCACCAGTAAATTACAACTTAACACCAGCAAATGTAAAGGAATAACCTTTTCTTGTAAAAATAACACGACAAGGTATTGAATCATGTCGATTTAGGCGTTGTCCTAGACAAAAACCTTAATTTCAATTTGCACATCATACTACTGCCAGAGCCAAAAAACTTCTTGCGTTTATAGAGAGAAAAGCTAAAAAAATTCAACAACGTATAGGTTAAAAGCACACTCTTCTGTTCCCCGAGTAAGTTGGTTTGGTATATTCACGCGCAAACCAAACAGACGTACTTGAACAAATGCGCCTGTTTCAGGCTAAGAACGGGTGAGTTTTATTTTTACTCCAGAATGGAGCAAATAGCATCTTCACAAAAAACATTCAGATACTAGCCTGCGCAGATCATATCTATATATTAATACGCCAGCACTTTATCCGACTTCCACTAAACCGATTTTGCTCAAATTGGTTTTATATGGAAGTCGGAGTCGTAAAGGTGTTCACAAAACAAGAATTATTCATTTATCTCAATTCTGTCACTCAGAAATGAGTTTCCATTTCCCAATATAAAATGATAGAAAGACAACAACAATATAAGGTAGAAATTACGGTTAGCATATAAACAGGCGAATATAAAAATTTATTATTAAGGTTTGCGAATCGACTAAATTTCATGAGCCAAGATTGCTTAGCGAAAGTTTGCCGTACTTCCTTTTCACTACGCTTTAAACAAATCAAATTGGCATTTCAAAATTTTGTTTGTTTTTGTTTCAACAAATTAGATTAGAAATAAATGCATATACTATCGCAGTACGGCAAGAAAAGTGCCAACAGTCACCTGGCGGCAATAACTCAAAACAGCCAATTTTTGAGTTGTGCCACTTTTCTTGCCGTAGTGCGATCGCATGTCAGCGTCATTCTGCTTATGTTGAAAAGGTTTTTATTTCTGTGGAGATTTTTACCGTCCCGGCAAATTTTAATTAAAAAAAATAAAAAAATAAATAAAAAATAAAACAAAGTGGAATTATTAATATCACGGTAAGCGATGGTGTTTTTTAAATGAAGAAAGTTTAGTTCAAAGATGCGATTATAGATGATAATGTAGTTTTTAATTCCACTTTTTTAAAACAATTTTTTTTGTTTTTGTTTAGAACTGATAGAGAAATTAAAAAGTGGTAATAGTTCAATTCAATTATTACTGAGTTATTTGAAATGGGTAGACGTCAAACTTTAACGGAACGGATTGAGAGAAGAGTAGGGAGAGAGGGTCGAATTTCGACCAATGGGCGATACTAGTAGTCATAATTGGACGTAAAGCACTCTGAAGTAGATTTTGATACTATGGGAGCAATGCAAGTCAGCGAAGATAAAAAAACTGCACAAATTTTTGTTCTAGACGACTTCTCTATAGTTATATGCTTAGTTATGTTAGCCGGGATTTTCAATTGCATTGCCAACAGGATAAAGAAGCGAAGGACGACCTAAAATACACGATGACGTGTTAGAACATATACAAGTATTTTATATAACACACTGTAGAGAACTAGACGTAAAGACGACTGAAAGAAGAGACTTTAAGACGACTGAGAATTTAAGGAGTTTGGTTGGATATCTGTAATATTATCCATTCCTTCCATTGTGCCGTTGGTCAGAACCTGTAAAAAGGAGCTCTTTTGATTGACTTAGAGGTACAGGATCACTCCTCAGTAGGTATCGGGTCACAACGAGAAGACAGATGATTTGGTCAGACAAGTCGAAATTATTGTAGATACAACAGTGGAGGACGCACAAAGGTCGCTTTTTGTGACAAAGAGATATAACCTTTCAATTTCAAGTGTCTAAAACGCCAAGACTAGAAAAACTGTACTGCAACATACAGAGATCACGTTTTCTCCTGATTATTCGGCAGGGCATCGCCAGAATCTTATCGACGATGATCACAGAACACTGGCCAAATGGGGGAACATGTGGCATAATTATTGAGAATTCCATACAATACCCATAAGTCGAAGAGACAACCAAACATTTCCTTTGCAGTTATCCGACTTTGGCTAGGATCAGACACGGTGCATTTAAAAATCTTTTCTTGCAAGGCTTGGAAGAGTATTTGAAGCTTAAAAGAGAAGATAAGATCCATTACCTGAATATGCCAGGCTGGATGTAAAGTTACTCCAAGCACATTTGTACATACTTGCGTCAAGTTTTTTATGAGTCAAGTTGCAAAATTGTGTCCTTCGGGGACAAATTGTGTCCACGTTCCTGGACCTCAAAAGAGGCTGGCACCTGCGCCAACCTGCGTTCGTAACAACACTCACCCAATTTCAAATTAGATTGTAAAGGTCTTGGCGTTGTAAACCGCAAGGAGTCTTATTTCACCACAACATTTTCCTGCAAACATCCCAAGGTCTTATCCCCTCACCTCATCAGATTTCTCTTAACTTTCTATATTTTTTGTTTGAGTAAAGACTGTACGCAATGAGTTGACCTGACTAACATGACGGACTACTAGCGTTACCTGAGTTAAGATCTGACTGCCATGTACTCGCACATTCAAAATCATTTCAATAACAAAACAATGTACAAACTGCAGATTACTAAAAATCAAGGGTCTAGATGAACAGCCAACAGATTAAGTATTTGGCTAGCATTCTTACAATTTAAAAAAACTTATTCATTATCCCTTCACTTATTAAACCAAAGACGCAATTGAAACTGATTCTTTAATCAGATATCTACGAACGAATTTTGATACGAAAGTATTGCAGATGATCACAATAACCACAATTCGTAACCATGCCACAATAATAGCCAATTATGCAGATCAAGTATCGAACGATTTTGGTGAAACATTGAAATGCGTACAAGATTCAATTGACGCCAATTGATGATGAGCAACGATGGGATTTTGGAAGTTGGAATTAACAGGTCAAAAGTAAATGTATGCCAAATTTGCAAATACAATCAATTTGAGCGTTGAGGCTGATTTTTGTAATTGGCAAAATTTATGTATGAATTATGAATACTCAATATCGAACGAGTATCGGATGATTTTCTGTCAATGTCGAATATCGGATGATATTTTTTTAATGATGTTTAAAGGACGTCATGTCGTTCACGTCATGGTGGAATGTCTAGTAGTAAGCTTAGCTCGAAGCATAGGAAAATGATAGAATAGGTTAAGGGGAGTCTGGGGGTGCGTGAGAAGGAAGCAATGCATCTGACATTTCAACTCTTGAATGTTATATTAGTTTAGGAATACTGACTGTAGAAGATTGTACCACAGTTGAGTTGTTCTAGTTATGAGTGTGCGCGAAAATACGGACTTTGGGGTGTGCGAATAAGCCTAGTCTAGTCTAGCCCTATAACTTTGGAACGGTAAGTCGGAGGGAAAAAAAGTTCAAATAAATGTTGTAGACATTTTTAAGAGGAACAATTTACTGATTTACACTTTTGTAAAAAAAACCATTTTTTCTGGGACAAAAAACGAAAAAACCCTTTTTTGGAAACTTTGGCGCCACCTAGCTTCTGTATTTCAAGTTGTACAGCATGACCTCTATGACAAATAGTAGGTAACAATGTCTTCTACATTTTTTGTTTAAAAAACTTTTCTTTAAAATGCGTAGATTCAGCGAAAAACGCTTTTCAAAAACTTTTTGAGTTTTCCAAAAAATGTCTACTAGAAATTTTACTCAAATTTATAGTTGAGCTTCTTTTATGCTCCATTAACGATTTATGAAAAATCATCCTTCCAAGAATTAAAGGAGCATATCCCGATTTTCCAGTACTGTCATCTGTACTGTACTAACACCGTTTGGAATAAGTGAATTTTTCAATCTAGATCTTCGCTTAATGTTATGGCGAGGATATTGAGATTCGGGCGTTAGTTCTAGACTCTCCACTGAAACGGGAGGAACGGTAGTGCAAGTTTTATTAAAAATGAGACAGTTCTTCGTTTTTAATGCCAAAGTCAAACCCGATTCTTGCGGCCCCATTCAAGAATTAGATTACATTATCGAAACTGAAGAGGAGTAACGCAAAGGTGCAAAGGTGTCAGCAAGGGTGTGAAGTGTGTTGAAGGCAATTGAGAGCAGGTCATTTATAAAAACTAAGAAGAGAATTGGTGATAGAATTGAGCCCCGGGGAACATCATTTGAAATGGTGCGGGGTTTAGATTGGACGCCATCCAATACTACCTTGATTGAACAGTCAGAAGAAAATCTGTCAATCCAGTTCTTTAGAATAGAGTCAAAACCAATAGATTGCCATAGTAAGCCATACTCTATCATAAGCCTTAGAGATATATAAAACACAACCAGGCCAGATTCACCAAATCGATGTACACTTTGGTTGAGATGTACCGTTAGGCAAAGAAGGAGGTCGCCAGTAGATCTGTTCGATCTAAAGTCGTACTGCTTGTAGTCCAATATTTGGTTGCATTTAAGATATCCCATAAGCTATCTGTTTATTATTGTTTCCATGATTTATGAGAGAATAGAAGTGATTGCTATTGGGTGGTAGTTAGAATCCCTGTTTTTTCGCTATAGGCTGAACATGAGGCAGTTTCCAAGAGTCATGATTAACTCCGAAGTAGTATTTAAGAGCATATAGTTTGCACCAAGGTAAGGTGAGGCACATTTTTTAAAAACCATAGGGAGAATATTGGGGCCTATTCTGTCAATAAAATTTTATCATTTTATGTTATGTTATGCCATAACATAAAAGAATCCTCTAAAATCCTATTCTGTCCGACAAATTTTATTTTATTTTATCGATCATAACATAAAATATTTCCTGTTACGCTTCATAACATAAAATAATCTAAGCAGCACATTTTACAGGTATTTTAACACATTTTATGAAAATAACAGACGGGAATTGACATTTGCAAGAGAGTAGTTTTCATTGAATTTTGAATTAAATTAAAAATTAATATGACAAACGCATTAAGAAAATTGTATTTTGTCAGATACTGAAACATGGCGCGCTTTGATTTTGTTTGTTTTCATTCATAATTTTATTTGTTTTCATTTTCAAACGATCAGCTGTTCAAAACGTAATAGAACCCTTTAGCGGATTGTACTAAATATTTTATGTTATGTGTTCATAAAAGACTTCATAAAATAATTTTAAGAAAGCGTGAGACAGAATACGAATTTTTAAAATATTTTATTTTTATTTTATGAAGAAGAAATTTTATCATCATAACATAACATAAAATATTAGTTTATGAAAAATTACAGAATAGGACCCATTGGGCCCTATTCTGTAATTTTTCATAAAATAATATTTTATGTTATTTTATGATGATAAAATTTCTTCTTCATAAAATAAAAATAAAATATTTTAAAAATTAGTATTCTGTCATGCTTACTTAAAATTATTTTATGAAGTCTTTTATGAACAGATAACATAAAATATTTAGTACAATCCGCTATGGGTTCTATTACGTTTTGAACAGCTGATCGGTTGAAAATGGAAACAAATAAAATTATGAATGAAAACAAACAAAATCAAAGCGCAAATTAAAGTATCTGACAAAATACAATTTTCGTAATGCGTTGGGCATATTAATTTTTAATTTAACTCAAAACTCAATGAAAACTATTTTCTCGCAAATGTCAATTCCCGTCTGTTATTTTCATAAAATGGGTTAAAATACTTGTAAAATGTGCTGCTTAGATTATTTTATGTTATGAAGCGCAACAGGAAATATTCTATGTTATAATCGATAAAATAAAATAAAATTTGTCGGACAGAATAGGATTTTAGAGAATCCTGTTATTTTATGGCATAACATAACATAAAATGATAAAATTTTACTGACAGAATAGGCCCCATTATCAGGGCACGAGGATTTATTGGCATCAAGCTCCTTGAGACATCTATACACTTGACCAGTCCTGAAGACAACTCTTCTACGGAGTAAGATGAACACTTGATGGAGGAGGTGGCGTACTAGTATCGAGTAAGGAAGAGGCGAACTGAGATGCTATTGGGTCGGCCTTGGATTTCCCTTGGAGATCCCTACCCTACCTTTCGGCCTTGGAGATCCCTACCTTAAACGCTGTTATCAATAGAGCAATTCAGCCAATTTACATTGTGAACGTTGAAATCACATGAAATCTTATATTGTGTATTACACAAGGAAAGGAACGTATAAAAAAATAAATGATATTTTATCTTTAACGTATCTTAAACAAATTCATACATGATTTAAAGTAGGTCAACAACGGCAACGTTTACAATTTATTACAAAAAACATATTGCTCAATAATAAGCAAAATTTCTAAAATAAGCAAATTTTTTTTAATAGGATTATGATTTAATATCATTTAAGAAAAAAAGAGGGAAGTGTCAGCGAATCATTTAGCGGATTTAAACAAAGTTGTGTGATTAGGAAATTCTTTAAAGGAAGTGCTTGTCGTTAGCAAAACCATTATATATTCACTAAGCATTTAGACTTTAGAGGATTAAATGACGTACTGTTTTTAAACACATTTAAAACTATCTTCGACTATGCTGAAATCTTCTCATAAGTACAAACAAATTTAACTGTTTTATATTACACTATACTTCCATAACAGTATTGAAATCATTAAAAATAATGTAATTGTAAAAACATACCAAATTCAAATTCACTAGTAACTAAGTATCAAATTCAAAACTCCAAATTACAATCACTTTATGCTACTACACTAAAAGCTCTATTCAACTCGTTCCAAATTAGCTTGACGCGCACAGCCAACCAGAACCAAACACAACTATCAACTGATCGGTTTTAGGTAAAACTGGTTTCTTTAATAATAATTACTATATTATCACACCACATGGCTTCCTTCTTTTATGGTTAGAAAAAGAGACAGAAACATTCAAAAATTATCATAAATTAGAAAAAAAAAACGATCACATGACTAGTCAGGACACAATTGCTGATCTAATTTAAATGAGTGGTGTGAGCCTCAGATTGATGGATCGGGTGATATTTCCAATTAGCATAGATAATTTTTGGATGTTCTAAAGTTAATGGAGTAAGGAACTTTCGTGATTGTTTATATTATGAAATTTAATTGGTAAGAAAAATGAATATGGATTTTTGAATTTTTTGTTTTCTAATGTTTTGTTTAAACTCGTATCGTATTTTGGCAAATCATCTCACGAGTTTTAGTTAAAATATGTTAAATTAAAAATATGGAAATTATGATTTGTATGTTGATATGATCCAGTTCCAATCACGTGCATATTGTTTAGTAGATGATAGTGCGGTTTTTTGTTTCGTAAAATTGACGTGAAAAGTATAAATATTAATATAGTTCCACTGTCGGTAATTATTAATTTAAATAGGAAAAATCGGTTTATTTAAACAATAACTGATTTAAACTATACTTTTATGCTTTCATTATTAAATTGCCAATGAATTTCAATATAAGCTATACTAACTAACGATTACCTACCAAAAATCTAACTTTTTAACAAAAACACTCGGATCAAAAAGTAATTATTGTAATATATTGATAAGCATCCTTGGAGCTGAAGAACTGGTAAATTGCAAAACAGCTGAGGGAATGAATAAGAAGCACGCGAAATTGAAACCAGCTATTATAGGTAACTCATATCATAATATGATAATATTGATATAGTGTAAAATAAATGATAAAAAATTATTTCAGTTTACTTGAAGCATCAACGAAGTGTTGAGATGACTTCTCTCCAATTTAATGAAATTGTGAAAAAAAAATCCAACAATGTAAAAAGGATTTGTGGCGACGAAAGTCGAGTTGGTTTCCAAATCCATGCGATACTCTAAAAATCCATGGGAAATTTGCATATTAAAAGTACCGGTAGCGTTATCAAAAGATCGCTGCAAATTATCATACAAGTAGAAAGAATAGTAGTCTGCTCTCGACTTTCGCCGGCACTTGTCTACCCAGTATCATAGAACAGGGATATTCATAAACTGTAGTTAGTTTAAAGTAAAGTAGTTGTTTAGAGTGAAATAAAAAGTTTGTAAGACACGAAACTGAACTTGTTTTTGGTGAATTGAATCCCGAGAAAGGACCTTATCGTAGTCCCTTAAGAAAACCCCATAGATTTAACTAAAAATGAGCTGGTGGAAACAAATAATAAGGGAAGTCTGAGAAAAGAGAATGCTGGATCCAACAAAAAAAGAAGGAACGATTCGAATATTGTTGCGAAAAAATCAAAAAGTAAGTCAATAAATTCATTAATTTTCTTACATGAGATCACAAATCAACTATATTAATTGTACACTGTTTCTAGAATCAGACCTGGAACCAGAACGAGAACTGGAGCAAGGAGACAAGCACCAAGAACTTTCAAATGAGCAAAAAAAAACAGAAAAAAGACCAGCCAATAGAGAATCTTTTAAAAGAAGACAAGTCAGAAGAACAACAATTAGAGAACCGGAGTGACCCGAAATATCACGAAAAGCAACCAGAACAGCAGCTGCAGCCGGTGATTCAACAGCCTCAACAGTGTGAGCAATATAATTATCAATATTACCAACTTCAACATCATCCGCAACAATATCACCAGCAGCAATTTTACCACCCACAACAATATAAAGACCAATATTATGAACATCCGTATAATCAGCGACAGTTCTGGAATTTTGGATCTATAAATGATCCATCAGGTCCATATTATTCAGCTTGTTATCCTAACCAGCCAGATTTATCATAATTATAAGAACAGGTAACCCCAGAAGAACACGTTTTGAAACTACAAAAAAGTTCGAGACAACAAAAAACAGGATTCCGTTTCAAATGCAAAATTGAAATATACATACGTTGCATTTTAATTTTATTTTTGTTAAATATATTACGAAAAAAAAATTTTTTTTAATTTATATTGGTAAACTAGTTGGGACCCGGCGCGTCTATGCTGCTCCCATAAGCCAATAGTAGTAATCAGGTGATAGAATTTTAATATACAGTAGGAGAGTTTGAAAAAGGCAACTTTTGGGTATTTTTGATTCCAAATAACAAAATGTGAAACAATAAAAACCATCCATTGACATGGCATTTTTCGAGATATGAATTTTCATACACAGATGATGTGTCTCCATGAACCGCTTATTTTCTGTATTTTGGATAGCTGGGACCCGGTGCGCCTCGCTGCACCCAACGTTCAGTGGCGTAGATTGGGGGGGGGGATCAAGGGGATCAATCCCCTCCCATGAGCCTACCAAAATTATAATAGAATTGAATAAAAGTCTTCGTATCTACGTATTTAAGTATACATGAAATTTCTTAAGCAGCAGCCACCATAACTTGGCATTATGTAAAGTGCAATTTTGTTTTTGCGCAATTATATAAAAATCATCTAGATATGTTTTTGTGACGGCTGTGCATTTAAGTATTGTATAATTTCCGCGTTTCGAGCAGGCCGACCAATCAGGAGCCACGAAAAGGACGCTCACTATAATTGTGGACACATCGAGCACATGTAAAGTAAATACAATGAGCCAATAGTGGCACCTCGGTTCCTAAATACTCAAAATTTTAACGTTATAATAAATCGAGAAATTTAATCGTTTTTCCAATTTTGGGTGAGCATATGTGAGCATATTTTATTCAATATTTAATATTTCGAATATTTTTTAATGTAGTAGAGTATCAAAATATGAGCTTCCTAAAAAATAGGACTAACTTTTGGCTTTGATTGTCAATTTAATTCCTCCTTAATATTTTGAAGTTTATAAAAATCGCCAAGTCAGTAAAAATATCAAAGTTCAAGAAAAGATTCTACTGGGAAGCTTTGCACTTCATTGATTGTTCTAACTCGACACAATTTTATCGAGCACAATACACAGTACACTCATTGTCTCTGGCGAATCAACAATTCGAAGGCGTTCCTTGGAGCGTTAACATTAATTTACTCTAGTTTATAATTGAGGAGTGTCTGTTCAAAAGGGCGTATTTCCGTTTTCAACTTTTTTTATTTTAAAATTATTTTGAAAATATGGCATAAAAGTCCATCGAATGAGTCTAAAAAACTTATTCAAATGGAGCGTACTTTCCATATAGAAAATTCCAAAAAATTAGGATTCCAATCAAAAGGGCGCATTTCTGCATCTTGTGAAGGAAACGGTAATCCGCCATTTTTTTGGTTGTCATATTGGATCTATTGAGTAAACTTTATTATATTGTCATCGAAACTGAAGCTGTGTGCAAAATTTCAGTATGATCGGATAACCAGCAAAAGAAGGTTCACTTCAAAATACGATCTGAATTTTCGTTTCATATAATTGTGACTGTAAGCGAAAGGAAGGCCCAATTATAACACTGCTCAACAGCATGACTGTTGCATGGAATATTTTTACATCATTCTAAACTAATTTTTGACTCTGATTTCAAATATATTATCAGTTCTTTTTATATCAGCTTTAGTTAATGAATTATAAGGCAGTGTGTTTTTTTAGAAAAAATACTCTCACCGTACTAAAATATTTTATTTAAAAAAACTATCTAAAAAAACCTATCTAAAAATGTAAAAGTGAAGATTCTACCCTACCAACTTCCAGAGTAATGAGTCATCAAATTCAAAATTTTGTTTTTTTTAACAAAACTATCAACTTCAACTACCTTTTTCCCCAAAAATACGTAGTTAGTCAATATTTTTTTTCCAAAATTGGAAAGCACGGACAATTTCCAATAAATAATGTCCAACAATTTTTGTGTTGCGGCCTTTATTTTTGAAGATATGTATTACCAAATTTTGATCTTAAAGTTGGCTTCATTTGATAGTTTGGTACTTTGGTATTAGAGCCCTAACACAATAGAAAATTTAATTTTAGCTCAAAGTTATACTAAGAGTGGATAGGTGGACATAAAAATCTTGCTAAAAGGATTTTTGCTTTTGACAGAACCCCAAAAAACTTCACTGCAAGTATTTCCAAAAATTCTATTCAAAAAGGCTTATTTCTTGAAGTGACTAATCAAAAGGTCGTATTTCTCACAATTCCGATCAAAAAGGCCTATTTCTAAACAAATTAAAAAAAATATAGTTTTAACGTGTATTTTTTTAAATAAAAAACCCATTTCATATTGTAGTGTTAACCTCCACATGAATGTCCATTTAAATATATTTTAGCATTTTATTTATAGAAACAGGATTTTTTTTTCGATTTCTATAAAGTTTGTTTATGATGGAAATACGCCCTTTTGAACAGACACTCTTCAATTGTCAAATTTATTCTAGTTTATACATAATTGCAAAGGTGTGTTAATAGTATATTCTGTAACAAGTTTGGAATGGTGCATATTCCGCACAAGTGGAAGTTTGGCACACGAGCCGAAGGCGAGGGTGGCGGTCCACGAGTGCGGAATATGCCATTCAAAACGTGTTGCAGACTATACTTTTTCTACGCCTTTAATTAGTTTTTATTAATATTTTGTAAAGAAAAACGTACCTTCTGTAAAGCTAATGTCAAAAATATAATGTATAAGGCACAGCAAGATATTTTAACGCTAAATAACATATTAGTAGGGAGTGTTCATTCATAACAATTTTGTAATTTAATAATGTAATTGTAATAATTGAATTTTGTAATTTAATAATTGAATAGTTTATTTAAAGCTAAATGTTTCTAGCGGAACATCATTGATTGTTTATTATTGAAAAAATCCTTTTCTTTCTTTAATTAATAAATCTTTTTTTTCTTTAATTAATAAATCATATTCTTGGATTACGACGAACAGATGTCGCCAATAGTAGTCATTCCATAACTCCAGCGAGTTGTTTCTCATTGCCCCGATGCCAGAGTCACGAAAGAAATGGTTGGGGTTAGGTGGTTGTGGCAGTTCCTTCCTACTTCTCTCTTCCCCTTCACTATCTATCGACTAGAGCTTGCTGTTCGACATTGCACTCTATACGAAGAAAATAGACTGTCGACAGTACAAAGGGCTTTCCCTGAGCTCTAGTCTTCCACATAAAAAAAAAAAAAAACAAGTGATGGAATGAATATTCCACACGGGTGTGGAATGCTGCTAATTCCGTAACTAAAAGTAATATCAGAATGCCTGTATTCTAACAGAGGCGTAGAAAAAATTGTTTTGTTTATTATCTCGGAATGAAGAAATTTTTACTGCCAATAAAACCATTCGACAAGTCTTGAGACGGTGAAAACCATAGAAATGCAGAATCATCTGCAGAAACAACCGCGAAAACACCCCGTTGGGATGCATTAAATTCTGAAAATCCGATCAACCAAAATATATTAAGTCATATCCCCTCCCATCGCAAAAAGCTACCTACGCCACTGCCAACGTTAAACATATAAAATCAATCCAAACCTTCAAAATTCAACTCTTCTTAACCATTAACGAAAAACCAACTATACCTATAAAAGTTGGAGTCATTAGATTCAAAATACATTTATTTGAACTCGATGACCAAAATTGCCTCTGTATTCTGTTAAAAAAACCATGAACGTTAAAAGGTTTAAAATTAATGCAAATAGCAACATCCAGCACTCGAATATCGAGGGCCATTTTCTATAGCTTTTTTTAATTTAAATCTAGAAGTCTTCAATAACAAAATTTTTCGAGAATAATAAAACAAAATCGAAAAATGAAACAAATATTTTATAGTTGGAAAAAGCAATGCTAAAAAACCAACTTTTATTTTCTCTTATATTGCGAAATTGTGTTTTTCAAAACATGTGAAATTAATGCAAATATTGAAAATCAAACTATTCGCAATATCTAAGGAAAGAACCAATACTTATTTCTGTAAAATTTGGAGACATAAGATTCAATATGCTTTCATATTAAGTGTGACCAATTACCTATGTGTGTATTCTTTTACAAAACATGCTGGTAAACTAAATATGTTTTTGGTTTTGTTTTCCGGCGCGTAAATAAACAAAGATGATGCCTTTCCGACTCGCTGCACCCAACCTTAAGACATTTAAAATTAATCCAAATCTTCAAAATTCAACTCTTCAACAAATATTTATAACCATTAACGAAAAACCAATTATTCCTATAAAAGTTCGAGAATTTGGATATTGGTTTGTTTGTCTAATTCTGCGAAGTATGCCTTCAGTCATGCCGTTCTCGTATTTTTCCCACAAAACCGATGGTTCTGTTGGGTATCATGTCGTCAATATAATTGCGAACAGTTGACGAATGTTATTCGGCGTGGATGCAAATGCTGCATCAGTAAGTGTCAGAACCCAATGATTGTCGTCTTCCAGCAATTGCAACTCGCGACATGCATCTTGAAATGTATTGAATATTTGACCATTGACTGTTCGTAAAAATTCGAAAGACGTTGGTCCTGGAACATTCAGCAACAACAAACGCAAAAAAAGAAACATTGTTGTTGTTTTGGATGTACTGTCTAAAGTCGTCCCAATGTCTTTGCTTTCAAACCGCGTGCGATAGTAGGATATGGTTCGCCTTGTCTACATGGCTTCCATTTTTTACCTGATTTGTTCCATGTATAATAGCGAGGGACGTCGGTATATAACAATGTTGCGAATTGTTCGAAAATATCAGGTTTTTGGCACAGTGTGAAAAATTCAGTAAGTGTAGTTTTTGGTGGCTGGAAAGCTCGTTGGAGAGCATTTTCTTCAGTGAAATATACACGTTGGCCGTTTTCAAGATGTAACGAAATCTGAGGCATAATGAAAAAACTGGAGATTTATATATTTTCTTATTAACACTTCATTTAATCGCACCAATTAAAAGCTTTCACGCATTTTTCGGTGGAAGTATATAACGAACAATGGATGCTAATATTTTACAGGTTTCCCAATGTTCACAAATACTACAAATGTTGAAGGTAATCCAGATGATAATGATGGAGAATATGATCTTGCACCTTAAAGATGTTAATAAGATAATGTTGAAGTGTAATTTTCAATTATCTATATAAAAATCAATTGCCGTGCGTTAGTCTCACAAAAACTTGAAAATGGCTCGCCTCAATACAAAGGTGGTTTAAAAAAAAATAAGAAAACCCCAAAGTAACTACTGAAAAATCTAAAAAATTTGTCATTTTGGGGGTTTTCACTGCAGATTAGTTTTAATAGCCTCATGGCCTACCTATATATTGGGTGGAGTGAATAAAAACTAAGTGTACACTTAAAGGGAACACTCCTGAGTGGAGTGATTCGTTAAAAGTGAACACTCGATTTAGTGTGAATAAAAATTCTCTCATTCAAATACTATTCACTCACGAGAAGTTTTAGTTCACTCATGGGAAATTTTGGGATTAAAGGGAAACGTCATTTTTGTGTAATTAGTAGGCTAGTAAACGTGGATGTATTTAGGAGTTTTACTTTGGGAAAATTTATTTAAGGCTAAATGAGGTTCTGTGGGAAAAATTTACCTTTGCGGGATTTAGTTTGGGCAAAAGGTGGTTTTGTTGCGAGGTCAAGCATTTATCTAATGCTGAGTAGACTAAGATCTTTAAACGGATTGAAAATTGAAAATATAAAACCGGATCGCATGAGAAACTTACCTGCTGCTTTTTAAAATGGATTAGTTTAAAAATTTAGTTTGTAATTATAGTTGTGACTAAAAAGTAAAAAATTATTTTTTCTTTGGCAGTGATAGGTATACACACGAAAAGTTTCATGGCAAAATAAGAAGTTTAATGTGTATTAACAATTTTAAAATTATATTCTCGTTTGACTTTAAATGTTTGAACTCTTATCAATGAATTGTGTAAATTTACAGCTTTTCAAATGCATTAATAAAAGTTTGGACATCACAATTGTCTAACTGCAACTCATGCCCAAACTTTTAATAATGCACTTGAAATGCTGTAAATTTACACAATTCATTGATAAGAGTTCAAACATTTAAAGTCAAACGAGAATATAATTTTAAAATTGTTAATACACATTAAACTTCTTATTTTGCCATGAAACTTTTCGTGTGTATACCTATCACTGCCAAAGAAAAAATAATTTTTTACTTTTTAGTGCATTTCATTTATAAAAGTTATTTATTTTAAAAGTTTTTTTAATTTATTTTATTAAAATGAATGAAAAAGGTCCTCGCAACCAGCCTAAATTTTTACAAGTGTTCACTCACAGGCAAACGTTAAATCTTTGTTTTATTCACATCAAAATGAAGTGTTCACTCTAGATGGAGAAATGACAGAGTGAAGTACTTAACGAAACCTAACGAAGGTTATTTTTATTCACGCCAAAATAAGTGTTCACTCAAAAAAATGGAGTGAACACTTGCACTCAATTTTTATTCACACCACCCATTGTTTGACAGCTGCGTAAATGTGAAATTGTCATTAAATTGGGGTTTTTGAGAAATTTAATTTAATGACAATTTCACATTTACGCAGCTGTCAAAAAATATATAGGTAGGCCATGAAGCTATTGAAACTAATGTGAGGTGAAAAATACCAAAATTACCAATTTTTTTGGTTTTGCAGCTGTTCCTTTTGGTTTTTTGAAATGGTTTTTTTTCTAAAACTACCCCTGTATTAAGGCGAACAAAACAATATATATAGATATATAGATATTTTAAGAAATCTTGAATTACATAATTCAAATTAATTTTTTAACTAGTTTTGAAAAAACGTTTTATTTTTATTATCAAAATAATTATTTTTATTATCAAAATAAAAGAAAAATTAAAATTAAAAATTAAATTTTTCAATTATAATTACATTATAATGCCACCTGTCCTCAGCATGTTATCTAGGAACGATATCTAGGATATTTTCTTATATGAGGGCGAATATCCACGTCGCTGCCACTGTAGCACCGTCCTATACCCGTAATAGCAACCATACGGCCGCCGTACCACCGTCGTATGGCCGATATTGGAACTGTAAGGCCGTCATACCACCGTCGTATGGCCGATATTGGAACTGTAAGGCCGTCATACCACCGTCGTATGGCCGTTATTGGAACTGTAAGGCCGTCGAACCGCCGCGCCGTCATGGTTAGTAGTAATAATCAAATGACCGTTGTATTGACGCCAGTCGTCCCCTGTACGGCCGTACTGTCCTGCAACGAGCCTTCTGTTAACCGCCATATGCCCGAGGACTATGTCGGTATTTTGCCCGTCCTAAGGCCATAATTTATTTTTACTCGGGTAAAGTAGTATGTTAGGTTATAAACATATCAATATTATGGATGCGAAACAGTTACCTAGTTTATAGCTACTCTAAAAATAATTCGAATTATGGATCATTCAACATTTTTTGTCATATAAACGGGATAATTGGAATTATGGCTTAAACCGAAATTTTTCGGCTTACGCCAAAAAGTTATAAGAATGTAAGTTGAAATCCATTGCGTATTAAATACCCGTTTATACGTTAATTGGAAATTTTGGCGTAACTTTAAGATAAATCGATTTAATTTTGCTGCTATAAACTTGGTAAGTGTTAAATAAATACAAAATTATAAAAACAAACACTTTGTACTATGTAGCAAAAAATAAGGACATCACTTTACCTCATCATGTGTACAACAAACCCACAATTTTTTTTGTAAAAAAAAAATCTGTCTTTAATTTTTTCCCATATCTCTATTAATTTTCAAACTATTTTCTGATGAACAATAGTTTCATGTGGCTGACATCTCATAACATGACAAAATATGACAAGACTGACTGCCATTTTATATAACATATCTCTTATTAGATGGTTTCAAATTTACCACACAGATAAACGAAAAATCCTTAAATACACCAAGAGACGAAAACAAAAATATTGTAATTTATCTCCATCGTGTAATTTAGGAGATTAAAGGATTTATGTTGAAAAAAAATCACATTATCTATCTTATTTTTTTTGTTGTAATCTTTCTTCTTTATAAGCCTTGCTACAGGGCGAATGAAAAAATCCCTCAAAGGACCAAAAAAAAAGAATGGAAAACTCTCCAAATTTCTTACTAACCATATTTTTTTTTGTCTTTTGTCTTTTTGTATAGAATATCTCAATTATATTACATCTTCATATCCATACATAACCATGAAATTAAACTATAAAGAAAAACTTCCACTTTTCAAAATGATACGCACGAAGTCCTTATATTTTTTTTGTTACTTACATAAAAAAAAAGAAAAAGAAAAATCACCTCCTAAATTTATAAAAATATAAAATTTGCATTATACTTTTTTTTTTGGTGGGGTAACAAAGCCGACCTATTGTACAAATATTCAAATGAGGACAACAACGTTTCGCCCTATGTTTGGAAAGCATAGTAGAACAGTACCACCAGCCACCAAACTTCTCAGATATCTCTTTAAAAAGAAAAGATCTACACGATATACACTAAGCGACAAACACGAGGAGAAGAGATGTCTATGATTTTGTCGCGCTGCTTTTGAATTTTCCACGAGTATCGAAAAGTCTCCAATTTCCCTTAAGTTAGCAGCAAAAGCAAACCAACAACACACAGAAGAAAAAAAACCAGCAACAACAACAACAAATGTTTCCCTTTCACTTTCCATATAGAGAAAATTAACATAAAGAAAATATCATCATATAAGAAAATGAAAATGACGATAGGAAAAAAATATATATGTAATATAGAAAAGGAAAAGAAAAAGGAATTATTCTAGACAAGAAGAGAGAATGTTGTATCGCATCCCGCCAGAGTATACCCCAATTGTGAGGTCAATTTCCCTCTTCCGATTTTATCCAGCCTCCGTTTCGTCCAAAAAAAAGAAACCAAGCATCCTGCTACCCTCCCGCATCGCCGCAACGGCCACCCCGCTGCCTCATCCCTTATAGCGCGAATTGACAATTGGCTAAGACCCACAAGGGATTTTTCGATAGCGCACAATCTCTGCTACTTGCCAACACAATTCACCAGAAAGTGGATGCAATACATCGGAATATCGGATTCGGAAGTCTAGGCAAGTCTAGCTTGGGCTTTTTAAGCATAAACTGAAGCCGGAGAGGAGGGGGGATACAAAATAAATGAGGATGGGCTATGATTTTTATTTGTACAATGCGCCCGTGCGTATTCCTAAAAACAAGGTTATCCTCCATTTGCAGAACACCACCAGCAGCAAGAAAAAAAAAATATAAATTTCTTTTTTTTTTTTTTGGTAAAAAGGACTACTAATGTAGGACGACCGCAATTCGGCAGCCAAGATACGACACGACGCTACTATAATGCCATGAACTCCGATTTCAATTCAATTGTGGCTTGCTTAATCCTTGAATCCTTGTAGCAGTGTCCCAGTGATAAGGAATAATGGCAGAAAACTATATACATTAAACGTGGTGGAATGAGTGTTATATGTGGCAGAGGAGATGGGGCCGGGTGGACTAAACAGAATACGTAGAGGGGGTAGTAAAACATTTTTTTTTCTGGTTGCAAAACACATTCCATGTCAGGGTAAATACACGTACACACCAAGAGAAGAATCACCCAGGATTCAAGAATCAGAAGAACAACTTTTCACCAACACAGGCCCATATTGACGGGAATCCAAGGTTAAGGGGCTGTGCTGTAGCCACCCATTCCCCCCCATCTCTCTTTCTCATCTCTTCTCTCTCCACTTTTTCATCCACTTCAGCGCCAGGCCCCATCACTTTGCGTTGAAAACTTTATTAGGTTATGTTTGAGATTTTCCTGTATGGAATGGAAAATACACAGAGAGAATATTGGGGCGTATTAAAGTGTTGTTCAAGGGTGGGCGCATGCAGATCGAAAGGAATATCACAGGTGTCGCACAAATGTCATAAAGAGAAATAGAGAGGTATTAGCACTCACCTTCTTCCTTTCTACTGAATCGTTTCGAATCCTTTTTTTTTTGTTAAAGCTTTCCAACAAAACACTATCACAGCTATATAATATCACACAAGAAATTTCACCGTCACCACTTTCTCATAACGGAAGAAGAGGCAGGGGGCACAAACACCTTCAAACCATGTGATCCCTCTGTCCTCGGGAGTGACCACTTCCCAAAGTTCCACTTTTTTTTTTAGATATATATGTATATATTTTATTAGAAGGGCGGAAAATTCGCGACCGGAAAAAGCCCTAAACGCACTGGCTCTTCAATAAGAAAACTCTCGAGAGGTGGTGGACAAAAAACAGGTTTTGCACAATTCGAACCGCTTCCCTTGATCTAAAACTCAATTAAATCGCAAAGGTATTATATAAATCCTGCAGATAGATGGATGCCAGATAGATTTTCGCTACACCTTTTTCCCGATCTCTTTATTCTTATGAATTTATACTTAATTTTTTTTTTGCACCGAAAAGCTCGAGTGCCACCACCTTCGCGAACGGAACTAAATCGAATGAAACAACTCCCAGAGTGTCACTATAGACAGTCAGACGCACTGGTACCAGTCCCGGCACAGCTACCACCGACAACGAATATTGCCTTTCATGCACGAATGTAGAACATGTGCGGGGTGGAGAAGACTACAGACAAAAATTCTGAGATGTGGTGAAATTTTTGCGCTCTGTCTTCCTCCAAATGTTGGTTGACAACGGTTCCCAGATCGGATCCACAATGTCTTCCTCAATGGACGCGACTATAATATACGCTACTGCCCGTTGGTTGTGCTGGTTACTCCTATTGTTCCACCATGGACTGGACAATGGCTAGAGATATTAAAGAGGGCAATGATGATGATGTTGATGTCCAGCTAGTTCGGTTGACGTTGATCAAGTTGCCGAAGCCTGGCTCAACTAAAGGTTATACCAACAAAAAATTCCACCCGAATATCTGTCCGAATCCAAGAATCCATGAAAACCCTTCAAAATGTGGGAAACAATCATCAAGGAATACAAAAAGGATTTTATTTTCACGAAGAAATCCGGGGAAATTTTTTCAGGATGCAATCACCGCACGCGGTTTCCTACAATTTTGAGAATCTGCACCAACGAAGTGTGAATCACTGTCTTTTGTTACAGGATAACTGCATTATCAACCGCTAAGCGTTGTTAAAAACCGTGTTGAATTTGATACCGTCGAAGATTTTTATCGACACAAGAAATCCGAGTTTATTCTGCAGATGAGAGAATGAAGATACTTCAACGATTCTCTTGTTGGTTTTTGTGGTTTTGGCACGAAGCGTGTTTTTAACGTAATTGGTTCAGCATTCTGTCTGAATGTAAATTAGTCTAGTCGGAAATTTAAGAATGGGTAACAGAAGAACAGAAGACATTTATGACAATAGTATGCTGTCTGCATTTACAAATGCACTATGTAAGGTGGTCTGTTGTCTGTAGGCATTTGACTAGTTCTTCATTTATTGTAGGCTATATTATGGGGGATTCATTTAGTGGTGATTTTTTTCAAAAATAAAAAAAAATAATAAAATTCAATGTTATCGGATAATCCTTATTATCATACAAAAGAGCCATTCTTTACATTTGTTTTTTTTAAAGATTATTTCTTTCAAATGTTGGCGTCAACTACCATGGTTCATTCTGAAGTTCCAAATTTTCGATGATGTGTTCGATAATTTCAAGTGGTATTTGGCCAAATGACGCGACTAATGTTTTTTTTTTTTTTTTTTTTTTTTTTTATGTGGAAGACTACAGCTTCCAATTCATCAATCGTACCCGGCTTAGGGGGAATCCATAAATTACGTAACGAAAAAATCCGTCATTTTGAATCCCCCTACCCCTTGTAACGCTCCGTAACGCTTTGCTAGACCCCCCTTATAAATTACGTAACAAATTCATACACCACCCCTCTATATATTTAAGCAATTCAAAATAAGACGTAATTTATATATTTTCGATTTATAAAGTTTTATTGAACGATCGTGATTTTTTTGAACGAACATTTTAAGAATCTTTTTAAAAATACATAAAAATTTTATTCCTGAAGTACTAAATTTATTTCAGAAAAGCGTTACGTAACGTCGTGAATTTATCCCTCCCCCCCCCTATGTCACACTTCATAACGCTAGAACGGATGTTGGTCAGTGGATCTTGTGCAAGCTTTTCAAGATCCCAAATACTGAACGGCGACTATTCGGAAGGTGATTTCAATTCCTGCACGAGTTTTGAATTGTGTATGCATTTAAACCAAAATCCTTACGTAAAATACTCCAAGTTGTTCCATACGAAAAGCCAAGCTGTTGAGAACGGCGCCGAATCGATTCAACACTCTAAGCAACTAGCTATACAATACAATGCAAAAAAACCTTCATTCTTTGCCGTCGGAGTATCTGTTCGCACGTAATAAAACGACGTTCCACGTTTCTCGACTTCAACTCGTACGGCACCCAATTTTCTTGTTTTTGAATAATTCCTAATGCTTTCAAACGATAAGAAATGGCTTGTATGCAAATTCTTGTTGCGTTTAACATGGCTTTATATCCAGTAATGCCTCCAATTCTGCATGTTCAAACCTTTTTCACCGGTCCATGACACTCCTTATCTTCGACGTCAAAATGACCACTTGAAACCATTCGCGTCCAAAGGTCGACATTTTCACGCACAAAATGACGACGATAAAAATTCACAAATGTAATGATAAGGACTTGTTGACAATGCCTAGGTTATCTTTTGACGTTTCTGATCTGACATTTTTACCCAGTATTTTACTGCTGGCGCCATCTATTTGAAACAGACTGTTGATTTGGACCACATAAAAAGACACTTTGAAAAGTTCTGGCCTGAGAAACCAGAGAAGTTCTGAAAAGATAAAATCATTTAATTACATTAACTATGGAGAAACGTTATAAAATGTTATTTCGTAAAATGTTATTTTTTTACAGTATTCGTGCATATTTCTTTCTTTTGTGTGAACTCCTAAAACATCCAGGGGCTCAAACTGGCGCCATTTAATTATTCGTATTGTATAAAACTTTGGATAAACGGATATTTGCAATCATTCAAAAAATAGATCAATGTCACAAACCACACAAAGCTTACTACATACTCCACATTTCTAGTCGTACGATAAATGACGTTGTGAAAACAGTCAACAAAAAATTTGCAATCTGCCGATTCAATTGAAAGGAAACTGGCTACATAATATTTAGCGTCGATCTATTTGTTCAGTTGTGGGAATTTTTTTTTAAGAAAATCCATTTATCACCTGTTCATAGGTGTACTAACAATCGACGCATTTCTTATATTGTAAATTTAATGTTCAAGAAATCTTTGATTACAGCACTTGCTAGAAAAAGAGTTTATTGTTAACCAGTTGTGGATGTTTAGCTTTGGAATTAATTATTGAAAAAAGTGGATGAAAATTGAAGCAAAATTGTAGAAGTAGCAGAGTCTTTAGAAAAATTTTAAGTCTTTGTTGATTTATATTAACGTAGATAAAACAGAAGTATTCATTCAACAGAAACCATGTGTAATATGAATTCCGCTTTCAACGTGATTGTTGTGTTATTCATTATGGCAAGAGCGATTGTTTCTTATATGTCCAACAATGCCCAATCTTCTCAATCTTATTCTTCAGTGTAGCTAATACCTTACAATAGCATACTATAGCCAATTTGTTCAAAGTGTGATTCCTGAGCTTAGAACTGTAACATAAAAAAATTAATGTTTTTTTTATAAGAACGGAGGCAGCCCATATGGTAGGAACCGTGGCCAATTTAAGCCTATTGTGCACATACCTGAGATTTCTGTATCGGTAAAACAGAAGCATTCATTCGAAAGAAACCATGTGTAATATGAATTGCGCTTTCAATGTGATTATTCTGTTATTCATATGGCAAGAGCGATTGTTTAATAAATGTACAACAATGCCCAATCTTTTCAATCTTATTCTTCAGTGCAGCTAATATCTAACAATAGCATACTATAGCCAATTTGTTCAAAGGGCGATTCCTCTGTAACATAAAAAAATGTTTTTTTTATAAAAACGGACAGCCCATATGGTAGGCACCGTGGCCAATTTAGGCCTATTGTGCACATATCTGGGGTTTCTGAGGGCCAGTGCTCTGGAAGTAGAATCATAGCCAGTGTTATCAAAAGTACCCTCTACGTCAAGGAAGGCACATAGGGCAATTTTCTTACGGTACCTTTACATTCTGTGATTTGTCATATGACTTTAATGTCAAAATTACGATTTGATAGTCCATCTGACTTCGTATTGTGTTCACATTTAGTTTTGACATGTCAAAGCAGAAATTTTCAGTGCAAATTTTGACAGATAGTCGTATGACATGTCAAAAACAAATGTTCATTGACATTATGTGATTTGTCATATGACTTTAATGTCAAAATTACGATTTGATAGTCCATCTCACTTCGTATTTGTGTTCACATTTAATTTTGACATGTCAAAACAGAAATTTTCAGTGCAAATTTTGACAGATAGTCGTATGACATGTCAAAAACAAATGTTTATTGACATTGACATTATGTGATTTGTCATATGACTTTAATGTCAAAATTACGATTTGATAGTCCATCTCACTTCCTATTGTGTTCACACTTAATTTTGACATGTTAAAACCGAAATTTTCAGTGCAAATTTTGACAGATAGTCGTATGACATGTGAAAAACAAACATTGACATTTTATGCTTAGGTTTGACTTCGTTCACAGTTAAGGCATATGACAAATCATATAATGTACCTTTAGCACATACAGTTTTTAGATTTTGCTGACTAAGTGGTGTAAAGTTATCTCTGCTGATTTACTCTTTGAGTAAACGAGAGGAAGGGGGCTTCAGGCTTGCACCTGATGTAAAGGTCCAGCAGCCTTTCCATCGTTTTCAAAAGAAAAGAGGTTCAGCTGATAGGTCTATTCGATTTAGGCAGCTCCAAAGGCCTGTTGCCTTGCTTAGCAATAAAAACCAGCACGACTCTCCTCCAGATGGTTGGAATGTATCCCCAATTGAAGATTACTCTAAAGAGACAGTCCAGGTTGTCGAAAAAAAGCCCGAGACACATGCAGGAATACAGGGAGAATGGCATCTCCTCCCGGAGATTTGTAAGGTTTAAAAAGGGCCACTGTGGACTCAACCTGATGTTCCCCGACAGAGGAGAGTATCGGTCTGGAATGGTCCTATGACTGTACCCAACATCCAGGGGATAAGCGATCTGAAGAAAGTATTCGCCAAAGGGTTTCTGCCTGGTTGGTGGTGTATGAATCATCTTTCTTTTTAAGAAGGCCCACCACGTAGGAGGAGTCCAGAGAGAGGAGACTTTGGAGTCTAGATGATTGTCTTTACTCTCTGGTCTTACATACTAAAAAAAATAAGAAGAAACGATGACAGCAAACTATATATTAGTAGATAAACAACATTGAACTGTCTATTGCACAACAATTGCCAGTTTTAATTCACAATAATTATAGTGTATACAAATATTCTTAATCGACGTCTAAAATACGTGTAATTACAAAAAAAATAAAGTAGTATTTCCTTATTAAACTGATTACCACTAACAAGGGTCATAAATTAAAAATCTCATCCGACATATGTACATTAAATAACTCAATTATCAAAGTTGCCCTTAATATAATCCAATAACAAAAAGGCCAGACGTATCAATTAAGGTCATAACCAAACTGAAATCCAAAATTCATTTATCCAATAATCCCAATCAAAATTTGTGCCACATTTTATGTCTTTATTTTTGTCCTGCTTTAATTGCTGCAATAACAATTCATAATTGCAGGGCACAATTCATACGTGAGAACAATTCAACAATCAATCAGCATACCCCGTTCAATCCCCCATCAGCAGATCAACAAATGCAATTGTTAAATGAAGTAGAAATTTCCAAGGTTCTATACTACAGACCATATCATAATCGAATTAAATCATAAAGTATGCAATCGACAATGCCATTTAGCCGCGTCAGTTTAAACAAAAAAAAATATATATCTCAAAGGCATCGCAAATTGTTAGTGTGAAAATGTGTTCCTCTTTCCAAACTTTAATTGGCTCAATCGATTCAAATTAACTAGAGATGCTACTCAAGAGTTCGGCGGGAATAAAGGCGGTTTTATTTCAATTTGGCTTTTCTTTTTGGTATTTTTTTTTTTTTGATATGGTATCTAACCTCATCATCTCGCAGGGTGAGATACGATTTGCACTATACACTCTTCGTGCGAATGATGATGATGATGTCGTTGAATTGTTGAAGATATGTCATTTATCTTCAAGTGTCACTCGCAAGGCAGATGACTTCAAAATTAAGAAAAATCGACACGCATTGATAGTCATCTAAAAGCAATAAATCTAATCTGTACCAACTGAATTTGTTATGTGAATGCATTTGAAAGAGAATGATTCGTATGTGGGAAATTTTTGTCGAATATTGATTAAAGGTGATACTATGGTCTTACGTGGACTTCAGGTTGTGCTAAACCCCGAAAATTAGCGTTGCGCAGGACCCAAAAACCGAAGAGGGGAAAACCGAAAGATAGCAGAAATATTGTAGAAAAAGAAATGTGCAAAAATGCTATACTAACAACGTAACCATCAAGCACAGTCGATCACAAAACTCAATCGATCCATTTTCCAGCGATAATCTTTTCTTTCCGGGTTACGTGGCGCTTCTAATTGGATTTTAATGTCTCGAACATGTGCGGAGCCCCAAAA
The DNA here is from genome assembly GCA_963855945.1 of Thereva nobilitata. Taxonomy (NCBI): domain Eukaryota; kingdom Metazoa; phylum Arthropoda; class Insecta; order Diptera; family Therevidae; genus Thereva; species Thereva nobilitata. Next base: position 89,899,433 of record OY979698.1, on the reverse strand, counting down.
AATAATTGGTTCTGGCCAGTGGCATCATAGTGCCGGCATATAAAACTTAATTGACTGAAACAGTGGAAATAGCAGCGCATGCTAATGTATCCAGCTTGAATGCGAATTTCGATTGAATAATATCAAAATATTGTAATCAACTCAACAATTTTATCTACCGTAAAACAAATCCACAAATGCAAATATTCCAAGGTTAATAATATTGTTTACCATAACATCTATCCACCATATCTGGTTGACTGTTGTACATATTTTTAATTCCCCCTTTAAAAACATGAAAATTACCCCATAACCAACCGGCAGATCATTAACCGATCAGTTTCGGTCGCGCAGCCGCAAAAATTCAATTCCTTCATTTCTATCTCTGTCTTGTTTCTCAATCCAACTGGAAAGAACAATGGCCGAGAACTAGACCTTTATGGAACACGTTTGCACATTGCACAGGTAAAATTACATATTGTATAAGATATACTACAAGGCTACGTGTACGTAAAGGTGAATCTATTATCATTTTTTACCCTGATGATGATCTTTTTTTTCATGACGCGACCATCTGCTTTCTTCGGCACTTGGTTATCCATGATTCATGGGTTTAAAAAAAACTTTTGGCTGTATTTTTTCTTTTTTTTATTATACCAAACTGAACGAAGCCGGTGTAAGAAAAGACCGCCAATCAGCATGATCTCTGGTCTCGACGTCTGGCCATTTCTTTTTCTCTGCTCCATCGGAGAAGGATCAATGAAATATTATTTTCTGCGCTTTCTGAATGAATGAACGATTTTTTTATTTCTTTGTAATGGAAAAGTTTGATTAATTTTTTTTGAGGGGAAGATTTCAATTGAATTTATTGTAATTTTATACAACAATTTTTTCGGGGATGCATAACACAAATCGTCATTTCGTTAATTTACTAAAATTAGTTTTATTCTTTGAGATGACAATTTGTTAGAAAATATCTTTTGTTAAATCTCAAGGGCGTCTGGATCCAATGTCATCGGCTATGCAGATGACCTTGACACCATTGTCCCGAGGAAGGTTGACTTGACCATTAACGTGGACATGAGAACAGCACTCCGAGAAGTTCAAAGAAGGCTGTATCACGGAGGGCCTATCAATCAATACAATTAAGGCCGTCCTGGTCCTTTTTCTTAAACGTTACAAATTGAACTTAGGTCCTATTTGTATCCAAGGCACGACAATTGAGTACACAGACTGAGTCAAATATCTGAGAGTAATGCTGGGTAAGAGACTGAACAAGAACGCTGAACTGGACTACTAGGGATCTATGGGCTTGTAAAAAGCTTTTGGATAAGACATGGAGTCTTACACCACAAATGATGTACTGGACATTTCAATTTGCCGCGTATCCGACCATATAGTTTGTAAACTGCGGTTCTAAAGGAAATTCAGGGAGTTTATTCCGAATCGCTCTGAGTGGTAGGAACTCATCCTTTCTGGGAGTCCAAGAAATTTCTTCTCGTAAACCGATCGGTGAAAAGGGAGGGAGGAAAAGTTTGAAAGCCGCCAACATTACAATTTTTTCGGACAGTCAAGCTGCCATCAATGTTCTCTAATCGTGGAAATTTTCCCCCAAAATATTTACAGCGTACTTTGACCTACTCCAGAGCCTGACCAGGAAAAATAGGATTTCGGTTTGCTGGGTCTCCGAAAAAGGGGATATCAAGGGCAATGAGGCTGCCGACAAGATCGCGAGGGAAGTGTCTGAGACGCTACTCTAGGGCACCGAACCTATTACGTGGTCCACCTCCAAATCTCTGATAGAGCACTGGGTTAAGGGACTGAGCCTAACCCATTGGGAATCGGTCCAGGTCTTAGACAGGTAGGATATATGCCTGGCCATGTGGGGCTGCGGTACTACTTCCACAACGTAGGGCTGGCTCTGCCGCTCAGATTCGGCATTCTTCAATTAAAGATCTTCTTGCCTTTGTTCGCAGGGCCTAAATTGGCCGCGATGCCATGCATGAGTTGGCCCGTATTAAAAAAAATCTCGATAGCATAAAAATTTAATTTATTTTAATTTTTCGAGTTTAGATCACTATTAATTACAGATATAGCAATTGGCACGATATTCATAAACAAAAACGTAACGGAGAGAACATTTTAATCTCAAAACTGTTCTGCTGATCCAAAATTTTAGTACAATTTTAGTAACAAAATTTTCTAAAATTTCTTAAAGCCAGGGAAAATCTATTTTTTATTGGCAAGCCCATTACTGATAATTTTCATGGGCAGCAAGAAAGATTTGTTTGTATATTTTACTTTTATTTTCTAACAATTTATTAATTCAGCAGCTGCCAATTTTAAACTAGATTTTGCTAAACATTTGTTAAATCTAGTCTTTTTTGAAGAAAGTTTTTTCTCTAAAAGGTTCATTGTCAAGAAAAATAAATGTTTTCCTCGTCGACTCACCATACTTTAGCTGTGTGCTCATGATAGACTTTTCTATTGGATGATAACGTTAATTGTTTAAAGACAAATTATTTAAAGACAGACAGAACAACGTAATAGGAACCACCATGGATGAAAAATAATAACTACATGATCAAGGATTCGAGGACAGACGATGGACAAGACCATACCAAAAACAGACTATTTGCTATCATGAAGTAGTCCAAGAATACATATTCAAATAGTTAAGCTGCTTGGTCTCGTTCTCTATGTAGTGAAGAACTACAAAAATTCGAGGACGAACAACAAAAGTTGTAATTTTTTGGGGTCACTTATTGGTGGCATACATTAGAATTTCATAAATGGTATCTATCTTCCGATTCAGCATATATCTAGGGTGAAATCTACAAGCTTTTCAACTAGAATAAGACAGAATATAATTGTCGAAATGAGAAAATCGCTTCAAATAGTCCAGGGACGCTATTCTTTACTACAATATTGTTAAATCGGATCCAATAGCAAAACCGCTTTTGAATACAAATTTGATAATATTGTTACTGTAATTGTAATAGAGAATACTGTTTCGTCAGTTTTGTTAAATAATATGACAATATTGTAATAAAGAATAAGGCCTCTGGAGAAATCCTGCCATATACCAGCCTTTTAGATCAACCTTTATTACTGCCAAGGTAACTGAACTCCCTCACGTCTTCTATCATACTATCTTTTACTATTAATGGGTTGGTGTTTCTAGTGTTAATTCTGATCGATTTTTTTTTGTACATTTATTCTTAGACCTGCTTCCAATGCTCATATTTCTAAGCTTTGCGTGTCTTCCCTTGAATAAGCTAGAAGTGGGATATAATTTGCCTATTCCAGATATACCAACCGTTCTGCTATTCTCCGAAAGGATTCGTCTAACTTCTTTACTAGTTTTCTTCATTATTTCGTCAAGTACAGTAATAAAAAGTAATGGTAAAAGGGGGCAACCTTGCTTCACTCCAGTTTTCGTTGTTATTGGATACCTTAATTGTGCATTATGAAGGATTCTTAGCTCTGCTTCATCGTATAGCATCATGATCATTTGAGTTAATTTTATTCTTTGTTAAAGCATCCCAAATAGCTTCCCTATGAATTGTATCGAATGCTAGCTCGAAATCTATGAAGGTAATGGTATAATGGCGACTTCTTCTATCGATTGTTAGATTAATATTCTTAAGTTCTTTGAGTTATCTATACATCCGCGACCTTTCCTAAATTCTACTTGTTGTTCTCTTACCTGGTAATCTATGTTATCCTCAATTCTACAAAGAATTATCGTTGCCAGTATTTTTGCTCTCATGTTTTGTATGGTAATTCCTCTTCAATTTCAGCATTCTTTTAAAAATCCTTTTTTTGGCAAGTTAATAATTATTGCCTCTTTCCATTTATTGGAAATCTTCCTTCGTTCCATATCTCCTCTAATATAGGAAGTAATAACTCTGATAATACTTCAATGTTGGTTTCAAGAACTTCTGCTGGAACTCCATGTCAGCCTTCTATTTTCCTATTTTTCAGTCCCAGCATTGCCTATTTATATACTAGCCTATTGTCATGTTTCTTCCGTCCATATTGATTGCAACTCACTAATCTCTCTCTATCGATTTCGTTGAATATAGTATTGCCACCATCTTTGTATCTGATCTTCCGTTGATGTAAGTAACTGTCCTTGTGATTCCAACAAGAGTTCTCTTCGTCGCAATCCTGTATTTGATAATTTCTTGATATGGTCGTATAACTGATGCATATTGCTATTGTTTGCTACTACTTGTGCTTCCTGTGCAATATTTTCATAAAATTCCTCTGCATCTTTTCTTGCAGCAAAATTTGACTTCTTTTGCTTTACATCGATATAATGTTTTAGCGTGTTCTAATTCCTCTTCCTTCGTATTCAATAATTTTGTCCTTAACACAATTTTTGCTTTGATCTTCTTCCATGTTTCTGACTGAGATCCATTCTTTCCTTTGGCTTATTGTTAATCCTAAAAATTTCCATAAAAAAAAATTTATAACGAACATCATATATGTATTGCTCTCAACATTTAAAACTACAAATCCAAACTTTAAATGGTATTTTTGAACGAAATATTGCTTTAATTACTTTTCTAATAAATAACCATCAAACACTTTGGACAAGTGCCTATCTTCAGGGCTGAGCATAGCAACAAAAAAACCGGCTATTACTTGCGCGCTTACAAATTCCAATTTTCCTTTAGTCTGCTGGATTGAGGATTCTTGACAACAAAAAAACAGCAAACGTAACTCTCCATAACACTCAATTGACCTTGAATACACATGACTCTCCTTTTCTATCCTTTAAACAAGCTCGATGAAAAAGTACACACAGGACATTATATGAACGCAGGCGCAAAAACTACAAAAGCTTTCAGCACACACCTAGGTCTAATCCCTGAACGAAACCATCACTCCAATTGCATTAATGACATAAATTCTCAAAGGACTACTAACAAGACTCCTTCTCATTAACCTAGAGCGTCTTGTTCTTAATATTAAAAAAATCAGTTGTTCAACATTTACCAAAACAAGAAAACATGGGAAACACGTGGTTGTTTTTGTAGGAGGATAATTTCTATACGTAAACAAGAAATTTTTTACAATGAGTCTCTATCGAGCAAGAGTTTCACCGGGACCAGAAATAAAATAAAATAAAAGAATTTCGTGAACCCTAAAAATAGTTTCGGTTTTATTGTGAGGCCGTATTTCCCCCAACGGGAGCAAGAGACTCCTCCATGGGGTTGGCGAGAAATTTTCGCCAGTTCTAACCTAGACTTCCTCCATTTCGGGAGGGACCTGCATACATTTTTCGAATTTACGGATTAATATTCAATCGAATTGTAAAGTTTTTCCTCGAATAAAGTGTCGACTAATGTAATAATATTCGATTTTAATTAAACGCAATGAAAAAGTGCTGAAAAGTGTTATAATAATGCTAAAAAAATGGTTTCCCGTAGTCCGAAGTTGATCTCACATAGCTGCCTTCATTTAGTCATTTTAATTATATTTTACGTATCCTGTCTAATCCCAAATGATGTGCAAGCAGATAGTGCAGATAAAGCGTAAGTTTTTATATTAATAAATTGCAATTATAACAAAGATTTTATGGATTTTCAACTGATTTTGACAGGTGCCTACAATGGAGTCTGTGGCCGACATATTTGTTTTTTCATCTGTCTAAAAATAGCGGTAGCTGAGCATATGCTCAAAAGTTTTCCAACTAAATTGTGAGAGCAAATGGAGAGTTGTTCTCTATATTTTGGCCTCGTTCGCGGTTAAATTTTGTTTTGTTTATGCCATGTGCTATTCATTTGTTTATAAACAAAAAATACACGCGTCTTGAAATTTCTAACACGTGACCGAGTTTTCTGACCTGTGGTATATGACGTCAGCATTTTGGGGAAGGTCACAGGTGGTTTGTTTAAAGATAGCGGAATATGTTTTTTGAGAAACTCTCCTAAATATTATTTCTATATATTTTTTAAATAAATTGAAACAAATCTTGGAGAGTTTTAGAATGAATAAATATGGGAATTCGTAGTATATTCGATTTATGCTTGGTATCTAATTTTTTAGTTTTTTGTTGGTTTTTAGCCTAGGTTTTTAAGTAACCATAAAATTTTAAAACGGTTGAGTTTACTCCCAGATCCAATGTTAACAAATTTAGATTTTTGATTTAATAAATGCGCTCGACTTCCTTGGACTCCCGTCGTTATCAATACCTGGGGTGGTAGCACGTAAGTTGTTTCAATCGACGTCTTCATACAAAAATTCAGAATTTTTGTATGAAGTGGTCGATTGAAACAACTTACGTGCTACCACCCCTGGTTAAATTTTTGTTTCTCGCAGCACTCTTTAAATAACGACATGGTAAAAGCAGTACCTCTATCGGTCATAACTCTACATGGGTCACCTAATACATAGGCTTGGAGTTCCGAGTTTTCGTAGTACCTCTTCTGTCGTTGTTGACCTCACTGGATATATGTATCTTTTTGCATAAAGTTGATTTTGAAAATTGTAGGTGTAGTTTAAACTCCTTAAAGGTTGGAAACAATTTATTTTTACGTGACAACACGCATTCAATCGAATTTGAAGCATAAAGTTGGACAAACAATTTTTTACAAATTTTTTAATTTCCAGTCGTATTAGGGGTGGTTTCAGCCCTTTAGGATTATCCGTTATCATAAAATTTGGCTTAATTTTGTATAAATCAGCTTCGTAAATAAACATTGAAAAAAGTGTATTTCATTGCATTATTTTTGATTATTATTGAAATTATTGCGAAAAACAGAACACAACAGGATTTGAATTATGACTATCTGTCATAAAAGAATGACCAAGTTCATTCTTTTATGACCACTTGTCATAACTTGTCATTGTAAACGATAATGACAGATTATGACCGAAAAAATGACAAGTGTGTCATTCGTGTAAACTCACTATAATGCCCCAGTTACACGAATGACAAAAAATGACAATTGTCATAATCTCTGGTCATAATTAATGGCATTGTTGTTGTTTATTTTTTATGACAGAAATAATGACACAAATTATGACCGTGTATGACGATAATGACAAATTATGACAGAAAAAATGGCAAGTGTGTCATTCGTGTAACAGCACCATTACTGATAATTTCTTTCTTTAACGATTTAGGCAATGAGATAATTTCCAACTGCAATTTTTTAAAGAACTGTTACTAGTTAGCAAAAATTGTCATATTCATTCTACAAACACGTTTTTACAAGACGGAAGTAATCTTCATATTCATGAACCTTTGACTTCTACTGGAGAATGTCGTCTTCTACGAATTTCCCTGATTTATGCCGGACAGCCACTTAAAAGGTGATGTTTTTCTTCTTCATAGTCGAAGTTTTTTCAAAGAGTTATGACCGATAAAACTTTCAGTTCATAACTGAAGTATCGTTGTTCATTTTCCGAAGTCTTAAAACTTATGGAAAAAAACAGATAAAAATGACCTGTTTCACAAGATTTTTACAGCAATACTGCGCCATAGCATTGGGTCGAATAATTTTAAGGCGAGTTGTGAAGTCAGTCTGCTCTTCAGGAGATAAACAGATTCTACTGCTTTTTCCACAAATCGACACAGTACATCCTTTCTAATTAAATCCGACAATGTCTTTGTGGTTGTTGAATAATTGGCAATAAATTTCTGAAAAAAAAGCCTGTTAGTCCTAAGAGACTTTGAACTTGTTTTACGTTTCTTGGTACTGGTAAATTTTGTATAGCACCATTTGTTTCCTTTTCATTTCCTTATGATTTCTACTTTCAGCAATTCCCTAATTTTTAGACCATCTTTCTCTCTTGGAGGCAATCTTCTAGGCAATTGGGGTATCAGCATCAACGCAAATGTTCATTTTTATACAGGATTCTGCAGGTTTTCTTGGCTAATAGATGGATATCGTTTTCAATTTCGCTAAATATCGTTTTCAATTTCAAGGAATGATGGTTGGATTTTTTGTTTGACTGGCTTAAAAAAATAGGCATTGATAGAATAGAAGGAAAAAACTACCAAAAACACGCGGATTTCATAAATATTCTGCTACGATCTCTTGGATAAAATCAAGACGCCTTAGCGATAGCCTAACGGGATCGACAATATTTCAACGATCACCAAATTATCTATCAAAAAAGAATGATAATATATTGAGTAATAACCACTCGGTACCAGACGAACTTCTTTCTGTTTTGAATAAAAAGCAATTTTTGGCAGTAACTGAATGTAAAATGAATATTTTTAAAGAAGTAATTGTAGTTTGGACTGGGCGTAGAGTGTAGGCGTTAATGTTTCCAGTCCTCTAAATCCGACACTTTAAACAATTAAAAAATAAATCGGAAAACATCGAAAAACCAAATAAACCAAATGAAGGCCACCCGTAGTACCTCACAAAGGAAAAAAGACGGACTACAAGTCTTCCTTACTCCCTTCCCACCCTTCTAGCCACAAAACTATATTGGTTGTTCGATGGGAAACTTCTTTTTTAAGTAGACATTACACTGCAACAAGGCCCTTCCCGGTAGCTCCGATGGTTGTGCTACTGACGCAATCGGCTGTAACTGAAATTATTAACCTTATTGAACACGTACAACATCCCAGAGGTCAAACGTAAGGTTCATTGTCACCTTCTCAAACTTCCCCCAGACCACTAACCTATCCTATTCTCTTCCATCCTTCAAATCGAGCATACTACTAGACATTGCACCATGATCCGAATGCGGACGGAATACGGACTACAAAGGGTGATTCCTAAGCTTGATTTTTTCACTTAAAAAAATAAGCTTTGACGTTTACTTCCCACAATAGTATAAAGCGATTTGCAATGATAAAATTCGGAATTCTTTACTGTCAGAAATTATAGTAGTTTTATTGGCACCACGATACTACAACAGTAATTGTATTCTTCAATTTTCCGAAACGCAACCAGATAAGGAAATAACAAAAACAACCAACCAACAAATCTGCATCAAAAATTAAACAACAAATTATTATATCTCAGCATGTTATTTACACTTTAACGTGCATAAATTGCAGACTTTTCCTCTCCATTTCACTACGATCGAATTACATTACTACAAAAGAGTATCATACGACTTTGTCGATGATTTATTTATATCCATTATTATGTTATACATTTAGATAAAGAATTGAGATATGATTCTGTTAAAAAAGCTGCTTTTAGTTTACTTAAAATAAAATAATAAAGTTAATAGAATTTTCTAATTTTCAGTTTTGAACTTTTCGATCAACAAGGGAAAAATACTGATAGACTAAAATATAGAACGGTCGGGGCCGAAATACGGCAGTAAATAAACAAAAACCCCTTTTTGCGTGGACCACCTGCATGTATGCCATAAATCCCTTCCTTTTGTACAATTTCGTCTCCGAAATATACATACTCGAATATCGAACAAAAGAAAAAAAACTTTTAGAAAAGTGGGGATTTTTATACATTTCCTATACCTTGAATTCAACATTAATTCTTTTCAGTTTCCAAATTATTTCAATAATTTCTATGCGTTTTTTTATTCCATTGAGAAAAAATGACCAATAAACTTTTTTGCATGATCATGAACTTGGAAAAGAAACTCTAATTTCCCAAAAATTTGTTCTTATATACTCTTAAAATTAATATTTTCAAAATCGTTTCTAAAGCGTTCGAGGATGGGCCCAAAAATTTGGCGAGGAACTCTGGGAATTGTCCAAAAAAATGACAAAATCCACAGAAATTAAGAAGGTAGAGCTTAAATTTCTAAATTAAAATTAAATTTCATTATTAAATAATTTTAAACTAGGAATACAAAATCAACAATGCACGTGTAGAACAAAAAGATGGTGAGGAGCTGCGTGAATCAATTATGAAAAATGTTGAAAAAATGCTTTCACGAAAAATGGACGCTATTAAATGTATTCAAACAAAAGCTGAAGAACTCGCTGAATCTTTTGATTATAATGAAACTTATGCCTTAAATTTCACATACTATTCTAGTAAATATTCTATGTATAATGGTAAACGAGCTGTTGAATTAGTAGAATCCCTGGAGGAGTATGCTCCAACATACATAAATATGACATTAAATCAGGATACGCACTTTTATAATATATCCGTAAATACGACCCATAGTTCCGTCCATGTTCCGTCAAACATTTATGACAGAAGTAAGTATAAATTTCATGATAAAAAATTTAAAAAGAATCATTCAATATTTAATATTTCAGACTTAAAAACAATGCAAACAATCATGTGGTCAGAAGGGTTAGATGATGTCTTTGTACAAAACTACAAAGCAGATCCAGCCTTATCATGGCAATATTTCGGTTCAGATACAGGAATTTTAAGACATTATCCTGCCTTGCAGTGGGATATTGGTGATAGAACTGACATCTACGATTGTAGAAAAAGATCATGGTATATTGAGACTGCAACATGCTCAAAGGATATTGTTATATTACTGGATAATTCCGGCTCCATGTACGGTTTTAGAAATCACGTTGCTAAATTTACAATTCGCAGCGTTCTAGAAACATTTTCAAATAACGACTTCTTTACAATATTCAATTATTCAGCAACAGTAGATGATCTTATACCGTGCTTTAAGGATGTTCTTGTTCAAGCAACACCAGAAAATATTGAGGTATTTAACGATGCAATAGCTGGAATGCAGCCAGAAGGATATGCTAATCTTTCTATAGCATATACAAAAGCATTTGAAATACTTAAAAAGGTTATTTAAAAAAATCCTTATAAAATATTTCACTTTATTCTAAAAATAAATATCCTTATAGTACTATGTACAAAGACGGTGTAACGAAAGCGTAACAGGTTGTAATCAAGCTATTATGGTAGTAACAGATGGTGTTGCTGGCAACACTACAGAAGTTTTCGAGAAATACAATTGGGGAATTGGAGAGAATTCAACAAAAATGGGTGTGAGAGTATTTACATATTTACTAGGTAAAGAAGTAACAAAAGTCAGAGAAATACAATGGATGGCTTGTGATAATCGAGGATATTACTCTCATGTACAAACACTGGACGAAGTGCATGAAGAAGTTTTAAAATATGTCGACGTGATAGCCACACCACTTGTACTGCAGAATGAATTGCACCCACCGACGTGGACACATGCTTTTGCTGATACTACGGTATTATTTGCTAGATATATACTTTATTTATCTAATTTTCTTTTGAGTTTAGTATAAACAAGAAGACAACAATGCAGCACCGAGACTTATGATCGCCGTTGGTGTACCCGCATTTGATCGAGCATATAAGCAAAAAAATTCAACAAAAAAAGCACGTTTGCTTGGTGTGGCTGGTACTGATATTCCAGTTGAAGATATTGATAAAATTACTTTACCATATAAGGTATATGAATCTCTAGATACATATATACTGCAATATATAAAACTAAAATATTTTAAGCTCGGTGTAAACGGATATCCTTTCGTAGTAAGTAACAACGGATATGTACTACTACATCCGGATCTAAGACCAGTCGTAAGTTCTTAAAACTTTGCAATTACCACCTTAATTGCACCAACTTAATTTACAGCAAAAGAAATGGAATCAACTAAAAGACAACTACAACAGCATAGACTTAACAGAAGTTGAACAACTCTCTGATGACAACGTACCACGTCAACCTGGCGATGCTATACTTCAGCTTCGACTAAATATGGTCAACAATGAAAAGGGTAGACTCGAAAATGTATCAGTAAAACTCCATTACGATGAAATGCGTCGAGTTTCAATAGAAAATCAAACATATTTCTATGCACCATTACCAAATACACCATTCTCGTTGGGTCTTGTTTTACCAAGTGGCTATGGCATGACATGGTTTAAAGTTGGTAATCAAGTTCAAAAGAATAGTCATAATATGACAGATTATTTTATTGGTGAAAATTGGAAAGTACATCCACAATGGTATTATAATCAATGAATTAAATAACATTAATTTTATTGTGCTTATTTTGTTCATATTCTAGGGTTTACTGCAAGTATCATTATCTTGAAGGGCACGAATTTCAAACTCCCGAACAGGAACTTCGACATTTTTTGAAGAAGATGACTTCAATTGATTGGAAATGGTTTGAGCAATATGAAGCAGATCCGATTACTGATTATGATGATGATGATGAACGTAAATGGTAAATAGATTTTTTGAGGACTAATATTAACATACATATAAATTTTAGCTAACTGTGGAAGAAAAACTTTAGACGATGATGCTTATTACTGTAACCAAGAACTCGTTCAACTGCTAATATTTGATGCAAAGGTATGTTTTGATTTTAGATGTTTTATTATATTAATAAATCTGCGATTAGGGAATCCAATCCCGCGAACGCGGGATCCCGCAAATGCGGGATCCCGCACCTTTTTTGCGGGATTAGAAATGCGGGACTAGACATGCGGGATCCGCGGGATCTGCGGGATTTGAGCAGTAGAATGACCTGTTACAAGAACCGGGACTAAGAGAAATACTAACAATATTGCAAAGTATTAACAATTTATGTGCTGTACGTGTATATGAACGTGATCAATCTCACTACGACTACGACAGGGGATTCTCCACGTGAATTGAGCGTACCAGGATTACCTTTTCGGCTAATTGTATTGTTTGTCAAACAAACTACTGAGTCAGTCAAACAAAGCATTCCGGCCAATTCTGAACTAGGCTGGAATTTTCTTACATCGGTAGCATAAACTCTGTTCGAGCCGTATTTGGTTTTTTGAGTCGATATCGATTTCTGTCGATAAATAAAAATTGGCATTTGGCAACACGATATCGACAACCTTATCGTGTCTATACGTGTGGATCAAGTCGTTTGACGTTTATTAAGGCCCGAATTCATCGACCTGGATATATTCTCGGTTATTTCTTATCGCGTACAATTCTACGGATATTTTTTGCTATTCACGGAAAGCAAATATACCAATTTAGAATTTTTACAGAATTACAAATTCATTCATATTGATTCAATACTTGAGCCGTTTTCTTTGAAAGTGGTGTAAGTCCACTTTATATGAAATGGAGATATTTAAGGGTTTGCATTTGAATGGATTGAAAAATATTGGTATATGTTAATACGCTCATTTTACGTTTTTTAAATATTAAATTGATTTAATTTTATAATGTGATCGTTTTTAAAGTATTAGTTAAAAGAAATTTATACGTTTGATGATTTAAAATGGATTTTCACCACTTTCAAAGTAAACATAATTTGAAAATCATACATTGATGAAATATTAAATATGGGATTTCAATTGAATCAAAGCAATTTTTCTTATGAAATTTTTATTAAATATGTTAAAAAAACAAAGGAAAAGGTTTTATTCCAATATTTCTTCAGGTAATGCCATTTATATTATATTAATTACAATTTTATATTAATATGTTCCATTTTCCATTTTTTCATTATGAGAAAGTAACCAAGATATATTGGAGGAATATAAGGTAATATATTCATTAAATCGTTGAATTTTTAGGATGCGATGGATGGATATAAAGGTGGTAGTATTATATTTTCAAATTTTCGTGGTCTTCCAAGTGTGGGGGATAAATCTAATGTTTTAAACTCCCCTTTTTCATCAAATGAAGTTTTATACAGCATTGTATATGGTTTGTTTTTTTAAAAATCTTATCCAACATATCTTCAGCCAAGTTACCGCTTCACCATAACTACTTCTTCCGTCTTTTTAGAACTAACTACTAAACTAGTAGTTTCGTCGAAACAAAATCATATTGTTTCATTTCATGTAAAATAAACTTTCTACGTTTTCGGCATTGTTGTGTGATGGTATAATAATCTGTAGGAATAAACAGTAACTTTTGTCTTATGGACGTCTCGATAGTTCCCAAATCGGCATATTTTGAAAGTTAAGAATGCCCAGAAATTTATGTCTTTGCGGAAAGTGGACTTACACCACTATCAAAGTAATTATATTTGTAATTTCATTAACTAGCTAAATTTATATTGACAAAATGATGAAAATTTTGAAGGATTTTTTTGGGAACTGTTTATAGATTAAAAGTTCATAGCAGATAGCATTGAATGTTATCATTAACTAACTTTTTGTCAAAAATGGACTTACACCATTTCAAAGAAAACGGCTTGATACTTTATTTCATTTTTTTAATTTTCACTCACAACTTTGTTCAATTTCGAAATTTCGAAACTTCAGAGGTTAGAAATCGGCGGATAAACTTATTACCAGGTCGACCTGGTATTAACTTTATCCAAGCCCCGAAAATCGCGATCGGTGAATACGAAATATCCAGGATATTTATATGCGTGGATATATCCAGGCCGGTGAATACGGGCCTAAAATGCCCAATTTAGGCATACAAAAAGTTTCTATTTTAATGAAATATAAGGGGTTTTTTTTTACCAAATACGGCCCCTGTAACGAAGAGTAATTTATGCTACTATGTAAGAAAATTCCAGCGGAATCAATTCCAGCATAGTTCAGAGTTGGCCTGAATATTTTGTTTGACTAACTAAAGTATAGTTTTGTTTGACATACAACACACTCTTATTTCATATAATACTTCATAAATTCATGAACAAAACTACTTAGAACAAAATCCATGATTTTTTTTGCAGTCCCGCAAATCCCGCGGATCCGCGGGATTGATGACCTCGATCCCGCGGGCTTGCGGGATTGAGATTTTGATGCGGGATTGGATTCCCTATCTGCGATGCAATTGCAATCACCCAAATCTGTAAGTTGCCCAGGGAAGTACTTCATGTTACGTAGACTCAATCGACAGGGACATTGAACTCATTCTTGATTGGGGCCGCAAGAAACGTGTTGAATTTAGGGCATCTAAAACGAAGCACCGTCTTATTTTCAATAAAGCCTGCAACATCTACCCATCCTTATCAGTGGATGTTGTAAGACTAATGACTGACTCATCTCTTAACATCCTAGACGTGAAATTAACCAATAATTTGCGATGGAATGACTACATATTCCAAATCGCTAAGCAAGCATCCCAATGCATGGGATTTCTTAAGAGATGTAAATTCCTCCTTCAACCATCGGCTCTGGCTATCATGTACATTGTACAAATCCTACATTTGCCCTCTCCTGGAATACAACTCCTTTATTTGGGCGGGGATTCGAAAACTGCCTTAGCGTGGCTAGATAAAGTAAAAAAAATCCCTCAAACTAATCGATAATGGCACATCTGCTTTACCAACGATCCTTTGAGCCACTTGACTGTTCTATCCAAATAAGCGCTTCTCTGCCTCCACTTCACAAACTAGGAACTCGTTTCTAAATAGAACAACTCGACAGTGGAATAATCCTTGGCTGTCAGTATTTTCGAACTCCTAAAACATTCAAGAAAACAAACGCAGCGTTCATTTTCTCCTCCTTCAACTGAGAACAAGTTTAGGACTATGAGGGGTTAAATAACGCCAAACCGTATTCTATCCCCCGTGCTAAGCTTACTACTAAACATTGCACCATGACGTGACCAACTACATGACGGACTGTCACTATATTAGAAAGTATCATAAAGAGCAGAACTAACATTTCTTCATTTATAGGTTACCAGTATAAGTTACGGCGCAGGAAGATTTCTAGACGTTAACGATCCATTAATTAACAAATACAACGCAACTCTTCGATTTGTTGCAACAATGAGTGGCTTAACACGATGGCAGTTCATATTTGGCGAAGTTGAAGTAGATACCGATAAAGAATTTGGCGATTTTCACACAACAGCAATCGATGAAACTTGGTATAAAAGTGCAATATTCCAACATGCCATCGATCCAGAAAGCTTCGTTTACTCTGTACCACATGTTGGCGAAGCACCAGAAAATCAAGAATTAATGGTAACAGCATCGCATGCAATATTCCCAAGAGACGGAGGTAGAGAAGCACCAGGATGCGTTGTCGGATTTCAATTTTCACATGCTTTAATGGCACAGAGCTTCTTTAATGTTACATCAAAGCAAGATGTAAATTTGTTTAGTATTTTATATTTATAAAACAAAAATTAATTATATCCTTTTTTTACAGTGCAACGGTTGCATTGACACTTGCGATAGTGACATGCATGACTGTTACCTTATAGATAACAATGGATACATTGTCGTATCCGAAGTGGAAAATGATACTGGTAGATTTTTCGGTGAAATAAATGGTGCAGTTATGCAAGAAATGGTTGAACTCAGCATTTTTAAAAATATTACAGTCTATGATTTTCAAGGACTGTGCAAAGAAGAGACAGTGAAAGCAAGTGATGCTACAACTATACTTAACGTAATAAAATTTTAAGATTGCAAAAAGAAAACAAACAAAATTCTTTTATATTTTTTTTGCAGCCAATACAACTTCTTGGTCTTACTATCAACTGGATAGTAACTGAAATGATGTGGTCTTGGGGACGGGTATCTATGTGGGTCGAAGGAATTCCTTGTATAACAATTCAAATTCATTTGTTCATTGTGAAAACTAATAACAATTTGTAATTACAGTTTACGACGATTTAGAATACGGCGAAGAGGATCACGATCTGCATCCAACAAAAAAACCAAAAGTACTACCATCAGACGATCATGAGGAACAACTAAAAGCAAAAGAGGAAATAACCACAAGATATTATCCATGCGATACAAAATCACATCTTTATGTACTAAATCAAGAAATGTTCATAAAAGGAAATGATTTTAATGAAGAAGTTAAAACAATATGCTCGCATCCATTTCATGTTAAACGTATACCCCATTCAAATCTTCTACTAGTCGTAATTAAAGCAAAAACAAGCGCATGCAAATTTACACATTCAGCATCGCCACAAATTATTATGTATGAACAGGAATTTCCATGTTATAAATTAAATCTTAGCTTCTTGGAGCGTAGAAGATTGGAGGAATGCTTCACAACACATCCTGACGTACAATATTACAATAAATATTCTTTTCCAAAATAAATATTTAAATTCATATTTTTTTAACAGGAAGAAGAATTCACCTATTGCGGTAAAGGAACATCTATTAGACTCGAATATACTGCTGCTGTTATAAGTGCCACAATCCTTGTTATCCTTAGATATTTCCATTGAAATGCACTTACAAAAATATAAACATTTTTTGATAGTTATTTTTTTTTTGTAATTTACAATGCATTAATGTACGTATAACATTTTTGTCTCTTACAAATCCCATCGTTTTTTCAATATATGTTTTAAGATCATCCTCTTATGTGTCAATGGATTTTTCTAAGAAATTTTATTTATTGTTAAAGTTTAAGAATATTTTTTAGTAAAAAAAAGAAGATTATTTGTTTTGTGGATAAATTATATAAATAAATTATAAATTTTCTTGTTATTATTTTGTTATATTGCACGGTAAAGAAATGGTAGGAATTCTGTTTAAGTTTCTCCACTACTACACCTCTTCCAATTTCTAGGCCTGTTTAGACGGTTCAGCTGGGTTTACTTCTCCCTTCATCAACAAAAGTTCGTGAGGAACGTTCCTGGCAGTGAAGCGTCTAAACAGGCACATAAACGAATTTTTTGAAGAAAAAAAAACTAAAAATACAAAAATAAAATTTCTGATTTTTCTTCTTTCTTCTAATTTCACTATTTACTCTTTCACGTTTTCTATGACAAGAGAGATTTATCATTCCCAGGAATTTTTGAAGAGATACAAATTCCTTCTTCAGCTTTCATCCTGACATGTAATCAAGAAATCCTACATTCGACAACGCTTAGAATACAACTAACTCGTTTATCCGGGCTGGATCCTCGAAAACCACCTTATCGTACTGCGCAAGGGAAAAAACCGCGCCATCAGCACTGTAGATAGCGCCATTTGCACAACTTTCTGAAAACAACATTGCCATTAAATTTCCTTCGAAAAATTCATCAAAATGACAGAAAATTCTTAATTACAATGGCGGTACTTTTTGTTCGATTCGACTCCGTTACGGACTACCTATCTTTTTCACAATCGAATCAGCTTGATTCTCGATCGATTGACGAATCGAATTTCCTACTAGGGGCCAAGCTCAATATGGCTTCCTTAAACACAGTCGGACAGGTGCATTTAGCTTCCGTGGGCCGTGTTGTCGAGACAGGCTAGCCTTTGAACATTGGCCAGCTTAATGACCCTTTTGTTTGGTCTTGGCCCACCATGCAATCGACACATACGTAGGTCTTTTTTCCGTCGTGTATAGCCCCATTGACGACAGATATGGAGAGATGTAATAGCTTGGCAGTAACTCCCTCAATCTGGGGTTTACCGGAAAGCTTTTGATCTAGCATTATGCCTAGATATTTAGCCTCCTTGAAGAAAGAAATTTTTGTCGCATCTAGAAAGGGATCTTTTAAATTTAGATTCCTTCTTTATTAGTAAATAGGACGATGACAGTTTGTTATGGGTTAATACCCAAGTTTTTGCTCTGAGACGAGCTATGCACTTATGATAGAGCGACTGATCATTATCGCGCTGATCATTATGACGATGTCATATTCATAGGCCTGTGCTTTAAAGCACCCGTTATTCAGGTCGTCGATTACGATTGACCATAGGAGAGCCGATCCTTGATTCCTTGAGGACAGACTTGTACAGCCATTATCGTAACAGATTCACCATTCATCTCACCAGTTATCAATCTGCTTTTGCTGCGGCTTCGTTGAATTTCGGACTAACGATAACAACTTTAACAACGCAGAGCAAAGACGGTGCTGAAAAAGACAAAAGGAATCTATACTACAAACAAGCCTCGCCAATTTCATATTTTTCGTCCGACATACCGCTAATTGGCCGTTAGCTAATTTAGCCTATAGCCAATCAGATTTGTTCTCAATAATCTCTCTAACACGAACCTCAGATAAAAAGCGAAAACCCCCAAATATGTTTTATATATTTAGCATATCAGAATTTAGTACTCAACAATTGTAATCATTAAATAAATGTCAACTAACCTTTTAAAAATGTCGATCTATCATGTTATATTTCTTCTCTTCACTTCGAAAACACATTCTATTCTGTATCTTCACTGCTTTAGCTTCTTCTTCTGAGTCCATCTTTTTCCTAGATTGAAATGCAAATAATAAAAAAACTATTTATTTAATAAACACCAAAATATACCTTCAATCTTAAATTCAAATTAAAATATATTCATGCAGTAGTATGTATTAACTTTATTACAACAATTCTTACAAAACATATAGATGGAACGATGAAAAATCAATTAATATTTGAAATTCACTGAAATAGTGCAGGAAACACCTTTTTAAAATAAACGCTATCCATTCCTCTAATTTCTGTATGAACATCATCTACAATCTTCTTTAAATCATCTTCAGAAACATTGTCCTGTTTAGATAGCTCCTCGACAGAATCTTGCAGTTTCTTGATAAGATCATCTTCTTGTTTAGATTTTAAGTGTACAAACTGATCTTCGAATTCTTCATACATTTTTTGTGCCATCTAAAATATATAAAATTATTAAATTACAATTTTAAAGTAAAATCCCAATTTTAATTAACCTGAACAACATGATCTGGAAATTGTGCTAATTTAGCAACATGAATTCCAAAACTTTTATCCATTACACCAGGCTTAACTTTATATAAAAGTGTAAAGAGTTCATTATCGGCAATAGCTTCCATATGGAAATTTTTCACGGTTGAAACATATTCAGATAATTCTGTGATCTCATGGAAATGTGTTGCAAATAATGTAAAACATTTTATTTCTCGAGCTAAATGTCTTTTGGGATAAATAAAAAAAAAATAATACTAATTCGATATTTAGTTATGTATAATCTTACTCTGCAATTGACCAAGCAATGCCACAACCATCATAAGTTGATGTTCCCCTGCCTAATTCATCAATTATAACCAATGATTTGTCTGTGGCAGTCTGTGTTGCAAAAAATAGTTTAAAAATTTACTTTTTTTATAAATACAATCTCTTTTACTCTTATAATTCCCGATGTTTCAATCATTTCCACCATGAATGTACTAAGACCCTTAATAATATTATCTCCAGCACCTACTCGACCGAGAATTGAATCAACCATTGATATAGTTGCTTCGTCGCAAGGAACAAATGCCCCAATATGTGCCATTAGTACAGCCGTTCCAATAGAACGGATAAATGTACTTTTTCCTCCCATGTTAGGACCAGTGATAATATACATCAATGTTTCGTCTACAACGTTACAATAAGATCAGGAGTTTTTATATTTATCATAAGTAATAACCTTTCTTCATGCTAAGATTATTTGCACAATATTTAACACCTTCCTGTAACTCTAAGCATGGATGGCGAACCTGCTTTAATTCCAAAATCCCAGATCCTTCAGGAAGAATCTTTGGCCTTACATAAGTAGTAGGGGCACCAAGAGCTGCCATTGCAAAACTTGCCAAGCAATCAAGCTCTGCTAGATGTCCATTTAGGCAGTTTAGGAATGTAAAATAACCGCCTTTAAAAGATAACAGTTAAATTATTAAATTAAAGAAATATAACCAATTAACAATTTACATGAAACTCGAACAACTTCATCCACAATTGTTTGCTGTTGTTCTTCGTAAGATGCTTTAATATCGCAAAACTCTTGACTATAATTGCTTAATTTATCATTTGTAAAACGCACACCACCCTTAATGGCATTTAAAACCGTATAGTGACGATTTTTCCGTATGAGATTATCATCTTTCAGTGACATTCTTAAGTGATATCCTAAATGGGATACAAATTCCAGCTTTAATTGGCTCGATTTTTCTACACCTAAATCCTGGCAAATTTTCTGATGTTGTTTCTTCATCTTTTCTTGTAGTTCGTCCATTTTTTCTTTCATATCACTTAATTGATCATCGAATGATGGCTTGACGAGATATTCACCATTTTCTATGCTCTCCATATCAAGAATTTGCTCGACCATTTCTTCTAATTTTTCAAGATCCTGTAATGGTATTGAAATGTTGAAAACCTCCATTCACGCTAAATAAAAACTTACCTCCACTGTTTTTGAAAGTGGATCACACAAAACACTTTTAACAGCTGGATTATCTAAATCCTTAAGGATTTTAACTATCTTTGGAACCCTTAGAAGAACTTGATAAATACGGAAAATATCTTGCAAGTTAGCTTTTTTCCTCAGCAATTTTTTTGTTAACATTAATATGTCCGGTATTCTCTTGAGATATTCATCGTGAATATTCGTTAAAACCGTTTCATTTTCTAAAAATGTCTCAACAATATCGTGACGATCTTTTAATGTAGCTTCATTTCGCAGTGGTTGTTTAACCCATTTCGCCATTAATCGGTGACCTTGTGGTGTACGGCATCTATCTAAAACACCTAAGATACTCTGCCAACGAAATGCAGGAGATGTTATAGATGTGCCAGGCTTTGGTAGAATATTTAGGGCAGAAACTGCTGCAGCATCTAAGTGAACATATCTAGAAATTTATCGTTTTTTTTTAGTTTCAAGTAATCTATTTGATTTAATCTAGGTATTGTTATGGATAACAAAGGTAGTAGTAGTTTATTACATTTACCTGTTTAGATTGAGCATTCTTAACTCAAAATGACCCAAATTAGCAGCATCTGAGTTCAAATCTAAATATTTTATTGCAGCAGAAAGGGCTGACATCGCTATGGTTTTAGATATTTCGGGCAAAGAGTTGGCATCTACCTGTTGTCCTGATTGAAATTTTAAAAGTTTATTCAAATCCCGAACTAATTCAGTAATCGCTGAGGAAAATTCGCTCTTCTTTCTAATGGTTACCAAAACTCCGTTTCTTTCCATTACTGTTTTGACGCGCGTAAACTAAATAAAATCACAAATTAATAACGTAAACTAAGTAATGCTTCTATACCTACATCACCATCAGCCGATGGCAAAATACACTCCTTAGGTCCAAGTAAAACAGCAGTAGCTTCCAGCTCAGAAAAGTAATCATCATCAAGAAATTCAGTTACATAAAACCTGGTATCATTTGAATCAACACACGCCAAGCCTATATTTTTATTGTTTCCCTCTGCTTTTAATTGAATTGCAATAACTGCATTTCCAAGGACAATCTCATCTCCGCCATATAATATGTGCTCAAATTGATATAAATTTCCTGGAGATCCATGGTATTCTATACGCCACTTGTTCTGTTTGTCTCCTTTATCATTAACGTATACTTCAACTCGATAGTTTTTTACTAATAGCAATTCTCGAATTGCATTCTCAAAATTGCCTTTGCTTAGTGTTACATAGGGGAGATCTTCTACATCTCCTGGTGACATGTTTTTTATATATGCTGGCGATTTAAAAACTAATTTCGAGATTAATTCTGAATCATCTGAACCATGAATAGAATAGTATTCTCCACGATTAAAGAATCTGATAGTTGTAGGTGCTTTCTAAAGAAACAGTTTTTTTTGTGATGAAATTGTAAAAATATTAATTGCAAAGTGTGGGTGTCAAAGAGAGAAACTAAGGACCTTTTGCCCTCGAGCGAGATTTGAGCCCGGCTCAAGTTTTATATCATAACTTTTAGTTAGAAGCTGCGCTGTGGAAGTGGACGACACTTTGATACCTATTAGTCGTTTAATTACTACTACATGAAATGAACAGATACAAAATCAAAATAGTCGCGATATAAGAGAAGACATTCTACAGCTGCGGAAGGGTGCATCATTTAGGAGTAGGCTTCATAATACCCAAGTAGATAAAGTAATAGAGTTCAAGCCAACAAGTAGTGAAGGACTATGTTCAATACGACTCCGAACGAAATTCTTCACCTTATCGATCATAAACGCACATGGAGAGACGGAAGAAAAAGGCGTACGTTCAAGGACACTTACTATTATAACCTTGAGCACACATATCACAGGACCCCTTTCAAGATGGTGATAGGAGACCTGAATTGCCGAAATTGAAAGAGAGAACTGGCACATTCCGACAATTGGAAAGGAAAGTCTTTAAGAAATATCAAACAATAACGGACAACGTGACTTTGCAATGAGCAAAAATATGATCGTCAGTTCAACATATTTCCCAGAGAAGGATATTCACAAACGAATCAAATAGACCATATAGCTACAGACAGAAGAGCAGCTTCCAGTGTTCTTCAAGTAATATCCTGTAGAGGTATGAATTGATAATCGGACAACTTAGTAAATTCTAGTACAAGCTAGATTCAGATGCCGGCTGTCCACTCAAGTAAAAATAATCAACAAACTAAAAAAAATCGGCGTTGACCGTCTCCAAGAACAGACTGTATTGGGGAGATATAACACAACTCGAGCAAAAAGAATAGGAATATTACAAAAGGCAGATACTGTCGAAGGAAAATAGATAGAACTGATGACGATACTGGCAAATTTCCCGGAGGAAACTTTAGGAGCCAGTCAGAGACTGCAAATTACCAGGAATGCAAAGCAACTAAAGATAACCAGAAATAAGAATAGAAAAATACAGAAAAACTAAAATAGGAATCTACAAAACGATCAAACGCGCAGTTATCTATGAATGTGAAGCATGGACTATCTGCCAAAACTTTGCAGATAAGATGGATATATTTGAGAGGAAAGTTCTCCGAAGGATATTCGACCCAGTCAATGATGGCAATGCATGTAGAATACGCTATCATGAATTGTATGACTTTTACAAAGAGTGTAAACTATCAATACATGCCAAGCTATTGTGTTCAGGTTGATTCGCTCATGTTGAAGGTATGGATGATTCAAGGATGACTAAAAAAGCCTTGAATCTACTATCAGATGGGAAAAGACCAGTTGGCAAACCACGGTCAAGGTGAGAAGGCGGTGTTAAGACTAATGCAGCAAAACTCTTCAACACAAGAAACTGTAGGCACTCTGCAGAGCATAGAAGCGTCTGGAGGAAGAAGCTAAGAGAGGCAAAGGCTCAAACTGGGCTGCAGAGCCAGACTACAAATCCATGAAGGGCAAAAAAACGACATATTCAGCCGGAAGACAGTGGCCACGAAGTTGAAGACTCCAAATCGACAGAGCAGCCCGAGTAAAAATATAAAATGGGCTTACAGCGGGAGAACACTCCGCTTGGCTTTTTAAGGGGGATATGGTGGCCGTAGAATTATTAACCATTTTTAATGGGAGCACATACGGCCTAACAACTTGACCAAAACATTTAATTGGCCATGTACTGAGCTGTACGAACGGGCATTCAACGGCAATTTTGAGCCAAAAAAAGAATCTGCACCAAATGTATTGTTGGATGTGTTTTATGTGAACTTGATAATTTTCGTTATGTACAATGAATGGTTCTTTCGATTTATCCTACAACATTATCGATGCACAAGATGAACGGGCTTGCCAGTCGTCGGTTTGTTGTACGTGAAGTATGTGGTGCGTGTTGATTTATATTTTAGTGGGAAATTTTCTTATTTAACTACTCGAGAAAAAAAATAAACATTTAATTGCAGTTTGACAAAAATTTTGAAATGTTTATAAGGAAACCCATTTGCATTAGGGTGTGTGAAAATATCTCTATAGAGATGCAGTTAATCCCATCATATAGAGGGGTATACCCGTCGATGTGCGTGTGTGGTGTACGGCCGTACTGTCCTACAACCAGCTACTATGTTTCAATCACGTTTGGTGCTCGCCCGTTGTAAGGCGATATTTTATTTTTACTCGCGGAGGCCAAACCCAGGATGGCAGTATTAATAAATCAAAGCTAAGCTAAGGATCGTTAGTTCGAGCGAGATTTAAGTCTTGCTCAAGTTTGATACCGTAACCTCTTTAAATTCTTACTAAGCTTTATGTGACAGATCTAAGCTCAGGAATCACCTGCTTTGGGAATAAATTCCACCCTAGCCTCTCTTCAGCACCTCGGAATAGAGGCCGGCGTAAAGCTGCTACTGATTAATTGGAGCACGATTGGTAGGATCTCGTCTAACCTCCTCTGAAGGAAAGCCGAGATCTGGTTTTCCCAGCAGCCTTGAAGAGCTTGAGAATATATTACCTGCAGTGAAATCCTGTTTGTCAGGTCTTCGCCCCTTTTGTAGGATCGGCGTGCAGGAACTACTTTCGATTCAGTGGTAGGTTCTAAGGAGACCTCGAAAGGAGGGAAATGAGTGCTCATTAGTAGCTCCATGGTATCCCTGGTATTCTCCATCAAGGATTCCTCAGGAGTTTTGAGGGAGGCAATGCTATTTGAGTGATCCTTAGACTAGACTGTGTAACCTCATAGAAGCTGGAAACTAGTTTATTTCTTCGTAGGTTTTCCATAACCTTTGTTTAGAAATTTTTTTAATCCGTGAGGGCTTTCTTGTAAGGATCCTAGTTATTCGAGAACTTAGCCCTGTTGAATATTTTTCTAACTTCTCTCCTTCTGCAGAGATCATGGATCCACCACGTAACCCTTCGGTTGCTGTTTTGTGGTTTCATAGGACAGCTGTTTTGCAAAGGCTATCTGACTGAACCTCGGCCAAATTATCTTTGGATCTTTGTCGCTTATTTTCTTCTTTTATTTATAATAAGCCTAATTATCTATTTACTAAAGCACTGTGAATTCGCCAAATAAATTAAATAATCAATCTATACTGTTTCTCTCCGTTCCTCCCACATAAGTGATACTTACATCGCCCAAAGTTTTATAGTATGTAATAAAACTTCTTTGGGCGCCGACATCTAAAAATAATAAAGAAATAATTGTAAAATTTCTGAAAAGAATGTTTAAGAAGCACCCATTTACCCAAATTAAGAGCATTCACCGGCTTTGCCATTTTCACCTATTTTGATAAATTAACAATTAATAAATACTCGTTCACAGTTAAAGACTTGTTTGAAGCTACTTTTTTTAGCGATAGATAGTAAATTAATAATATTTATTTTTTTAATAAATCCGTAAATCGACGCTAAATAGAAAGGTTAAATTTGCGCGGTAATTAGAACCGAACATATGACAAATCGAACTTATTCGTTTATATATTATATGGATGGCGAATAATAAAAGATGAAGGTGGGTTTTAGTAATATTAAAAATTATAATTAAATAATTAATAAGAAGTGAAAATCAAAATTAAAATTCATAAATTATAAAATGAATTTGCTTTAATATTTCTCAAAGGTCTTTACAACAAAAAATACATAAAATAGTTATATCAATTTTTTAAATTTCAATTTCAATTCAATTCTCACCACATTTCTCCATGTGGCATTATGACAGCCCCACAGCTGGCTAAATATTTTTCCAGACACGTCAGTGTACACTTGTATTATATTCTTACCAAATAGAATCTTGTCTTGAGATTATTAATTAAATTAATTGTTTAAAAAATGTTTTGCTACTATAAAAAATTAAAATTAAATCAGTTATTGCAATTATGATAGATAAATGGAATTTGCAAAATGTCTTTATTACTTATTAAATTGATTAAATCAACGGAAATGAAGATTGCCAATCTCAGTTATTTATTAATTTTCATTTTGGGTGCATTTAGTTCCTTCTTAATATTTATTTTACTAAATTATATAAATCTACTTAAACCGACGCAAATTTTACATGTGCCTGATGAAAGATATTTACAAGTTCGAGATGATTTTTCAATATTACCAAGTAATGCGGGGGAGTATTTTACAGAGAAGGAAATTAAGAAGATAAAGAATGCAGCTAATGAACAAGAGGCGTTGGGTTCATTGAAGCTTGCTATGGAAATGAAGACAGCTGGTAAGAATGATAAGGCTTTAAGATTGTTTCAACATGCTCTAGCACTTGCACCGAAACACCCAGAGGTTTTAGTTAAATTTGGCGAGTATTTAGAGCATAACAGGCAGGATATTGTGCAAGCAGACCGAATGTACTATCAAGTAAGTAAAAATGTGTTCAAATGCAAAAATTTCAAGAAGCTCGAATAAGGCATTTCGCCGGCTTAACTGGTTAATAATAAGGTAGCAAACTTCTGCTTAGGTGGGGTCTTCACATAGCGGACCGCACAACTCCTTGTTCAGCTGGTATCTGGTTCTGCCGGCGACACAGTATATATCGGCTGGTTAGCGGGATTCACTTATTGCAGGCGGCATAACACTCCGACAAGGCTGTTTTCCGCTAGCCCGATTGAATAAATGGCTCAGACAGCCGCTTAAAAAAATTAGCTCAAAAACATCCAAGAGTTCAAAGCCTCAACTTCATGCATCCGCCCCCACTACCCTTAACCTATCCTATCCTTTTTCTATCCTTGTAGCTAAGCTTACTACTAGACATTACACCATGACGTGACCGACACGACGGACTGTTAGTATAAATCTTGGCACCTAAGCTTAGAATTTCATCATCATCACCGGCCCTACCAGCCCTCTGTGATCCTTGGCCTCCTCAAGAATCTTTTTCCATCGTTCTCGGTGGTGCGTCTTACTCTTCCGGTTGGTAATTCCAATTGTGCCATTTCTATGTCGTCTTTATATGTGTCTGTCTAGTTCCTCCATATTGCGCTTTTGTATCTTTTATGTACACTATTTTTTTTCTCTTCGTCTACCTCTTTATCCTGATACTGCGTCTCGAGTATTATGCCTTTTTAGTTTTTTTTAGACGCCTTAGGCTCACATAAAAAATAAATAACTCTTATGCAAATAATCTCTTCAGGCATTAACAATCAATCCAAGCAATTCCGAGGCTCTTACTAATCGGCAACGTACTGCTCAAATTGTTGAAACTTTGGACCAAAGAAGGCTACTAGCATTAGACCAGAAACGTGACGCTTTATCTGGAATCCATGAATCAAACAGCGCACTTAGGCGTGCTAAAAAAGAAGCCTATTTTCAGCACATATATCATTCAGTTGGCATAGAAGGAAATACAATGACGCTATCGCAAACAAGATCAATCCTGGAAACTCGCATGGCAATTGACGGTAAATCTATTGACGAGCACAATGAGATTCTTGGCTTGGATGCGGCTATTAAATATATAAATGCAACTCTCGTTAACAAGTATGATTTGTGCCTGTGAAATATCTGGACGAAGTTTAATTAATGTCGTGCCTTACAGGAAGGGGTTTATTACGTTGAACGATATTTTGGAAATCCACAAACGAGTTTTAGGCCATGTAGATCCAATTGAAGGAGGCGAATTCCGTAGAACACAAGTTTATGTAGGAGGTCATGTTCCTCCGGGGCCGGGAGATTTGTCAATTTTAATGCGTCGTTTTGAGGAGTGGCTAAATTCTGAGAAAGTTATGTCTATGCATCCTGTTAAGTATTAACCCGAAATCGAATTATATCTCAAATATTTTTAAACATTCCTTTGTATTTTCAGATATGCTGCTCTTGCTCACTATAAACTTGTCCATATTCATCCCTTTACCGATGGAAATGGACGTACCTCGCGACTGTTAATGAACACAATCTTAATGAAGGCCGGCTACCCTCCTGTTATAATACCAAAGCAACAACGGTATTTATTTATTTTTAAACATAATTTAATTTATTATATCAAACAACTTCTTTTCGACAGTCATAAATACTATGATTTTCTCCAAATTGCCAATGAAGGTGATATAAGACCGTTTATCCGTTTTATAGCTGATTGTACAGAAAAAACAATAGATTTATATTTATGGGCAACTAGTGATCTTCCACAGCAAATTCCCCTATTGGAGCAAACTGATTTTCCTAATGGTTCAACATTTGAGGTTGTTGATGATTTTGATGATTTCGGCTCTGGAGCTGATGCAACATTTTCGAAGGGATGACAATGTGTTATTTCTGTGATCACCAATATCCACGTTTTGGAATTCAGTTTAGGCACAAAGATTTCAACTGTGATTTTAATAATAATTGTAAATATATTTTTTTAAATTATTATGAAATGAAAAATTTTCTCGTCTGTAAGTTAATGATGAATAAAAAATCATTTGTTTAAATAAGAATTTTCAGTCACCTTGGATCATATACGCTCCGTCCTACCCCATTATTAATTTTGTGATCATCACGAACCTTTGATAATCGTCATAAATGGTTTGTCGAAGTCTCAACTGGCAGGAACGGTATCAAACAATCCAGGTTTAATTCCTTTAGAACAGCCCGCCAGAGCTTCCTTGTTCACTATTAGGTGGAGACGAAGGGAGTTCAGTAGGGATTCCACAGGTGCCATCATTGACCACAGGAGAGGCGATAGGACGCTTGAGGACGGCATTTCGTAGCCATTATCGTAACTGATTCGCCATTTATCTTAGCAGTTATCAATCTACTCCTGAGAAACGAGCTGATCCATCTCGCAGTGGGGGGTTCAATGCCCTTTTTTGCCGCGGCTTCATTAATTACTTTGGGAAACGCTCCCTCAATATCTCTCACTAGCACGTGGGTGGCAACCTTTATATCTACCCGGCCGGTAGGTAAATTGCAAGCAGTGGAGCGAGTTTGCTGTAAGACCCTCCCTAATATGCTTATCTAAAACCTTCTCCATACTTTTCAGGAGAAAGCAAGAGAAACTGACGAGTCGATAGGATTTTGCTTCCTTGTACCATCTCTCCGCTTTGGCAATAAAAACCACCCTAGCCTCTCTCCCTCACCTCGGAATTTGGGCCAGTAAGCTTAGTTTTATTAGATATCACTGCTGCTTTTGTTGTTATGTGACCACCATCATCCAATAGGAACTATTTGTTGCCGCCGCTGCTGCTGAATCTGAATGGGCCTTTTTGGGGGAAATGACAGGAAATGGATGGGCAGCGCAGAAAAAATTAAGTTACTAGTTTATTTTTGGCCACAGATGACAGCTTTGTCTGATGTGCCCCACATGAAGTTAGCTGAATTTGACCCATTTCGATGATTCGTTCAAAATTAAGTTAGTCGAAATGGAGCAATGGAAAAAAAGCATTGGAAATTAATAAAAATTCATTAGAAAATCCAAAAATTGATTGAATACGAATAATCGCATTGGTATAAATCGAATTTAGAAGCTGGTTTTTCAAATTAGGCGTAAACATCAAAAATATCTTAGTAATTAATGAACTTGGCCATAAACCGGATGAACACAATCGGCCATGTTTTTTGGGGTACATTTGACTGCAGCGCCCTCATTAATCTAATGAAAATTGACAACACGGAGTTTAAGCTCCTTGTATAGTCTCCATTACTGTGTTTCCATGCAGAGTTTATCCTGAGTTTACTCAGATTAAGCGCCCATGGAAACGGAGATTGAGTAAAGTGTCGTTAAATCCAAGGAAACTCAACGAAGCCAGTCCGATTAAGCCGGGTTTTGTATATGTGTGTGTTTCAGTATCCTTTACTGCACATATACCAACGGCGACGCAATGTAAAATTAATTATCTGTCACTTTAACCCAGAACCGTCATGGAAACAGCGTCGAGTGATCTTGAGAGAAAAAGCTTTCTGTTTACTTAACGAAAACTCTACCCTGGCTCATGGAAACACAGTACATGATATGAAATTAGCACTCGACAAGAAGGAACGCTAGACCTTGGGCAAGTAAAAAATTCACCGTTATCAAACCTATTCTAAACTCCGCTGGAATCGATTCCACTGGAATTTTCTTACAATCGTAGGCTACCAATGTAAGAAATTTCCAGCGGAGTTCAGAATAAGTCGGTATACCGTCACTTAAAGCTCTACCGATACTTTTAATTTACCGTCGACTATGCCGAAGTTCCACGCTGCCGTTATCACTGTATTGCATCTTTAATCTCTAGACGACACTAGCGCCACCAAAATAATGCCCTCTCGCATCAAAAACTGATTTTCGAAAATGTATACTACGCCATTTTCGAATAGCCCTAAAGTCAGAAATTTTCCGAAAGTGAATTTTTGTGGAGCACGACGCGGCGTTTCTTATTTAATGTAATAAAATAAAAGATATCGATTGCTCGCATAAAAGTTGCAAACCTGCTGTCATTTATAATTTCAGTGAAGTAAAGCGGATATTTTAAAAGGTGAGAAATTGTTTTTAGATTATTGGGTATTTTCTCAGACAAACCATTTGGATTTCGGGACAAGTGAAAAATTTTGTTAAATGCATTTATATTAATCTAATTATATTAGAATTTCTATAAAAAAAACCGGCGTAAGACTTCGCCCTTTCTTATTTTACATATATATGTATGATTTCTTTTAATCAATTTTCGGTTTACAAGTTCTCTCTAACCTGCTGTGTTTCTCTATTTTAAGATATATTTTTTTTTGCAAAATTCTTAAAATTTTTTAGGATAGGAATGCGTGGTTGAATTAAAACTAAGCAAAAATGAACCCCGATTTGGTTGCTAAGTCGCTTAGTTATCATGGGCAACCTCTCCAAAAAATTTGGGACGGAGAACGTGGTAGCCATGATCTTTATAAGCTGGGCTTGACAAGCCCAGACTTCTCTGTCTACGCAGGTAGGCAAAAGACTTTGTCGTTTCAAGATCGAGCGAAGCGTTTAAAACTTCATCAGTTCATTGCTAGAAAAGCATCAATCTTATTTGATTCTGCTCTTGCCAATGATGTGAACATTAAGAAGAAGGATAAGGCTGCTTTATGTAAGTACGATAACAACAGTCAAAGAATGAGTTCTAGATTTATATTTTAGGCATGAAGATTGTTATGCCTCCATATGAAACATTCTTGAGCAGAAATGTTGATAAAACAAAGCAGACACAGCATGTTCTAGGAGCAATTCAGCCTGGTGATATCGTTTACGGAACAATATTATCCAGAAGTCCCAGCGGATTACTTATTAAAGTTATTTGCACTGGGGAACCTGTCGTTCGTTATCTAGCTGACATATCAATTAAAGTAACTTCAGTTTTTTGAATATAAATATTGTTTTTATTATACATATATTTTTTAGGCTGTTGTGTTGGCTCAAAATTTAGTTCCAGCTCATGATAAAAAAGGCAATCCAAAACCGTATATGACTAACGACTATGTTTGTTGTGAAGTACTTGATATCTCAGTAGATGCTGATCGCATGAGTCTCGGAATGAAGGGCACTTTAACAATAGATCCGAAAGCCCCTCTAGGATCGATTACTAGTGATCAACTCCCCGAGTATTACAAGTAAGTCTTCCGTCGTTTTATGCGTTAACCAGTTTATGTTTGTTTTTCAACTTCACTTAAAAACTTATTAAATAAATTCAGTTTTAACATAAAAACTGGGATTTTAATTTCCTTTTTATATTTTTTTACTAATAATGTAATAACCTTTACCCATACACCCCAGGTCTCCTATTTTGCGATCTAGCTATTCAATAATTAATATTATTAAACTTTCTTGTGGCTTGTTGTTAAATTTAAAATTTTATTTTATTTTTCAGGAGATTAATTGAAAATCCGGAAGCATCTTACGACGAATTACTAGAGAAATCCAAGGGTTTTGAAAATCCAAATTGTGTTGAAAATTTATTTCAGGATCTTGGACTTGACATAAATGATACCTTTAGTAATATGACAAGCTTAAAAGGACGTTTCCCATCGCAAGAATACGCAACGGAATTACGGCAAATACAAGCAAGTAAATGGGCTTTCAGGTATGTAACTCGAGAGGTGGTCTCATGATTATTATTATTGTAGACATTATTTATATATTAAGATTCACAATTTTGATGAGATTTAATATTTTTATTAGTACATTGTTTTCGAGCGGGCAGAGTTTTTCTTATCAGGTTGTAGAAATTATTTCAACTTTTTTTTATGTGAAAGAAACCAAACTTAGAATTCGCATTTTTATCACTAGTGCATGGCATTCAGGCCATGAAGCCATGTCTAGTAATAAACTTAGTTTGAGGTGTAGGTTAGTTTAGAGGTATGGGGAGTGCTCTAGTAGATAGCGACGAACCTTACGTTTGAACTCAAGGACCTTGTAGATGTTTTAGAGTCTGTAAACATCCTTTCAACGACGTTGAATCTCTGCAGGAATCACTTTTTCAGCAGTTAAAAATGCGGTCTCCAGTACTTAACTTCTCAAACAGTCTCCATACTTCACTTCTCAAAATGCACTGGATGAATTCAATGACCCTAAATCTGCGCATGCGTATAGGTCATTTCGTTCGCACTGTACAACCATGTGTGCATTACTTTTCAACCTGTCCTCGTAAATAACCTACTCTCTGCCCCTTGCAGCCGGCTTCAGAGCTCCGTTGATGACAATACCCTTTCTTAATCTTACGCCTTCGAGAATGCAAGTCAACCACGGGCCAGAGGCTGTCTTGGAGGCGCGGGTTTATGTCAGACTCAATCAACAGATATTGAACTCATTCCTGATTAGGGCCGTAAAAATCTTGTCGAATTCAATGCCTCCAAAACGAAGTATTGTTTTATTTCCATTTATAGGATGACAATTGATATTCTGGCAAATGTTATATATCGTCAATTAACGGATTTTCGCGCATTCTATCAGAGGCAAATCATCATAAGAATTGGAATCGTCTTCGGCGGTGATCACACCTTATGTAATCTTAACATTGTCACCTCCTGCTACTCAACCCCCTGTCACGTGTTAGCTGAACTCGCCTTATGGACACTATGTGCATGAGTTGATTTAGCGCGAATTGTATTCTTGTGGTACGAAGTTGCTTTTTTAGAGCCAAAATAAACGCCACAAACACAACAGGTTCTGTCACACAGCTGATTGGCTATTGACGAGCAAAAGAAGTCATAGGGCTTTATAGCGAATCCAATATGGTTTGGAACTGGGGTGGGATTACAGAAGTCGTTTCAACTCCTTTTTTACGAGTTTTAAATGGAAAAATTCAATGGAAAACTCGAAACAGATGACTTGAAACAATTTCTGCAATGCCACCCCTGGAGTGGAGCGAATTTATGATTTCCGTTATTTGTGGCTTGGGGCTTTAAGGCCAAGGGATTATTGGACAAGAGAGTAAGGTAGGGGCAGAAACACATCTGGCAAGATCAAACGCAGGCTAATTTGAGTTCCTTGCAACAAGCAGAGTGAATGCACTTCATCTAAGTTTACAAACCACGCTTGTTATTATTTAAACTTTTGCTACTTTAACTTTTAACTACCTTAAAACTATCATTAGTTTTTTTTGCCTCTTAATGCAGCAAATATTTACTCTCCTTAACAAGACTCTCAATTGAGAGAATCGGACTACCAAATTCTCCCAAATTCTCCAAATTACACTAACAACATAACGTGACTTCACCGAGTTGTAGTCCGATTGAGCGGAAATTCGCTCTCATTATTTTCCTTGTTCATGGCTTGTAATATAGAAGGTTATGGCTGTGCGTATCAGTTTGCTGGTGGTAGAGATACTCTACTATAAACTTTTTCCGCATTGCCACATTCGATATAGTGTCAAATGCCCAAACACGAGCACACACAACAAACTATCTTTTAGCGAAAGCTTTCCCTGCAAACATTACGACTCGAGAACGACTCGAAAACGAGTCGCGAAATCTTCGAGAAGACTTCGAGACGAGAGTCGTTATCGAAACGATATCGATTTGTAAAAGACGAAAACGGAATGCTATAGCAAATCGCTTTGACGACGCGATAACGACTCGTAATAGCGACTTAAAATCGAAGAGCTCCTTATTCATTTTCTTTGATGGGCGGGGAGAAATTGTAGAAAAAATATATAGTACAGCTCCTAGAGATTTCTTCTGAAAAAAATTGTAAGTTAATGAAATTTGGAATGGTGGGAGTTTAGCAATAGGAGAAAAGGTAACCGTTGAGTTCCGGGCCATATTTTGTGAAAATCAAGAGAAAATTCGATTGAATGGATTGTCCGACGCTTTCCCGGCCGTAACTCGGGACAAACGTCGAAATTTCAAAAATGTCAAGAGAACAAAAATAAAGCTATGAAAATTCTCGACAAAAAAGTTCCTATAAGCTTTTTCCGGAAAACCTCACGTTTGATCGGAAAATGGAGGGTAAAGAAAAAAATTATGAAAAATTATTTCGAATTTATATTGTTTTCTTTATGCAGGGTGTCCCACCTATAGTTACGAAGCGGCCGGCTGTGGATAGGTTTTGGATAGACGAACAAAAAATCATATGGGAGGGGGAGGGAAATCGTAACGGTTTAGCCGCTAGGGCGCTTTAAAATTCTTTTTGTAGAGGTTTATATATCACCCTGTATGTTTGTAACCCTGACATAATTTCATGAATAAGGCAGCAGTATACGCAGAATACTCTCACCTACCTAAAACTGTAAAATCGAAGGTTCTACTCGACTAACTTCCAGAGTATCAATTGTATCAATTGTTCTCAGGCATTAGTAAAGGCGAGACAATTAACGCTAAAAAATCGGTCCACTTATTTTCGGCATGATACTGGTTAGGGAAGCGAGTGAGAACACCCCCATTCTAGAATCCTAACCTACCCTTTTCCTAGAATCCTTTCTATTTTGAACTCTTTAAAACCGGACTACGCAGCTCGCGGAAAACCCCTGATCCCTTAAAATTCGTTCAGTCCTGAAAAAACGTCATTAAATGAAATATAAGAAAATTCCGATCGTTGAACGTATGTAAAAAAGTTTATTCAAGATCAGATACATTTTTTATCCTAACTATTTTTGCGGTAAAGATTACCGTTTATGATTAAATGGACGAGTCGAGAACCAAGATTTTGGCGAGTGATTCTCGAATCGTAAACGAATCGTTAAAGCGACGAGTCGAGAAACAAGTTTTTGGCGAGCAATTCTCGACTCGTAAACGAGTCGTTTAAACGACGAGTCGAGAAAATGTTTGCAGGGTTTACTACGTATACATGATGAGTTGAACCCAGGTTGAACCCGAGTTCAAATGCATGTAGACGCGAGTCGAGTTGAGATAGGGTCGACTGAAGTCGACTCAGCTCTGCTACCTGGGTTGAGTTCAAAGTATGCATATAGACGCGACTTCAGTAGTTGAGTAGTTGAATTTAGTTGGCAGCAGCATCTCTGTGTTTTGTTTGTGATTTTTGTCTAATTTTGTCGATTATTGAAAATTCAATTCAACCTCAACTCAACTATTCAACTCATCATGTATACGTAGTACTTGCCGCATGCTGTGGATCGGCTGTACGCACCGCACGCCAGCCTGAATCTGTTTCCAGCATAAGTCTAAAGTTTGTGTGTGTGCTGGTCAAGCATGACACCAGCCAACTTCTTGCTTAGCGGAACTATTCTCCTTTGAACATCGTTATAAGCACTTCTCCCAGGTGCATTTGTAAAAATAAACAAAGCATCTTCTAAATTGTGCTTCAGGAAATTTCACCTTGGGGATTTAGGGTTTTAATATGGTCCACCGTCGACAGAGAAGAGAGGATGACAACTGGCTTAAACACACCTTCTTCGTTTGCGGTTAGAGTCTGGAAGGATTGCACAACAAGTATCATCTTATCCAGATTTAAGTTCCTCACGCGATCTGAAAGAAGGGATTGAACAATTATTACTACTGCACATCTGATTTTTTCTATTATTATACATAACTTGTTATTGAAAAGAAAACTTCGTTTATTTTGCCATATGGGAAAGTACATTCCTATTAATTAAAACTAGGAAAATTTAGTATTTGAACTAATGATAAAAAACACGATAAATAATTAATCAAATATTATATTCAGGTCTGTTGCTGATGGAATAGAGCATTTTAAAGTGGGTCGCCATTCTGAAGCATTTCAGTGTCTTAATAAAGCACTAAGTATTGATCCACGCAATGTTGAAGGTCTTGTTGCCAGGGGAGCACTGTACGCAAATAGTGGCTCATTTAAAAAAGCTGTCGAGGACTTTGAAACGGCACTCAAGCTGAATCCGTATCATGCAAATGCTAGAAAGTATATGGGAGAGACATTAGTTGCCCTGGGACGAAGCTATGAAGAAGAAAATCGCATTGATGACGCTAGAAAAGCTTATACAGATTGCCTTAATATAATACCTCATCATGAAGAGGCCAAAAGTTCTTTAGAATTTCTAAATGGAAAGAGTGGACAAGTAAAACAATTGATTGATACAAGTGAGCTTTTGCCTGGTAAATAGAGGAATATTTGTTTGTGTATAAAAATGTTTTGTACTGATTTTACTTTACAGCCTTAAAAATACCAACCGATATTAAGAAGGATCCGGAAACTGTTGCCAAAAAACATGAAGAATCTAAAAAGGATAAAAATTTTAAAAAGAAAAAAATTAAAAATCGTAAACGTAAAGGTTCCACTAGCTCATCTAGTAGTGAAGACACCAGTGGCAGTAGCGATTCTAGCTCCAGCAGTGAATCTAGCTCTAGCGATAGCTCAAGCTCATCTTCAGGTAAGAATCTTGGTAATAGCGAAAATATATATAATATTTCCGGAAGATAAATTTCAGAAGCGCCATTAGTATATAATTTATTTTTATTATCTGTATATGAATGTTGCTAGAACAAATTGTCTTTAACAATAATAAAAATTTTAGGTATCATCTGGAGATTGATATTAAAAATAAAAAAATCTAATGATGATTTTACAAAAAGTATGAAAAATATAGAAATGATTAGGGAGAATATTTTAAATTGCAAAATGATATTTCTAAACAAAAATACACGGAGAAAAATATTAAATATTTGTGATCCTCGCTTGAGTTTTTAAAAAACTATTAAATAAAAACTCGCAACAGTCAAAAAAGGTGCAGAAATCATTTCGTTAGTAAAAAAAAATACATATAACAAAAAAATTCACTTGGTTTTGAATTAATTTTTTCATTTAGTAATAAATGAAAAATAAACAAAAAAAAACAAACTTTTATAAAAATTGGGAGTTTATATGTAATTTAAATATGTTTTGGTACTTCTTTCTTGTTTAATTGTAGATTCAGAAACAGAAAAGCCCAAGAAGAAAACACGTTCTGGCAAATCAAAACAAAAATCATTATCGCCGATAAGTAAAAGAATGGCATTAATGGATGAACAGCATCCGGCATCAGGTACAACTCGATATCAGTTTAATCAACCATTTCATTTGGCAAGCAGTCAAAATCCAACAACTGCAACTGGAGATGATTATGATGCAAAAGTAGGAAATGTTACCAGCAATATTGTTGTATAGAGTAATTTCAGATGGGGGTAATGTATGTCTAATGTTTTTTTTCTATATAATCTTAAAGGTAAGGAACTTTTTGGAAATGACCCGCGATGAAGATGATTATGAATTACGTGTAAGGAAACTGGTTGAGGATGCTTCAAAACATCGCAAGGAACGAAAGGTTGATGAGAAATCAAAGAAAAAAGATAAGAAAAAACAGAAAAAAGTAAAGAAAGAAAGTAAAAGAGATAAAAAGAAGAAAGAAAAAAGTAAAGAAAAAGCTGAGTTGGAAAATATGGATTTGAAGGAAGCATTGAAGTACGTGTCCTACAGAATCTAATTGTGATAAAAATATTGTCTAAATATTATTTCATTTACAGGATTTTTAAATCATTACCGATGCTAGACATTGGAAGCAAACTATCAACAGATTTGGCAAAATACGAGAAGAGTATCGAAATGCTACAGAAGTAAGAAATTCAACTAAAAACTTACATAAAATTCTAACATCAATTATCTTCTAGACGACGTGATGTTCCATCAACATCAAGAGAAGTCGAACCAATTGTCAAAAAGAAATCAATCTCACCACCGCCAGTCCCAGTAGTGAGAAAGCCCGAAACACCACCAAAATTGCCTCCACCAGCTAAGGAGAAACCCAAAACTCCAGAACCTGTCAGAACTCTTCCACCAAAACCTCCAATATTTTTGGATAAATTTGGATGTTTCCGCTTAGCGGTGCCAGAAGAGTCGAAAGTCGCTGTGCCAAGTAGACGATCACCATCACCACAGCGTCATCGATACAGTAGATCAAGATCTAGATCTAGACATGGTCGACGATCACGATCACGTTCGTCACGTCGATCTCGATCGCCGAGGAGATCACGATCTGCACGTAGATCAAGATCACCAAGGCGATCCCGATCACGTCGTAGATCGCGATCGGGTCGACGATCAAGAAGTCGTTCTGTTCGTCGTTCCAGATCAGGTCAAAGATCACGTTCTAGATCTGGTCGCCGTTCACCATCAGTTCGCCGTTCATATTCCAGACGTTCTAGATCGTTCTCAAGGCGTCGAATGCGCTCTAGATCCCGTTCCCCAGTACGTAGATCCCCATCCCCATTTGTCCGTCGTTCAAGGTCGTACAGTGTTGAAAGGCGATTTAGAAGCCGTTCAAGAGGATCTCGTAGATCACATTCGTATTCCCGGTCAAGATCTAGAAGTCCATTACCATGGAGAAGAGGAAGACGAGGTGGTTTTAGAGGATCACGTGGATTTGGTTTTCGTGGTCGTGGCAGAGGGCGAGGCAGAGGCGGTTTCAGAGGTGGAAGACGTTCTCCATTCGTTAGAGATCGCAGCTATGATGATAGCCCGCGTAGTCGTAGATCTGAGGAGCCAAGCTTTAAGAAGAAAGG
Source organism: Thereva nobilitata (assembly GCA_963855945.1). NCBI lineage: Eukaryota > Metazoa > Arthropoda > Insecta > Diptera > Therevidae > Thereva > Thereva nobilitata. Next base: position 89,860,090 of record OY979698.1, on the reverse strand, counting down.
CAGAACTAGAGATTCCCCTAGCATTGAAGAGAAATGGACTCATGATAAATACGAAAAGACAACTACTAATAATGATGGTGCAAAGTCACCATCGGTGAAAGATGAAGAAAACTGGGATGATGAGCCCAAAAAAGATACTGGCAATGGCGCAGTAGAAGATGCCAGAGAAGGCAGCACCAGTAGCACGGGAGCAAGGCATAAATCTGAACCATCACCTGAAGAAATTGATAAAATGATTAATCAGGCACAGAAGGATCGTAAGGAGGAAATATTGCAGAGAGATAAGAATTTACTTAAAAAACCAACACCGACCAATTTGCCCTTCTAGAGTCGAGTAGAATTTGTTTTAATTTTTAATTTGGTTTTTGAATTATAATAATTTTTTTAGTGCTATCACTGGACTTTTCGCTAATAGAAATAAAGCACAGATACGACATAAATATAATGGTTTGTTTCAATTGATAGTATGGTACTATTTATGGAATTACGTGTCATTTACATCTTTTAGTTGCTTTGTTACTACTTATAATAAGTTTCGGGCAATTGTCTTTAATAAATGAAATTTTATTAATAACCATGTTTTTTTTAGGGTTTAATTTAATTTAATCCATCATTCGATCCTCAAATGCAGCATACTGCAACGGCTTGTTTGCCTCTCCATTACCGGAGCTATGCGTACCTGTCCCACAGGCGATATGGAGGCAATAATTGACTGACTGACTCCACTGCGCATCTCCATATGACGGTGATTAGACTGTTCGTTCCTACGTACGTTCCTCACGAGCTTTTAGATGAACGGGGAAGTGGAGATGACGCCCTTCATCATCTCCACTTCCCCGTTCATCCAAAAAGCTCGTGAGGAACGTACGTAGGAACGAACAGTGTAATCACCGTCTATGGAAATCTGTCGCCATAAGTTGCTTGAGACTTCAGATCTCGTCGAACTGGTCCAATACAATCAAAGGACAGATGGATATCCTCAACGGTATCCCAAACATTCTAATTTGCCGCTGCTGTTCCAAAGGTGAGTGCGAAAAACTCAATTTCGGGGGGTCCAAGAAACCTCGGCCCTTATGGTTGTCACTTCACCATAGTGAGAAATGTCACTTTTAAAATCAAATGAGAAAAATCTCACTTATAAACATCAAGTGAGAACAATTGTGATTGAATTCACCGTTTCTCGATATCAGTGACAACTGTAATTCACCTTATCTCACTGAAATGTTACGTTTTTAGAGAACCATAATACCATTTTTGTCTCCCTTCGCCTTAAGTGACAACCATAATAAGGCTGCTCGACTGGCTCACCGTCAAAAATGGAACTGGGTACTGGGAACTATATAATGGGCTGGTGTCGCAGGACCCAACTCCAAGGTCTCAATAAGGCCAGCTTCTGAGCCCATCTCAGGGGCCGTATTTGGTTTCCCGAATCGATATCGATTTCTGTCGATAAGTAAAAATTCACATTTGAGAACACGATATCGACAACGTTATCGTCTTTTTACGTGTCGATCAAGAATTTTGACGTTTAATAAAAAGCTAAATTTATGCATACAATAACCTTTTGATAGTTTCTGTTTTAATTAAATATGCATGGTTTGCTGCATTTGTAGTAATATCACACAATTTGATGGTTTTGTATGGTAGCAGTTATCTGTCGACTTGGTCGTAATGCCAAATATAAAACTTAGAGAAAATCGAGAAGCTTTTTTTGTCGATTCGATTCATCGACTCGAGAAACCAAATACGGCCCCAGGTTTGGTTTTCTAAAATTAAAGACCTTGCCTTCCTCCGGAGGACCGATGATCTTATCCGTTAGTGGGGTATGCGCACATTAAGGTCAAAACAGAATTTCGACCGCGGACTGCGAATCGGTTGTTAAGCGCAAATGTAAAACAACGGTTTATAACGAAATTACAACTGCAGCGGCACTGCGCCGCAAAGTCGACGTAGGAGCAAAATTCTAAAATTGCCGACGCAGTGTTATATATATAAATTATATAAATAATCCCCAAAATTTTATATATATTAATTTTTTTTTTAAATTTGCAACAAAGCACAAAACATAATTTTTTTCAAACATAATTTTTTGATATGCAAAACATCACGTCTCAATAGAAGTTGCCGTTGTAATTTCTTTATACATTAACTGCGCCGTCCAACTATGACATAAATCGCAGTTGCAGTCGGCCGTCGCAGTAGCAATTCTGTTTTGACCTAAGCACATATCGGAATAGCTTTGAGTGTTAAATCTGTCGAGGTAATTTTTCCAGATGTGGGGGAGGGGTCCCTAGTATGAGCAGCCTTTAACGATAGCGACGCAACTAGAATCCTAGTTAGTCCTTATTGTAACATCAACTACTTTCCTTGTAGCAGCTCTTTCAATGACAGTGTATAAGGTTTTATCATTTTTTGTTAAAGTCAATTATTTTTTTAACCGATTTGAGGAGGGAGGACTTTATGAATAATTCTGGCGACTTTAAATCTATTATAACTCTACTAATTTTATTTCGGTCGTATCTGCGCCCCTGCGGCACCGTGTCGGTAAAATAATTTTCAATAAGTAAGCCCAGGGTTTCCTCCTATCTCAGTGAAGTCACTTTACGTTTCTCTAGGGAGCTTAAAGAATTTTATTCAATTTAAATTATCAAGCCGATCACCACTGGTCTACTTCTTGATTTTTATTTGTGAATTGTATTTACAAATAATTTTGAAACGACTTAAAGAACTGATATTCTAACAAGAGCTTACTCCAACTTTCTTTCTCCTACATGGTTTAAATTATGTAAACGGTAACTGCGACTACAAAATTGCCCATAACCTTGTCCTTCAAAGAACTAGAAGCCACAATTGCATTATTGCTTTTTTCAACAATCCTTAAATGTTCGTTGTTAATTTCTAATTGTAAAATAGCACCCACTCTTTCCTACAGGTAGTTGAACTTATCACCTATGTCAACAATGTCGTTCTAAGGTGCTGCAAATAATCACTTATTTTTAAAAATAATCTTAAAATCAACGCATGTGAAGGGTACCGTTTTGTTACTAACAATTCACCAAGACTACATCCATTTAGAGGAAAGTATCACTTCAGCACGTCTTTGGTAATGGGAAGCGCTTGTCTATTGTCTCGTAAAGAAAACCTTGATACTTAAGAATACAATGAAACAGACTGAGGCCAGCTTAACTAGTATATGATTTATACAACATATTTTCAAACTGGTCTCTCATACGCAATTAGTTTAGTCAGTCATTTAGTTTGTTCGAGCTCCACTTTGTATTTTCATGAAGTTTTCTTATTCAGTTGTAGAATAGATTTATGATTTTTCATTAAAGTTTTTGCATTCAACACATCACGACGCGATACGTGTGCGTAAATAATAAGTAGTGTCTTCCATTTTTTTTAAATCAATGGTCTGTATTACAAGTATTATTTAAAGTTCCCATAAAATCGGTGCTAGAGGAGATATGGTTTGAACTCGGAAATACTAATTGTGATAGGCGGTTACATACCCATACTTTCGATGGATGAATGAATAACTCGAGTAAAGTGTTTGGGCCAAGATTTAGCATAACGCATACGAATCCATTCAAAGTTTGATGTTACTTCAAAAATCATACTCGAATTAGGTGTGCCAGCTAAGAAGTACGTCTAATAGAGCTAATCTACCTCGATACAAAAGGTCGGATGACAGTCCAGAACATTTCCACTGAGACAAGTTAATCAAAGTCTCAAACAAGGGGATGGGCTGGCACCTATGCTATTTAGGCTAGCATTAGAAGCAGCCATCAGGAAGCTCAGTTCAACAAAATTACACCCTGGTAAACCATGCCGGTGAATGGAGTCGAACCTCTGAGATGGTAATCGAACTACTTAACTGCTAGGATACCAAGTTGGGCTGAATTCGATTAGTATAGTAAGGAATTACATTGGTTTGTGTAAGATGGTAATAGCGAACTTGTTAATAGGGTGTTATAGTAATAATACTTGAATTATTTCCCCTTAGAATAAATATAGTATTAAGGCCAGGTGACGCACTCTCCTGTTTGTTATTCAACGTGGGCCTAGAAAAAGTAAGAGATTCATCGATTAATACATTAGGTTGCTATCATTAGAAGATAATTCGAATGCATGAAGGGAACTTTTGTAGCACTTGAGCAAGCCGCAACAAAATCGGATTGGAGATAAACGAGAACTAAACGAAGTATTGTACACAAAAAAAGTCGGTAGTAGTAGACAAAACATAACGATAGAATCCTATGGCCAAAATCTGGGGTGAATTCTGAATTTTGTATGAAGAGGTCGATTGAAACAACTTACGTGCTACCACCCCAGAAGACGAGTAACGCTGGCTAATAAATGCTACTTTGGCTTCGCAAACACCTGAGGTCAAGACATATATAAACTGTACATAACACTAATAAGGGCTGTCTTCCTATATGGTTCGGAAATGTGGATATTTGAAGAACGTAGAAGAAGCATTGGTAGAAAGATTACAAAGGGATATCCTGCGTTCTATTTACAAGGGAATACAGGTGGATGGTATTTGGAGGAGGTTTCCGCCCTATGTCCCATGAGGGATTAAAGGAGGAATTATTAGTTTTTGGAGGAAAAAATACGATTTGTCGATTTGAGTAAAACCTATCGACTCCTCTGGGAGAGCAGGAGTAGTTCCAAGTAAATGCGAGTAAAAAATAGCAGAAAAGGAACACGGCTATTATCCAAGTCATGAAAATGAATAGAATATGATGGATTGGTTATGTCGAACAAGGTATGAAACTATGGAGCTGGTGCTGGGGAAAGTAGTGATAGGAAAACGGAGAGCAGGGCGTCATAAGACAATGGCCTCGATTCCCGAATCGGCGGGTCGGAAGTGAGTGCGGATTTGACACTTTATGATTCCCTAATCCGCCGTGTGGGTGTAATTGTGAATCTTAACGTATAGCAATGCCAACCTGTAAACGATCTCCGAGAACAAAATTAAGGAATCTCAACTTAAGCATACGGCATTTTGGACATAAGTGTCAAATCCCCACTCGCTTCCGATCCGCCGGATTCGGGAATCGAGGCCAATACATAGACGACATTGAGGAAGACATAAGACAATTTGGAATAAGAAACTGGAAAAGGAAGCCAATACCAACAATAGGCTGTGGAGCTCATGCTGACGATAGTAATAATGCAAACCAAACGATTCCCACTGCGGAAATCATCCATAGGAAAAACGATGATGGACGGCCGGCTTTACTGTAATAATTTATCCCAGCCTATTGAAGTTAACATTCATATACGTTAAATTTTTCAACGTTTTACTCGCTCAACGACCTCGACTGATGTTTTCCATAATATATAACGCAAAGTCTTCCACAGTGAGTCCTATAGCGAAAATTGCAACAACCCTGCATCCTTTTTTAACATAATTAAGACCTCATTAGTCCTTAAAGTAAATTTTAACAGAATAAAATATGAAAAAATTTGTGAACATTTTCATTTCAACTTCTTAGCACCAACATCCACCAAACAACCAAGGATCCTTGAATGCTTAAAGATACGTAGTCAAGCGGCAATAGAGAAAAGAACTACTCGCCATTGGAATACAATCGGCTTTTTATGTTAGAAGTCGCCCTTTGTGCTGCCAACAAAGCTCTTTGTTTCCCGCTTTCGAATGGAAAAAGGAAGCGAAATAATGATGACCTCTGTGAACGAAAGAAAGAAGCTCAACGGGTAGTATGAGTATTACTACCACCCACAACATGCATTCGCACTGTTAAGGGGTGGAAAATATCAAAATGAAAGTTTTCTGTAAAAAAAAAAGTTTCAACAAAAGGAGAAACAAAAAAAGTACGCACAATAGAACGATGCCAAAGAAAAGGAGTTCAAATGAAACGAACGAATGAAAAAAGGCGAATACGTTCCCCCGTGTATCCCCAAAGTGAGAGCTTGTTCCGGGGGTGTGAGGCTGGAAAAAACAGTGTATATACGCTGGCTGAATTGGGCTGGTGTGGTGAAGCGGTATGGGGCGGTGATGGTAGCTGCACGGGTTTTCCCATTGAAAAGGAATGGACAAGAGACCCATTGTTAGTTGTTACACATTGCTTTGTTGTTATGCTCTGGAAAAGCTCATTGTTGCTATTGTCAACGTTTTCGCGTGCTTTTAAGCTTCGCTCTTTGTTCGAATCTTTTGAAAATTTTCTTCCAGTGGGTTGATCTTTCAGTTAAACAGGGTGGCAATGAAGGTATGTGGAAGGGGGACGGATTGTAGGGGCAGGGGGAGCCCTTTTGGGATTCAAGTAAAAAGCTCCATTGGGAATTGTATTTTGATCTGAGTGGGGATTTGATGTAGTTTTTCCAGCTGTTGACAGAGTCTTATCACAAATCGAGATAAATCACTGAATAAAGAGGTTTCCTTTTTCAAAAACACACAAAAGCAGACTTTTGTAATTGTTTACATGAACCTCATGAGCTGGAAGATATAATTCAAAGTGTATAGAAATATTGCTTGGGAATAGTTTGTATATATGTATTTTTTTTTGTGTAGGAAGGTGGGTGGTTATTGGGGTCGATATCACTATTTTTTTGTCAGAATGAAATATTTTGCATTTGATTGGGTTTTTATAGAAACCTTGTTGAGTGGATAGCATTGCGTTATTACTTTTTTCATGAGTTCGTATCCTTGGTGGACTTGAGATTAAACATTACTTTGGAGCGTACAATGAGATTTAAGATTTGAAGCAAAGTGAATTTTACTTGTGTTCTTCAAGACGTTAATTCAAGTATTTGTATGGTGGAAGTTAATCTTCAACCGACTGCTCTTTATAGTCTGTAGTCAATCCAAAGTCCTGTAGTTACTTTAAAATATGTAAGCATTACAGGTGGTTCTAGGGTGTAAAAAGATACTTGAGAAGATTTTGTTTTGCAGTTTTCGTTCTTTTAGAAAGTCTAATGTAATACCTTCGATCTGCTCAAGTCTTTTGTTGCATATTTAATTAAAAACACGATTTTCATACATTGTAGAAGTAATGTATTTTATAAAAAAAACAAACTAAAATCAGCAACTATGTATACCTTAAAATTTTATTCAAATCAGGTCCATTTATTTGATTTTTATAAATTCATAAAAAGAATCTTTTTTTTCTCATATTATACAATAGCTTTGCATCAGGATTAGTCAAACAAACAAAATCAAATCTCCTCAAAAGTTGAATCCTTGTGCCCACATAGCTCTCGAAGTTCTGTCCCAGATACTTATCTGGCCTCGTGCTCTTCATTCTCTCGCTATTCAACTGAATTCTATGGCGCGATGGCTTTCCATTCAGGGCGCCCCATAGAAAATCATCCGCACTTTTGTTTGAAAACAACGGAGCGCCTCCATTTTTCTGTTTTCCTTTGAAAAGCGCTGCCAACCAATTCGCCACCCAAACCCGCCACCCATGTTATGTTCATCCCCCTACATTCCCAATGGGGCCTGCTTTGCTTCACATCCCCCTCTTTCATTTTCGGCAGGTCCTTCCCCATTCAAGTGAATGTTGCTTTGGATTTTTCCCACCCAAAAAAGAGCCGACCCCATCCATTGTTAACTTGATGGCACATGACAACAGAACGCTTTCAGTGGAACTCTGCTGGAGCTTTTCAGGGGCGCATTGGAATGTTCGAAGGATGTGCTGTAAGAAGCCTGTTTTCCACTCGAATAAAAAAAACAGGCACTTTTTCTCCAATTCCAATTGGTGACAGAGGCAGCCCCAGTGGGGCGCGTTCAAGTAGTGGTGCATCGGCATCGAGCAGCGACGATGACCAAGAGGCTTCTTCTTCATACGGAAATTCCATTCATCCTGATTCCTGACGTTGATCTCGTAAGGACCTTTCTCGGTAAAAAGGAATTTGGCCCATATCTTGTGCGTGTGTGTATATTATATCCTAGAATCACCCTGTGTGTCGGTGCCCGGTCTTACAACGTTTCTATAGTCGGGGGCCCGCTGGGGGAGGAGTGTGTTGTCATATTTTCTATTATTCTGCTCTGAATGACGTTTTACATTTTATCCACATCGTGTCCATAGAAGATGGGATCACAATAGCTCGAATGGATAATGGGGACGGTATGGAATGTTGCCAGTCGATGGAATGGGGTGAACTTGTATGGGGATGTTACAAGAGACAACAACACATGCGGCAATTGTTCACAGCTCCCTATTCATTGTCTGTTTTTCGTTATTCGTTGATGTCAAGCAATTGTTTAGAGCTTCATTTCAGGGATGAAGAAGAATATATAGGGTGGCTGGGGAGTTGGACGGGGGTTTCGGCAGGTGGTGGCTGAGGAGAATCCAAAGCGATATCTCTCGCTTCATATGCCCTTCATTGTGCCTTTGTTGGATTTCCCCTCTTCCTTGTGGCTTTCTTCAATTGTCAGGACTTTAGGAGTTTCGATGACATTCTTCTTCAAGGCAAGTTCACCAAGCGGAATCCATTACAAAGGGATACCCGCTCTATGTAGGTCCTGATGGGCGTTTGATTGCTTTTGAGTGCTCTTCACAAATGTAAAATCACATGGAATAATGAGAACCGTATTGAAGTCGACATTTTAAGAGCCGTGTGTTACCATCATCAGCAAAAAGGGATAAAATTGTATTCAATACAGACATTTACAACAAAAACATTCCATCATTTTCTATGACTATTTCGAAGTAAATTTTTTTGGAATCGTTTTCGCGCCACAATTGTTGTCAAAATAGTAGGAGTAGGGATAGAGCTTTTTTTATTAAGCAAGGACATGCGCATTATTAACAAAATGATGGGAATTATAAGTTTTCGGGGTATTGTTATTAAAAATATCCTTGGCTACATGCAAAACCGCCAACAGTCTGCTTTCGGATGCCTTGGCCGAAGGGTGACTCCTTATCGATGGGCAATTTAACCGGTTCGGCACGTGTTTGTAAAGTCCCGTTTCGGTAATATTTCTTCAATCCTATTTTTGTCTAACTTAAACGGTTGAGATGTTTGCGCGGTTCCTTTTAGGGCGGACGCGGGCTGTGATATGAAAATTGTGAATTTTTTTATGTTTCTTTACTTTTACTTTATTTAAATTTATTTTTGTTGATTTTTTCGTTATCGTAATTTTAATTAAAAAATAAGGTTCTGTGATTATATTTTGTATAAATGTGTAAATTTATTGTGTTTTGTTGTGTACCAAATTTGGATTACCCGTTAATTTTTGGATTACCTACCCTTATTCTTGGATTACAAGGAGTTGGATTATGATGACACATCGGTTATTTTGGATGTTTGGATAAATTTAATGGTAAATAACTGTTTGGTGAATTGAATTTGTTTGTTTGCTGTGTGTGGAAGCGATTAAAGTGAATTTTTAGAACTTGGTCTGTCCTTTGTATCATTATTAATCATTGACTTTTGTTCTGTTTGCGTTGAAAGCATTGGTGTGGATTCATTTCTGAATTTTTAAATAATTTGATTTAGAGAATACGAAAATGCTATACTGAATGCTTCATGGGTATTTTGGGGTAACCTGCTCAAACTTGAAAATTCCATCAGTATTTCAATTTTGTTTTTTGACTGTAATTTGACTTCCAAAAAACCACCTTCATCTATCAATTATTGTTCCCTTGTAATCATAGATGTTGAGAGCTGGTCATATCCTAGTCACAAGCTCGTAAGACCGTATACGATAACAAACTATCGTCGAAAATTTTCTGAGTGCGTTGGTAGGTACTTAAGTGAGTATTTTCCTGGGGTAAACGGCGACCACAATGTAGTTTTCGTTGCATGTCGTACTGATACTCTCATTATTAATCGGCAGTTATGATACGTTTCATGAAAGTTGGGTCTGTAGACGATCATTTTCAGCGATCTGGCTTCGATGTTCTTTTCACTTCCAAAGTAGTACCAATTATAATTTTTTTTATATAAAAGCCTATCGCTCCGAGATAAAGCCTTCTATCATTGATTGTAAGGTCAGATAGGAAATTCTAGTTGGAAAGATAGTGGTGAAAAAAGTGAAAAAATCGCAGCCCACAGTCTCCCATGCAATATTAGAGTTACAGAAGTGCTGACTTCGCTGATAAAATTCCTTCGCTTCTTTTCCTCGCTTATTATGGTTATAGGCGATAGCAGGAGGAAGGTTTGCAGAAAATTGCAGCATAATTCGAACCACGAATCTCTAAAAGCTTAAAATATACTTTCACCTCTTCAGCCAACTTTCTACTAATTCTCATACAACAACTTTCGAGCACCATTGCATTTTACCTCTATACTGAAAGTCGTATTTTCTGTCATGTGAAGTGAAGCTGCTAATAACTTTATGGGGCTAGGATTTTGTCGATATTTTCGTCGTTTCTGAATTCTTTATTTTATACCATTCATATGCCTGTGTTTTGACATGCACCATTCACTTTTGATCTTTTGTAATAGTTTTAGCGATCCTGCACACGGAATATCGTTTGAAACACAAAGTTTAAGGCAAACGCTTTGTCCAACAAATTTTGATTAACATTGCTTCTGTGAACACACGGAGTGGCAGGGGGAATCAAATTCCGCGTGCTATGTCAGAACACCGTTACCAGCATAAAACTTTTTGTAGCAATATATTTTACCCGCTAAATGATAAATTCCAGGCACTTTGCACGTGTAAAACATTCCTTCTTACTTATCTTGCCTCTTTATAGTCCACTCTTCTGCCATCGCTTGCATGATTAATCGAGGAAGTCTTATTTTCTCCTACGCACTGGCGTGCACACGGGTATGGCAGGTATGGCAGCTGCCATACCAAAGAAATCATCGGCGCCCCAACAACTCCCTCCAAAAAATTTTTTTCCATATTTTAATTTTTTCAACAATTTTTTTTTAATTTGTTAGTATTACTTTAAAAACTACATTGAATTAATTTCATATATTTATTTTAACTTGATGACACTGTCATTATTTGATTTGTTTCTAAAAATGAAAAATCTTATGCTCATCTCTGTATTTTCAAGCTTACGCAATATGTATCCCGCTGTTTAAAATTGAGTTCATGAATTGAGGATCGAGTTACTCATATTGCGTGCCTGCGATAAAAAGCGAGGAAAATGTTTATATGAAACTCTAGCTTACTAAGAAAGACATCGTAAATTAGGGCCAAATATTAGATTATGTCGATCATCATATAATTTTAATGTTTTAATTATTATTATTATTGTTTTCGTTATTATTATTAATATTGTGGCGCCCCAAAAAATTTTCCCATACCAAAGAGGAGCCCCTGTGCACGCCAATGCTCCTACGATCATTGTTATGATCGTCTATTGTATGGAAGTCGGTGAAATAAAAAACTTCGGTCTCCTCCAGAGCTATGTATAGGCAGCTAAACATCCTTTTGAAATACACACTTAATGGAGGCTGACCAGAGCGCGAGAACTGAAATCGAACGTTTACGCTAACATTTCGTCGGCACAAGCAAGTCAATAACTATTAATCGACCCATATCTGAAACACTACGTTACCTGGTGATGAAAAATGGGTCACGTATGATAATCGGAACCGCCAAAGCAGGCGCGGATTCAAGGGGGTCATGACCAAGGTCATGACCCCCCAAGAGCGCTCGTTGTATAAAAACAAAATTGCCCCAACTAAAAACACAAAAACAAAAAATAACCAGACGACCAAAACCGACCCAACTTTTTTGCAAATTAAAAAAACGTCCTTAATAAAAGACCTCCAAGGTCAACAACAGATTGATCTATACTCTTTCTATAGGTGCGTTTCATTGTCATTGCAATACGTACAGTGCCGGATTAAGCCAGCGCGGGGCAAACGACTACCCTCTATTTTTTCCTTTTTTTAGGACCTACATATACCGAGAAAAACTCATCTACATTTAGAAAGAACGACCAAAATGGTCGTTCTTTCACAAAATGGTCGATTACTTTCGTAGCGGGCGGTTGCTAGAGATAGAAAATGTCCATTTCGTATAGTATTCGATGTAACTAACATGTTATAAAAAAATTTTGAGACTGGAAACAATTCCTTATGTTTTGCTTGTCTGACTCCACTATAGTAATTAATTTTAAAACTATGAAATCTCATAATCATTTCATATAAATTTAAATATAATTAATGTTGATGCATTAAAAATATAATTAATGTTGATGCATTATTATAAATAGTTTTTTCTAGAAGAGGTTTGATAGATTGATATAAAGATAAAATAACATTTAAAAAAACGAAGAGTATGAATTAAATTTTTTATTAATAAAATAGGTAGTAAAAATTGTATGAAATATAGGAAACCTAAGAATACGTTTTCCGAAATGTTCTGTTAGATTGAAATCAACATACTGTAAAAAATGAAAAAGCATAAAATCTCTTCTGGATTAATTAATAGTAAAATAGATAGTTAAAAATAGTAAATAAATATAGGAAGCATAGAGGTGTACATGATCTTTTTGAGAAAGGTTCTGTTACCTTGATATAAGGCCAGCCGAACGATGTTATTCAAAAAAAAATCGAAAACGTAAAAAAATGATTTTTGGATAAATAAATAGGAAAAGAGGTAATAAAAAAATAGTAAATAAATATATAAATTTTAGCGATGTGTGCGATTGTTTTTGAGTAAGGTTTGGCTCGTTTTATATTAGACTGCCAAAAACATGCTCTTTATGAAAAATAATGTTATAAAAAATGAAAAATAATTGATACAACATAAAGCTGCAGAACCATGCATTTTTTTAAAAATAAAGGAGTAAAAAATTGGTGATTCTATATAATAGTCTGCAGCGCAATTAGCAACCAAATTGCAAGATGGGGAATGTATTCTGCATACTTATCTATTCGCTAAATATACACTCCGCGACAACTGTTTAGCCTCATCCAATTTTTTTCCAATTTTTCAAAATTGGTTAATTCCAGAAATCTGATTTTTAGCGGGGCTATATCCTACTATGATCCCGTAGACTTGGTGGTCCTTAAAAAATTTGGGTGAGGCTAAACAGTTGTCGCGTAGTGTATGCTTGTAATCCTGTGTATTTCCCACTGATATTGCTTCCGTTATCATAGCTTTGCCCACGGCAATCTTTGATATCAATGCCACTCTCACTTGAGAAATTTAATAAGCTTTGAGCGAGTTGTTCAGCAGTATGGCCTTCCTTGTCCAAGAACTTAACAAATCTTTCCACAGGTCCAGAGGGCAGTGAGTTTGATTCGTCAGTTTATGTTTATATGTAAAAAAATAACTTTTGGCAGAAGCGTGGCTTATTTTTTTTTTCGTAAATTTTCTTTGAAGACATAAAATTATTATTATTCATATGTTGGCACTTCGCTGCTTCCTTTTGCAACCCAATAATCTCTAGCAAAGTTACTCGGCCATTCACCAATATCGTTGGAGTATAGCTCGATGACAATATCAGGGAATGTACTAAAATTCTAAATTATAGTTGAACATTTTGATACCATTCTAGTCGTGGTAAGTATTGTACCTACATGAATTGAAAAAATATTTTCACGCTTCTATCTAAATTGATAATTTTCTACGGTCAGAAAGCGTTGGTGAGGGGCCCCCAAATCCGCGGGGCCAGTAGCATTTCCTACTCTTGCTACGTGGGTATTCCGCCACTGAGTACGTATGCTGGCGTAGTTGTTGCTGCACCACAGAATGTGCACTCCAATGAAAATGAAACGCACCTTATATGTTTTGATTTGCAAACTCTAAAGTTAGGGCCGATTCACAATGAATGCTTCAAGCCTTAAGCTTCAAATTTTTTTTCTATAGTTTCAAGTTCATTTGAAGCTTGCAGCTTGAAGCTTTGAATGTGAATCATTGTACATAAATCCTATAATCCTAAATTTTTGAAGCTTGAAGCTTGAGGCTTGAAGCGTTCATTGTGAATCGGCCCTTAGCTGCACTCACAAGAAAGGGTACGTTTGCGTAGGGCACGTTTCAGCCGAACATTCAGTTAGTTTTGTTCGTTTTGTTAATTTTATTTTTGTTTGTAGACATTTTTTCCGCCACTTTTAATTCCGTGGCCCTCCAAAACAAAATTCTAGATCCGCGCCTGCGTCAAAGATCGTGGATAAGCAATAATGAGCCAGAATTTAATAATAGGAAAGGTGTTGTCTTCCATAACGACAACGTCTGACCACACACTTTTTGGATGACCCTTCAAAAGTGGAAAGTTTTAATGCATGTTTTCTGCCTCAGTGGACCAACTGATCCATCCTTTAACATCGAAGGCATAACTTTAAGTGAGGATTTGCGATTGAAACGGCTACATATTATAAATCGTCAAACAAGTATCCCAATGATTGGGTTTCCTTAAGAGATTCAAGTTCCTCCTTCAGCCAGCAGCCCGAACTGCAATGTACAATCGCCGCCTCGAATACAATTCATTCATCTGCGCTGGTGCTTTTAAAACCATCTTAGCGTAGTTTGACAGCGTACAAAACCGCACCCTAAAGCTCAAAACAGAATTGCGACTGCGACGGCCGACTGCAACTGCGATTTATGTCATATTTGGACGGAGCAGCTAATGTATAACGAAATTGCAACCGCAAATTTTATTGAGACGTGACGTTTTGCATATCCAAAAATTGTGTTTGAAAAAAATTATGTTTTGTACGCCGACTTCGATTTTGCGGCGCAGTGCCGCTGCAGTTGTAATTTCGTTATACAACGTTGCTTTACATTTGCGCTAAACGACTGACTTCGCCGTCCGCCGTCGCAGTCGCAATTCTGTTTTGACCTACGGCACAGGGCCGTGTTCTGTCATGTGTGAACGAGCCCTGCCCGGACACGGACATGTGTGAACGAGTAAAGGAGTATCCACACTTATCAGGGCCGGGGCCGGGACGTCACAGGGGCCGTGTTCTGTCATGTGTGAACGAGCCCGTGCCCGGATACGGAGATGTGTGAACGAGTAAAGGAGTATCCACACTTATCAGGGCCGGGGCCGGGACGTCACAGGGGCCGTGTTCTGTCATGTGTGAACGAGCCCGTGCCCGGATACGGAGATGTGTGAACGAGTAAAGGAGTATCCACACATCAGGGGTTCAAAAATATTGGTGCGTACATTTTATGTGAACTCGCTCACACATGTCCGTGTCCGGGCCGGAGCAGGCGGAACCCTAATATGCGTGGATACTCATTTACTCGTTCACACATGTCCGTGTCCGGGCAGGGGCTCGTTCACACATGGCCCTGTGACGTCCCGGGCACGGCCCTGATGTGTGTTTATACTCCTTAAAGGAGACAAAATTCGGAAATGGCTGAAAATTGGTCCACAGCTTCCTTGGGACTTTTTAAGAAAACAATTTCGGAATCACAAAAAAAACATGGCCGCCCGAAATATAGCGGTTTTCCGGTGTTTTCCTTGTATCTCGGTTTCTATAGGTCGTACAACCCCGTACAAAGGCCCTAAATGTTGACAATGAAATTCTCTACAACTTTAGTTCCAAAAAGTTTCCAAAAATCACTTTTGGCCAAAACATCCTTATACCTTATTGCCTATAAAATAGCCCTCGTTATTTTTTCGAAAAACCTTGACCTTTTCGAATTATTCAAGGTCAAAGTTTCCAACAATCATTTTTCGGTCAAAAACGGAACTAATTGTTGCGAAATTTTTTTTTTGTTCGGAACAACTTAGGTACTATAGAACTTTCCGATAGGAGTGGAGAAAATATGAGTTTTACCCAGGAAACGGCCTTTTCATTAAAACATTTAAAATTAATGCAAATAGCAAGACCAAGCACTCGAAATTCGAGGGCCATTATACCTTTTTTGAATTTAAATCTAGAAGTCTTCATTAACAAAATTTTTCGAGAACAATATTAAACAAAATTGAAAAAAGAAATAAATTTTTTATAGTTGGAAAAAGCAATGCCAAAAAACCAACTTTTTTATTAATATATTTGCAGAGTTTAAACTCTGTAAAATGCTGCCACAAATTTGGGGGGGGGTCACGGAAATAAAAGTGACGGAAAAAAATTTCTACTCCTAAAAAAACAAAAACAAAATTAGCAAAACGAACAAAACTAATCGAATTTTCTGGTGGATTAAAAACAAACGTGTCCTACGAAAACGTGCCCTAATGTGTTTTTGAGGAAGACGCGCCGCGCCCTTTCTTGTGAGTGCAGCTAACTTCAGAGTTTGCAAATCAAAACATATAGGAAAGAGTATAGATCAATCTGTTGTTGACCTTGAAAGTAATTTTTTAAGGTTGTTTTTTTAATTTGAAAAAAATTTTGGTCAGTTTTGGCGTTTGGTTATTTTTTGTTTTTGTTTTTTGAGTTGGGTCAATTTTGTTTTTTAAACAGCGAGCCTTTTTGGGCAGTGCCGCTGCTGGCATATGTGCAGGGTGTGCAACTGCACAGGGCCCCGCGTATATGGGGCCTCGCGAGCAAAAATTGTTTTGGCAATAAAAATCATGAGCCACAGAAATCAGCATATGGGTCATAATTTTGTCACGCGAAGCGAACGAAAAATTTTTTTAGACTCTCTGGGGCCTCTCGCTGAATTTTTGCACAGGGCCTCTCAATTGTCTGGCCGCGGCACTGCTTTTGGGGGGGGGCGGTCATGACCCCCGTGACACCCCCCCCCCCCTTGAATCCGCGCCTGAAGTGCTTGCTGTTTAATTATA
The DNA here is from genome assembly GCA_963855945.1 of Thereva nobilitata. Taxonomy (NCBI): domain Eukaryota; kingdom Metazoa; phylum Arthropoda; class Insecta; order Diptera; family Therevidae; genus Thereva; species Thereva nobilitata. The sequence goes on along the minus strand of OY979698.1, from coordinate 89,843,474 downwards.
TGATCTTCAAAATTAAACTCTTCATAACCATTAACGAAAAACCAACTATTCCTATAAAAGTTCGAGACATTAGATTCAATATACATTTATATGATGTATGGATAAAATTACCTATGCACTTAATCTTTAAAAACCACGAATGTTAAAACATTTAATATTAACCCAAATCTTCAAAACGCAACTCTTCAACAACTTTTCATTAAGACGGTTAGAAACTGACGGCATGAGCCAATAAATAGGCAATAATGTTTTGTAGAAGTAGATGAATTTTTTTTTTCAAAAATCAGCTACTATTGAGTGATTTTTTGGCCGAAAAGTGATTTTTGGAAACTTTGACCTTGAATAACTTTAAAAGAGTTAAGTTTTCGAAAAAATGACAAGAGGGGTTTTTTGTAGGCAATATCGTTTCGTATTGACTGATAAATTTTTTTTCGAAAAAACCAGTTTTTGAGTGATGTCGATTTGGCCAAAAAGTGACTTTTGGAAACTTTGATCTTGAATAACTTTAAAAGGGTTAAGTTTTCGAAAAAATGACAACAGGGTTTTTTTGTAGGCAATAACGTTTCGTATTGACTGATCAAAAAAATTTTTTTTTTGAAAAAACCAGTTTTTGGGTGATGTTTTGGCCAAAAGTGATTTTTGGAAACTTTGACCTTGAATAACTTTGAAAGGGTTAATCGGGTCAACATCTTTGTAAGAACTAAAGTTGTAGAGAATTTCATTGTCAATATTTAGGGCCTTTGTACGGGGTTGTATACAAAGAAAACATCGGAAACCTCTATATTTCCGGCGGCCATGTTCTTTTTTGTGATTTCGAAATTGTTTTCTTAAAAAGTCCCTAGGAAGCCGTGGACCAATTTTCAGCCATTTCCGAATTTTGTCTCCTTTCGTGCGTTTTTTTGCTAATTTCCGCGGACTACAACCCGAGACCAGCACACTTTGCACATTCTTATACCGTGCAGTCTTCATTCTCGGGTACTTTTTTTTGATATATTGGGTCCAAAAGTACCGCGGCCATTCGGTTGACCTATTGTACTACACCCCTATATCTGATATTTATTGGCCAGACCGCTGGAACTAGTTCAGCATTCTGCCTAGTGGCTTGTAGTTTCCACCCGAGTAAAAATAAATGATGGCCTTAGAACGGGCAAATTCCGACTGTGATTGAAACATAGTCCTCGGCCATCTGGCGGTTAACAGAAGGCTCGTTGCAGGACAGTACGGCCGTACAGGGGGCGATTGACGGTGAAACAATGGCCTTACAGTTCCAATAACGGCCATACGACGGTGGTATGGCGGTATAGTGGCAGCAACGTGGATATTCGCCCTCCTATAAGAAAATATATTTCACTGCAATTAAATGTTTGATTTTTTTTCGGTTGTTTTTTTTCAAGCCGTTAAATAACAAAATGTCCCACTAAAATATAAATCAACACGCACCATACACTTCACGTACAACAAACCGACGACTGGCGAGCTCGTTTCTCTTGTGCATCGATATCTTTAAGTAGGATAAATCGAAAGAACCATTGTACATAACGAAAATAATGAAGTTCCCATAAAACACATTCAACAATACATTTGGCGCAGATTCTTTTTTTGGCTCAAATTTCCCGTCGAATGCCCGTTTCTACAGCTCAGTACTTGGCCTTTTAAATCTTGGTAAATTTGGCCCTCGTAAGACCGTATGTGCTCCCATTAAAAATGGTTAAAAACTCTTCGGCCATCATATGCCCCTTAAAAACCAAGCGGCCGGTGTTCGCCCTTTATAAGGCCGTTTTTTATTTTTACTCGGGCACTTGACTGTTCAAGTTTCCCCGGTTCCCGTCCGCCGTCCTGCCTTCGGTCTGTTCTCGGAAGGAGTTCACGAAAGCGGGCTCGGGTATGCTCCGTGAGCTCCCTAATTCCACTCGGGCCCTCCTTGCCCCTTTTAGTGAGACCAGAACCTTAGGGCAGAACGACGGCGGTCTGGGTATGTTGCTGTCCCAGTAGGAATCACTCGCACTATACAGTCTAAAAGTTCGTTTATAAATAGAACAACTTGATTGTGGAACAATCTTCCTCAGTGAGTATTTCCAAACTAATACAGCAAATTAAAGTTTATCGCCATTTACTCGACCACCCCAATACCCCCAGTAATCTGTCCTACTTCTCCTCTATCCTTCAAACCAAGCTTACTACTAGACATTGCACCATGACCTGAATAACATCACAGAATGTTTGTAAAAAGGGTGATTTCTAAGCCTGGTCCAAATAAAAAAAAAAAAAATAATTGTGTATTAAAGAACACAAAGCAGAAGTGAAACTTCGCGTACATATTTATGTCTATATGATCTTTATTATTGAATTTTTTTCTTCATTTGGTCGTGTCTTGAGTTATAATCTAAAATATGAATGAAGCAGGGAATAGGAAGTAAGAACCATAATATTTTAACTCAATTGATAAATCATAGTATAATGAATATTTTGAAAGTAATGCAGTACAGTGTATAAAATCAAAAAACATTTCGCTGCTTTTACAAAAACTTTATCTTTAATAAACAATCTTAATTTTTTAAATAACCGACTCCTCATTTTTACTTTTCCGATGTCTGCGCCATCTATGTACGAATTTAAATAAATTGTAAATATTTAAGAATTTGTTTATAGGGCATCACTTAACTGCTATCATGGCTGTCGCTGTCACTTACTTGGTGATCTTCGCGAAATTCATCAGTTTAAGTTATTAAAAACCAAAATGTTAAACGAGATAGAGTGAAAACTAAATTGTTAGTTTAGTTGTGCATTCATTGAATTTTGAAATTTGTTTGAGTTTTGTTGTTTGCTGCCCTTTTGGCGGTGATATTCATCAGCTTGGTTGTTTAAATCCAAAATGTTTAACGAAATACAGTGGAAACTAAATATTTAGTATGTATACTTGTGCATTCATTGTGTTTGTGTTTTGCTGTGCATATTTAATTTCTTTCAAGATTTTTGGTTTTTTCTCGTTATTTTGTAAACGAGTGAGAAGGCAACTTCCGTTTCATACGGCAGTCCTTGTTTTTGTTGCCGATTCTGAATTGTGACAGTTGTAAATGAGTGAGAAGGCAACTTCCGTTTCGTACAACTGTCCTTGTTTTCGTTTCTGTTTTCTGAATTCAGTCGTACTTGCTCGAATCACTTCAAAATCCCCGGAACGAGAGCAAGGAAGTTTCACTTCAAAAAGTGAAGATAGCAAAGATTAAGGGTGAAAATTGTCCCCTTAAATATAAGATTATTTACAATTGGTTTAACGCTAAATTCCCATCGCACAGAGTTCGACAAAAAGGAGGTAGAAAAACAAGGAGTTAACCCCTTTGAAAGTCTAAATTCAATCCCTTTACGTTTCCACTCTAACTGCCTACACGTTTTCCTTAATAGAGTCTCATTAAGAAGAATACACGAACACTGCGAGGGTATTACGTAAAGGAATTTTGTATAGAGCATGTACCGATTGTTATCTGGACTGCATTCTTCAAAGGTTATTTAGAGGCAAATTCAATTGTTCAATATCGAGAAGAGTGTATATACCCCTTTCATTATTCCGTATATTATACACAAAATGATACTTTTATCTCAGCCCCAGATCCTGGAATTCACATCTAATGAGTACGACACGAGCGCGTGCACTGAAACAATTGCTAATCAGGGGCTGCATAATTAGTGGCACTCCTGCAAAATCTAGTTCACTTCTATTGTGCTGCTGCATCGCCCACTCTTTGTGGACAACAATCAACAGCAGATATTTGTTCTGATAAAATAGAAAAACATGGAGTCAAACCTGGAGTGGTTATCGTGGGCAGCTATTTCCACCCGCAACAATAAACGGATGCAGAGAGGGAGAGAGAGAGTGGGGTTTTGGGGCCGTTTCCATAGATCAATTCTTTTATCATCAACTGTAATAACACCAGTTTTCGGCGATTGTTCAGAATAGCCACCTCTCAATACTAGTTCCATAATTGATAAGCTTTGTTTTTTTCTATTTCAATGTATCGGGGGTTTGTGTGTTGTGTGGCTTTTGTGCACCCTTTCCACTCGCCAATCTAGGACACTGCTAATAATGTTTCCCTATTGTAATGCATTGGTTTTTATTGCTTTTGGCTACCCTTTTGGAAGTCGTCATTCAGTATTCGTTTTGCTTCCTGTTTTTCAAAAATATCCAACTACAGTAGATCAACACTATTGTAAAGATGTCCAGGGGATGGGGTAGCAGAAGCGATTTTATGTAGCGCAGGATATGAAGGGTGGCAATGTTATTCATTAGTTGGTATTCAATCTATTTGGGGAAAATTATTTCATTTGGAATTTTTTTTTCCCAAGTTTCCCACTGGTAAATTGTTTTGTTCTGGTCAAAATATTGCAACCGGATGATGAATGCCATACAATACATTCAAACATATATACACAAATATACATAATTTTTGGCCGAATAATTTCTGGCTGTTGCAACAATAGATTTTTGTGCTCGTTGTAAAATGGAATAATAAATAAATGAAATGAATGGGAATCATTGTTATAAAAGATTTTGTTTGTGAAAGGCTTCATTTTGAAAATGGAAATTTCCATTTGAAAATGAATTTTCAAAATATTTCTCGGGCGGCTTTTGTTTGAATTTTTTATTTAAAAAAATCAAAGTTTTTCCTGTTAAAATGCATATTAAAAACAATGCAATTGAATATATCAGTAATTTAGTATTGTACTGGTAGTAGGATATATTATCTATATTAATAAAAGAAAGTTTTTGTATGTGTGTGCGATGTGTGCGCTATAGCGGGCGCACCAGTGATCGTAGAGCTTCGAAATTTTGCACGAAGATCCGTGGGGGTCTCCCATGATGCACCTCGAAGCCCGATTTTCGAAATTCAAAATTGCCGCCACAAAATGACCGAAATTCAAAATGGCCACCCAAATTTGCCAATTGTGTTCCGATTTCCATGAAAATCGGTATCTGGGAACTTTAAAGGTAGTAAATAACGAATGTTTGATCAGAACTTATAAATTAAAAATGGCCGCGTCAATATGGCGGACGAAATTTTCCAATGGTATTCGGATTCCAATGAAAGTGGATATCTAGGAGTCATTAAGGTTGCAAATAACGAATTTATGATCAAAACTCATAAATTTAAAATTTCAGGGCGAATTTGTCGGACGAATTTTACCAAATAAATGTCATTTCCCTGTCAGCTGTAGGTTGTTCAAGAGTTGGGAAATCTGAAAATCTTCACATCCTAGGTCCAAATGGAAGAACATTGAACATAGTATATCTTGGCCATTTCCCCTATTGCCGTGAAGTTTCCACGCGATCGAGTGAACCTATAAAATCCTCGACGAATAAAAGGTAAATCGCCAAAATTACAAAGAAAAGGGAAGGGCCCTCCACTGCCATCACGAGGTTAAACGATGCCATCTATTGCATCCAAAAAGTTCGCTCGGTAAGAACGGGACGGAAGCTGTGTTCGGGACGAACACTAAGTAAGAAGGGGCAGTGTAACGGCTAACCGAAAAGAGAAATACAAAATTATAAACCGTCCCCCACCCAGGTTGAATTTTAAATGGGATTTAACATGGGTTTTCGTTTTTATAGGTTCAACCGAGCGTTGAGCACTTGATTTCCATCGGTTCAAGGTGAAACTTGGCATCCTTAAGTTTTCGATACCGCTGAATACGAATATCATGTCAAAAACCGGTCTGTCAGCTGTCAAAATAGCTGTCAATAGTAATTAACCTTATAAAAGGTATCCAAAATCATTTTTTCCAGATTTGTTGTTTCTTTCACTTTTTTCCTACCGCGGACAGTGCACACATAAACTTTTTTTATATAAAGGCGTTGCAACGCACGCGGGTTTTTTGCTAGTAAATAATAAAATGGAAGCTACAATTATGTAATTTTTACTATGAATTACTATTGATTTTGAATTTAATTATAATTTTTTCTTTTAATCACTTTCATTAAAAAGCATCTTTGTTCGTTTACTTGTCGGCCAAATAATTTGTCAAACTGAGTTATATTTTCACTGAATCGAAGTGTATTTTGGGCAGTTGGGAAACTGAAGTTGACAGTTTACAATATTTTATCTTAGACTTAGTAGAGGGAAATTGTCATATGATAGTGATGTAGTTGGGAAGTTGGATTTTTTTGTTTTTTTTCTTTACATATGTTAAGATAAAGCGAAAAAAAAATTCTGCAAAATCGGTCCTGTGATGCACCATAAAATTGCATAAATGTCCATTTTGATGCATTTTGAGTGCATTGCTACACTATTTTTTTAATTTCTCCAGTTCTGTTGCTCGTAGAAAAATAAAAAAAATTGGAAAATACTCGTGAATGAATAGACTATCGAACTGATTCGGTATACTTTAAAAATGAATCCTAACCTCTAAAAACCAAAATGTATGAAATTTTGTTTTATTTTACTAAAAATGCAATAAATAACGGGAAAAAGGTCGGATTTTGATAAAAATTGGAGAAAATATGTACTTTGATGCTATAAATACGTGGTTGAAATTTCAAAAAAAAATTTCGATTTTTACGGCAACAATTGGCACTTTTCGAAAAATTTTAAAATTATTTTAAAATTGTAAAATTGTAGGGTTTTTTATGTACTTTCTTGTGAGCATACGCAATACTTCGTTACTTTATTTAAAATGTCTATTTTAGGACTTAGAAAAATCTAAAAAATTTCAATTTTCAATTTTTTGCATTTGCCAACTATGAAAAAAGGCAAGAAATTGAAAAATTTAAATTTTTTATGTTTTTCAAAGTCCTAAAACGGGCATTTTAAATAAATTAACGAAGTATTGCGTATGCTCACAAGAAAGTACATAAAAAAACCTACAATTTAAAAAAAATATTTTACCGTACGATGATTTGGCATAATATAAATAATGGCGGCAATTTTAAAATATTTCGAAAAGTGTCAATTATTGCCGTAAAAATCAAATTTTTTTTTGAAATTTCAAGCACGTCTTTACAGCATTAAAATACATATTTTCTCCAATTTTTATCAAAATCCGACCTTTTTCCCGTTATCTATTGCATTCTTAGTAAAATAAAACAAAATTTCATACATTTTTGGTTTTAGAGGTTAGGATTCATTTTTAAAGTATTTATACCGAATCAGTTCGATAGTCTATTCATTCACGAGTATTTTCCAATTTTTTTTATTTTTCTACGACCAACAGAACTGGAGAAATTAAAAAAATAGTGTAGCAATGCACTCAAAATGCATCAAAAATGAACATTTATGCAATTTTCTCGTGCATCACAGGACCGATTTTGCAGAAATTTTTTTTTCGCTTTGTCTTAACATATGTAAGGAAAAAAAAACAAACAAATCCAACTTCCCAACTACATCATAACTTCGCTTTTTTATGTTTAATTTCCCTCTACTAACTGCTCAATAGGGCAAAACGTGGTAGGCAATGGGGAGAATCAGGGTTTGAAAGCAAAGTAAACTTAAAGCAAAGCATATATTTTTAAACTACTTTGCTGTAGACTGTAAAAGCTTTTTGTTTCATATTACTGCGAATGCGGTTGCTTTCAAATTACTTAAAAGCTTTCAGGAGCATACTGGTACGGCTGCAAATGCTTCGGCTTTAAAATACTTTGCTGTGAAATGTTTTCTGTTTGCTTACAGTTTTTCAAAGCTTTGCTCTACAAAGCTGAGAGGTACTTTGCTTTCCTTCGGCATTTTTTTTCATGGTCCAACTTTATATAGTAAAATGGTACTTTGTTTAGAGGGGTGAAAACTTTTTTTTATGTGTATGTGAAGCATTCGCAGCCGGACCAGCAGGCCCCAGCATTTGTAAGCATCAGCATTCGCAGCAATATGAAACTAAAAGCTTTCACAGCCTACAGCGAAGATTTTTAAAATACATACGATTGCTGTAAAGCAAAGCAAAGTAAATTGCTGTGGTCTTCTTGGCAGCAAAGCAGAGTCAACAGCAACAGTATTAAAATTGTTGCAGAAATTTAAACCCTGGGGAGAATAAAGGTTCACACTTTTTTTTATTAAGGAATGAGGGTTTAACATATATGGTGAACACTGCGGCCAAGTTAGGCCTATTGTGTACGTACCCTACTAACGTAACAGACTATCAGCCTTCCCGACGAAGGCAAGAAGGTCTTTAATTGAAGAAGACCGGACTTGAGCGGGGCTCATAAGCTCTCTGATAAACGTTCTTCTTTTAAGCCAGATCAGAGCAGGACATTCACAGAGGATATGTGTGGAAGTCACGTCGCCTTCCATGCAGAGTCGGCATTCTGTCTCTTGAGACAGTCCTAGGTTGTCGAGGTGATACCGCAGCCCTACATGGCTAGTCATATAACCTACCAACAGCCTTAGGTCCGCTCTGTTTAAGGTGATGATGCCCCTTAAGGCAAAGGGTCTTATAAGATCTTTAGCCTGTCTAAAACCTGGGACTTATTCCTTCCGAATAGACGCTATCATTTGAAACAGATAACCCATCAAATAAAAGACACACATTTTTAAAGTGAAGGTCTGCTTTGGACACTAATTGAATGGAAAAGGATTAAGTGCAATTTTAATTTTCGCAGAAGACCCCTTTTTTATTTTCAATATATTACTCACTCTGTCCTCGTTCATTACATACAACACATATCAATACACGATTCATCAATTTTTTTTTGAAAATATTTGTAGCATCGTTGTTTTCAGCTTATACCTCATTCAGGCAGCAATAATGCTTTACAATGTCCTCATAACTGACATGAGCCTCTAAAAGCCTCTTAGATTATTGTTTTTTTGTGAATGGTTCCATCTTCAGTGAGGAACTTGATAAACCACTTCGTAGAGGCACAATATACACTTATTTATTCATATTTACTTTACAAATTCATGTTTATTTCCCTTCATATATATAATCTACTAATGACGTATCGTCTATGTGGGCCGGTTGTTTTTCTGCATACCTCTGGGATTATTTTTTATATTTAATTTTGCATACTTTTAGGATCATGTTTTTATTTATATTTCTACAGGTTGGGAAATTTCGTGGGGAGAAATTTTAGTATTAGATGGATAGTCTAAGAAGATGAGTGTTTTGCTTGTCTTTATTACAAGCCAACAGACAAAACTTCAAAGAATCTCTTTATAACAGCAGATTACGCCGATCTACAAATATAAAATTATTCATTACAGTTTCTACAGGCATTGAGTCCTTAATCTGCTAGTCAATTAAATACAGAACAAGACCATCCACAAACATTTTTTTTTGCTATAAGCGATAATGGAGAAACTTACAGATGTTGAATCAAAATGAAAAATAATAAAACATAACCTTTTATTGATATTTATTCTTCCGTTATCAAAGTATATAGAATAGAGGTTCGTTCGTATATGAATTAAACTCTCCAACAAAAGAATTTCTGCCATACAGATTTCAAACAAAAGCCAAAAACATTGCAGAGACAAGGGTTTCCAAAATAGACAATAACGGAACAATAAGAACGAAAGCTTTTTGAATCACGTGAAAAGGAAGCTTTATAGAAACCACCAACCACCCCTCCTCGTTTTGGTTCACATAAAATAAAATAACAACAACAACGACAACAAAAAATAGAAAACTCACATGTCATTTTTTTCCTCGTATTTTTTTCCCGTTAACAATTGAATCCCAAGGACAATGTTTGATGACCAATTCATACAGCCAGACCAATACAAGAAAAACAACAATCAGGACAATATAGGACCTGACGGGATGGTGGTGGTGGTGTTTTTTTTGGCAAGGGTTGTGTCCCAATGCACGAAGGGAATTCGAGGGAATAATAAAGAAGAGTGAGAACAGGTGGAACATTGTTTGTTAAGAAATCTGAACATACAAGGAATAAAAGGGAAGTCTTTTTAAATTTGAAAGACCAACGATGCAACATAATATCAGGTTAAATCTTGATCAAAAGCCGTCATGAAAACATTTAAGCTTCTTAATGCTTAGCTTAAAATTTGATCTACGAAATTCTTGCGAAGATGTTTTCAGCATTGACTTATACGATGATACTTTGATTACACTGCAGATTCTGAGTGAGTGAGTGTTGGCGTTCGCACCTTGCTTTTCACCTTTACAAAATTATATCGTACCTAACAAAATCATGAACATTCAAACCTCAGTCCTCAGAATGCCGACCTTGCTAGCCTAAGGGTTAAGCCGCCCGACTACCATCCTAGAGGTTCGAGATTAGAATACACTGAGTGGCCTGGCTCTTCGCCTTTCCGTTTTTCGATGCGATGGGATCGGATAGAGTAAAGCCTGAAACATAATCAACGCAGTGCAGTGTACTGCACCGCCTGTCAAAGTTTGGTTTCTTGCTTTTCTACTACCCGGAACACAATTGTATGCAGGGCAGTGAGCAGCAGAATACTGCACTGCAGGTTTAGGCTAATTTCTAAATTTACTGTGCAGTGTGTGATTTGAAGTTTAATTTTCTAACCTCACAAATATTTATAAAAGTGATATTAAGTGGCAGTAATTTTTCATGACATAAATTAAGAATTGCACATGAGTGAAATGATTTATGTACTGTTTTAGTTAACAATAGTTTATAGTTTCACATGTTTGTTAAATGGAATTGTTCTGTTTTTTTTATTTATTTTTATAATGAAGTAATTTTTTTACACTATTTTTATAACAAAGATAATTTTCTTAATATAGAAAATATAAGAAGTATATAAAACTGTCTCTTTTTTCATAAAATTTAGTTTTAATTTTTTTGACGTTTAAGCTTTGACACACTGCACTGGGTTGATTTCGTTATAAGACGCAGTGCTGTAATTTTTGACAATGAGTAAACAACACTGCATACTGCACTCTGCATTGATTCTGTTTCAGACTTAACTGTTGCCGTTAGCCGTTCCTGCATTCTTCTCCCTAATATCTTTCCGCCATTGCAGTCACTCTTTGCTTGTTGTGTGGCATTGCGCTCTAGACCAGGGGTGTGCAAACGGTCGATCTCGAAAAGTTCGGCAGTCGATCGCCGACATTTTAAAAATTTACTAGGTTAATTTAAAATCTTTTAGTTTAAAATGTGTACTAAAAACAAAATAATTAAAAAATTAAAAAACACGACGCCGAATTAAAAAATGAACTAAAAAGTCAAAAACAAGTTTTAAGTACTAATGTAAGACAGAAACAAGGTAGAAGATATTTTATTTATTTTGTTAAGTATCACACAACTATCGTATATGTATAATCTGTATTTTTTCAGTCGGGTACAGTTTTAATTGTACTTATTCTCGTAACATTTTGTACCCCGGCTGCAAAAATACAGATTATACATATACGATAGTTGTGTGATACTTAACAAAATAAATAAAATATCTTCTACCTTGTTTCTGTCTTACATTAGAACTTAAAACTTGTTTCTGACTTTTTAGTTCATTTTTTAATTCGGCGTCGTGTTTTTTTAATCTTTTAATTATTTTGTTTTTATTTTATGATATTTTAGTGATTATAATTCGTAAACCAATGTAGTGTTTATTAAGTGATTTTATTTTACTTCTTATTATTATAGCACTTACAACTATTGAGATACAGTTTTAATGCAAAAGTAAAGTTATCGAAGTTTGATTTATTCTATCTAAATTTAGACACGCTGATAGATTAGGCAGAAATCGTCTCAATGAGACCTTTCATTTGATACCCATATTGACCCGATCAGAAGAAGAAAAAAATAAATCGGGTGTGACGTAAATTGGGTCTGACGGCCGCCATACTGTTTTTTTTAAAAATTAAAGCCTATGTTACTCGGGCTCACTAAACGATTCTTACGGTACTCCAGCGATCTAAATCCGTTCAGGCGTTTAGAAGTTATGGTGGAACAAAGAAACATACCAACATACATACATGAATCCTGAAAACATTACACTCCTTTTTGGGGCAGTCGTGTTACATAGCGTTTGTTTAGGGAATTTTAATTTCGCCTCAACAGCATACTAGGCTTAACTATTAAGTGTTCATTCATGGTGATGGGGTAATAAAAGACGTTTCGAGTAATTTAATTTTATTTAAGCTTAAAATTCGCGATTATTTAACACATATCTATTAAGTGTTATATATATTTGAAATCGTCTCAATTTTACCTTTCGTTTGATACCCATATTGACCCAATCAGAAAAAAAAATTAAATTGGGCGTTATGTAAATTGCGTCTGACGGCCGCCATATTGTTTTTTTAAAAATTAACCTAGCCTATGTTACTCAGATTCATTAAACGATTCTAACGGTACCCCAGTCATCTAAATCCGTTCAGGGGTTTAGAAGTTATGGTGGTAGAAAACAACGTACATACACACAACAAACCTAAACACATTACACTCCTTTTTTTGGGGCAGTCGTGTAAAAAATTAGCAGACGATGAAACATGAATTTAAAATTAAACACGTATCTATTCTACAACTGACATGACTAATTCCCAAGCAGTCCTTCTACTCCCTTCTATACTTATTCATTCTACTGTATGCGTACGCACTTTTTTTTTAGTCCCCGCTATACACCTTATCTTAATACTGCACTTGCGGTGAGATGCAACTAGCTGTCGCAACCACTGACATGTAAAGGCCGTATCAGAACCTATGCAGCGCTGCAACGACAAGTGTTTCTATTGGCTGAGGCTGGTAAAATGACAAGCAAAGCAGCACCAGACCAGCGTGCTGCATTTTCATCTCAAATCCTAATTTTGCTGCATATACATGCAGCACTTTTGACACTTCGTAATGCGGCAAGTGATTTTAAACAAGGAGACGCGGAATTTTTAGTTTTAAATTATTTAAAAGGACATGGAGTAATAATTGGTAGAACTAGTGCAATTTTTAAATTTTTAATTTGAGGTTTAGCTATCAAATAAAAAGTGCGCTGCACAGCGGAAAAGACTAGTATCTGATACCGACTGCAGCATGTTGCTCTGGTGCTGCTGCTGCACGCTGCATATTTTTAGGTTCTGATACGGCCTTAATAATGGACTGCTCATCCGAAATATTTACATACAAATTCATGGACCCAAAAAGTATCGTCCTCTCGCTCATCCTTAAGTCCCTTTTGTCACCAAACTCAAATTTTGTTCAATTTCGAAGCGAAATTTAAAAAAAATCGTCACAACGATTGTACGGCATTAAAGTTGCCATACCTGATTTCATTTTTTTCCTTTGAAATAATGTCAGAATATTTACAAAAAATATATGGGTGCACTGACTTTTTATTTCTTTCTCTTTCCCCATAAGCCCCGAAATTTTTGAAGCAGGTGTAGAAAACCTTGCATTTTTTAATATAAACATTTGTAATTGTTAAAAAAAAGCATTTTAAAAGGGAAAAATCATCGAAATTTTATTTCTTATTTCTATTAATAAAAATTTATGTAGTTTCAATTAAAACGAATTTAAAAAAAATTTATTTACAAACGTGTACTACATGTTAATAAAAAAATGTTTGTCACCTATGGAGCGAATTGGTCCCATGGAAATCTTCTGATGAGCAGTCCATTCGTACGACAGCGGTCGCTACTCAGAGTGCATACAGCTTAGGGCGTATTGCCATGAGCTGCATGCCGCAAGGCAAAAGCTTTCAATGTTCTCTGATTGATCAGAAAAATATATCTATCTCAACACGTGTTTTCTCTCTTAGGCCGGGCGCCCACTAAAGTAGTGTGGCAATGGCGTGGCGGTCTAATGGTAAGTGGAAAAATGTATTCCCGTATAATCAAATGAAATAGTGCACATTGAAGTGGAGTCGCGATGGTATGGCATCTGTCAAGTGGCGTGGCATCACTTCATTGCCACTACTTAGTCAAGCTTAATTTTTGAGTGATAAGTGGCATTGGATGCCACTTCTCGTTAGAAATAAGATGATGTGGAATCACTTACGCGATGCGCTGCTTGCCATTTCGATGCCCGCTTAATAATTTTAATACCACTCCGCCACCATTCAACTGCCGCTCCACTTTATTTCCACATGGCAGACCAAAACCACGCCACTGCCAAATCACTTACGTGGGCGTCCGGACTAACGCAGTGTGTTGCTGTAAAAGTCGTGCTGCAAGTTCAAGCTGCAAAATCACGGAACTGTCAAGTTCACGATTACTCATACTTAATTTGGGGACTGAAGAAGAGTTGGTCTTACAAAAATTAGCAGAAAAAGCTGATTTTGGACAACCAGCATTCCTAATTAAATTTTTATTTGTTTTTAATTTAATCCATTTGTCGAAGTCGATCGCGCATAAATAAGAAAAATTAATGTCGATCATATCAGTATTAAGTTTGCCCACCCCGTCGACAGTATAAAGGGGCTTACCTCTGAGCTCTAGATTTTCACAAACACATTTGGTCAAAGTTTGGAGCGGCCATCACTTGATCTATTGAACTAGAGAAAAGTGCTCTTATTATTTCTCGACCCCGGTACAGAATATTTTGACAAGTGAATGCGAAGACTTTTTTTCTTGACTAAAATTGACATTTAACATTTATGTGTAGGAAAATAATATCTGGCTGCGGGAAATGTTTTTTTAAAGTCCTTCCGCACGATAAAAAGAAGGAATTTTCTCAGAAACGTGTCAGAATAGTACTAGCACTTTTCTTGAGCGAACATGTACTAGGTACAGAAATTTCTTGAGCAAAAATTCCTAGAGCATTTCTTGACCGATTACTTAAGCGTTTTTTTACATAAAGTGTATATGGGGAAATTTTTCTTGACCGCCGTACTTACGAACAGCATACTTAGCTTAACCATTAAACCTTAGATTTGATCAGGTTTGTCATTTAGACTTGGCAAGTCCCATCTCTCGCTGAAGGTCACTGACAAAGAAATCAATGCTGACCTTCTTTCCCTATCTTCGATGTTGAGCCTTCAATTCAGTCTTGGGACCAAAATTAGCTGATTGGGATAGGCTTGTAGTGCTAGACCATTAATTGTAGCCAGAACAAAATCGAGGGCTTTTGTTTTATTGGAGCTCTGCCTTTTCTGGGTTAATTGATAGCACACAGCAGTCGGACTACTCGATAACCTTTCCAAGAACCAAATCTCGATAAATTTTCCAGAGGATCCTGCCCTTGTACCCCTCTTGCCTAACGTGATATGATTGGCAGATTTGTTTAGAGAGATTCTTCCTAAGCCAGGCGGATTCGCTCAGTCCCTCTATATTTTGGCAATGTTCTTTCCATGATTTTAGTTTAGAAAACTTAACATTGGATATAATTTCGATATTTGTGCTCATTCTGCTTAGCATACATATAACTAAAGCTCCAAATGAACACTGTTCACCCTTATACATTAACGAACATTATACCTAATCATTTAACAAACCATTTTGCAGCTACTTTTATCGCCATTGATATCGACAGCCATAATTCAATTTCGTGATAACACTTCGCACAGGATAACATGAAATTAATACACTGACGATCTGTGCTTCAACCCTCTTAATACTGTTGTCAAATTTTCCACCCCATTAAATGATTTGTGGGAACTTCAACTGTAACGGAAGAGGGTGTCTTTTCCTGTGCAGCCAACTTTAGCTGAGATATATATATATATATATGAGGAATGATATTGCATATGAAATCATATTGTAATTTGGAATTGAAATTTCGGCTTTTGTTTGAATTTTACAGAGAGGTAAGTGATTTGGTTTTAAGTAACGTACAGTCATGGTTGGATGTCTTTTTGAGGTTAAGTTGGCGACCGGTTTTTAAGTGAATGTATCTTTCCATCTTGTCCAGTCGGCCGCTATTTTCGTTCAGTGAAGCGATAGTGTAGCAGTATAACTGCCATTTCAGCGACCACGGCTTAAAATCCTCGACCAACATAATCTTCTTTCCAGTTCACTTCTTCTTCTTCTTTTTTAAGAGGGTGTCTCTACCGACACTGCGACCTATTTTATTTGGTCTATTGTTCCAACCACACTTTTAAAAATCTTCCAGGTTATAGCTTTTGATGATCCTCCTGTTCAGTTTCTTCGCTCTGCGATGACAGAAGCGAGAAGTCGTGGAAATTTCTACGTATAGAGGACACAAGCATGAAGAACGGATATTTAAGCAGTAGTATAGTACAGTCAATCTGTCGAGAAAAATTGCTGTTTTTGGAAAAAAATTCTCCGCCGAATTTTTTTTCATACATTGCCGTTAGGGGGTCATGAAAGAAGCTTAAATCCAGATTTGTGACCTCCCACTCCTTGCAGGTTTTTGGAAAACTCAAAAAGTTTTTTGAATGCATTTTTCTCTAAATCAGTGCACTTTAGAGAAAAAGTTTTTATACAAAAAATGTAGAGGACATCGCCGTCTACAATTAATGTCATTGGAGCTACGTAGACTAGTCATGATTACTATGTAGTAAAACCGATTTTTAAGAAGAGAGGGGTGAAGGGGCGGGGTGAGTATGGAGTAAAATCAGTCTTACTACATGTTGAAGCATGACTAGTCTACGTAGCCCCATTGATTCAATTCCGTACGACTTGAAATGCAGAAAGTAGATGGCGCTAAAGTATCAAAGAAAAGTGTTTTTCCCTTTTTCACCCAAAAAACATTTTTTCCGTTATAATTTAAATGAAAAAGTTGTTCCTCTCCAAAATAGGTGTAATTTTTTCAAATTAAAAAGACAGATTGACTGTACTAGTGATAAGGCGAAAAAAGAATTCTTTACGAAGAGTTCGAACCTGACCTTTGGGATGACAACCGGACGTCTAAGTCTATAGGCTACCGAGTAGGGTTTTTCAAAACTGTTTAACAGTAACAGTAAAACAGCTGTTTTTTGGCTAAAATCGAAAAACAGCAAACAGCTGTTTTTCTTTTAACTGTTTTTACTGTTTTTGAAATTTGCTTCAAACAATTTGGCGTAAAATAAAAATTAAAGAAATTGTAACTAACACTTATATAAATTGTTGTGATTTTTTACAAAGTGTCATTTTACACGGCGGGACACCTGACAGACAAAACGAACGAAGAGGGTGAGAGAGGGTGATGGGGAGGGCGGACAATTTTAATGGACACTTTTGAACAAACATTTTGACGATTCCTGCGTTGTTGTTGCTCTTGTAGAAGCAGCCAAAGGAATATGAAGACGAGAACGCCGTATGAAAGTAATATAAAATTGTATATTAGTAACCAACACTAATGCAGAGTTTTTTTAAATATAGAATAATCTTTTAATATACATACATTGTCCAGAGTGGCTCTTATACAAGGTGAATGTACCATAATTTTTTGCAAATGCCGTCACATGTTCTCCATTCCATCTATGATTGTGCCAAGGGGGTCAAGACGAAAACAGCAATTTAAGGCGTTGAATGTGTCATTGGACTTTTCTGCTGTCAAGGCAATGTAGCCCGTAAAATTAGTTGTCACGAATCTTAGTCATGAGGCCCATCGTTGGTGATCGCAGAATAGTATATTCTGTAACAATTTTGGAATGATGCATATTCCGCACAGGTGGAAGTTTAGCGGTCCACGAGTGCGGAATATGCCATTCAAAACGTGTTGCAGACTATACTTTTTCTACGCCTCTAATTAGTTTTTATTAATATTTTGTAAAGAAAAAGCAATGTAAAGCTAATGTCAAAAATATAATGTATAAGGCACAGCAAGATATTTTAACGCTCAATAACATATTAGTAGGGAGTGTTCATTCATAACCATTTTGTAATTTAATAATTTGTTAATAGATGGCCGCGGCAAATTTTTTTTAAAAAAATGCTATTATTTTCTGGAATTTAATAATTAAATAGTTTATTTAAAACAAACATTTTATAGCGGAACATCATTGATTGTTTATTATTGAAACAATCCTTTTCTCTCTTTAATTAATAAATCTTTTTTTTTCTTTAATTAATAAATCATTTTCTTGGATTACGACGAACAGATGTCGCCAATAGTAGTCATTCCATAACAAGTGATGGAATGAATATTCCACACGGATGTGGAATGCTGCTAATTCCGTAACTAAAAGTAATATCAGAATGCCTGTATTCTAACAGAGGCGTAGAAATTTTTTTTTACAATTCATGTTCAAGAAGTTTTCTGACATTAACAGCAACATTACTAATAAGCTCATGCAAAATTTAAAAATTCGTGTAGATGGGCGAATGTACGAGGATGTCGTTAAATTATTGCGATGCGTGAAGGATCCCACAGCCTCTCCATCAAAAACCACACTAATTTTTGCAGGCAGACGATGTAGTTCAACAGTGGCCGAATCCTGAAGTAAAAATGTATAATAAAATGATATTATATAAAAAAACTTTTAATTACTTGTAAAATTTGAGAAAATTCGAAAAACAGTAAAAACAGCTGTTATCAGCTGTTTTTTTGAAAATTAAAAACAGTAACAGCTGTTTTTTGAAAACCACTGTTTCTGAAAAACCCTACTACCTAGGTCAATCACTACCAAAAAGATTTTTGGACTAGAAGTTTCAATACACTTCCTGTCCGACATTGTTCCACTTTGATTTTGAGTGAAGATGACAACAACTGTTTATTGACACCTTACGTTTGAAAATAGACCATATGAAGGCTCCTAAACTAAGCTTAGGAATAACCCATTGTACTGCCACATGTCGT
The DNA here is from genome assembly GCA_963855945.1 of Thereva nobilitata. Classification (NCBI taxonomy): domain Eukaryota; kingdom Metazoa; phylum Arthropoda; class Insecta; order Diptera; family Therevidae; genus Thereva; species Thereva nobilitata. The sequence continues at coordinate 89,824,903 of OY979698.1, read as the reverse complement.
CGAGGTCATGGTGTATTGTCTAGTATTAAGCGAAGTTTGAAGGATAAAAGGTAGTTCTGCGGGTGGGTGCTCAGCAGATAGCGATGAACTTTACGTGGGGCTTCTAGCATGTTATACGAGCTCGGAAATACTGACTGCGGAAGATTGTTCCACAGCCGAGTTGTTCTATTTAAAAACGAACTCTATTTAAAAGCGTGTGAAAACTACGGCCCTCCGCACACGAGTCGACTGATTTGCAATCCTAGGCCCCTGTGCTGAAAGTCGAATCGTGATTCGGGCCAAGTCGTTTGAGCTGAAGAAAGTGACGTTTCAGTCGATTTGCAACTTTCAGCGCAGGAGCCTAAACTCAACTTAGCACTTCCCTCTAGGCCCCTTTCTTGAACTCAAACGACTTGTCACAAATCACGGCTCGACTTTCAGCACAGGGACCCTAGTTGCGTACGCAACTGTTTAGTGACCTTGCCTGTGTACGCAAGTGGAAACCCACACGGGTCGACAGAAACGTGACCGATTTGAAACTAGTTTGCAACTGGACTGTTCTTGCCGGTAGCAAGCGATTTTAGCTGCGTGGTTGCACTTCATCTGAACTACTTGACATATTGCCAAATGTTCGTGACTAAAAACTTAGTGGGCGCAGAACACCGATTGATCAAAAATCAGTTGCGGGCGTGTGTGGACAAGGGTCTCTTTTTGGTTGCAAACTGGTTGCGAATGTCATTATGGTGACACCAGTAGCAAACTGGGATTGCAAATCGGTCGACTCGTATGCGGAGGGCCTAATTGATTCAGTTTTTCAACTAGAAATTACTGAAGCACTTTACCCATGGCCTTATGACTCTACCCGAAAAATATGTCGAAACATTGTTGATAATAATGGAGCATATCTATATATTATATACATAAAACACAAAAAATGTTTCTATGTCCGTTATAGAATTTGAAACCATCCAACCGATCGTCACAAAAATTTAACCACATATTACTTACATCAAGGAGGTGGTCCAAAAGGCCGCGCCAATATGGCCGACGAATTTGCCAATTGTGTTCCGATTCCAATGAAAATCGGTATCTGGGGTGTTTTCAGGTAGAAAATAACGAATGTTTAATCAAAACTTATAAATTCAAAATGGCCGCGCCAATATGGCCGACGAATTTGACAATTATGTTCCGATTCCCGTGAAATCGCTATCTGGGAGGTTTTTTTAAGGTAACAAATAACGAATTTATTACCAGAACTTATAAATTCAAAATGGCCGCACCAGTATGGCCGATGAGTTTGCCAATTGTATTCCGATTCCAAGGAAGGTGGATATCTAGGGGATTTTAAGGTAACAAATATTTTTATTGTATTTAATTGCCATACTATAATTTTAAGTACATGCGTTATTAGCGTGATAAGATTATAAATCTTGATGTACTAGTTTTAAAATAAATAAATGAAATGAAATGAAATAAAGAATTTATGATCGGGGCCAATCTGGGGGATGAATTTTGCCAAATAAGTGTCATTTGCCGGTCAGCTGTATGTAGGTTGTTCAAGAGTTGGGAAATCGAAAAATCTTCACATCCTAGCTCCATATAGAAGAACATTGGCCATAGTGTATCCTGGTCATTTCCTCTATTGTCGTGAAGATTGCCACATTCTTAAATGCAGGAAATTTCTTAAATTTCCCCTAACCAATATAGAAACAATAAAAACGGTAGAAACGGTAGAAATACGTTTTCAAATTAATATGAAGAACATCTCTATATAATTCATTAAAAAAACGTTGTACAGGACAGTTCTACCGGTCAGACACCTGCAAAGATGATTTTCGGGAAACAGATTACGCTGCCAAGTGATTTAAATTTTGGAATCGCCCAACAAGATGAAGACCCACTACGACCTAAGGGCGGACGGATCTAGATTTAAGGAAGGCGATCGAGTCTAGCTATATAATCCGCTACGAATAAAAGGTAAATCGCCAAAACTACAAAGGAAATGGAACGGCCGCTCCACGGTCATCACGAGGTTAAACGATGTGATCTATCGCATCTAAAAACGTTCGATCGGTAAGAACGGGACGCATAGGAAGCTGTGTTCGGGACGAACACTAAGTGAGAAGTGGGCAGTGTAACTGCTAACCGAAAAGATAAAGTTAAAATTCCAATTCACCGAGAAGTTTCATGTTCAGACGCACCTACTTGAATACATACATACTACATAACGCAGTGTCTACATTTCAATTTAGTACGGTTGTTTTTACTGAATCGCCAAAAAGAGGAAGGAGGAGCACATGTAAGCAAGAAGTTTTGTTTTGAATTTAAATTATGTTTGTTAAAAGGAAACAAATTGTTCCAATTAATCCCTGGCGAATCCGAGAACGCTCGAGAAGAAATATTACAATATTTTTTATAGGTAACTCTAAATTTCTGTATGGTATCCAAAATCATTTTTTCCAGATTTTTTGTTGTTTTCATTATACTTTTTTCTTACCGCGGACAGTGAACAAATAAACTTTTTTTATTTAAAGGCGTTGCAACGCACGCGGGTTTTTTACTAGTTTATTTTATATAAATTCATTTTTACGCTATAAAAAAACAAAGTTGAATTTTACTAAAAATTATTCAAAATCTTGTAGTCGGTTCCAAAATTATTCATTATACAAGAGATAAGTATGTTTATTAATAAAATTATGCAAAGATAAATCAACACAGAACAAAGGAATTAATTTTCAGGAAGATAACATCATCAACTATGGTCAAGTAATTTCGAAATTCAGCAGACAGAATTAATTTGATTCGCCCATTATCATATGCTCAATAAAATTCAAATTGCAGCACAAATTTCAAACTAATTTCGTTTACGCAGAATTATAGTAACTAAAATAAGCAATTTTTAGTACAATGTATATAAAACTAATTTTCCCCTTTTTTAACTAGCACTCGACTAAAGAATTTTCTTGCACTATGTGAATAAGTAGCACCCAGGATCTCAGCTTCAAATCCAGTCCCATACGCGAAAGGAAACCGTGAATGGGTTGTTACACTTGTAATGTCACAAGCAGGGACTCACTGTGCCTGTTTCTCTCTTCTTTCGCAAAAAAGAGGATCCCTTTTGGGTTATGCCTCACACTGCAGACAACTGTGAATACAAGTCAGAACCTTTTCACGCCCCAATCCCACAGCAATGCTCGAGTGTAACTATTTCCCGACCATTTAAAGAGGAAAAACTCTCAAGTCATCGGTTTCCCTCCTCTTGAAACGAACTCTGCGATGCTATCAGGCGCCCAGAATCCATAGTCACCAAACAGACCAAAAGGCACCCACCAAACCTCAGCTGCCTCTTCTGCATAATAGAGTTGCAGCCGAATATCAATGAAAGCTTCGCCTCACGCTCCATGCCGCAAAGATAACCGCCAAACGCCACGTGGAAAGGTCGAATTGTTGTTTCGGTACCGGGTGTGGGTGCAGGTGTCAATGTAGGCCGAGACTGCGGCTATAGATGACGATTACAGATGCGAATAGTAAGCAAACAATTCTTTCACTCGATGAACTCAGTGAAAAGCTCCCATCCAGATACCTCGAAACGATGGTCGCGCCGTATCCCAATGGGCCGCCCCGGTACAAAGGAATCCAAAGAATACGAAAGGAAGAAAAGCTTTTGGCAACTGAATGGGGACCACATTCAAAGCGATCTTAAGAAAGAAAGTGAAAAAAAAATTTATATATATAAAAGAGAAAAATAACGGACCCAGTTGAATGGAAACAAAGCAAAGAAAAGTCGTGAAAAGGGAAGGACTTCTCTATTGTCGTCGCACAAAGTATTGAGGAAGATGTACGCGGACGAAGACGACGTCGACGGCAAGAATTGTGGCGATGGCAATGACTATGGGGCGAGGATGGAGCTCGGATGAAAATTCCGTTCCTCTATCGCCAATGATGGCCATCATCTCACCACCATGAAGAGAGCGAACGTCATGGGATCTCAGTCGAGTTGAGATGTTTGTACGGCCGAATCGAAGATGGACTAACAAGAATGGGTTAAGGGTGGCTCACCAATTTATCATCTATCCCCATTGTATGATGTTGTAGCCAAAGGCCGGCCTCTGTTATGAGGGATGAGTTTAAGGGTTGAATGGTTTTTGATTGTGGTCACAATAATTTTATCATTTTTTTTGTGTTCGCCTTCTTCAAAAAAGGAAGTTGGCATCCTTTTGTACCAATGCAACAATGAATCGATGAATCCTTTTTTTCTCGGTATTTTTTTATGCATTTGGGCCTGTCAATGTTTTTTTCTTCTTCCCGAAATTATTATAAATGGAATCACCGACATATAATTTGATTGATTGGAGATATTACTGGTTTTGAATAGAGGGCGTTATGTAGGTGATCTTGTCGGGATATATGTAGTTTATGATTAGGTGTGTACTTGATAAAATGAGTTTGAGGAGTTAGCACAAGACTACTGGAATGGGTGGTTCTACACGAGCGTACAACGAACAAATTTTTGTGTTTTCGAAACGTCGTTAGTGGAGAAGAGGGTGAGAGGGGATAATGGAATTCCACCTCCTCTTTCACCCTCTTCCCCATAAACTCACGTTTCGAAAACACAAAAATGTGTTCGTTGTACGCTCGTGTAGAACCACCCAATACAATTTTGGAACTAAGAACATATTTTTTAAAAAGGTGATCAAAGATTCACATACGCAAATAAAGGTTCTTTCAACGACAGGTGTCATTTAAAATTTCGCGCCATTTTTGAACTGTCAACATACAACTGTCATTTGACAAGTAAAAACTAGGAGGTTTTAATAGCCTCAACACACGGCAATCAAAATATGACGAAAATTCCTAATTTATGACGAACGCCCTTACGGGGTGACACACTTAAAATACCTCATTATATTATTGCAGTTGTGGTGTAGTGAAAAATGTCAGAGAACGAAAAATAAAAAAAAATTATATCTTTAGTACGTTGTTGCACCAATGGAAGGGAAACAAGTAATATTTAATTTTTTAATATGGAAAAAGTAATATTTTTTATTAATTTTCAAGTAAAATTAAAATAAAAATCAGCTGACTCTGGGAAAACGCCTAAAAGCGGGCTTTTTAACATGATCTATCGTTCAACAGATGGCTCTCTTTTGAGATTTCGTACTAGATTAACCAAAATTTGCCTAATCAGTGTTCCTAATTGATGAGGTTCATATTCCTAATTAATGATGAATTTTCGTCATAAATGCGTGCGTGTGTCGAGGCTATAAGACGGGCGGGTGAAACCGGTTTTATGGGAGAGAAACGAAGAAGAGAAAGGGGAAAATAGGCTATTTTCCCCTGTCTTTCTTCGTTTCTCTCCAATAAAACCGGTTTCACTCGTCCGTCTTAGTCTCGTGTGTAGCACCCCCCAATGAATTGCGTTACCGAACGAGGTTAACTGGCCTTTTTGGCCTAAAATTGATGCCATAGATATGGACGACGTTATTTTCAGTAGAATGGCGTCACTTTCCATACAGCTCGTGAAACGATGCTCTTTTGCCTGAAAAATTTAAAATGACACCTCTTGTTGAAATATCCTGCATAAATGTTGCCGTTCCACAATTTATTCAAAACTTTGAAAAACAACATCACAAGACATATCAATGCGATAGGAAACAAATAATTCATTTTTTAGAACTTATTTATTATTTTTTAGAGGGGAATTCGTGTAACAGTTATTTTCTGACACGCAACTTCGGATTAATTTTAATATATTTAAAGCACTGAAGATGGCGCTTAGTGAAATTTCCTTTGTCGTTTTTTAATGAACTGGATCGAAGAACTATATAGTTCATTAAAAAAACACGGCTAACAATGACATAATGAATTCTTAACAGGATTGCGATTCGATTAATCGAGAATCGATCCTTTAATGCTCGATTTAATGGAGAATCGATTTTAGTGCTTTCGATTCGAATCGAATCGAAGATCGATTTTTTTTGGAATGAATCGACATGCCTACCTTGATCTACCAATTGGATAATATTTCGCGATACCATAGTCGTAATTTTGTCGTAGGCCGATTGCTGTTCTGCAACTAAAAGTGTTTTTTTACTGCGGAAAATGTACGGAGGTTTTCAACATCGAATTGTTATTCTCTCAATAACTCTAATACCCCGGCTTCACCGGCCGAATTGCGCAAGTTCGAGAAAATTAGTCTACTGAGCTTCATTTTTGCTTCTTTTCCCATACATTTTCACATTTCGAAGTTAGGAAAAATAAAGTCGGATTTCGCCCAACAGAACCTGAAATCAAGCTTGAAAGTAAATGCTCGCTCAAAAGAGAGTAATCAACTGGAATCGTGGAATGCCATTCCAGGGAGCTTTTGCATTTCTGACTTCTGGCGAAAAAGCAACAACAATGTCAAGTACTGAACTCGACTTTAGCCGGTGAAGCCACTTATGCCGATTGAAGTGAACTTGATTAAACTGAGGCCGGTGAAGCCGTGGTATAACTCATAAATATCAAAAGGAGAGTTTTCTGAAGCTACAATTCTAAGTTGAATTAGTTCTTAGTTGTTGATGGCTGGTCATATTTCTTTAATTTTGATCAAAGCTTCAATAAAAATACTATGCGAAAATGAGATAGTATTGTTTTGGCTAACGGTGCGAACACGAAATCACCAATCACTTTCTAACCCCTAAATACAAAATCTCAGCTCTACAACCGGGATCCGGTCCTGGCCTCTCGCAACTGCTCTCTCCACCGGTCCCGATTCTGAGCCGATGTCATCCAGTTTGGCATCCCTAAACTCTGGGCGTCCTAGTCTACGCCATCCTTCCAGCGGAGGTTGGGATTCCCTCGCTTCCTTCTTATCCATTATATATAAATCTCACATTTCCGCTTCTCCTTACCACCTTTCCAAAAAAACCTTGTTGATCAATTCTGAACCGATTGCTTTTATAGCATGTACACACCGATTTGGTTACCACTATTGAGATGGTTTCAAGCCTTAACCGTAATAATATAGATGGTTTGTGCTTAGTTTGTCATACATTTTCAAACCAAGCAAGTACTGCAAACCAAGAAAAATGTCTATGGTTAACTTATTAACCACCATAATTAACTGGCATGAGTGCCATCTATCAATGAAAATTTACAACAATCTATAAAAATTGGTTGTCAAAAGCCACGTTGACATCATATAATTAAATTAATTTCTCGCTGAAATTAAAATGAAAAATAAAATAAATTTTTAAAAACCGACTTCAGAAAAACCAAAAATAATGCACAAAAAACCAAAAATAATGCACAAAAAAGGATAAAATAATTGTTTGAAATTCTTTACAACATTAATCCAATCAGAATGGATTTAATAAGAAGAATCACTTTTGAAGACGGTGCCAGGTAGTAGTTGACTTTCATTGCATTAACTATTGCTGCGAAAATTGTATTCATTTCTTTCTTAGTCTTATGCCCTTAATACATCACCCCGAAAACAGGTGTTGGCACCGTCTTCAAAAGTGATTCGTCTTATTAAATCCATTCTGATTGGATTAATGTTGTAAAGAATTTCAAACAATTATTTTATCCTTTTTTGTGCATTATTTTTGGTTTTTTGCGCATTATTTTTGGTTTTTCTGAAGTCGGTTTTTAAAAATTTATTTTATTTTATTTCGTACTTTTTAGTCCGTTAATTTTTTTTCGGGGGCAATATAAAAAAAATTATTTATTACGAGAAGTATGACACTCAGCCGCGCGCCGTCGAAAAGAATTGAGGCAGTAGCTAAATAGTTTTTGCAGTAATGAATTTGCGTATTTTCGGAGCAATTTAAAAAAAAACTTATTTAATATGAAACAAAATTCCCCAAAGGAAATTAAAAAGAAATATTTATTGTGTCGATTGAAAAAAAAATTGCTCCAGGTCAAAGAATCGAACTCGCAACCTCCAGGACGAGAGGCAAGCCTCTCAGTCGTTGTGCTACGGGAGATTGTTACAACAAGATGGCTAAATACGTAAATAAAGCTTTTCAGAAACTGCTTTAAATAGAATTTCATTCCAAAGGAATACTTTCTTACAGTCTGCATGAGTAGAGTATGCATGAAATTTCTCACCGAAGAGTTTGTAACTCTTTACAGCATTAATCCAATCAGAATGGATTTTAGAAAGAAAAAAAAAAGTCGAACTACCCTCCGGGGTTTGAACCCGCAATTTTTATTTGCAGGTCAACGCCTTTTCTTTAGTTTAGTTTATAGAAGCATTTATTTCACTTACCATCTATCTTAATATAAATTTAACTAATGCTTAAAGTTAATTATTCTAGCCTATTCTAATCTGTCTAACTTACTGGCCCTCAGCAGGCACTCTAAATTAATCTATATCTTATCTAAATTATGCCTTTCAGCTAAAACTTATATATTTTTACATTATAAAAAAGGATCTTTATTTTTGACTTACTTCTAAGAAAAATTAATAAAGAAAAAAACTTAGAAACTATATATATATATATTTTTTTTTATAAAATAAAACTTAAACTAATTTAAATTACTAAACCTAACTAGCCTAGCTATCTGGGCAGGGGGGGGGCAGGTCAACGCCTTTGCCGATTCATCCACCGGCCTCTTCTCGAGCACGCGACAATAAAGTAATTTGTTCGCTGCCTTTGAAAATACTTCTATCCGTTCAAGGTGTACTAATTTTACCAGTTTTTTACGCCTACCTTCGAACTCCTTTATCAGAATTTAAAAAAAAATTGTACGGGACCACCGTGGGAAACTACCCTTTCAAACAAAAAAGAAAAAAAGCAAAAAAGTCATTGCGTTACAAAGTTATGCGTGAACAGGGCCAAAAAATACCTACGCGTCGAATTGATAACCTGCTCCTTTTTTGAAGTCGGTTAAAAAGATCTGTTTGGCCCCAAAGGGCAGAACAACAAATAATTGAACTGTTTTTCTACACTTATAGGTTTTCTAAAATTTGTATTTTCTTTTTTTAAACAGTTCAATTTATCGGTTAATTTTTTAAAAGTTTCCCGGCTCATTCGAAAATCTTCTTTAAATTTTTTATTTCTATTTTGCGGAACTTCTATTTCCCAAAAACTGCTGGTACGATGCTATATAAATTATGGACATAATTAATGAACCAATGTAGACAAATAATTTTTTACAAGTGTCCATATATTTCTTCGAATACTTTTTCTCATTAACAAAATATTATAAAAGAATTTTACTCTCTTGTAATGGCAAATAGCTCTCCAAATATATGTTGCTTTCTTTTTTTCCTCAAATAATTACTTTTCCTTGAGTAATAGTCATCCATAATTAAAAACAAAGCTAAATTATTTTGTAATAACAAAGAATTAACATCCAATTGAAATGACAGAAATAACCAAGCCAGTTGGTGTGTACAGTTGTTAGTTTTGAAATAGTCTGAAACTATATAAAACGATAACCAAGTCGGCGTGTACATGCTATTAGAGAGCTGAAGGATACACTATGTTCAATGTTTTTCCATTTGTAGCTAGAATGTCAAGATTTTCCAATTTTCCAACTCTTGAACAACCTACATACAGCTAACCGAGAAATGACACTTATTTGGCAAAATTCTTCCGCCATATTGGCCCCAGAATTTTGAATTTATAAGTTTTGATCATAAATTCGTTATTTTCTACCTTAAAAACCGCCAAATACCGATTTTCATTGGAATCGGAGCAAAATTGGCAAACTCGTCGGCCATATTGGTGCGGCCATTTTGAATTTAAGTTTTGATCATAAATTGGTAATTTGCTACCTTAAAAACCCCCAGATACCGATTTTCATTGGAATAGGAACGCAAATTGCATATTCGTCGGCCATGTTGGTGGCCCTCTCCTCTCCTATCTGCTCTTATCACACCAGATTATAAAAAATAGCCTACGACCTATTCTCAGACTTACCAAATATACACAAAAAATTTCATAAAAATCGGTCAACCCCTTCGGAGAACTTCGATAACAAACACTGTGACACGAGATTTATATATACATATATAGATATTGGACAGCCAGTGGAATAAACCGCGTGTTGGGATGGTCAGTTCGTTCACTTTTCTCTCTACTATTTTTTCAGCTAGAGGTTGTTGCCCGACATTGCACGCAATGATAGAACCTTTTGCGTGATAGTCTTTCACTTCAAAAAAAGTTGCCATTCAACCTTTAAAAACACAAAATAATATCACATTTTACACATTAGTATGTACAGAAAACACGAGAATGGCTAAATTATTATTAAATGTTTACAAAAAGAAGTTCATGTTTGTGTCAACCATCCAAAAACTAACACTAATAATAAAAGTTTTCAACAAGTGGCTTAAAGCTTTCTCTTTTTTTAAATCTAATGAAAAAAAACGAATACAGCTAAGTCAACATAAATTTCTCATATGCCTCTCCATATCTTATCTCCAAAGAATCCTCGTTTACTGTATGACCCTTGTACGTCCTTTAAAATAAACTAAAGAATGTTTAATTAAAGAAAGGCAAATGAAAGCTTGTTGCTTCCGTGCATATCCTTTAATTACAACAGCAGAAATCTTCAATCGTGCACGGTTGATAGCGCATAAACAGAAACAAACATAAAAAGGAAGCTTTCATCCTTATGGCAAGGATTTTTGTGCATACAGAGAAAAAAAACCGAAGAGAATTAGCTTTTGTTTACTTATTTTCCACGTTATCTTTATGTATGCGAATGATTTCATAAAAACATCTGAGCTTTTCTCCTCTGTTATTTTTTTTTCGCTGTTTCATATGAAAAGGATTTTGAGATATCATATAGGCTGTATAGGAGATATATTCACATACATACACATATGTGCGCGGTACAATTATGCCCGGGGTAAGTATATGTATGTTGATATTTCACTCTTCTGATTTAGTCCTTTGTCCTTGTAGCTTTTGTGTGGAGCTTTCCAACGCTGGTTGAACACAATGGACACTGTTGTCATCGTTGTCATCAAATATTACACAATACCTCGCAGTGCTATGAACATGGCTACAAACGAATATGTCCTTGTGTATATATATGTATTTATGTATGACATGACGATAATGCATGTTTGTATAGATGTCATAAAGTCGGTTAGTTTGTACGCCAGCACAAGTTCGTGTCCTTTCTCTTAACAAAAGGAAAAGGATAAAGGATGCCGTCTGTTTGCCTTAATGACATTGGTGTGTAAGGATATCAGCATATGTGGATAGAGAGAGGATTTAATTGACCAGTTTAAACTTGGCTTGATTTTAACCAATTATATTTTTGGGGATGCTTTAATCAAAACAGAACAGGTGAAATGCACTTTGTATGAACTTTAGAGTGTAGTAACGTTGAAACGCATAAATACTTATTAAAATCATTTGGGTTTGAAAACTCAATTAAAAAGAGGAGACCATCACTCCTAAAATATTCAATTTACAAGTTTTGTTTTTGAATGTGAAAGACTATATCAGGGAATCGCTTTGTACTGTCGACCAATATTTAATTTTTTGATCATTGCATAGCATAGATGATCCTTCAACTGGGTGAAAACTAACACATTCAAAATTGTGCTTCTTCTTACTTATTATTATACGCTTTATATTAGCTTCACCTGTATGTATGTGTGTATGTATGTATGTATGTATGTATGTTCTATGTAAACAAATCTTGCAACTTGATTTTGACCCACTTCTATATAACCGATCAACTTCAAATTTTGCACTATGCATAGTACGCGTGACAATGCAATCTGACCATTTTGTAAGAAAATCAAGATGGCGGTTCCAAGAAGGCGGTCGATTTTTGCTATTGCGTTCCCCGACCCCCGACATGGGTATCAAATGAAACGGCATGACAGGTAGAATACAATTAGCTGTATGGCGTCATTCCAAATTCAAAATGGCGGCGAACAAAATGGCGCACTACCTTTTTCTTTACAACCCACTCGATATGAGTATCAAATGAAAGGGTGTGACAATTAGAATACTATTATCTGTGTGGCGTCATTCCAAATTCAAAATGGCGGCCAACACAAAATGGCGGATTATCTTTTTCTTTACAACCCACTCGGTATGAGTATCAAATAAAAGGATGTGATAATAGAATACTTTTCGCTGTGGGGCGTCTTTCCAAATTCAAAATGGCGGCCACCACAAAATGGCGGTTTACCTTTTTCTTTACAACCCACTCGGTATTTGTATCAAATGAAAGTGTATGACGAGTATAGTATAGTAAGCTTTGTGATGTCGTTTTAAATCTAATATGGCGGTCACTACAAAATGGCCGAACACATACATATAATAGACTAAAAAATAGAAAATAAAAAATATAGTTTAAAAAAACTAAAAAATACGCTTTTATTTTAAAATGAACTAAAAAGTAAAAAATAATTTTGAATGTAAAGTTTTTATTGCTCCAGCCAGTATAAGAAAACAACCTACCTTTCGAGATCTAAAAAAGCGTGGGGCGCTAGCTAAAAGTTCCGGTGTTAATAAAATAAGAATATAGAGAGCCCCACGCTTTTTTAGATTTCGAAAGGTAGGTTGTTTTCTTATACTGGCTGAAGCAATAAAAACTTTACATTCAAAATTATTTTTTACTTTTTAGTTCATTTTAAAATAAAAGCGTATTTTTTAGTTTTTTTAAACTATATTTTTTATCTTCCCTATAAGCACACATGCCATTAATATCTCCTTGTAAAGACAAGAAAGTTACTCGCGCTGAAAGAATACCCTGTGTGTGCTGTGCTTGCCCATAAAGTGCAGTGCTGGAAGTTCAAAGTTTAGCGAGTGAAGGTTCCTTCCAAATACAATCTCCACGATTGCTGCTTGACTTCGATGATCAGGACGGAATCCAGAAAGAATGACAGAAAAATCTCTATGTAAGAAAGAAGAGAATGGTGGACGAATGATAACTAATCGAAAAAGGCAGAAGGCGCGGGACCATGTCGGGATTCAAAGCAAGCCAATGAACTACGGCGCAGTAGCTTGAGACTTACTTACAACAATATAATTTAGTAGAAGATATATGAACTGATCTTAGATTTTATAGTCTGTATTCTTCTAGGTTTTTGGGCCTCGGCCATCTTCCAATTTTGCAGCATGACCCATTCATCTGCGCCTAATGCCACGTGTTTTTCTGTTAACCGGATTCCAACCCAGGATGATGGTCTGGACAGCAACGCCAGATCACAGAGTCATTATATTTGAGGTTGCCTTTGAATCTACGGACTGGGGAGGAGGTTAAACCACGACAGTTCCCCAAAAAACTTTAATTCTGCGTGTGAGCTTCGGGAAGGGCTCCAAAAGTACCAAAACCAAAATATATATTCAAAATCTCTATTATATGTCCTACAGACAGCGGTTGCGAACACTTTTTAGGTGCTGTGCCCTCCTACTCCAGTCTAGGATCACCATCCTACACCATGGTGCAGAAACTGAAGGAGGTTAACAGGGCCTTCAACCAGGCAATTAGGGGCAAGCATCAAACTGCATAAGAGTATTGCAAGTCCGAGAAAAGTTAAATAAAAAAAACGACAACGAAAAACGAGTCGTGGAGAACCGTCTGTTCGGGGAAGCTTATAAGATCCTGATAGAAGACAGTAACGTCTCGAATAGGTCGTAGGCTATTGGACATCGAATGACAACCTTTAGTACAATGGACCTTCGGGAAATATTCGCTACCTTTTAAGCAACATAGAATACCGCGGTGGTCTGGATAGAAACCAAGGTGGTATTCCATCCTAAGCCAGGTAAGCAGGACGGCACTGAAGCAGACTATCTGGAGAGTTGTATGCTGATGAGATATCATTCAAGGAGAAGCCAGCATGCGTATGAGAAATGCAGAAATAGCCCTATATGTACGTCTACACTGGTGCGCTTTTTCTTTCAACAAGGGCATGCGTCATAGCGCACGTGGAGGGGAAGTAATGGATGTTGAAAGAAGACAATTCCACCAGCGCAAGCCATGACGCAGGCATAGGGCCTGATCATGGTTGGCGCTTGAAGTGAGAAATGGCGCGGCGACTGTAAAGCGGAATCATAGTTCTCGAAAAAACTGACATTTGTCGGGAAAAACGCCTTCAGGTGTATCACAGTTGGCCTTTTTAAGAGACAAAGTTACGTTTTTCACCACTGATTTTAAATTTTTTTAATTATAAGAAATGTTCAAACAGTTTCAAGCGACAACCATAAGGTTTTTATCAAAAATTGTCATGTCGCTGCATTCGCCAACTATGATACGAAAAATGACAACGAGAAACGGCGCTGTCATTTTTTCGCCGCGCCAACCATGATAAGGCCCATATTCAGCTACTTGGATTTTTCGTTCAACTCTGCTTGCAAGTTTATATTCCAGGGAACGAATGCTCAAAAAAAGGTATAAAAGGAAATGCTTGGAACACAATTTTTGACTTCGTGAACATATCAAAAGTCCCCGCCGTAGCCCCCTGCTCAAGGGTTGGGGGGGAGGTTTGAAGGTCCCTTTTTCGATTTTTCGCTTATATCTCGGAAACTATGCGTCCTAGCGACATTACCACTCTATACAAGCTGATTAAACTTGCTACAAGTTTTACTCAGTCAAGTTTTTCGATATCTTGTGTAGTTTTCGAGATATCTGCTCTAGAAAGTCTGTAATTTTGGAAAAAAACATTTTTGCCTCACATTTTTTGCTCGTTTTGACCGGATAACTCTTCAACAACACACCCAAAAAATAAATGCCGGCAAAAGGGTTGTAGAGCATTAAATTCTCTTCAATAATATATATTATTTTACTATTTTATCTATTTTCCTTCAAATGTTAAAGCAATTGGGTAAGTAAAGTTTTTTGAAGAGCTGTATATTATATTTTTAATGGTTTTATTTAGCTTCACCTCGTATATTTGTTTGTTTGGTTCAAATCTTGCGACAGCTTTTTCGTCTACTTCTACTGAACCGATTCTTATGAAATTTTGCCCACACATTGAGCTCCCGTGACAATGCAATCTGACAATTTTGTACAAAAATCAAGATGGCGGTTCCAAGATGGCGGACGAATTTTGCAATTGTGTTCCGATTCCATTGAAAATCGGTATCACGGGGTTTGAAGGGCCACAAATGACGATTCTGTGGTCAAAATTTAAAAATTCAAAATGGCGGCGCCAATATGGCGGATGAATTTTGCCAATGTGTTCTGAATCCATTGAAAATCGGTATCGGGGGGTTTGTAGGGCCACAAATGACGATTCTGTGGTCAAAATTTGAAAATTCAAAATGGCGGCGCCAATATGGCGGATGAATTTTGCCAATGTGTTCTGAATCCATTGAAAATCGGTATCGGGGGGTTTGTAGGGCCACAAATGACGATTCTGTGGTCAAAATTTGAAAATTCAAAATGGCGGCGCCAATATGGCGGATGAATTTTGCCAATGTGTTCTGAATCCATTGAAAATCGGTATCGGGGGGGTTTTAGGGCCACAAATGACGATTCTGTGGTCAAAATTTGAAAATACAAAATGGCGGATGAATTTTGCAAATGCGTCCTAAATCCATTGAAAATCGGTATTGGGGAGTTTTTAAGGTTAAAAATGACGAATTTGTGGTCAAAATTTTAAAAAAATCAAACTAAAAACTAGAAAATAAAAAAATAGGTAAAAAAACTTTTAAGTTAAATGGTTTTATTTGAAATCATAAGCTGTACCAAAAACTAGAAAATAATTAGAACACAAACATGGACCTTCTTGATATTCCGACGTCTGGTAAGAAATCATGCAATAGTAGCCGTGCTGTTTTCTTATGTCGTATGCCAAGGTACCCTTTGTGTCGCTGCGTCAACGGATTAAGTAATATTCTGGGACTTTTAACAGACTAAAATAAAAACATGGGGCGCATAAAAACCTGTATAACCACTGTATAATTAAATAAGAACGACTTGTCTAGAAGAATGTGTTTCCAAGCCCACCAATATATTTCATATGCGCCCCATGTTTTTGTTTTAGTCTGTTAAAAGTCCCAGAATATTACTTAATCCGTTGACGCAGCGACACAAAGGGTACCTTGGCATACGACATAAGAAAACAGCACGGCTACTATTGCATGATTTCTTACCAGACGTCGGAATCTCAAGAAGGTCCATGTTTGTGTTCTAATTATTTTCTAGTTTTTGGTACAGCTTATGATTTCAAATAAAACCATTTAACTTAAAAGTTTTTTTACCTATTTTTTTTATTTTCTGATAGTCTTTGGGCTATAAATCAAGAATCTACAGTTATTTATTTTTTACTTCTTACCCTACTTCTAAAAACATTTTTTTATGACTGTTCTCTGGGCTTTACCCTTCAAGCAGAAAGTGATGTGGCCGTTCTTATCGTGGATACCACGGTGGAAATGACGGAAACAACAGCTGTCGGCATTGTGGGTGAATGGGAAACTCACGTAACGGGTAATGTAAGCACTTGATGCATGCGTCAAACCTCCTTTCAATCGTGCATGCAATGTTGAAAAATGAAAGCGCAAGTTGAAACACATGTTGAATTGAAAGAGGAAGACGAAAGCGCACCAGTCTAGACGTACCTTATAACAACTGTTGAGAATAGTCGAGAAGGAACTGCATACCGAAATATAGAGATGGGCGTCAATTGGTGCATTTCGGGGGTACATTCGATAAGATACAGTTCCAAAAAACAATAATTCAGCAAAGGATGTCTACAAGGCGGGGCTCACCTTATCTGCGCAACATGACAGGGTGCAAAGAATGGCAAGTGTAGGTATTAAGTAGTGCAAGTGACAGCTTAAGCCTAGTATGCTGTTCGTGCGGAATTCCGCTCCGTAGAGAATCCATATAATCCGTCTGAATTTTGCTTAGCTGGTAGAGTTATGTAGACAAGGTAGACCTGACTGATATAACAGTGACTATTTGGACACATCACACTCCCGAAACAACTTTTTTCCGTATAAAAGTTATAAACATCCAAATTTCCGCTGGAGAAAATATAAATTTCATTTCTTGGCTTGCGGAAAATGAAACGAGAAGTCTCCACTCAGGAAAAACGCCATCCATTTTCTAGAGAAACAAAGTTCATTTACGGTCTGAATTCAGACTGAACTGCGTACTGATTTTATGGACGGAATTCAGACCGCCCTCCAACCTGAATTCCGCACACTTTTTTACATGAATTTTAAAGGGGAGTCGGAATTCCGCACGAACAGTATACTAGGCTTTACGGCCGCTGGACCTTCATATAAGGTATGTTCGATGCATTTTGCGTTCTTTGAGACTTTTTGGCAGTTCTTTTCTGCCCTCATTTGCTCTGCTCTGTGTTTTTTGACCCTGCTCTGGGTTGAGAATTCTCACTTTCCTGCAAATTTCACCAAATTTGTAGCAGCAGGCAGAGCAACAAAATTCTTCCTCTTCTTTGTCTTTTGAAAGTTGTCAAATGGAAAACAAGAAAAATCGGATAATTGATTTATGAATGGTTTATTCGGAAAATACTTGGAAATATTAAAAAATTATCATTAATTTTTAAAAAAATAACATTTCGATACTAAAATATTTGCCATATTTCTTCTTCTAAAATTGACATTCGTATCTAACCTCTAAAAACGGAATTTAGAGCAAAGTTGAGCAGAAAAGTGTTTTTGAGATTGTTGCTTTTTCTGATTTTTTCTGCTCTGACATCAATTTGGCAGCTGCTCCCAAATGAGCTGCTCTACTCTGCTCTGAACTTTTTAAGCAGTCATCGAACACACTTATAGTGAAAATGGGTACACAATATATGCTTATAAAAATCCTGGATTATCTTTAAAGGATTAGGGAGATCATGATGCCTATAGAAGGTATTTCGAAGATAAGATTACTAAGCGGAGATGCTGTCTCTGTTCTCTTAGCACTGGATAATCAGGAATCGAATTAGGCATGTCAATCAGAAAGAGGTTAATTCATCACTGGCTTTGGAGTGTGTGCAAGAACCAGCAAGTTGTGCGAAGCCAAATACTGTGACGCTAGTCTAGATTAGAGGACACAAAGCGAACGATGGAGACAAGATCGGTGAGAATCTAAGCAGGACTCGGCTTCGTAGTCTGCTATTTGTGTAGGGCTGGTAAGGAACCGCATCGGAAAGGGTCGTTAAGCAATATCAGAAACGGTGCGATGCTATGGCCATCTGCAGGCTAAAAAAGGAATTAAACTGCTGAGTGCCGCAACAAGAAATGGATCTGTCAGATGGCTTGTGGCACAACACTACACTTTCAGCTATCGACTGAAGTCACATGATCTCTGCTTGCTATAATCAGGCCAAGTCTTTCTATTCTTGCCGCTCCACTTGGAGATTACTATTGAAAAGAAACGCATGGTGAAATTTCTTTTCGTCACACACTGCGGCTTCCATACATTCTTCACTGGTGTATCAACAAGATTTCCTCCTAGCCTGCCTACTCCATCTGGTGTGCTCTCGATAATCCTACGACCAAGTACCCACTAAGGAATGATCCTGCATCTTCTAGCCAAGGAAGAGAGCTCCTTTTGACAGGGCTCAATTAGCATCGACGTTATATAGACCGCGCGAATGCTTTGATAGCCGATTAGCTATCTAATAGCAGTATTAGCCTGGCTCCTTGTTTTGGGTTTATCTGTATTACTAGACAGGCTTTGAAGGTCGCCAGCAGTTCCATCAGTACTATTAAGCAAGCAGTAGTAATTTTGGTGGTTTACTGAAAGAGATAAAACTGCAGCGCCTACACCTGACTCTGATTTGAAACCATCTGTGTATAAAATTACGTCATTCTTTTTGTCAGACAAGAAGTTTTCTCATTTGGGGACTTGATACCAAAACTGTGATGAAATTCAGTTTCGATGACATGTATAATCAGATGGCCCAAAAGAGTGGAGATAAGAAATATAGAATATTATTTGGGTGGGAGACGTGTAGAGATGAAGGACTATAGCGCTGCGTAGAATCGAACCACACACATTTGGGGTGGTAGTCGGGACTTAGGCTACCGAGACCCCCCCCAAAACGTGAATGCTGAACCCAGTTTCGAAGCTTCCTGATATCCTTTTCAAGTTTATGATAAAAAGAATTGGATTAAAATGAATGATAAAAATTAGTAATTGTTGGCATTTGCCCCAATTAGAAGAGATTAAATCCCATTACGACAAGGAACAAGACATTCTCCAGTCAATTGAAGATTGTCCCTTTTATAATACTCATACACCATCTATGTTGAATAATTTTATCAAATCAAGGATTTCCGCTTTTTTTTGTAATAAAACCATACTGCAACACATTTTCCTGCCTGTACAAGGAAAAAGAACTTTCCTTCAAATAGGATGCCAGGCATGAATCTCTCAATTCTCCTACAACAGCATAAGTTCTTAGCCCTCTGGAGCTCATATCCTTGTCCCTGGGCGGGTAGCATGATGCCATATAATATAGCATAGAACGGTGCTGGTGGTGACTGGCGATGAAACCAACCATGGAAATGGGAAAAGCGCGCACTGAGCTTTTGAAATTGTTGTGAATGAGAGCTAAATTGTTGCCACAATGGCGTCTTCTTTTGAAAATCATCATGAATAGCGTTAATTTCGAATCATAACTATAGGTGACTCTGCTTTGCTTCGCTTCTGTTCTGTGGCGTTTCTCCTTTCTCCTTCGATATATATACATATACTCTATATATTATTACTTTCTTTTTTTTTTTTGCTTACCCTATTCGGAGAAAATATTCTGATTCTGATGACTGCTATTGCTGCTGCATGGGTGTTAAAGTGAAGAAACGAACCGACGACGATGGTGCTCAATGATGGTTGTATTATATCCAGAGCGACTTGGTTTAGATTTGAAAAGCAAAAGCGAAACATAGTATAAGTTCAAATATGGGCGGTGACTGGCGGTATGGTGGATGAACCTCGTTTGTCTGTGGCATTGTTAGTAAGGCCTTGAATTGAAATCGTCAGCCTTATTTGCCTGTAATTCTGGGTTTTTGTGAGCGATAGAATATTTTTTTTTGTATACTCAAATTATGAGAGAGTTGAATACTCATCTAATTTTCAGCCAAAGAAAAAATTTGTCTGGAGAACATATAAAGAAATTTGCTTGTTCAATAGTAATGGTTGCGATTTTTTTTGATAAGACGTGGTACAAAAAAAATTTGGTGGCTTCTACAGACGGTCTAGTAACCTCCCCCGAATGATTGTGTCATGAAAGTATGATTTATTGCGCTGCTAAAAAAAACCTATGCTGCACTTAGTAATAAAGCAGGAGCAGAATGATTTTATAAACTAAGTGAAAAACATTTAAAGAGCTTTAATGATTGTATCTAAGCAAGTTCTCGAATGCAGATCAGATTGTCGTGTACTTTCAGGTACTTTCTTTCTTGAGCAGACTATGCAGTCACAATGCTTTCATTCTGGTTGAGGTAATAATAAATAAATAAATTTCGAATTTAAATTCTATTTAAATTTTTTTTATTTAAAAAAAAAATCAAAAAAATGATTACTTTGACACATTTCCATTGTCGTTCCAGAGCGTCTAAAATTTCCCAGGACTTTTTTAATCTCTTCCGTCACTTCTTGCTTGGTGGTGCATTCTATCACTTTGCACTTTTATCACTCGCCAAAAAAACGAACGGCAGCACCTTACACAATACAACAGGATAATACAATAATAAAAAAATATATAGTTTAAAAAAACTAAAAAATACGCTTTGATTTTAAAATGAACTAAAAAGTAAAAAATAATTTTGAATGTAAAGTTTTTATTGCTCCAGCCAGAATATGGAAACAACCTACCTTTCAAAATGTAAAACAGCGTGGGACTCTCTTCCTATATTTATTAACACCGGACATTTTCGCTAGCGGTCCACGCTTTTTTACATTTCGAAAGGTAGGTTGTTTCCATATTCTGGCTGGAGCAATAAAAACTTTACATTCAAAATTATTTTTTACTTTTTAGTTCATTTTAAAATCAAAGCGTATTTTTTAGTTTTTTTAAACTATTTATTTTTTATTTTCTATTTTTTAGTCACACAGTTTACTGTACTATACTCGTCGTACGCCTTCATTTGATACCCATACCGAGGGCGTTGTAAAGAAAAAGGTAAAGCGCCATTTTGTGTTGGCCGCCATTTTGAATTTAGAATCACGCCACACAGTTCTGTATTCTAATTGTCACACCGAGGGTGTTGTAAAGACAAAGGTAGTCCGCCATTTTGTGTTGGCGGCCATTTTGAATTTTGAATGACGCCACAGAGCTAATAGTCATTTCCTTTCATTTGATACCCATATCAAGTGGGTTGTAAAGAAAAAGGTAGTCCGCCATTTTGAATTTTGTATAACGCCACATAGCTAATTGTATTCTACTTGTCATACCCTTTCATTTGATACCCATGTCGGGGGTCGGGGAGCACAATAGCAAAATTCGGCCGCCATCTTGATTATTTCACAAAATTGTCAGATTACATTGTCACGCGAACTATACATATGTGCAAAATTTGAAGTTGATCGGTTATATGCAAGTGGGTGAAAATCAAGTTGCAAGATTTGTCTACATACATATATACATACATACATACATACAGGTGAAGCTAATATAAAGCGTATAAAAATATCCACGCACAAAGTAAGTGAGTTTTTTTGTGTCAGTTATGCCGCCAAATATCCACACAAATGGCTGTTTTCTGTTTCTCATTGGTGCAAATTACACTATCCATCACTCGATACTCACATCAAAACGGTTTGTGTTTGTGTTTGCGAGGATTACACTAAGCATTAATTTTTCTTGTAAGGATTGTAATGTCTTTGTAGTTGTAAAATAAACGCAAAAGAGAAGGGGAATTTCTCATAGTTTTGGCAGACCCAGAGTGCGATGTTATATTTGTGTTATTGTAATCGATGGGTGAGTCTGGCAAATTTTCATGCTCAAAAGTGAGGAGACATTACGACCAATGGCATAACTTCCCTGCGACCCCTTGCCTAAAAAAACAGTTTGTGTATGGGGGTAGTAAACCAAATGATGGATAGTTTAATTTGCATCAATCGCTTCACTGAAACGGCGTTTGTGCCAATCGTAGGCTACTCAGCTCTACGTTGATGCTCACAAAAAAATTCAAATTTTCCAACGGCTTTTTAAAATTCGAAAAATTATAATCGCTATAACTTTTTTATTCGTGAATCGATTTCGTTCAAATTCCTTATTACAAAACTATTCCATAAAAAGAATATTGTCTGAAGATTTTAACGAAATCGGTCCACGAACAAAAAAGCCTTAGCGTTTACAAACTTTTTGTTTGCCTATTAATATATGTATAAGATGTAATTTTTCGTTGAGTCTTTCTTCTTGATCTGAAATGCAAGATTGGTCTCTGTTTCTAGATTGTATACCTTCCTGCAAATCTCCATTTCAAATTCCCGTCGTATATTGGATACTTTTGAAACATTTTGTACAAGATGTATGAATTTTACTCCGCATAAGAAGTTTGTGCGCCAAAGAAATTTCTCAATTATTTGTATGAACATCTATGCGTTACACGAAACACTCGGCGCTGAATAGCGGCTAAAGTATTAATGATAGAAAAAAATGTTTAAAGTAAAATTTCTACAGAATTTTATAACAAACAAATTAGTTGGTATAAATTTTCGTCGTAAATGAATAGTTGACGAGATATTTGTAAAAAAACATTCTTTATAGGCGTTTAAGGTGTAATAAACCCATAAATATCAACTTTACAGAAAAAAGTTAAAACAAAAAAATGTGGGCAATAAAATTGCACACAAAAAACGTTATAATCAGTTTTGCAATAAAACGTGTAATTAAAAAGATATGTATTGCCAAAAAGATACTTTTGAATTTACGTTTTTCAGCACTTAAAGCGTCATATCTCGTGCAACATTAGCTCTATGTAAAAAATGATTGTAACAAAAATTATAGATAATCGTGTGTTCTATAAGTATTACGAAAGACTTTTTCATGTAGAATTAACCATTAACGAAATATAGTGCAAAGAAAGTGATATGAAGTTTGAAGCACTATTTCTCCGTAGATATTGACTTTAAAAAAAAAAAATTCTAAACTAAAAAATTAAATCACTTATTTATCTACAAAAAAGGTACTATACATTTTTGTCGTAAAATGCATAGTTTCTGAGATATAGAATTAAACACGTTTCCCTTCACGGTAAGTTTAGCAAGAGGGTGGGGATGACGCCATTTTGAATTTAAGCTTATAAAAATATATAAAATCATTTGGTAAAAAAAAATCCCGTGCCGTATTTTTCGCATTACGAAGGCCTTTTTTTCGACCTATTTATTGGACTACATGCGCTGGAGCGCACCGTCTAAACCGGCTCTAAGATTATACTGCAAAAGTGGGTAAGGAACCATATTATTACCCATTCTCTTGCAACTTTTTGTTTCACGAAGATTCAAACAATAAGGGGAACAGAATGGGTGGATTAGCGTTAGCAAGAAGATTACAATAGTTAGTACCTGGTTCCTCTTCTTCTTCTAGGGTGAGGTATTGGGTGCACAGGGCGCAGTCTGGTAACCAAGCCAACAAGTGCCCTCCCATCCTTTGCGCTATCCTCCAACAATTTCTTGGCCGCGCTTAGAGACGGCCAAGGAAAGAATCAGAATTGTCCAATCCAGGCGCAGATATCCAGGGTTTGGTGTGCTTCGTCAAAGTCCGATCCCTCTTCACCAAACTACCGGTTCCGGACCGATAAATACATTGTTAGAGCACGTTGGCAGTCCCAGACTAGTATGGCAGGAAATGGAAGGTTCGTCCAAGACAGAGCGTCTATATCAGGATAAAGCATTATAAAACTGAGTGTGCCCAGTGCGCAAAGAAGATCGCAGCGACACACAGTGGTTCCAAATGCCGAAAAGGTGGCCAAAATATGTAGACGTTATTCAAATTGTATGAAATTACGTACAAATAGAATTTTGAGGTCGCTGATTACGAATCTTCACACAAAATAAAAAAAAAATTGCGGATCCAATATGGCGGACAAAGTTTTTATAAAGTGGTCAGATTTTTATGAAATTTCGTATAAAGAGTATTTCGAGTCTGCTAAATTCGAATTGCTACTCAAAATTTAAAAGAACAAAATGGCGGATCCAATATGGCGGACAAAGTTCTTTCAAGTGGCCAGAATCTTATGAAATTTTATTTAAATTAAACAAATCGGGGCAAACTGGGGCAACTTTTGAAACTTCCAAATTATAGAGAAAGATCTCAAGAATGCGACAAAACTTGTTAGAGAGTGGGATGTCGTGGGACTTTTGAGTAATGTAATTTCAAACATTGACGTTTACAACGGGAAGTTATAAAAAAACTTGTTTTGAATGGTACATTACTAAAATAATTAAGAAAATTTATTGTCAATATGAAATAACGTTTAAAAGTACTTACTTTCGTTAGCAGAAGCCATTTCAAATGATTCCAGGTCATTGTTAACACAAAAAACCCGATTTACTATGTACCGCGCCGAGGCCCTCGTGTGCCAGACGCTCACGTAGCAATGGCTCCCGAGAGCCCCCCATGCAAGTTTCACCGTTATAAAATGCCGTTTCTAATACCTTAGGTACCAACCTACGTAACTAAACCCAAAAAGTCTCCAAATCAAAGATCGATTTTAGGGACTTTTGGCCACCTTTTCGGCCTTTGGAACCACTGTGCGACAGTGCAAAAACTACCCACTGCCATACAGCCCTCGACACGATGACATTTACATCTTGGCTTGTCAGGCTTTAAAGGATGTGCTCCCCCTCCCAGCTCCCACCCACAGAGTGCATTCGTTCTACTCTTTTCCGCTGCGGATTGCCCAGAATCTATTCGTAGTTCATCACCACTTCAAAGTCATAGCAGGAGATTGCGAGTAAGAGGTAGAAGGCGTTATATCCGAGGATCGTCAGGTTGCACAATATTCCCCACTCGACAACAGTCTTAAAGCTCACTATTAAACATTAGATTGAGATGAGAAATACCATAACGTTTGGTATCATTCCATGAACTATAATTTTCACATAAGAAAACTTTATCTAAATGTCGAGCGTGTCGTACCCTCCTACGAGTCGTCCTTACAAGTTTGTTTGCCTCGATTATTTTTAGACCAACCATAACTCTCCTACGATATGGCAAATTCATTGATGTTCCTCTAATCACTTAAAATTGCCTTAATCATATCCAAAATAATAAAACGAAAATTCCCAACTCATCACATTAATATAATCCATCTAAGAAAAAAATGTTAGTGTAAAAATATATCCTGTAAACACAAGGATCCTATATAAAATCCTTCGAAATAACAGCAACAACAAAAAAACAGACCTTCCTTAATCCTTTTTCTTTGTTTATCGTCTTCGATAATTGAGATCTTAAATCAAAAGAGGAAGTCACCCTCTCCGGGAGGGTGGGCTTGGCTGGTCGACAACGACGAATTCTATACAAAACAAAAGCTATCAGGTCCGGTCCGAAAGGACTCTTTTAAAAACAGAGAATAGCTTACACCAAGCCTTTTAGAACTAAAGAAGAAGAATATTCAACATTCAAAAGATTTTCCTGCTATCCCCCACCCCGCTCTCTCCTCGTCCTCACTTCTGCCTGTTCTTCAAGTGAATTTCTATGCTATACTGAATAGAATGAGAGTCCCATGGACTCCTTTTTGAAAAGGAACCCAAATGGGCCTTCTATAGTTGTACAAGAAAAATATGGTTTTCTCCCCCCCCCCGCCCGCCCACTATTCAACAACGCTGTGCTCTACCCCCACAATCAATTATAATATTGCTTTGTGCCAAACTGAATAGCGGAGGAGCGCATGAAAAGCAATCTGTCCACAATGGACGATCGCTTCGCATATAAACAGACAAAGACAAGTATTCTCGTCAATGGGGGTGAATTGTATAATTACAGCGGCTCAAAAGCTTGAGATGCCCCAAAGTAGAAGGGGTGGCAGCATGCTATCATAATAAATGGTTCTGTGTACTACACACCTAGTGGCTGTAAGTATTGTCGAAGAAGACAAAAGTACTTTATGAAAGGTATTCAAGTCAGTCCTCGCCTGCTCCGAAGGGTTTGTAGTTGCACTACTGGTGAGAGCTGGGGGTGTGGGGGTGTATCCCCCATGTATACGATGTCGAATGAATGGGCAGCCCTCCGATAGTAGTGGGCGAGCCAGAGCGGATGGGATCGGCGAGCATAACTTAGAATACATCACATCAAGGCCTTTGCCTTATTACTAGATAATAATAGAGAGACGATGGTGAGTTATAACAAAAGACAATTCGACTTTATTGTCTTCCTTACGTATGCACGAGAATAATATTATCTTCAGCCGAGCCCATTCAGTAGCGCCACTCGCCCCCATCTCCGGCCGAGCATATTCCCTTGCACCGGTTGGGGGACGGGGGGAGTTAGCACAACATGCTCGCTTCATGAAACTAAAATCATTGGATAATAGAGGGAGGTCCTGATGCATTCAAAGTCAAATTACAAGTTTTGAAAAGCTTCTTTGTATGTAATGAGACTGAATTGTGTGAACTTCCCCCGTTGGTTTCCTTTCATCCCCTGTATACGGTTTCTTCGAGCACGGCACCACGCCAGTACAAAGCGGCATACATCTGGTCAAAATAGAAGGGAATCTTAAAAGGAAATCAGAGCTTTAGATTGCATTCATGCACAATTCTGATTTCATAGAACAATTATTATCTCGATGCCTAGGCTGCACCCCCATGTGTGGCCGGAGATTTGTTCCGATTATAGAAAGTTTGTTTGAGAATTCTGAAATGACCGAAATGCAGGTGGTTAACTACTTTAATTTAAATATGAATTGAATAGTTGGAACTATCACAGGAGGGATTTAATGTCTCATCTTAAAGTGGTTTAACAGATTTTGGTATCTGCAGGAAGTTGGACTGGGTAAAATGGGAAACGATCTTTCATGTGTTGGTTTAAGCGAAGTTAATAGATGCAGTTTAAAGGCTGGAAAGGAGATAGAATAGTTTCGGAGGAGGCTGTAAGCAGATGGACATGTATCCTGCCTTTGCATAACTTAGGAAATACTGTCTGTGGAAGATCGTTCCACATTCGACCTGTTCTTTTTATGAACAAATTCTTAGATTGCAGTGTATGAGAAAATGAACTTTTTGCTTTAAGTAAATTATCAGGTCCAGGGAGTATCGCGTCCGCAGTTTGTACTTATTGAACTATTACCAACCAGACCACTTGAATAGTCAGCAGTCTGCCTAAAGATTTGTCTGTTTGGTGGAGAACCGCGCCGAACAGCAGCTACATACTTGTACCATGCCTGCCTTTAAGTTTTCCTCTTTATGTTGGGGATTGTCTATTACTCCAGGTTAATCCTGTTGTGGTAACAGGACACCGTATTTATTTTCGAAGTATCCCACCGCTGCCACCAATATTTGTAGTAAAGTCAGGCGCGGATTGACCCAACTCCTTAAAAAAAGATTGATGGATCTATACTCTTTTTATTACGTTTTGATTTGCAAACTCTAGTGCAGTAAAAAAAGGCCCAAAAATGAAGAGATAGGTATAGTCTGGAAACAGCCGGATTATGATTTTATCCTGTTTGGGGTATCACCAGGAATATATTCTTAAGTTTTGGACCTCGAAAAACTTGTGCTACTTTTTTTTATAAACAAAGTTTTTTTACCACATTTTTCGAGCTTAAAATGTGAATTACTCCGGTTCTATAAGTCGGATCGGGGCAAACTAAATACCAGTCTCTTCGTTGCCATTAAATCTTCGTTGGTTTCAAGTCTCTGAAGTAGGTACATACAGAACCTACAAAACTGAAAAAAACAGTATTTTGTTCATTTTAGTGCCTAAGACAGTCGACTAGACCAATTTACATTAAACTTTCAAAAAATATACTTTTTTTCACATGTGCCCCGAAAGTGCCCCTTTTCATGCATGTTCTCTTGACCGAAAATGGCGTTTTCCAGACCTCTCCGAGAAAGCGGGCGGTAAAAATCTTTATCTTCCGCTCGAGTTACTATGTACTGCATGCTCCTCATTGTTTTTTAACTTATGAAAAAAACCCAGAGCTTCTCAGATGGCCAGGCACTCTGCCACTAGCTAGGCAACCGAGCCATGCATACCAACAAATATAAATAATAAACGCGACACTTTACTGCGTGTACTCGGTGTTATTCAAAGTTTTTAACCAATAAATACATAAATATGGCTCGGGGCACTTGTAAAAAAAACTACGGTACATTACTCGGGCCGTCGGAGGCTTTACGCACTCGTCCGTAAAACCCTCCTTTCGGCCCTTGATATGTAATCTACTATTTTGATCTTATAAAAAGACCCTGAAAATTGGTGTCAAAATACTGAACCCGTTGGCCAAAATTGCATTTGTTATCTAAAATTTGAAATGCCCGCCATTTTATGCCATTAAGTCCAAAGTGAAAATTTGTTTTTTCAAAATATAAGTCTCGATGCCACCTTTCGAATGCAATTAAAAAAAAGAAATTTAAAGTAAGTATTTGTTTATAACTCAAATAATAACAATTGCATTTTTTCGTCCATTTTGGACCTTTAATTTAAAAAAAAAGAATGTTGATTTTGGCAATTATAACAAGAGACTGGTATTTAGTTTGCCCCGATCCGACTTGTACAACCGGAGTAATTCACATTTTAAGCTCGAAAAACGACGTAAAAAAAATTTAATTGTTTACAAAAAAAGTAGCACAAGTTTTTCGAGGTCCAAAACTTAGAAATATATAGTACGTATACATGATGAGTTGAACTCAGGTTGAACCCGAGTCCAACTAAATGTAGACGCGAGTTGAGTTGAGTTAGGGTCGACTGAACTTGACTCATCTCTGCTACAGGGGTTGAGTCGAAATTATGCATATAGACGCGCGTTCAGTAGTTGAGTAGTTGAATTTAGTTGACAGCAGCATCTCTGCGTTTTGTTTGTGATTTTTGTCGAGTTTTGTCGATTGTCGAAAATTAAACTAAACCTCAACTCAACTATTCAACTCATCATGTATACGTAGTAATACTCCTGGTGATACCCCAAACAGGATAAAATCATAATCTTGCTGTTACCAGGCTGTGCAAATAAAAGTGCTTTTTTTACTGCACTACTCTGAAGTTAGCTGCACTCACAAGAAAGGGCGCGTCTTCATCAAAAACACATTAGGGTACGTTTTCGTAGGCTTGTATTTAATCCACCAGAAAATTCGATTAGTTTTTTCGTTTTGTTAATTTTGTGTTTTTAGGCATTTTTTCCGCCACTTTTAATTCCGTGACCCCCCCACCCCAAAAACAAAATTCTAGATCCGCGCCTGAGTAAAGTAGTCTTTTATTACCAAGACGTGGGTGTGCTATCCCTAAGGAGTTCTTCACCATCCCTGTTGTATGAATTAAAACAATTTATTCAGACCAATTGAGGCCTTACTGGCTTGTTAATTTCACTGAACGAGTCCAGAGCTAAAATGGCAAGAATGCAGCCTTTCGTTCCAGACTTCATATTTTACCAAAGTATTCGTCGTTTTTAAAACAAATGTCAAATATTGTGTCAAATGTTACTTTTTTTCTTTGAAGTTGAATGCGAACAGTTGCGCAGCAGATGTAAAGTGTGATCATAACGTTACATGGGTAAGGCTACATGAAAGAAAATTGAATTTTTTTTAGATCGCACTAATCAGCAATTGCCGCATGGCCTCCAGCCATGTGAGTCCCATTTAGGGACCAGATGAAGTGAGAAATGCTGCGGGGAACGACGAAGGTCGATAAATTCCTAGTTGAACCATATGTTCAAATACAAGATTCGCCACCTTGAGATTCTTCTATACCTCGCTATTGCGGGATAGTGACAGATAATATGAAGGACAAATTCGTACTCAACGAAGCAGAATCTGCAGGTGGAGCTCTTGGGCGTTCTAATTCTTCAGCTTAGAACACGGGATCCGTTGACAAACCCAAATAGTGTCTTCTGACCTCCAGTAATTCTTCGACAGCGACCCGGTCTAAGAATAAACGGCTTGGAGTTTACCAGGGGCCGTATTTGGTTTCAAAAAAAAAGGTTCTCGATTTTTTCTAAGTTTCATATATGGCATTACGGCCAAATCGACAGATAAACGCTGCCATACAAAACCATCAAATTTTGTGATATTACTCCAAGTGCAGCAAACCACGTATACTTAATTAAAATAGAAATTGTTAAAAGTTTATTGTATGCACAATGGCGTAGCTATAGGAGGGCTAGGTGGTGCCGTGCAGCGGGGCCCCCAAGCTCAGGGGGCCCTCGGCCCCTGGCCAGCAAACCTTGGAACTGGCCTGAATAAAATAGACCTAAAGTTACATAGTGCAGCCTAAAACGGAACAGGTCTTAAGGTTAAACCCCAAATGGCAGCAAAGCAAGCAAAGCGATATTGGGGTTTAACCTTTAGGCTACTGCCTGCTTGACGTTTAGAATGCAGGAATGTAATGGTTTTAACTTTTTGGCTTTCGACATATTTTCGGTTCCCTCTGAACTGGGGCCCGGGCAATTCATCCCAGTTGCCCCAAATTGTAGGGGCCTGACTAGACACACTAATAGCTCAATTAAATACACGTTTTACTGGTATGAGTAAAGTCTGTCAAATATTCAGTTTTCTATCGCCAAAATTTTATTAGTTGTAGATGACGCAACTTTATTACAAAAGTGTGATCTATTCCAAAATAAATATGCTCCAATTTGTCTCCTCAATTTCTTAATATTTCCCACCTAGTTCTACCTGAATTGACCAAGACATGGACTGTTCACCAATTATGTGAGATAATAATGACTTTATATAGAGTGCTATAATGCGACCTTACGGAAGTATTTATTTTATACAATTCCCATCACTTCTGCAACTATTCACTAGTTTACAATTTTTCTTAATTGTGGGTACCTAATAGGAAAAGTGTTTTTTAGCCTAATTTGAAGTCGCTGAAAAAGAAAATGACCCTCATTTATTTTTCCAAAGAACCGTTATCGAGATATTAGCAAAACGGCCTTTTCCAATTATTGGCAGATTCTAGAGAACCAAGGCCCAAGATTAGCTTAAAAAATACACTTTTTTACGCAGAATACTCCCACCTATCTAAAACTGTAAAAGTTAAGGTTCTATCCCTCCAAGTTCCAGAGATATGAGCCATCAAATCCGAAATTTTGTTTTTTTAACAAAAACATCAACTTCAACTACCTTTTTCTCCAAAAAATAACCAATATTTTTTTTCCAAAATTAGAAAGCTTGGAGTATTTCCTATGAGTACGGCCTTTACCTTTACTTTACTTTTGAAGTTATAAGCAATTTTGGGCCTTATTTTGTGCTTTTTAGTACTTTTTTTCACCTAAGCTTTGTCGAAAAATTTGTAAGCTAGTGTATCTAGTGCGTTACATTTAGCAAATAGCTTCGCTTTGCTATGCCCTGCAGTGGGCGTTAAAAAGCTGATGATGAAGTAGCTTTGCACCTTTAGTATTTATGTATTTTACTCGATAAAATAAAACTAAACCAGTTTAGATAGGGCCCCAATTTTTTTTTGCACCGGGGCCCCTTGTCAAGTAGCTACGCCACTGTGTATGCATAAATTTAGTTTTTTAATAAACGTCAAACGTCTTGATCGACACGTAAAGAGACAATAACGTTGTCGATATCGTGTTGCCAAATGCCAATTTTCATTTATCGACAGAAGTCGATAACGACTCGAGAAACCAAATACGGCCCCATACCAGGTGAGGATCTGCAGTATCACGTGCATTTCATCAGAATCTTATAGTGTCCTTTTCAGCAAACTGGTGGGTGCCCCAATAGCTGGTTCTGGATTGTGAAAACAGCGCTAAAGTCCTGCCTGGCCAAAGCCTTTTCATTGCCCGCGAAGCCGTCATGACCCGTGACTCACATAACGGCGACCCGATTGGCAACTCGAAACTAATTTGGACTCAATTCTATGAGACGTTATCGCTCTGATTCCTGCTTTTTTGTCAGAACGGAATAATATTTACTTGTTAGCATAGGCCCTTCTTAGTGGAGGAGTCTACTGAATTCCGATCCCCTCTTTACCTTGCTTTCGTAGACTATGAGAAAGCGTTCGACTCGGTCAATAGGAGCTTTATATGGCAGGCACTACGGCAACGGGATTGCCTGATAAAATAATAGAATTAATAAAAGCTCTTTACAACAATTCCAAATGCAGAGTTCTTCACAATGGAAAACTATCCGACAGCTTTGAAATGAGCTCAGGAGTACGACAAGGATGTCTACTTTCACCATTACTATTTCTTATAGTAATGAACGACATTCTTGTCAGCGCTCTAGATAGAAGAACAGGTGGCATACAATGGGGATTGCTAGACCGCCTTAAGGATCTCGACTACACGGATGATATCTGTTTGCTGGCCCACAGACACCAGGACCTCAGAAACATGTTAAACAATTTGGCAACAGAAAGTAGTTCAGCAGGCTTAAGGCTAAATCCGACTAAAACTAAAAAAATGCGGATAAATGCAAACACCATTGACCGCACAGCGCTGAATAACCGTGACGTGGAACTGGTAGATAAATTCTGTTACCTCGGAAGCATTATTACCGAACATGGCGGTGCAGAAGAAGACGTCAGTTCCAGAATAAATAAAGCACGAAGCGCATATGCATGCCTCTCTCACATATGGAGATCAGCGGAGATCTCAATTTACACCAAATTGCGGCTGTTCAACTCCAACGTTAAGGCAGTCCTTTTGTATGGTTGCGAAACATGGAAAGTCACCCAATTCATCACGGGGCGCCTACAAGTTTTCATCAACAGATGCCTACATCGTATCCTAAAAATCCGCTGGCAAGATAGAATTTCAAATGAAGAACTATGGCGCCGTGCCAGCCAAGAAAGGATAGACGACCAAATCAGGCGAAGGAAATGGAATTGGATTGGCCACACCTTGCGACGCACAGTGGGCCAAGTCGCTTCGAAACCCGGACATAGAAAGAAAATCAATACAAAAACCTACAAAACTGTGTCCATATAGTTTTTTCGGGTCGCTGATTACGAATTTGATGTCGAAAATTCAAAATTCAAAATGGCGGATCCAATATGGCGGATCAAAAAATATAAATTTAACGGATTCGCGTGAAACTTTGGATATAAGGTATTTTGAGGTCGCTGATTACGAATTAGATGTCAGAATTGTAAAATTAAAAATGGCGTCTCCAATATGGCGGATCAAAAAATAAAAATTTAGCGAATTCGTGTAAAACTTTCGATATATTGTATTTTGAGGTCACAGATTTCCAATTTGAGGTCGAAATTGCAAAATTCAAAATGGCGGATAAAAAAATATAAATTGAGCGGATTCGTGTAAAACTTTGGATTTAAGGTATTTTAAGGTCACTGATTATGAATTAGAGGTCGGAGTTGCCGTATAAGGATGTTTTATTAAGATTACAAGGGTTAATTAAATTCGTAATCCCATTCGGCACTTACACCTATTTCGCTGTCGGGTTGTCCGCTGGGATATGGCTCAACGAGCAGATCTTTCATCTCCGGTGGAATCTGTTTTTCTTCTGCAATTGCCATCTGCTGGAAGCTCGATATTAGTGGATCCGTAGATGCCAGAAGCCGATGGAACAATTCGTGCTTTGTTTTTTCCGGGGAATATTTACGCGTAAAATCTTCTCGCTAACGCCGGATATCCTTATTTCGAGCTTCCTGCGCATCTTCAGATAGCCCACCAATTGGCAGCGGAGCAGCTTCGACTATGGCATATCCATGCAACAAAACAATGTGGACTGATGTCGGCATCGGATACCATGCGTAGAACTCTACATACTGTCTGGCCACATTCAAGCAGTACATTTTAAACTTCTCGACATTAATAGCACACCCGCTTGACATTGTCTGCAAGATCACTTTACTCTTCGCCATCAACACCTCATCAATTTTTGCAGTCACAGACACGTCTTCAAAAATGCGCCTAGCAGTATTACCGTCATTTGTAGTGCCCGATCCCTGTTTGGGAATGTCAATCAGCAAGCCCAAACTACGTTTAAAATCACTCTGAATTTTCGTTTTACGAGTCGCTACACGCTGCTTTGCTCTACAAACCGAGCCTGCCACTTTTTCTCCGTTTCGTCATCGCCGTTCTTGTAAGCTAAATGATGAACCACCCCATAAACTTGAAGAACTTGAGTGAAGATACACCGAGAGTAAGGTTTTCGCTGTCGATCTTCTTAAGTACAAGTAAATCAATGCTACTAAATTGTTTCACATCACATTTATTCACAATACAGCGACCCATGGCACGCTTGTCAGGCACTTCCACACCGCAGAAAACCGATCGCGCACTGAAATGGCGCAAACATGCGCACGCGATTTCTTTTGAACTCATCAACTACATCATTAAGGAAATATGAGAGCCACTTAGGGAAGTGGAGCAACGCGGAGAAAATTTTGTAACCAATGATTTTAGAGAATTTCCGTGTTACGCGATACAGGTTAATCTTTACTTTGTTTTTAAGTAGAAACACTTTATTAAAAGGGTTACAAATGTGATAAACTTACCTTTTAGGGTGCTACACATCGTATGTGATCGTGTGAACTGGGTCGGATCACTGTCATTCATTAAAAATTACGGGATATAAATGATTAAAAACGCGCCGTTTTTCGAGCGTGTGCTATCCGGCAACTGTCACGACACGTATCACAGAGATTAGTGAGTGGAATGCCACTGCAGCGTTGGACTAGTATGCACTAGTGCCATCTACACACGATTTCATGGAACTAAATTGCGAACGCGCACCTTTTTTTCCCCCTTAATGTCCAGGTTTTGAAGCGAGTTGGCCCACTGTGCGACGCGAAGACGATAATCTAGCCAAACAGGCCCTCGACTAGAATCCGCAAGGAACCCGTCGAGTGGGAAGACCTAGAACAACTTGGAGGAGAATCCAATTAACAGAGGCCGCCACAACTGGGAGATCCTGGTCAGAGCTGAAAGCTGTCGCACAAAACAGAGTCCGCTGGAGGGCAACTGTTTCCGCCCTATGTCCCATGAGGGATTAAAGGAGCGTTATGTATGTATAGGCCCTTCTTAAGATTTCATATGACATACATCCCTTCTTGAAAAACAGTACCGGGGTGACAGCCCAAGTCCCTGCACCCACACCTACCTGTCTTGAAGCCATCGGTGTATCACACAAGTCCAGCCAGTGGTATCTAAGGGAAAACCCAGGATATACATTCGTGTATGTACACGGAAGGAGGATCAGTTTGAGATCTTCGCATTGAGCATGCAATCTGTGGTCATTCTTTCTTCTCGGATGTCTTCCAAAACGCTGATAATTGCAGAATGTCCCTGCTGCAGATTTCTCTATTTTTCAAGATGGAGCGGTACCAAATTGGGTAGGGTATTCAGCGCAAATTTCAATAGTCTGGACAAACTCCGGGGAATTAAGACAGGAAAATAGTTATGAGAATTTGGACAGGAACACGAATCCAAGTTCGTGTCTTGGAAGAACTGAATAAGCCCTGGCTTGTCGGGTTTTCTATATTGCCAGATAATTCCTTTAGGAGCTGCGTTTATTGCCACAGTAGATCGTCGTCATTTTACACATTTCAATAAGCTTTTTCGGTAAGCCATTTCTCTCATGCAGCTCCTTTCTTCTTTTTCTTCTTCCTTTGATGGGGCGTCTTTGCAGGCACTGCAACCTATAAGGTCCATAATTAAAATCCTTCGAGTTTAAGGCTTTTGATATAGTCTAAAATTGATTTAGAAATCATATCCAAAATCTTCCTGGGAACGGGGAAGGCGCGATGTAGGAAACTCAATCTCTTCCCCGCTGTACCCTCACAATCGCATAGCAAGTTACCCACTGTTTCTGGAGCTGCTCCGCAGAACCTATAGGGAAACCCAACTACAAACCCTATTCTGCTTAAATAAGGAAGTCTCTGTAGATCTCTCGGCCGGAAGGACAATTGCAAGCATTGGAGTGGGTTCGTTGCCAAACCAAATATGCTTGTCAACATCGACCCCACGAGTTGCGCGAGAAAGAGCGGTCAGCAATGGTAGAGCTCCATGTTACTATGGGAAGGTTAAGTTAAACCGAAGGTCGCCTGGTATCCGGAGTCCATCGTTGGTAGTACATTCATGCAATGCCATTCATGACCTCCACACGATTGTTTACACCTTGGGAATACGGGTTCTATCGAGTATGTCCTCTCTGAATCCGCCGTATTCAGTCTGTTCTATGGCCAGGCAGAGGCTGCTTGGATCTATCCAAGCAGCAGGACACCTCGAGCAGCGTAAATAGTACTTCACCTCCAAAAAACAAATGTTAGATTAAATCCTATTGATTAAAGTTGTTTTAAAGCACCTCATCGGTGTGAGTCTGGTAACATTCAAACTGATGTTTAAAAAAAACAGATAACTCCTAAAAATGATCTTTCTCCAATTAAGTAATCTATAAAGGTTGACCAGATAATATTTTTCTTTATTTACAGACAAACCAGGTGCACAAACAACTACAGAAGTCCTCATTTCACCTGACCAAAATCACCAAACAACGTACGGCAATCTGTCTTCCAAAAAAAGGTAAGTTCATTGAAAACTTTTTTCCTCCTCGCTTACAACAAATCATTTCTAGTAAAGAAATACCTCGTACCAATTTAAGCGGATTCTTGGCAGTACAAAGGATCCTTTATAAG
Organism: Thereva nobilitata; assembly: GCA_963855945.1. Taxonomy (NCBI): domain Eukaryota; kingdom Metazoa; phylum Arthropoda; class Insecta; order Diptera; family Therevidae; genus Thereva; species Thereva nobilitata. Next base: position 89,788,278 of record OY979698.1, on the reverse strand, counting down.
AACAAGTTTTAGTCCTGTTTTCATGAGCAAAATAAAAGTTCCTCCAGGAGCCACGGACGTTAGTTCCAAATAATAGAAAGTGGGGGAAAAACGCACGCCACGACAATCTTGAATATCGCAGTTGCATAAAAGCTTTTTGTTTTGCGATTTCATTATTATTGTGCAGCCGAAGGCCAGCGGGGAGGGGATTTTTCGGGGGAGGGCCAGAGCTGTAGTGGGTGCACGCTTGTGGCTTTCTTTTGTAAGGTCCCTTTTGTATGTCCTGCAGAGTTAGTTTGAATGGCAAGCAAAAGAAATACTGCAAACATTTCAGTATTCATTTTTATAGGGGAAAGGGTAGACATGATTTTCATTTTTTGACATTAAAACACCCCCGCCCCCTGCCCTTCCTACTCTCCGACAATTGCAGCCTGCAACAGCGCCACCACCAACATTTTCACTGCACGAGCACCGGAAATGTTTTGTTCTGCGAGCTTTTTCAACTCGTCCTTTTTTTATTGTTGTGTATAATACACTCGTATAACATAACTGTATACATATAGATATATTTAAAAAAAAGAAATCTGTAGAAAGGCGCAAAATATTATTAAAAAATAATCAGAGAGGGTGAAACAAAAGCCTTTTGTGATTCAGCTGCCAAGCGATTTGGTCCTTGTTTTTTGGGCTACACAACAGTTGAGATGGACAATAAAAATGTGAAAATTGCCAAAACAGAAGGACGAACACACATAGGCGGGGATGTACAGAAATCATTGTAAAATACAAAACATTTCACCGAAAGCTTTTTTATATTGTGAGCTTTTGTTTTTGATATTATGGACTTTTGAATTTGTTTTCTTTTTATATTTTGACTTTTGTTTGTTTTTTTTCCTTTAAATTTGTGTTCTTTTGTGTTTTTATGTCGAGTGTAAAACAAGGACGTTTTATACATAGTTGTAAGAGATATCATTTTGTTTTTTTTTATTTGAGCCCTATATTGTTTTACTAGAAACAAAGAAAAAATATTTAGGATAAAATGTGAACAGAAAATTTCAGCCAAAGCCAACAGAGCTAGAGGACGCGCCATAAAATAAGCGAAACTCAAAATCCATGTTTCCATGAGCAGTGCGAGTCTCGAGTCCTTACAAGCGAGCGACGTCACTCTGTTTGTTTAAAAACGCAAATTACCAGCTCATTTTCTCAATATGCGCGCTCATGCCTCTTGTTTTATGGTGTAGACTATATTGCAATCCTATCAATATCCAAATTATTTGAAAAACTCGCCAACGATAAGATTTCCCCTGTAATCGACCCATACCTTAATGAAGAACACGGTTTCAGAAAAGGGCGTTTGACCATTTCCAGCCTCATGGTCCCATAGCCGGCGGATAATGTGGGTATGGTGGGTAGCAGTTCCCATCCGGAAAGTTCAGGGTGGGTAAAATACCCACCCCGAATTTGAGAATAACTGAGAGTGTGATATGAAGAATACCTCTGGCTGAAGCTGGTGACATATCCAAGCGTACATGCGTTGCATTCGTTGACAGATAATATAGAAGTGTGTGTATTCAAATGCGACCTGACGAAATATTCCGTGAATGTTTCGCATCCCACGCAAATGTCGGGCTACTTTCAACTTTTTCTGCATTGCCGCATTCGACATAGGACACACAAGCATACACAACAAACACATGCGACTCGTTACTCAGATTTTTGGGCTATCTGGGAGAGCCGGGACGGAACGCAACCATGCAATTATGTGTCAGTGGAAAATCTCCGCATATCAGGGAGCCGCTGAATGCAATGCATGTACGCTTGTATATGTCACCAGCTTGAGGCCCATATTCGCCGAATCTCACACAATAAAAGAAGACATGCCCCGCGTTGTCCTGGATACCTAGTCATACTAGTCACAGGGCTGAGCCATCGTGCTCGAAACGATCGAGGTATTTTCTATATCTTCCATTTCCACTCAAGAGCTGCGTGAGGCGTAATTGACTTCCCCACACTCCCTCGTACGTAACCCATCTATCCACGTTTGGGATAAATCTGAGGGTCCACCGACTTTTAAGGCGGAAACATACTATTAAAACGCGACCCAACGCAACGTGTCGACACCCGACGTGGACCGTGCACATTACCAACACGCGATGCCACGACACACTAGCATAATTTCTGAAGACAAAGCGGACAGCAAGGGAAGCGTACGGTCACGTTACGGATTTAAGAAGTAACGAGTCAGATGAAGATTTTGAAAAAGATTTGATGCAATTTTCGAATGACTGACGCGTGGCGTCGGGTACTGTCTTGAAACACACTGTGTGGACCGCGTCGGATGGAGTGTTGACCACTACCATCGACAACACGTCAATCTGGATCTATGGGATCGGGTGGCGTCAGGGAGCGTCGCGTCGCATCAGGTGTTTTTAGTGTGTTTCTGGTCTGAACAAATATATGGAAAATGTACGATTTGATTTGACTCAACACTGTAGGCGTAGCACGCGAAGGACGCTTAAGCTGGAGACATACATGCGTACGTTGGTGCGTGCGGTGATTGATATAATAGAAGTGCCTGTATTCAAATGCAAACTGAAATATATTTACGTAAATGGTCTACTTCCAACTTTTCTGCATTCGTAAAATACCCAAACACAAGTACACACAACAGATACATGCACTCGTCGCTTAGATTTTTTGGTTATTTGTAAAATACTAGACGGAACTCAAGCCACAACTGTCTGTCAGCGAAAAATCGCCGCATACACCGCACGCACGCATGGATATGTATCCAACTTTAGTCTGTATGTGGCCCTCCATTTTCTGCTGTTATCCCACTTGCTCAACGCTGCTGCCCACACTGGCATTGCGTAAAGCTAGATTGAGCTAACCACCCTCGCCATCAGGAGACGACGGATTGGGTCCCCTCCCCTTGGGCAGCATTCTTGCAAATGCTGCACAAATAGCGGAAGCTTTATCCGCCATGCCCTTCAAGTGTGTTTTAAAATTAAGCCTCCGGTCGATCATCACTCCCAGGTACCTTAAGGCGAGCTGTGAGTGAATGATCTGTTCCCATACCTTGATTCTATTGGTACTTGTTTTACCAGGTTGCTGATCAGCACAGTTACAGTTTTGTGTTCAGCAAACCGCAGACCAGCGTTTTCATAACACGCTATAATATCTCAGCTTTGCTCGCGCATAATTCGATCTCATCGAGGCGAACCTTCAACAAATCACAATACATTGTGATCCACAGGAGAGGTCCCAGGACACCACATGTTGTTCTGTATACCTTCGGCCCATCTTCCGGTTCACGATGAAGTGACCTAGCTTCTTTCTTTTTTACAAAATGTTGTTGCCAAATAACAGTTTTGGAGGAGGGGGCGTGTTTGTCAGACTACCCACCCGGGATCAACACGATCTGCCGGCACTGCATGGCCCTAATCTCCGTACCACTCTCTGGTATGGAGAGCGGCCATTAAATTAATGCTATTTAAGTATGTTGCTTTACGTAGTCTAGGACTTATTCAACTTTAAGTAAATCTTAAAAAAGTACATTTTTTTGGTAAACACTAAAACACTCTGTATTTTAGTGGATAGCGGGGATAGCCCCACTCTCTAGGACAATTTTTTCCTCCAAACACATCCAGGAATCACCCCTGAAAGGATTTATTGAACGTCTGATGACCTATATATCAGAACTGGTGCCAAAGTAATCCTGAGAGTAGCTAGTTCAAATAACGATAAACTTGGAAGCAAATGACTCCATTTGGAAATTCGAACGATTTCAGGAGATATGTACGTATTAGCAAAACTATTCAATAGCTGCGACCCATTGGGAATGGTAAACTACTCAAAACTGCTGCTAGCTACTCGCAACTACCCTTGCTCTTGTTTTTGGGCAGATACATTTTACTGGTAATTGTCAAAATTCGTGTTCCATTGGTGATTTACTAGAGTAAAAAAATTCGCCCAATGGATCGGAGCTAATGTAAAGGACTTGTCAGACTTGATCGAAAAGGCCAATGTTTCGTAACTACTGGAAATTCCGGGATGAACTTCAATTTCCAGAACCTGTAGGACGTGGGAAACAATTCTCTCTCCGTCTTAAGAGTGCTGATCTAAGAGTTTGAAAAGTTCGTGATGATTGTAAAGGGTTACGTAATTTTTGCACGGTTTTTAAAAAGTGCTCGGATTTTGAGAAGTGATATCTTGATGGGAAGCTATCACTCTGCTGAATCCAGAAAATGTAATTTCATTTAGAATGGGTTTCATTTCAACGAGTTTATTAAATATTAGAAAAAACAATCAATTTAAAGTGCTTGTGACCCTTAGCCGAAGTTTTTTCATTTAAACAAAAAAAAAAGCTTGACCGAATGTTATGAAATTTTTTACAGAACATGTTTTCGTTAGTGGCCTCTATTGCGGTAGTCGAGTCGACTAGCAATCGACCCGACAAAATCTACTCGAGGCGATTTTGATTTTGTATTGCGTAAGAGAATCGACTTGAACAAACAAGAAAAGCATAGTTATCGACTTTAAATGTCGATAAAATCGGCAAACATTTCGCATCGACGACATTTGCAATACGGATTCAGTCATCATTTTAGAATCGACTATCGACTCGACACTCACAATAGGAGCGAATGTGCTTCGATCGGCACCTCAACAGCGTCTATATCATTTTTCGTCCGCGCGGTATCGTGCTGGTACAAAAATCATTTGTCGTTCAAACAAAAAAACGGCTCGACCGATTTTTATGAAAATCTTTTCAGATCATATTTCCTTTAACACGCTTCGAGCGGCACCTCAACGAAGTCGATAACTTTTTTGGTTCGCGCGAAATCATGCAGGTACGAAAATCACCTATGTCGTCTAAACAATGAAACCGCTCGACCGAATTTTTATGAAAATCTTTTCAGATAGTAACTTCGGTAATACGCTACGATCGACACTTCAACGAAGTCGGTATCATTGTTAGTTCGTGCGAAATCGTGCTGGTACAAAAATCACTTAAGTCGTTCAAAAAAGAAAAGGCCTCGACCGATTTTTATGAAAATCTTTTCAGATCATATTTCCTTTAATATGCTTAGAAAGGCATCTCAACGAAATGACCACATACGTACGCACAGAAACACACACATATTTCTTCTCAAATGTTTGCTTAAAATGCTATTGGGACCTTGAAACATGAAAATACATTGGAAATTTCGATTTTCGGACCGATTATAATAACTTCCTAGTGGGAAGTTAATAAATATCCATGGCCCGTGTGCTGAAAGTCGAGTCGAATTGCGACTTTCATCACAGGGGCCCGAGAGTGCTAAGTTGAGCTTAGACCGCTGTGTTGAAAGTCGTAATTCCTGAAACGTCACTTTCTTCAACTCAAACGGCACTTTCAACACATTTGTTTTGTGAAGACCCTTATTAAGTTTGTCGCTAATATAGCATACACCTCTGCTTGAAAGACAGTCGCTAGGGGTCCTAGGCTTATCACTCTATTGAATAGGGGCTTTCAGAATATTGAACTTACTCCGAACATATGATCTACAATGTTCTATTCTGGATGGCTTTTATGTCACCATTATACTTTGACAGGATATTGGCTATTTATTGTGCAGCTTGACCCCTGTACAGAGTGCGAACGTTCCATGAGAAAATTTAGTTTTCATTGTCGTGGTCGTCGTAACTTAACCCGGTCTTCAAATTACTCGTTCCGTAGTACAAGGCTCTACGTCTAAAGGTATTAGCCTCACGTCATCCTTTCTTGGATCATGTTAGCCTGTCCTCTGTTAGAAAAGTTACCAGTGGCCAAAAGTTGACTGTTATGATCGCAGTTCTATTAGTTTAGAATATCTTTATCTGAAAAATTATGTAAGACAAACATCAAAAGAAGGTGAATAAAACATCATTTTGTTATAATAAATACATTTTTATTGTTAGTTCTTTAAACTGATTCATTAATTTTACTTTTATTTTTGTTATATTTTTTATTACATTTTATTTTATTTATTTTTTTTTTTGCTTTTACATAAAGTAATTTATCACATTGGAAAAAACAGTCTCAGATTTATGCTTGTTTCTCATCAATAATCATACAGTGTTTATTTACTTAAAAATTCTATTTTTATGATTTACTCAAATATTAACTTTATATTTTATTTATTTTTTTTTTCATTCGTTTGCTTATATTTTCTTTTGTTTTTTTTTAATTTGAAATACTTGTAATTGAAATATTTTCATTTTCTTTGTTTTAATTCTATTGTATACTTAAAGAGTTTTTTTTATTCATTTTTTGTTTTATTTATGTTTATTTAAGATATTTTGTAATTTTGGTTTTCTTTTTCATTTCGTGTGTGTGTGTTTTTTTATATCAAATATAATAATTTTATGTGGTTGATTTTTCTTTTATTATATTAATCGTAACTGTTTTTTTTTGTTTTTTTTAAGCAATGTTACTCTACACTAAACTTACAGGTTACTTATCCTACTAACCCTAAAATGTTGTATTCATTTAGCAACCTTATTTTTAAGTGTTTTTATGTTGTTGTTTTTTTTTAATTTCTTCTTAATACACAGTTGGTTATGAAATTAAAAAGACTGAGACGTATTCATTTACAAAAACAAAACGAATAAGGAAAATAAATTTTTTTTAATGTAAAAACACATTCGTACTTAATTTAAATAATAAAAAAATAACGCTTTCTTAGAAATTATTACATTTTTTTTGTTGTTTTAATTAAGTGTGACTATAAATAATGAGCCTTATATGAAAAAGTGAATTGGATTTTAGTTTTATTAAAGTATTTTTTTTTTGTTATAATTTTTAACTTAAAACATAAATTTCATAATTCATTCTTGTCTTTAAGCAAAATCCTTTAATTAATTTATGTTATCTTCTTTTTCCTTTTTTTATTTATTTTAATAATATAAATTAAAATAATTATTATAATGGATAATTTACCAGGATATTTTACTAAGTTTTTTCATTATTATTTATTGTTTGCTTTGTTTATTAATTTTTTTCGGTATTTTTAATTAAACAAATAAGGCACAAGTTTGTACTATAGAAAAAAATTTACTTTTTTTCTTCATAAATTTTATACTTATTCTTAATTCATCATATTTATTTTTTAATTAACAAATTTTATAAATTGTTATTTTTTCTTGTCTCTCGTTTTTTTTTATTTTTAAAATTTAAAAAAATAGGAAGATTTTTACTAAACAAATTCACAATGTTTTTATATGGAATTTTTTCTCTCTTTTCTTTTCATGTTTATAATGTGAAAAGGTTACTGTTATTTAAATTTTGAGTTAATATTTGAAGCAATTTTGGTGTCGTAAGCTTTTAAACGGGGTTTTTTCTGTGAATTGACTTTGTTGAACTTTCAATTAATTGAAAAAACGTAAATGAAAGTACCTAAAACTTATCAGAAGGAATATAACATCGACATGTAACAACTTTTCGTCGATTTCAAGCAAGCATACAGTGAAGTATGAAGTATCTCTCAAAAATCTGAAGATAAGATGGATATAGTAGAGAGGAAAGTTCTTCTAAGGATATACGGCCCAGTCAAAGAAGAAAATGCATGGAGAAGAAGACGTTATATTCACGAATTATATTACTTATACAGACTTCAGGGCTTACTTCGCCTGAATTTTTTACCAGATGGGAAAAGACCAGTTGGCTAACCATGGTCAAGGTGGGAAGACGGTGTTAAGGCTGATGCAGCAAAACTCCTAGAATTGAGCCTTATGTTCAAACAGTTTATAAGATTAGAGGTTTTTGGATCGCTAAGATAACAAGTGGATCGAGTATAAAAACGTTGGTGAGCTGTTGAAATAAAATGAAACGGTTGATGTTGATCGTTACTGCTCGAGATTTGATAATTTGAATATAGAAATTAAGAGTAAACGTTCATATTTGGCCAAGAGAAAAAATGTAATTCTTCATCACGACAGCGCAAGACCTCATGTTTCACTAAAAATCGCTCCGGATATTATGCACCATCGGATTCGCTTAAAAATTTTCTTGACGGAAATGAATACGCAAATCATGAGGGTGTTTAAATGACTACTTTACCACCAAGACGGATGGGACTTCTTTTGCAGGAGATTGGTTCACAGTTTTAACTAACGAAGGGAATTATCCCAGTAGGAACTGTAATGTATACCGAAGCCTCTATTTTATACATATTACTCATCGTTTAGTGCGCATAGTACCATGGACGAAGATACTTTGTTGGCACTACCAGCGATTCTTGCTGGAAAAAATTGTAGGAAAAAAAAACGTCTATGGTGCAAACCCTTTTTTGTCCACAACAGGAACATACTTCACTGCTTAACGACGAACGACGACACACAGTTTTCATCCACACTATCGTCCTACAGCGTACCGTACAGCGAACGGATCAAAAATCAAAATGGATTTGATTTTTCGCTGTGGTGAAAAACGAGGCGGCGTTCTCATCCACACTGCAATTTTCTACGTCGTTCGGAAAACGCTGCTCGATAAAAACAATTTATGTCCTCGTAAATAATCAGACTGCTTCGGCACATTCGGTGTGATAAATTTTCAAAATTAAGCTACGCCCACAAAAAACTACAATGCTTTAAGGCGTGTTTTTGGCTAAAAGGCTAAAACTTTCCCAGAAATACTAAATTTCCAATGTTCAATTTAGTACGGTAGTGCATACACAAGCAATACAATAACTTATTGTTATTTGCGCCTTGAGAAGTTAGAAAGTCAACGGATTTCATGCTAGCGAAAAGTATTCCTTTCACATCGTTTGGAAATTCTCAAATCATTCAGAATTTCGCATGCTCGTGAGAAAGTATACTAAATCGCACTGCAATACCGACCGACTTTTCCAATCAAGTCATCACCAGGGGGCTTATCCTCGAACGCGATTCGAAAGACATGAAATTCGGAAATAAGAAAATGGTATCGCCCAATGCGAATTCGAATTAAATTTGTCCGTCTGTCATCGGATTTCGGTCCGTGAGATAAATTTAGTTGGTTGGCTCAATACGATGCGATCGCATTCAGCGGTACAAAAACTAAATCGCAGCGCATTCCAGGATAACCCCCCAGAATTCACACCCCAATTCCCTACATTAAACCACAAAAACAACAATATTTAGTTTAATCACCAATTTAGTCACAGTCACATAGGCGCACAGGCCCTTAGTTTAGCCAGAATTCGCACAGGGCCTAGTATCTTGGATATTGTCTGTAGACAAGCCCCAGACCCGCCAGAAGGGAGCCAACTGGCACGAATTGGCCCCGAAAATAAATTGAAACCCATAAAGTTAAAAACTGTAAAAACTTATAAGCTCGTTGCTATATCCACACAACAATTGGCTTTTGGATTGATTCTGCCAACAGATGAGTTCTGATCTATTTAATGCTCTGAATGAACTTATTCTATATTTTAGAAGGTAATAAATATGTCTTTTAGTAACAGAATTTCAATTGAGGCCCAATATTATTTTAGCCCCAGGCCAAGCAAGGTCATCTGGCGGGCCTAAGCCCCATCTAGAATACGATTTTATCTACCGAATGACAGACAAATCGTGCTAGACATAAGATTTATTGAAGTGATCTATGAATTACGAATACCACTTTTATGGCGATCAAGTATTAAAGTAGAAAAAAGTTCATACCTTAGCAACATCATCATACGAGGAAATCAATCTAGACAACCGAAGTTTGGTTTTGTGTTTTTCAAAAAATTTGTCGCCTGAAGGTCCTAATGTCTCAATCTCAATAAAACAGATTTTATTTGGTAGCTTCAGTTTGCAAAATGTTTCCTAAAACGACAACTTTTAATATTGAAACATATTTTTATTTTGAGAAAATACTACTTGTTGTAGACACTTAAGAAATGATCTTTTGTATAAGTGTTCATTCCAAAATATATAGTTTTTTTTTAACATAAGGTTATTAGTAGGTTAACAAATTAATACAAATCAAAAACTATATAAAAATTAATTTCAAGTTCTTTTTAAGGCAATCCACTCCCCGTTAAAATTGTCTTTTACATTATTATCTATCAAAAAATATCTACATATATTAAAAAAACTCATTAATAACGTTTTGGAACGCATATTTTTTTCTCATATTTTGCATTAAAAAAATTTATTGTTTTGCAAAATAATGTCATATGCAACATTTCTTATTATTTTTTTCCTTATGTGAAAAAAATTACAAAATTATTTATTTTTTTCTTACTCAAAGATAAACATTAAAATTTTCTTAAGATATTTTTTTCATTTTTAGTTGCAGTAATATTTTTGTTTTTCTAATTTTTAATTTAATGAACTCACAAATGCTTACCATAATTTTTACTTAGTTTTAAGTTTACTACATAATATGTTTTTTTTAAACGTTTAAATATATATTTTTTATATCTTTCTTTTTAGAATCTATTGATTTGTTCCGATCGTTTCAGAATTAATTTTGGCAACAAATTACGTCTTTATTTTTTTGTTTTTTTCTGTAGTAATTTCTAAATATGAAATTTTTTATACTTTCTTTTTGCAACATTATCGATATTATTATGTTGTTAATTATGAATTTTTTTTGTTTTGTTTTAATCTTATATTTCGAAAAAAATGCATTTTCTTTCATACTTAAATAAAAAAAGCACATATGTAGGTATGTTTGAATTTATTTCCTTTTTGTTTAAACATACCAGCAGCAAAAATATCTTTTAGTCTTTGGGTTTTTAATCATTTCTTTTTTTTATTATTTAATTATCCATTAATCATTTTAAAAAATTTTGGAACATATTCAATTTTTGTTATCTACGAAAAAATCGTTTTTTGGAGTTTTTTTTTAAATATATTTTTCACTTTTTTTTACGTGAAAAACACAAAATTGTTGTGTTATTTTTTCCATTTCGGCTTAAGATTTTGATCTTCACTTAAATAAGGCTGGTTTTTTAAAGTTTTTTTTTAAACATCTAGAATAATGTAATTACTACTAATAATATAAATAACACAGATAACATATAGTTAGTAGTTTATGAAAATTTAAAATTTCAAACAATGTTCTTCACGCTTTCAACATTTGTTTGTATCTTTTATTTTTATTTCATTATAAATATGAAATAAAAATTATTGGAATTGCGTTCATTTTGATGAAAAAATATGTGATATTTTTGTTTTTGTTATTTTTGAAAATATTTTGGACAAGGCAGTGTGTGGTGTGTTTACTCGATTAATTTAATTTTGATTTCTTTTCTTTCTTTTTTATAAATTTTGGTGCATTGAAAAAGTTTTTTTACCTTTTACATGAAAGTATTTTTTTTATCCTGCAAGTATTTATGATTAGTACAACAAGACTAGAATTAGGATTTCATTTGTTTTTGTTTTTTTTTTTTGATATATATAGAATGAGGATTGAGTATTTTGGCTTTTGGTTTAAAAATTTATTTAATTATTACACAATTTTTATTTTAATTATAATTTTAACAATCATAAAAAAATCATACTTTAAGGTAAATTTTACTAAGTTGATCAGAAAATAATATTAATTAATAGGAGACTGTAAATGACTATAAGAAGTGTGAAATTTATACCAATTATCGCGATATAACGCTGTTAAGTACCGCGTATACGATATTCTCCGCTATCCTAAAAAACAGGATGGCCCCACACGCTAGAAAAATCATAGGCCAATAGCAATGCAGCTTCAGGCCAGGCAAATCAGCAATTGATAAGATTTTCACCTTGGGCCTTATTCTCGTTGTCGAATCACCTAAGTGAGATTTGTCTTAGGCGGTGTCACGCCACTTTGAATGTGGTATTCTCGTTGGCGAGTGACGGGGCTAATAGGAACGTTGTGAAATGGAAACACATTTTCATTTGAAAAATGAGTTTGACATATTTAACAGTGCGATGTTTGTTGTGAAAAAAGCAAAAAAATTTGTAAAAATAAATAAATAAAACGAATTCATTTGCGTTTTGGTTTTCGGATTCCGAATTTTGCAGCATAAACTCCACCATCACTTTGAATTATTTTCTTGTTGTTATTTTTACATTAAAATATTAAAATTTATATATTTATTTTAATTGTCTATAATTTTTTAAGGAATATACAATAAAAAGAATTTTTGTTTACATTTTTTTCTGCTTCCATTTTGCTAAAAATAGAACTGTCGATACCTACAAAGGTATCGAGGAAAATGTCACTTGATACTTCCACCTAGTGACAATTAGAATTCGACGTTTGTCGATCTAGTCGCCAGGTGTCACTTAGATTGACAATGAGAATACCAATTGAGGGTCGAAGTGACATCTGCCACGGCACTCGACAACGAGAATAAGCCCCCTTGAGTCAGGCGAGGGAAAAAGTCTCGAGTTTCAAAACTCAATTCCTATAATAGTATAGTCAGAGTAGAACTCTACAAAGTCACAAGAAAATTCGGCACCCCTAATAAGCTGACCATGACCAATGCGATAAGCCAAATCAAGATATTTGGAACACTGGCCCCTATGCAGAAAGTCGTATTTTCTGTCATGTGAAGTGAAGCTAATACGACTTGACATTATTGGTAAAAAATCAAGATTTGTACAGGGCGCTTTCACCCAGATTAAGCAGGAGCCACGAAATCTGGTACTGCACATCAATGAAAGCAAAACAAAGTATATATGATGGGCCTGCAAGAACTCTTAACATTGGTCCCACAATCAAGGAAGGGAACGCGAATGTGAAGAAGTAAAACCATTTATATACTTTAGATCAATAGTAGCAGCTGACAATAACCTGGAAATAAGCGCACGGCTGCTAAAAGCCAACAAAGCCTACTACAGTCTGTCAACGCTCTTCAAACCGAAGCATCTAACCATAAACTCCAAACTTCTGCTATATAATATAAGACGATGGTCTTACCGATACTCACATATGCATGCGAGTGTTTTGCAAAAAGTACTTGAACATCTTAACCGTGTTTCGGTTGACGATTCCGGAGACTCTACAACGACGAGATCTACAAACGCTATCGCGTCATAAATGTTGTAAAAAAGGCTCCGGTGGGCAGGGCAGTTAGCTCATACGGACGAAGGGAAACTTGCTTGGAAAGATCTCTGGGGTGTAAATAAAAAAGGAACAAACCGTCCTTCAGATTTCCTCACAGCGTTTCTGTTCAATACGATATAGAAGGTAAATGGTAACTAATGAAAATGAATTTCATACGATAACGTATGAAGATATCGGCGCCTGTTCAAAAACGTCAAAATTTTAATTACATGTGCAGCAAATTAGTTGCATCACCGATATTCCTGCTTTACCACAGGCCACGTATTTCATGCACTGCAAGAGAAGTTTTTGAACATTTACGTTCTGCACCCGTCTCTCGTTTTCTTTCAAGTTTCAGATGCGCAGCTCCACTTTATTACCCGAACGTCTGCGCAGAGAAACAAACGATTTGACTTGTAGGATTTGTTTGCCATTTGTATCGAAGCCGAATATTGTAAAAGAAATAAAAATTAACAGATTAAGAAATGTTCCGTAGTCAAGAGAACCATCCAACGGAAATAGTGGCCGAGTAAGCCAGAAGGGACTCAGGACCACACAGAAAAATATATTTGAACGCTATTGAAGAGGATCTCAACTCAAAACATTAAATGTGACGAACTCGAACTCGAAATTCCTATCCAGAGAAAAACCTGGCTTGCGGAAGCCGAAGTCAACAATCGATTGGAGCCCTAAAAATGATAAGGCTTCGATGGACAAAACATCTACCTCGTATGAGCGAGAGTTATCTGCTCGAAGGCTTTTGTAGTAGAATTTATAGGATTCTACAACTAGGTTAAAACTTCGCTTGAAATATGGCGTAGATCTAGCCTATAGCAAAAATTCTTTAAGTGAAGCAATTGGTTTAAAACTAAAGCGAACAATCAATTATCTTTATCTACAAAATATCAATGGACGGATATATCTTCGAATTTTACATATTTAACTAAATTGTAAACAAAAATCATAGAAAAAACTTCGATGTACATTTATATATATAAAAATAAAGTATGATTTTTTTATGATTGGGAATTTTTTTTTTAAATAAAATTGTTCAACATTTCATTTAATTGCACAATTGAAAAACATATTTCACATTATTTCTTCTGGGAAAATGTTTTTTTTTGTTTTGTTTTGAAGCAATTTTTAATGTTAACTTTTCTATTATATATGATATAAAAGTTTACACGCGCAGCAGATTAAAAATAAAAAGGATCATCTTTAAATAAACAAACAAATGAATGGAAACATTTGTCTGCATTTTTCATTTCACAAATTTAATTGTTTTAGTGTATTATATTATTTATAATAAACTAAGATGAATTCTTGGTTTGTTTTTAGTTTTGTTTATCATATAATTATATAATATTATATAATATATTAAATTTTCTTCTTAAGCTTAAGACGTAGAGCAAAATACTTAAATTAAGTAGAATAGTCACATCAAGTCACATCCAGAAATGTTTATCATTTTTTTATGTTGTTTTATTTATTTTTTTTAAATGCTATTATTGCCACATTTATTTAAATAATGTAGTACTTGCAAATTTTTATTTTCATCAAAATTATTTATAAGTAAAAACAATTTAAATTCCCGTTAATATACAATATATATAATAGGACCAGACCAATAAGGATAACACTTATAAATCACATTCATATTTTTTTTTCAAGGAGAGATTGATTTTTTTAAGTTAATTTTAAATTGTTCTTTTTTTAATATTTTTCTCGTTCATAAATGTTTATACTTTACTTGCATTTATTAACTTATATTCTATTAGTTACAATTAGTTCTCATTTTTATTTATTTCTTCTTCAAAATATATATATTATTGGTGGATCATTTTTTGATAATAATAATTTACAAAGTTAAGAGAAACCTTGCATTTACGCAGTGTAAAGCATATTTTCTTGTTTTTTTTTTAATTTTACCAGCAATCACATATTTTTTATTTTTATTTATAATTTTTTTTAGCAACATTTTTCAACTACAAAACAATTTTACTTTTTGTTTTTTTTTTGGTCTTTACAATTTTTATTTAATACATAATATCTAAAAAAATCAATAAAAATTATTTTGTATTTGTTGTTTACAAAACTACACAACGACAAAAAGGCTTTTTTTGAAATTTTAAATAATATTTTTTTTTGTTTTTTTGAAATGACTTAATCTGTGTGTAAAGAGAAAAGTATTTTTTGTTTATTTCTCTCATTTTGGACCAAGTCTGTGTGGATTATTATATTTTGTTACAAACACGCGATATAATTTCCCAAAAAACCTTTTTTTTTTAAGGTTTTGTCCCTTAAAAATTTATGATCATTTTTTAATTTTATTAATTTTCCAGTTTTTAACCTGAGAAATCTAATAACACAAATTACTTATAATATAAGCAGTTCATAATAGAAAAATAAAACAAAATTTTAATTAATAAAAAAAGAAACAACAAAATAACACACAAAACTGTACGTATTTTCACAAAAATGAATCTTGTTTGTGCGATAATGTTTTTTTTTATATTTTCAATTGAACTTAATCCTTTTATAATTAACATTATTTTTTAGTCAATAATAGACTTTTTAACACCATTGGAAAAATAAATTTATCTAGTAAAAAAAATAATATATATAAATAAGGAATCTGTCTGTGGCTTTTATTGTTTTAATTATAATATTTTTGATTTAAAATTAATTTTTTTAAGTCGATTTAGTTTACCAGATTTATCACGAATATTCTTCTACTTATCGAAAAAAATTCCGAATCATGTTTTATGTAATATAAGTAGGAAGTGAATAGATTTAGTTTTGCTTAAGAGCAATCTGTACTACTATAGTTGGAAAACTGTTTTGTCATTTTGTTCGTTTTTAGTAAACGTTTTCATAGTTTCGGCATTTATTTTTGGCGCAAGAAAATTTAAATTTTGATGTATTCCATATTTTATGTGTTTTCAATGTTCTAAAAATATTTTTTTAACCAAAAAAATGTTTCTCAGTCAAACTAAAAAAAGAAAAGGAAAATTAAAATATTTTATTTTTAAAAAAAAATTCCTCAAGGTAATGTTGCAATGGAACCACGGACATTTGGCGATATGCATGAAGCTGTAAGGAAAATGTAACAAAACGTCATGCGTCGATGGCTGAAGCTGAGTTGCTAAAGACACGACATCAACTTTTAAGAACTTTACACGAACTCATATCCAACATCTGCGAGGCAGAAGTTATACCAGATGATCGGAAGAAAGCGATTATTTGTCCAATATACAAGAAAGGAGATAAATTAACCTGTAAAAACTACAGAGGCTTCTCACTCCTCAGCACCAGTTACAAAACCTTCACGATTCTTGCGAGAGAAAAATTGGAATGTATAGAAGAAGACCTTATAGGAGAATATCAAGCTGGTTTAGGACCAGGTCAATTTCGGACCAGTTTCTGACCTTAACGCAAAGCCTGGAAAAAATCTGAGAAAGGAATGTACGTATATACTAAATATTTGTAGACTTCCAACAGGCATAAGACTCTACAAGAGCTTAACGCAATTAGGAGTCCCCTCAAAGCTGGTACGACTGATCAAATGCATAACGAATAACTCACTGGTCAAAGTTAACATCCAAAATGCAGTAACAGAGGAGTTCGATGTACGATAACGTGTTAGAAATGCCAAGACTCGATTTGAGAATTTCACAGCTGAAAGTGGAAGTTAAACTAAAAAACCACTTGTTTGGAGTTGTGTATCCAATGCGAACTGTCCATCTGTGAATTTTGAAAATAAAATATGTCAATTCATATGGCAGTTACGCCCGGCGGATGAACAATCGCAGCGGCAAGTGAAAGTGAAACTCTTTAGTGGCGGGAATCCAAAATCCGCCGGATTCAACAATCAGGCCCAATGTAAACCTGTGTTCGTAATGCATGGTATATACCTGTGTTTTGATCTATTTTATCTTATTTTGAAAAACCAATTTCGGATTGGTGATCCCCAGTGCCCAAAATTGTTTGCTTCTATTTCACTGTTTAATTGGTGATCTTTTATATTACTTTATACTTTAGTGCCCCTTTGGTGAGGTATCAACATTTTATGCGTTTGTTTCATAGCACAATAGTAACGAATGTTTAAAAAATTTCATTTTTAGAGTGCGACTACTAGAAGAAATTAAAAACAAATTTTCTAGTTGCAATAATCTTCAGTTCGAACATTACGGATCACTACACCAGGCCGTGTTGTGACCACTAACGTGACGGTCCACGCAAAAAATATTATATATGTATATTTATTTAAATCGAAATATATTAGACATGACCCACTACACTCAGCCTTATTATGGTTGTCACTTTCGGTGACAATTGGCTAAGTGAGACAAAAATGCTAAATGAAATTTCTCACCTCTTTGAATTTATTGTCCATAATATGGAAAGTGACAATGACAGTGACATTTCTCACTATGGTGAAGTGACAACCACAATGAGGCTGAAGAGCATTTTTGTCTCACTTCGCCATTTTTCACCGAAAGTGACAACCATAATAAGGCTGATTCAGCTGGCAGGTAATTTTGTCGAAAACATTTTGTCCAGTGGAGAAGTGCTCCGAACAGTGATATGTCATTGTAAACCGGTTCATTCGAGCAGTTGCCCGCGTGCTAACCGGATACGTACATCATTGCACGCGTTAATGTTTCTGAGATTAAATACAGGGTGAGGGATATTGTAATTTGAGACGAAAACTTAACGGAACGATCTATAGATCGAAAATATGAATTTAGCCTTCAAAAGAAATTTCAATCATTCTGTTGATATTTGGCTCTGTTGACTAATGAGTTTGCCGACCACTTTATTAGATCAAAACGAGCACGCGTTTGTAATGCGCTGCACTGACGTCAAAAAGTTGATATAAGACGGATGTGAACGGCATTGTGTTGGCGACAGCAGGTAGCTTAGCCTCTCTAGCAGCCGTTACTGGAATCGGACATGCCGGTTACGATCTTGTTACGAAAAATTAGAATATACATTTTTAGGTCAAAATTAGTGCTATCAAATTAACACATGTACAATCAAAACATTATGTTCAGGAGAGATGTTAATATGTTTTGGCGCCGAACAGCGGCTAGGATAAAAATACCCGCTATGCGCGACATTATGTTAAATATGTATTACCACGGGCCGTATTTGGTTTCTCGAGTCAATGAACCGAATCGACAAAAAACGCTTCTCGATTTTCTCCAAATTTCATATTTGGCATTACGATCAAATCGACAGATATGCGCTGCCATACAAAACCATCAAATTGTCTGATTTGATTGTATGCATAAATTTAGCTTTTTAACAAACGTCAAACGTCTTTATCGACCACGTAAAGAGACGATAAGGTTGTCGATAGCGTGTTGCCAAATGCCAATTTTTATTTATCGACAGAAGTCGATATCGACTCGAGAAACCAAATACGGCCCCAGCATACCTCTGCCTTATTTTCCAACAGGCTGGATAGTTAAGCAGTGACTAAGTCAGAGGGGATTTGAGATTTAAATAAAACAACAAGATCTATGTTATCAGCTTCTTTATTAATGATGGAAAATTGTTTCACACAAATGGCCGAATCATGAATTCGACGTAATTTTCAGTCATCTTCTTCTGTAAAATCGGCTCTATTTGTTAGTAGTATGAGCTATGCCTAAATGTGGTTGGTTTGTTAGCAAATATTTGCGCCTTCAGTAAAGTAGTCAAAAGCAATGAAGCCCGTGTTCGTTTGGCAGAAAAAAACGCTCGAAAGCACTGGTTTGTGCTCAGGGACTAACTATACGGTAATCGCCACCTTCGACTTCTAAATAACTCGCTCAGCGGATGTGGATTATACAGGGTGCCCCGTGGATTTGAAATTCGAATATTTGTAAGACCGTTGCCTAGCCTATAGGAGCAACCGAGCCAGCAATTCACGCACCATAACCCGCAAATTCGTTTGTCAACAAGCAAAACTGCCGATATTGGGAGCCCTACCATCGTATTAATTTTGCGGGCTTACAAATGATTCTGTAAAGTGACAGCTTGATTTTTATTCCTCGCAGTGTCGAAAACGTTTGCGTATTTGCAGCAGTGTGCAAGCACACACTGCATTATTGAACATCTGACGAAAATCAGATTTATTGACTTGTGTGCAAAAGCAACAGTCAATCGCTCGCGAAACGTGTATTGTTGACAGCACCCATAGTAAATGTGGCTTAAAAACGGTTTATTACACATTGAATTTCTATGTAAAGAATATGTGGTTTCAAAACGATCAAAATTTTTATGATTATTACTCTGTGGAAAAATATGTCAATCACAAAAGCCGCGAAGATTACGAGAAATGATAGAACTTGATTGAACACAAGAACTGAAGATAGTACAATAAACGTCCGAGTTATCCCTAACGAAGAATTTATCATATCCGTGAGAGAATTCATTAATTCTAGTTCGTTATCAAACATGAGAAAATTATAATCTACAGAAACTGAACTATGCAAAAACATTATCCAGAAGAATTATTATATTACTCAACAATACGATGTAGATGCCCATAAGTATAGGAATAATGACAATACTATTCCCATTAGAATTAGATGTATACCTACATATTTCGGTTTAAGGTTTGCATGAAATTAAATAAAAACATCAATAAAAACATGAAACACTTTATATATTTTCTTTTTTCCTTTTTTTTATACTTAAAAAAAGTAAACCAAAAAATAAATTAAATTGAATAAAAGAATTTGTGTTTTAATTTTTAACGATAATAGAAGACAATATATATTTTTCAGTCAAAAAATGTCTTACAAAAATTTATCAACAATTCATTTTTTTTATTTATTATTTTTTATTTTGTCACTCCAAAATATTTTTTTTTTCATTAATTTTCGTATTTTTTTTTCTTTTTATTAAATAAAAATTATTTTTTCACAATATTTCTTGTACTTTTTGAGGCAAAGACAGACTTCTTATTTTATATTAATATAATATCTAAAAAGGAGACAATTTAATTATCTTAAGAAAGAAAAAAACAATGATAATAATAATAATAATAGTAGTAATAATAATAAAAATTGATATTCATGTTAATTTTACTAAACAAAATAAAAGCGATATTTTTTTCTTATTTTCTTATTTCTTTTTTTTTTTACAAAATACATATTATTCGAATTATTTTTTTTGAAAAAAAAATGGCAATCTCAATATTTTTGGTGTTTTCCACTGGAACAAGATTTTCTTTGTATTATTTTTTTTTGTTTATTAATTTGTTTTAATATGTAAGTATTTTATATAAATAGTTTTTATATCTTTACTTAATTATTTCATTCTTATTTTTTATTAGTGCAAAGCTCAAATTGGTATTCTTTTCACTTATTTTCAAAAAAAAAGAGAAACATACTTTCTTATCTTGTTTTTTGTTGTTGTTGTTATATATTAGCTTTAAGAAATGTACAGATACATATATATAATATGACAAGATTGTGCCATTTGAATATTAAGATGAAAAAATATCATTTTTGTTACTATTTTAAATCTTAATACATCTTTTTTGTTTATGTTATTATAGTTTTCTTTAAAGTTTTATTTTGTTCTTTTTAAATTTTAAAGAGTTTTGCTTTATTATCAATTAATATGAACTATTGTTTTTCTTTAGCTTACTTAAAAACGTTTTTTTTATTTCATTCTTCTTTGATGAAATTTCATATTTATTTTATTAATATAATACAAGAATGTTGTTCATTGCAAGGAACACGTTTAAATATTACTTTTGGGTCATTGTTTTTGTTTTGTTGCATATGTCAAATGGATTGTTTTTTCTCTATAATTATATTTAACTATATTATTTTTATTTTAAAAATTAATGATCATTGCTAGGTTCTCAAAATTGTATTAAATTTCTCACATCTTTTTTTGGTTAATTTTTTTCTTTTTTTAAATGCTGAAATTTTACTATAATTATTGTTACTTTTCTTTTTTTTTTTGGAAGATAAAAGAAAAATAGTTGACGCATAATTTAATTAAATAATTCCACTATTCCCACACAAAAGCGTAATTTATAATATGAATCTTAAATAATTTTTTATTTATGTTTTTTTAGAAAATATCAATAAACAGCACTTAGATATGGACCAAAAAAGATTATATATATTTTGTTTATCGATTTCTTAATAATTAAAATACTAAAAATGTTTCTCTAAAAATTTATTTAATTTTTTTTTAATTATATATATTTTATAGCACCATTTTTCTTTAAAAAGGTAATTTTTTTATTTTATTTTCATATTACGTGTTTCTTTCAAAAGCACAATCGTTTTATTTTTTAGTCCATTTTAATCATGTTTTTGTTTGTTTTTATTTATTTTTTTTTTGTGAACGGATACTTGATTTGTAAATTAAATAAAAAAAATTAGTAAATATTTTGTTGGTATTTTTAAGAAAAGAAGAAAAAAAGAATTATTGTGAAAATAAAATTGCTCGTCAACTATTTCTCTAATATAATAATTAAGCTCTATATCTTTTTTTAATCTTCTCTTGTTAATAATAGTAATAATAATAATCCTAAATCTTAATAAGACACCTTAAACTAGCGGCGGTATTAAAGCATTCTTAATTTCTCTCAGATTAAGTCACTCGTTATATTAAATTAAATGAAAAAAAAACAAATAAAAAATATTAATAGTTATAATAATAAACAAGTCTAAATGCATGAAAGGATTAAACACAACCAAATTGCAAAATAAAATATATTTTTTTGTTGCTTCGAGATAAACAAAAAAACTGAACATTATTTTACACATATTCAGATTTTTCTTTCAAATATTTTTGGAAAATTTTCTCTGAACAAAAAGAATATATTAAAAAGGAATATACGTAAGGACGATGTGGAAAAAAATAAAATAAATTAAAACATAAATAATATGACTAGATACTAGAAATATTTATTACAAAAACAAGGGTTGAAAACGCTGTGCTCTTTTGACTGAGTTGATATGGTGATTAAACTGATATCGGGGTAATCTTCAACATACATTTTTCTTACTATAATAAATTCCAAAAACAAAAAACAAAATTTAACTTTTTCCAAAATGAAAAAAAAAAATACATTATTGAGAGTTTTATAATTTCGAGATCAGAAATTTGTGCAAGTTCTCGAGATCAATAAAAAAAAAATAAAAATAAAATAGATATTTAAACTGGTTCTTTTTAATCAAATAAAATATTGCAATAATATACACAAACCCTCTTTTTTAAGAGCACCAAAAATTGCTATCAAATATGTATCAGAACGCTTTTAGCTCAACTGTTTATTCTGAGGAAAATTGGTGAAATAAAAAAAATAAATCGAGTCCATTCGTACCCCGATTAAAAAATTACCGAAAAACATTAAAGGCCCAACTATAATAGCCCAGCAAACAAACTTTCAAATTACATGGCAATGTTAATTAGGTCACGGCGATCCTCAAGTACAGCAGACTGCAACACCTTGTTTGCCTCTACATTACTGGAGCTATGCGGACCTGCCCCACAGGCAATCATTGAGCTGACTGCACATCTTCATATGGAAATCCGCCGGCATAAGTACCTTGAGAATTTAGATCCCATCGAACTGGCCCAACATATGGATATCCTCAAACGTATCCCAAACATTTCAATTTGCTGGGACCATATGGTTGATGAACTGGGGTTCAAAAGGAAATTTAGGGTGTTTATTCCCGATCGCTCTGAATGGGAGGAGGAACTCATTCTTTCTTGGGGTCCAAGACACCTCGACTGGTTAAGCGGTGTGTCAAAAATGAACATGGTGCAGGGGATGGTGTCGTAGGACCCAACTCCAAAGTCTCAATTGCAATGGGAAGGTGACACTCTGTTCTCCTCACTGAAATACAGGGGGAACGCCGAAAAACATGAAAATACCCACCCAGCCGGAAATGGAGAGATGAAATAACAATGATAGAACGCGGCTTAAGAATGCGTCGAAAACTTTATTTAGTGCTCATCTTTTGCAACTGGCTTCCAGTCGCGAGTGTCGACAGCGGTTTTACCAAGCGATCTCCCAACTAAGTACTAACCAGCTCCAATGCTGCTTGACTTCCGTAATCGAACGAGATCCGGTCTATTGTATGCTAAAAACACCTTTCACAATTTCTTAAATCGCCAATATTGTTCCCTTCGCAGCGATCCGAATTTTTCCCGCTGGGTAAAGCAACTTTCGCTTTGTGTGCGAGGCGTTCAGCCAACAATGAATTAGCTCACATTTGAATACATACTTTTATTCTATCTGTCATTGCCTACACCGCAAGCGCGCGTGTATGTTTCCAGCTTTAAAGTTCGGCGCGGTATGCGTGCGGATTGTTTAGCCACTACGTCGCCATGAACATCGCGCGTTCGCAGCCGAAGTGTATCTTAAAGCCAAGGATTACGGATTGGTGCATATTTCCCATTTAAATAGATTTGTAAACAAGCAAAACTGCCGATATTCGGCACCAAAACGAGGAAACTCGCGATTGAAGCACCAACAAACCCGGCCAGATCAAAAGTGACCGTTTGGCCACTCGATCCTCGAATGGAATTATCAGACCATTTTCTTTTGGACGACCTGTTAGATCTGCGAAAGTAGTTACGCAAATTTAGCCAATTCCTGTTCCCGTACGAAAAAGAGAGGACATTTTTACTTACCCTCGAGCAAAAACTTAGCTAAAGGTTTAGAATTGCGGCTCCAGACCAAAATCGCTCCAAATTTTTTTTTAAGTTTTCAGAGTTACTTACGAGTGCTCCGATAGTAATTTCAAGGCGCGGGAGATATATTTTTGTTATCACAACTGAAAGGGGAGGAAGGCGGTGGTAGTTGGGGCTCCGGGCTAAAATTGCACCAAACAATTTTATATGAATTCAGAGTGATTTTTGGGTGCTAACAAAATCAATTTTTCTCCATTTTGGTGTTGCGCCCCTGTCGGGCGGCGGACGAAGAAGGGCGCCGCATACAATAGCTGTGCTTAATGAAACCGAAAAAAGCAGAGCAGCTAAGGCAGGTTAGAGTAGAAAAGTTGCCAAAAAAATAGAGCAAGTTAGAGGAAGAAATCTTATGAAACACTTTCCAGGCAACAATTCTCAAAGCTGATTGGCTTGCCCGAGATTACTGTTCCAAAAAAGTTAGAGCAGAAAATGGTGCTCTGAATTGCTCCAGTTCATCTTAGAGCAGGCTCATGAAACACAAACCGGAGCAACTTCAGGCAGATTAAAGCTCATGAAACATATTTTGCTGAAATATCTCAACCTAGAGCTAATATATCCAATGATAAGCGGAAATTGAACTTGGAGCAGTGACTTCTATTAAATACAATGAACGCACGACGTGCGTTTGGCCTAACCCATCCAAATAATTCAACAGCAAGATTAAACTGAAAAGATTATAAAAGTTAATGCATATTAGTTACAGCAATTGGAGGATATCGTTATTATATTGCCTGCAAGTGATTGCCTATTGTATAAAAACATAATTTTTTAAAATTTTCGTAAAAGCGTTATCATAATTCCAAATACTCTCAAAATTAAACTTGATTTTCTAAAGATATTACAATTATGTAAGTGCTCTATAAAATTTTTCAACAAGTACGATATTTGTGCTATTAAAACAGCAAACAAATAGAGGAGTTACATAGTAACGTTATTGCGAATTTTATAAAAAAAAATTCAATAAAAATAAGTAAAACATAATTTTAGTGGCATAAAATGTTCTTTCTAATTAATAAAGCCTGATTAAGTTCGGCACAATCAGATTTTCTTTATTATTATTTTTTTAAATACATATATAATATTACAGTAAATCACAGATAAATTTAGGGTATGACTGTGAGTGAAAAAAAACATAATCAAAAACTAATAATTAAATTACAAAAAAAATAAACTATCGTAATTAATAATAATTAAAAAAAAATTATAAAGTAATACATTTAATTCTTCATAAAAAAACGAAAATGAATTAAAAGAAATGCAAAAATTCTTCTCTTGGAAAGAATTAAAAATAAAAATTACTACAACATAATTAGAAGAATTATAATCACAAATGAATGTTTTTCTTTTCTTTTTTTTTAATTAATTAATTTAATAATAATAATTTTCATATGGAATTGACAACAGTCTTTCCAGTTTTAAGAAATAATTAATGGGAATACAAAAACATAAACTACGAAAAAAAAAATTATATTGAGAAAAATACGAGAGAAATTAAGATGCTCGAGCTCGAGTTTTTTTCGTTTTCTTTTTTTTATCAGTAGTTTCTTCTTTTTTTTATATAAATAATGACTATGTATGTACTTCAAATTACTTTTCTCTCTTCAACCAATTTAATCTTGTTTAAAATTATATAAATATCAATATATCATTTAAATTAAATGAAAATAATTAATCTCAATATCGATTGTTTTATCTTTGTATTATCCTTGGTTTTTTTTTAATTAATCATGGAGAAACTATTTTAAACAAATAATGATGAACAAAATCCCATTATTTATGTGGAATGTTACAATAATTTTAATTTATGCGCCAACATATTTTTATTTCATTTTAAATAAATGATAAAAATTTTGATTTTTATTAATTTTAAACAAGATCATTCTGTTGTTAAAAATCTTATATATTAACACAAGTTTTTTTTAATCTTACAGATATATAAAAAATCTAACGTTATGATCACACAAAAAAGATTTGTTTTTACTAATGTTGTTTTTTTCTTATTCTTCTTCATCTTTTCCTTTTTTCAAAATATAGTTTAATGTAATAATAGTTTTCGTTTTTAATTTAATACCACAACATTTTTTTTTCCAAGTTATGATTACAAGAATTTTTAGAAGAAGAAAAACATACAAGTCTTTTGTCAAAAACCAAAAAAATAAACTTGCATTATAAATTTAATTTAAAATAATAAAAAAACCACAAAATTTTATGTAAAAACAAAAACAATATTCTTCTATGAAAAATATTAATTTTTTTCTAAAAAGATAAATGGGGGGGAAGAAAAATCTTAACCACATAATTCTCTTTTTTTTAAATATCAACTTACATGCTAATTTAGACAAGATGAAAAAATCTCGATTTTTTGGAACTGGAATTGGTTGGTCGAGAAAGGCGATTTATTTTTTCTTGTTAATTTTTTTTTAATTTAATTTTTTAAACATCAGTCTGATCACAATAATGTCATTATAATAATTGATATTATTCTTTGATTTGTTTTCTTTTTATTTATTTAAGAAGCTAAACTTTAATAATGATTGAGCAAAAATTTAAAAATAAAATAAAAATTGTTTCCTATAAGTTTTAAGAAAATAATTTTCTCTACAGGACGGTAACTTGAATTTGCTCAACCTGTATAAAGAATATTATGTGTTTTTTTCAAAATGTCTTATTTATTTATTTTTTCTTTCAATTTAATTATTGATAGAAAAGATAATTTGTGCAATATTTTCTTTGTTATGGTGATAAGAGGTCCGCTTGCTAAAATTATAAATACTTAATGAAAAATAATTTAAGAGCTATTCCAACAGATATGTAATACAAATGCTGTTGACGTTAAATTTTGTATATAAGTAGTTGTTCACGTGTACCAATAGGATTTTAGCATTAATAGTCGTGGGTTGTTATCACGAAATATACAAGATATTAAAATTAGCACACAATACAAATGTGGTAATCATTTTAAGACCTTTGAATGGATGGATGAAATTTACATTCATGGATTCATAAGTAATGTTTTGTTTTACTTTGAAATTTGTCTTCTTTCTAAACCAATTCAACGGATCACATATTTAGTGGCACGAACACCCCGCCTGGCAGAAATATTCAATTTTCTACAAACAGCTTATGGAAAATGCTGCCCCATTGGGCAACCAAGCGTGAAACATTGGTGAATGCAAGTGTAGATCGCATATGCAAATGTAATAGTGGGTCCACATGACAGGGGGACTTCTGTACATCCGACTTCTGTACAAACTGTGAAGTGTGAATGAAAGGGCCGACGGAATGTCTGTGCTCGGACATATAGATGGAATGTCTCTGGAGACTTTTGTAGCGCCTTTATTGTTTTCACAGATAAAATTCTATAGACAGAAGTCTCTGCGACCAAAAGTGTCTGATCTTGTGGACCCACACAACATAAGACATTGGGCCTTATCATGGTTGGCGCGGCGAAAAAATGACAGCGCCGTTTGTCGTTGTCATTTTTCGTATCATAGTTGGCGAATGCAGCGACATGACAATTTTCGATAAAAACCTTATGGTTGTCGCTTGAAAATGTTTGAACATTTGTTATAATTAAAAAAATTTAAAATCAGTCGAGAAAAACGTAACTTTGTCTCTTAAAAAGGCCAACTATGATACACCTGAAGGCGTTTTTCCCGACAAATGTCAGTTTTTTCGAGAACTATGATTCCGTTTTACAGTCGCCGCGCCATTTCTCACTTCAAGCGCCAACCATGATCAGGCCCATTGACGATGCCCGGGGGTCAATGAGCAGTAAATGTGCGAACCTCCGGTCGTATAAGCTATACAATGCGTTCGTCATGGTTTCCCAATAGATAAAAATATAATTGAAGCTTCTTAAATTATATAATAGTCAATCTCTAATAGGTCAGTCCCAACTGACAATCTCAACCGATCAGTCTGACTTGTCATTGCGATAAGTGATATCAGTTTTTGGCACAACTAAATCTACTGGAAACTTGGTTATACAAAGAGACGTACAAAGAACGCTGATTTGACAAAAATCTCTTTAAAATTTTAGCTTCTCGAAATAATTTACAAACTGAATACGCCGAAATTAGAACGGGTGTCATCGAGAATGAATTTTGATACAAATTAAACTAGAATCATTTTCAAAATTAACACCCTCATTACACACACCGACAATGGACACTACATTTTTTTAGTTTTCAGTCATCTGTCGATGTCGATGCCAATCTCGATGAATTTCCCTTTAGGGAAATTTTAAAATTTGAGATAATAATATTGTTTATTATATGAAATCTGCATGTTTTTGTGTCCCGAATTTATCGACATGTCGATTTTATCGACACTGTCGATGTGCGTAATGAGGGTGTAAATTTGGCAAGTGTTGAAGATATGATCAACTGGCCTTAAAATCTGCCATTAGTCTCCGTCCGTTTTCTGCAACTTAACCAAATAAAAGGTTTTTCTGCTATCACATATCAAAGGAAGAATCCATCAGTAAACAAAACTAATAGAGCCGATCTACATTTCTGTTAATCGCGCTGACTGATTTATACTCATATCCGATGAGCAGCTATTTTAGAGACATGTTGGATCTTACACTTAGGATCTTGGATCTTGTCGGATCTTATACACTTATATAGCTAAAACGCAGAAAAAATATTTGGCCGTAAATGCAAAAAACAAGGATACAGGCTACACTGATTAAGTTAACTATTTTTAAATATCTTATTTTACTATGAAAAGATCCATAAATAGTCGGACTAAATGTTCACATTTCTTTTAATAAAAGAATACGAGTATCACAGAATTTGGAAAGAAATTAGTTATATTTTTTTCAAATTATTGGGATGAAGAAATTTCAAGTTAATTAATAAAATAAGTCTCATGTAACAAGCTGCAACAGAAAAACTGGAAGAGTATATTTCCAGTTTCAAGATATTTTAAAACATACTTAGGCTGTCGTGCTTCAGCATCTACGGAATCTATATTGTCAGTATACAGCGGTGTTTAACAAGTTCTGTTCTTTTATGTTTTTTGTACGATTAAAGTCAAAAGCTGTTACTTGATTAATTATGTTTGTATGCATATCAAATGCACTTTTATCAAATTGAACAGATTTACTATAGTATGATGTAGTTAGTTATAGTATGAAATAGTTTAATCATTTACTTAAATTTATTCTTTTATCTAATAGATGTGGTGTTTTTTTACATCTATATTTTATATGTTAAGAAGTAAAATGTGTCAAGGCTGTTCGGGTAGGTATTGCACAATATGTAGAAATTATAATAATAACTCAAGCCTATCGGAAGGACGGAAGAAAGTCTATACATAATACATGCCATTAAGCATAAAACAAAAGTATTGGAAGCATTTTCCTAGTTATAATATATTGCATCTATTAAATCTAAACAAAAGCTTCAAAATAATATTCAAAGTATGCTCGAAAAAAATTGGAAATTGGTAATATAAAAACAATGTAATCACAGAATTTGTATTAAAATGATTTCAAATGTTTGGTGCAAGTTGCTTTGGGCGATTTTGGCACATCTGCATACAATTATAAATTGCCAGCGCGATTGTGTAATAATAGGGTGAAATTTTTGGCACTTTGGTAAGGCAAAGGATTTTATTTTATAAGATAATAATAGTCTATAGTTTCTAATATATTTAAGCTAATGATTTTTTTTGTTGAAAATATTTAAAACTAACCACAAAGCCTTAGGATATTGAAATAAATTATTTACATTTATGTACCATAAATATTTCGAGTTAAATTCATTTAGAAATCAGATTTTGTTCAAAGTAAAAGTATAGCATTCACAAAACTTAAATTTGGAACAAGTTAAAAATAAAAAATAGAACGCGCAAAAAGGAGTAATTTGTTAAAATTTCAAAGTAAAAATTTATGCTAGTATATAGTCTCAAGAATTTTTGTTCATAAGTTTTGTTTGTTATAAAAAAATACTGAATTTCCTAAAAAAAAACTAAAAACATAAATAATAATTCAAATTTCTTTTAGCAAAGCAGATATTATCAACCATAATTTTTGTTGTTTTTGTTTTTTTTCGAATTTGTACCAATATATATAAAAAATAACACAAAAAATAATTATAACTTATAAAACAAAACAAAAAAAAATTTCCGACCAACCAACTTATATATGTAAAGCCTTATTTAACTATAAAAACACTTATAAATCTAAACATTTTTTTTATATAGCACACTTACGACAAATGTCCATAAATTCTGTTCATTATCATTTTTTTTGTTTTTAATCAATATTTTATTCCCTAAAAATTAATTTATAATCTTTTTTATTTTGTTTCTGTGTTTTATATAACTAAATTCTACTACACAATGCCTTTAAGTTACAGCATCATTCAGACCACGTTTTTAAATTAGGAAAAAAAACAGAGAAAAAAATATAAATATAACTCTTCTTAATTTTAAAAAAATATATGTATATAAACAAACAAAAAAAAAGCTTATACAGTAAATTATATAAATATTATAGCATTGTATGATGTCAGGACTTTTTTTACTAAATCATTTTATCATTGCAAGAATCACTCACCTTTTTTTTTAATTAATATTTAATAACAAAAAATAATAATAAAATAATAAAAAAAAAAATATTAATAAAACTGATCCACGTTCGATGTGAGATGATAAATCTGGCTTAATACACTAAACATAAATATCAAAATAAAAAATAATAATCAACCTAATAAAAAAATAATTTTCAAGGACAATTACAGAATTTTAACTTCATACTGTTGTGAGGCGGAGTCGATTTTGTTTTTTTTGTATTTTTTAATTTTTGTTGTTGATTTGTTTGTTTATTAAAGCACGGACTGCCACTTAAAAATATTTGTACATTCGGGCATAGTTTTGTTGGCCATTAATGTAACCATTTGATTGGTTGTTGTTGTTGTTGTTGCTGGTATTGTTGCTATTGTTGATATTGCCAAGGACATTATTATTGAAATTGTTCAAATTATTAAAACTTTTAGCACTGTTATTATTGCTGGCTTGTTGCTGTTGTTGTAAATAGCTGCCATTGTTGTTTTGGCTGCAACTAGCAGCATTGCCACCATTATTATTATTAATTGCATTTAAGATTGAATAAAAATTATTAAAATTATTATTATTGTTGTTGTTGCTATTAGGAATTGAATTTTTATTATTCGATTGATATTTTCCAATCGAACTTGAACTACTATAGCCCGAGGACGATGTTGGTGATGTAGCTGCAGTCAATGATGATGGTGTGCTAGACATTGTTGGTGTAGTCGTTGTTGAATTACTGTTATTATTATTATAATTTGATGTTGTCTTTTTCAAAAATCCATTACCAAATAAATTATCAGTTATATTATTTATTAAATGATTGTGATTATTACTATTATTATTATTATGATTATGATTCTGTTTCAGTTGTTGCTGATAATGGTGATGATTATTATTATTATTCATTGTCGATAAACCAGAATAAGTCATGGCAGAATTTGTTGTTGATGAATATGTTACTGATGTTTTACAAAAGTAACTGCTTGAACTATTTATTGGATATTGAAAATCACAGTCTTCACATTTAGTTAATGAGTACTCTTGTATGTGGCCATTTGCCCCCAAACGATGATATTGAGAACGATTTGACAAAAACATTGGAATATTATTATTTTCTGGTAAATATGTATAGCGTAGATTCCATAATTTTTGATTTGTTTCAACATTTTTTGCTAAATCTAATATATCACGTCCACTGTAGTTTATTTTTAAGTCTTCTGGCGAGCGTTTTGGTGGTGTTTGTTGTTGTTGTTGCGGCGGCGGCGATAATTGATGCTGTAAAATCTGCTGTTGTTGTTGCTGCTGCCCCAGTTGCTGATGTGGTTGAGTTGTCTGCTGCTATTTTTTTGATGTATCATTTACAAGGTTTTTTTTGTTATTGATTTTTTTATAAATTCTCTTATTTTATAAAAAAAAATATTTAAAATACAACTAATATCACACAATTTAAAAAGAAATTAGCTCAGGAATTTAAGGACAAAACATTATTAATATTATTAAAAATTACGAAAAAAATAACCTCCTATATTAGTTTATTCTTTTTGTGTGTTAGGGAGGAAAGGATAACAAAAAGGGATTTCACAATATTAAAAAGATCGTCATCAGATTAGTCTGAATTGGGTTCTGAATCTCAAATCAATTTTTTTTGTAATTAAATCTGATCATCAGCTCGCAAATTGCACTCAAATAGCCAGCCACAGAGTGTTCCAATTGCATATCTCTTACGAGATATGCAAGCAACATATTTCTGTTACTCTGCCTTCGCACTAGCAAAGCGTCTTGCTAAGACGTATAAACAAGGACACAATAAAAATTGTACCTTTATAGGCTTTGTCTCAGACCTTCCCGGAACTTAATAAAAAAGAGTGATTAAACACTCGTATGTATGCTCCAGGTGCGAGATTGATGGCGATCAAAAATATTGTTTTAGTTTTCTTTACTTGGCTTTAACGGAAATACACATATAAAAGGACGCATTCAGATCTATATTTTTTTTGTATAACAAATATATATTTTTTAGTATGTTAATAAAGTCTACATCTATAGTTAGTTACTAACCTTAGCTTCCTCTGAATCAAGTGAGCTGACACCACTCGATTCGCTTCCCATCGGCGATACTAGAATTTTTATATTTTCCCAACAATCTATGCCGATTGGCGATATTGGTGCTAATCCACCGACACCGGATAGGGGAACGGCTATGTTTAATGCCATTTTATATATTTTATATACCTGAAATAAATAATTTAAGATTATATAATACTTCGATTAGGAGAATTACATTATACTCAAAATAGCTTTAATAATTTAAAAAAAAGTTTTATTACAATCCCTAATATATTAACTACAACACCATTTTCAATCCACAGTACTCATCAATTGTGACCATACATATATATTTTTCAAATCAATTAAATTGCTTTGGAACCACATTCAGTTTTAATAGGGCAAAATCAAAAAACTATGTTTATGCATAAATAATGACCTTTTAGATTATGAATAATTGAAGTTTTGATTCTTGCGCAATTCAGATTCGGTTGAGAAGGCTGTACGAATCTTACAATAAGTTTTACTGATAATAAGTTCGCGTATTTTACAAACGGTTGCTAACACAGAAGCGTCAACATTGCAACTTTACTCTTCGAGTTTTGGAAGCACTTGCAGAGCTTGGCATTCGCTAGGAAGAGACTATATAAACTCGATATAGGCGAACTATCAAACTAACGCAGTAGGGCGTTTTATTGAAAATTTGAGTGTGGCATCACAGTTATACAAACCGCTACTAATAATGTAGAAGCCGTTCGGCACTGGAGCTTTCCTCTTCGAGTTTGGAGGGCTCTTGCAGAGCTTGGCATTTGCTAGGAAAAGACGACAGTAACTGTATAATGTGGGACTAACAGACTAAAGCTAAGTATGCTGTTCTTAAGTACGGCGGTCAAGAAAAATGCTCTTATTATTTCTCGACCCCGGTACAGAAAATTTTGACAAGTGAATGCGAAGACTTTTTTTCTTGACTAAAATTGGCATTTGTGTAGGAAAATAATATCTGGCTGCGGGAAATGTTTTTTAGAGTCCTTCCGCATAATAAAAAAAAGGATTTTTTTTCAGAAACGTATTTTAAAACAACACTAAAATAATGAATAATCACTTAAATTCTCCTTTAATTATATTAAGCTCTATAAAAACTATTAAAAAATAATGAAAACACTTCCCGCAGCCAAATCTATTTTCCGCCACAAACGAAATGCCAATTTCGGTCAAGAAAAAATTGTCTTCCCAATTTTTTCTTTACCGCATCAGGAAAAGGCTCCATCTACGTGTCAGAATAATACTAGCACTTTTCTTGACCAAACAGCATACTCGGTACAGAAATTTCTTGAGCAAAAATTCTTCGAGCATTTCTTGACCGATTACTTAAGCGTTTTTTTACATAAAGTTTATATGGGGAAATTTTTCTTGACCGCCGTACTTAGGAACAGCATACTTAGCTTAACCCAAAAAAACTTGACCAGCAATTTTAGTGTGGCGTCACATAAACAAACCGCTCCTAATAATGTAGAAGCCGTTAGCCATTGAAGCTTTACTTTCCGAGTTTTGAAAGCACTTGCAGAGCTTGGCATTCGCTAGGAAGAGACTCTATAAACTCGATATAGGCGGACTAACAGACTAACCCTGGAGTTATAATTTTGGGCTACAATTTTAGTGTGGCATCACATTTACAAACCGCTCCTAATAATCTAGAAGCCGTTAGCCATTGAAGCTTTACTTTCCGAGTTTTGAAAGCACTTGCAGAGCTTGGCATTCGCTAGGAAGAGACTCTATAAACTCGATATATGCGGACTAACAGACTAATCCTAGAGTTAGAATTTTGGGCTACAAATTTAGTGTGGCGTCACATTTACAAACCGCTCCTAATAATCTAGAAGCCGTTAGCCATTGAAGCTTTACTTTCCGAGTTTTGAAAGCACTTGCAGAGCTTGGCATTCGCTAGGAAGAGACTCTATAAACTCGATATAGGCGGACTAACAGAGTAACCCTAGAGTTAAGAGTTTTGGCCTACAATTTTAGTGTGGCGTCACATTTACAAACCGCTCCTAATAATCTAGAAGCCGTTAGCCATTGAAGCTTTACTTTC
Organism: Thereva nobilitata; assembly: GCA_963855945.1. Taxonomy (NCBI): domain Eukaryota; kingdom Metazoa; phylum Arthropoda; class Insecta; order Diptera; family Therevidae; genus Thereva; species Thereva nobilitata. The sequence goes on along the minus strand of OY979698.1, from coordinate 89,753,857 downwards.
CGAGTTTTGAAAGCACTTGCAGAGCTTGGCATTCGCTAGGAAGAGACTCTATAAACTCGATATGGGCGGACTAACAAACTAATTCAGTAGGGTTTTTGGCAGAAAACTTGAGTGTAGCTTCACATGTATATAAACCGCTTCTTATAATATAGAAATCGTTCCACAATTTTGAGCTTTACTTTCCGAGTTTTGAAAGCACTTGCAGAGCTTGGCAGTCGCTAGGAAGAGACTCTATAAACTCGATATAATTGGGACTATCAAACTAACTCAGCAGGGCTTTTTGAAGAAAAATTGAGTGTGGCATCACATTTATACAAACCGCTCCTAATAATATAGAAGCCGTTCAGCAATGGAGCTTTCCTCTTCGAGTTTGGAGGGCTCTTGCAGAGCTTGGCATTTGCTAGGAAGAGACGACGGTAACTCGATAATGTGGGACTAACAGACTAACCCTAAAAAAATCTTGAACTGCAATTTATTGTGGCGTCACATAAACAAACCGCTCCTAATAATCTAGAAGCCGTTAGCCATTGAAGCTTTATTTTCCGAGTTTTGAAAGCACTTGCAGAGCTTGGCATTCGCTAGGAAGAGACTCTATAAACTCGATATAGGCGGACTAACAGACTAAACCTAGAGCAAGAGTTTTGGCCTACAACTTGAGTGTGGCATCACATTTACAAACCGCTCCTAATAATCTAGAAGCCGTTAGCCATTGAAGCTTTACTCTCCGAGTTTTGAAAGCACTTGCAGGGCTTGGCATTCGCTAGGAAGAGACTCTATAAACTCGATATAGGCGGAATAACAGAGTAACCCTAGAGTTAAGAGTTTTGGCCTACAATTTTAGTGTGGCGTCACATTTACAAACCGCTCCTAATAATCTAGAAGCCGTTAGCCATTGAAGCTTTACTTTCCGAGTTTTGAAAGCACTTGCAGAGCTTGGCATTGGCTAGGAAGAGACTCTATAAACTCGATATGGGCGGACTAACAAACTAATTCAGTAGGGTTTTTGGCAGAAAACTTGAGTGTAGCTTCACATGTATATAAACCGCTTCTTATAATATAGAAATCGTTCCACAATTTTGAGCTTTACTTTCCGAGTTTTGAAAGCACTTGCAGAGCTTGGCAGTCGCTAGGAAGAGACTCTATAAACTCGATATAATTGGGACTATCAAACTAACTCAGCAGGGCTTTTTGCAGAAAAATTGAGTGTGGCGTCACATTTATACAAACCGCTCCTAATAATATAGAAGCCGTTCAGCAATGGAGCTTTCCTCTTCGAGTTTGGAGGGCTCTTGCAGAGCTTGGCATTTGCTAGGAAGAGACGACGGTAACTCGATAATGTGGGACTAACAGACTAACCCTAAAAAAATCTTGAACTGCAATTTATTGTGGCGTCACATAAACAAACCGCTCCTAATAATCTAGAAGCCGTTAGCCATTGAAGCTTTATTTTCCGAGTTTTGAAAGCACTTGCAGAGCTTGGTATTCGCTAAGAAGAGACTCTATAAACTCGATATAGACGTACTAACAGAATAACCCTAGAGTAAGAGTTTGGCCTACAATTTTAGTGTGGCGTCAGATTTACAAACCGCTCCTAATAATCCAGAAACCGTTAGCCATTGAAGCTTTACTCTACAAGTTTTGAAAGCACTTACAAAGCTTGGCATTCGCTAGGAAGAGACTCTATAAACTCGATATCGGCGAACTAGCAAACTAACTCAATAGGATGCTTGCAGAGCTTGGCATTCGCTAGGAAGAGACTCTATAAACTCGATATGGGCGGACTAACAAACTAATTCTGTAGGGTTTTTGGCAGAAAACTTGAGTGTAGCATCACATGTATATAAACCGCTTCTTATAATATAGAAACCGTTCCACAATTTGGAGCTTTACTTTCCGAGTTTTGAAAGCACTTGCAGAGCTGGGCAGTCACTAGGAAGAGACTCTATAAACTCGATATAGGCGGACTAACAAAGGAACCCTAGAGTTAGAGTTTTGGCCTACAATTTTAGTGTGGCGTCACATTTACAAACCGCTCCTAATAATCTAGAAGCCGTTAGCCATTGAAGCTTTACTCTACGAGTTTTGAAAGCACTTACAAAGCTTGGCATTCGCTAGGAAGAGACTCTATAAACTCGATATCGGCGAACTAGCAAACTAACTCAATAGGGTGTTTGGCAGAAAATTGGAGTGTGGCATCACATTTATATTAACCGTTCCTAATAATGTAGAAGCTGCTTCCACCTGGAGCTTTACTCTTCGAGTTTTGAAAGCACTTGCAGAGCTTGGCATTAGCTAGGAAGGGTTGACTTAAACTCGATATAATGACACTAACAGACTAACCGTAAGGGAAGAGTTTTGATCAACAACTTTAATGTGGCTTCATATTTACAGACCGCTTCTAATAATGTAGAAGCCGTTAGCCATTGAAGCTTTACTCTCCGAGTTTTGAAAGCACTTACAAAGCTTCGCATTCGCTAGGAAGAGACTCTATAAACTCGATATGGGCAGACTAACAAACTAATTCTGTAGGGTTTTTGGCAGAAAACTTGAGTGTAGCATCACATGTATATAAACCGCTTCTTATAATATAGAAACCGTTCCACAATTTGGAGCTTTACTTTCCGAGTTTTGAAAGCACTTGCAGAGCTGGGCAGTCACTAGGAAGAGACTCTATAAACTCGCTATATGCGGACTAACAAAGTAACCCTAGAGTTAGAGTTTTGGCCTACAATTTTAGTGTGGCGTCACATTTACAAACCGCTCCTAATAATCTAGAAGCCGTTAGCCATTGAAGCTTTACTCTACGAGTTTTGAAAGCACTTACAAAGCTTGGCATTCGCTAGGAAGAGACTCTAAAAACTCGATATCGGCGAACTAGCAAACTAACTCAATAGGGTGTTTGGCAGAAAATGGAGTGTGGCATCACATTTATATTAACCGCTCCTAATAATGTAGAAGCTGCTTCCACCTGGAGCTTTAGGCCACGTTCACATAATTTTCTTTTTTTGTCACTTTGTCTTTCTTTATATTTAGTTATTAGTACTATTGCACTCGTTAACACTTTTTTTTTATTTTTAAAGTAATCCATTTCACCTTTTCACTTTTTCAAAATCACAAAACAGCTGATTTTTGACAACCACAGATGCACCCATGTGAACGAGGAGATGCAAGCATGCGGCAAGCTTTTTGCGGCCTCTCACGAAAATTTCCGAATACTACACGAAGGCAAGCCGAGGTTGAGCTTTTGCCGTGCGGCATGCAGCCCATGGGAACGCGGCCTTACTCTTCGAGTTTTGAAAGCACTTGCAGAGCTTGGCATTAGCTAGGAAGGCTTGACTTAAACTCGATATAATGGCACTAATAGACTAACTGTAAAGGAAGAGTTTTGATCAACAACTTTAATGTGGCTTCATATTTACAGACCGCTTCTAATAATGTAGAAGCCGTTAGCCATTGAAGCTTTACTCTCCGAGTTTTGAAAGCACTTACAAAGCTTGGCATTCGCTAAGAAGAGACTCTATAAACTCGATGTAGGCGAACTAACAAACTAACTCAGCGGGGTTTTTGGCAAGCAATTTTACTGTGGCATCACAAATATATAAACGCGCTCCTAATAATATAGAAGCTGTTGCCTATTGGAGCTTTACTCTTCGAGTTTTGAAAGCACTTACAAAGCTTGGCATTCGCTAGGAAGAGACTCTATAAACTCGATATCGGCGAACTAGCAAACTAACTCAATAGGGTGTTTGGCAGAAAATGGAGTGTGGCATCACATTTATATTAACAGCTCCTAATAATATAGAAGCTGTTGCCTATTGGAGCTTTACTCTTCGAGTTTTGAAAGCACTTACAAAGCTTGGCATTCGCTGAGAAGTGAATGTTATAAACTCGATATTGTGAGACCGAAAAATCATCTAACTTTCAGTCAATTCAAATTAAATACGCGGAGAAATTAATACGCGCAAAGGAGCTGCGGGAACAATTAGCGATACAATTTGCTAAGAGACAAACTATACCTTACTGATACACATTTTTCATGCATTATGAATTGTTATTTATATTTAATTTACTTTATTATTTATGAAATATATTTGTCCAAAGCAATTTAATTTTAGTGCGTGGACACCTTAAATTTCTTACCTGTTTATCATAGTTATACCGCAAAGAATATAGAGAACTAACAGGGTAAATTCTTTTAGAAAATCACTAAGATAAATTTATATTATTTTATATCTATGCAAAATTAAATGCTGTTTTTCAGATTTTGGATACATTAGCCGTTGCATCACTACATACATACTCTGTTTTGTGCATATACAAATTATTCTATAAATTGGTGCTAAAAGTTAGTTTAATTAACAAAACATTATCTTATCACACCTTTTGAGACGCTCTGTTAATTCGTTTATAACATTCTGAGATTTGTTGCAAAAAATTGAAACAATTTCGATAATGGGAAGTATGATCCCCTAGCTCTTATTAAGATTACAATAAAAAGATTGTTAAGATGAAAGGTAGTATTAACAAGTTGAAACAAGCTAACTCTGAATTTTGTATACATGTTATCTGAATAAATATGGTGATAAATACATTTTATTTTTAATATTATGTTATCTCATTCCTGTTGATAAAGAACTAAACGAATTTCATATTTTTTGGAAATCGTTATCTATTTAAAAATAAGCAACACAAATTATATCTCAATAATTTTCGTGCATGAAGGCCCAGGGCTTTTTAATAAAACAAATTCGAAAAGGAATTAAATGAATTTTTGTGGTATTGTGGTAGTTAATGCTGGTGGGAAAATTTAATCGACAGAAAACCATAGATTTATTTTTAGTCTGGAAACTAAATATTTTCAAACATAATTTTTGGAATATGAAATGACTATAAAAATTACTATATGCAAGATACGATAAATTCCTGGTAGATGTAGTGGCTTTAAACCGTTTTGTTTTAAGAAATTTTATTAGCTCCAATGTTATTCAATCTCAAGAAATAACGGTTATAGCTTCACGAGTACATCTTGAAAACATCATAGTAAACAAAACCTAAATATTCTAGTATTAACAATCGAAACCTAAGACAGTGCATAGAGAAGACTATAAAAATAAGCTGTGAAATAATGGAGAAATTTGAAACAGAACTGTTTAATACTCGACATTTCAAATAGAAGGGAACAAATCGACCGAAGGTTATAATAAAAATATCATCTAAATAGATAAAGATCAATCATTTCCTGTCGAAATCCATATTAAGCGGAAGTAGGAAATTGTGCATAGTATTTTAAGCCTGCAGGAGAGAATGAGTAACTTAAGCCGAAGGTAGGTAAAAAAAATATGGGGGCAGCGGCATTGTTTTGGTGCGCTGAATCTGTTAGCGGAATTAAAAATCTGCACATGGATATCATGCCAAGGAAATATTGGCAAGAGATTTTGTTTTAATAGATGGAAAAGTATTGGTAAAGAAATTTTCAAATAGAGAAATGAAAAATATGTTTTTAAGGAGAGGCACCTGACTGATCACAAGTTTAGAGTGATACAGAAGGCATTTCTACATCGTTTATCCATCTCAAACGAACGCACCACAGAAAAGAGTTTTGGGATTCTTTATCTATCTATCTACTTTACACCGCTGTTATTGCTATAGTTATATTTTTATCGGAAAATTCGCTTAAGGATATGTACTGTCATAATACCACCCGGTAAATCTCAATCCAAAGTGGAAAAACTCCAACATACAATATTGATAATAGAAGCAAATGGATAACAGACTAGAAACTCAACGACTTTAAATTGGCCCACATAACTTATGCGCTGTGTCCATTTCTATCTGCGTTCCAGAATAAATTGGTTTCATTAGGCAAAAAGCTAGAGATTACAGATGTCGTAGGTACATATAAGAAGTTGTACGAAACCAAGGCCAATAACACAGCTGTACAAGATCTTATCGGAAATAGGAGTCCTCTTAAACTGGGGATCCAAAATGCAGTAACAGAAGAGTTCGAAGTACAAGGTCTTAGACAAGGGGATGAACTGGCCCCAATGTTTTTCAATTTCGCCGACGTAAGGAAACAGTAAGTCCAGAAAAGCGCGTCAATAGCAACACACTTCGTACAATTACTTGTATATTTAGATGACGTGAACATCATGATCCTTTTTGGCACCAAATGATACTTATGTCGAATTAAAAGAGACGTAAAAAAGAGAGGAAGAAAAAATAAAGATGATACAACAGTCCTGAGCTGGAAGATTTAGAATGGGAAGAAATATAACTATCGACGAACACAACCTAAGTACATAGTCGATAAAACATTCTACAATTAAAAAGAGAAACGAAGAAAGAAAGAAAAGATAACTAGACGAATACCACTGGCAAAAGGAGCCGCTTATGGCCAAAAGCAAATACTACACTAAAGATTTGGTCACAGAAAAACAAAACTCTTCGACCCCTGTGCTGAAAGTCGAGTCGTGTTTCGTGACAAGTCGTTTGAGTTGAAGAAAGTGACGTTTCAGTCGAATTACGACTTTCAGCACGGGGGCCTAGAGCGGAAATACTAAGTTGAGTTTAAGCCCTTGTACTCAAAGTCGTGATTCGGCTGAGACCTCACTTCAACTCAAACTAGTTGTGCGACTTTCAACATTTTTCCAAGAAATCGAACGAGCATTTTTTTCAGAAGAGAATATTTTTATTTTCTGTTGTTTTGTTTGCTCGGAAGAGAATTTTTTTACAGAAGAGTTTCGTTTTGTGTTGGATTTTTTTGCTATTTTACATTTTGTTTAAACAGGGGCCCCACTAGTACTCTATAAAATGGTAATACGACCAGTACTATCTATCCAGGACAAAGAAGACCGTAAGAAAAGTTCATAGGAGCTTAATAGACCTAACGAGAGATGGAATGTAACGAAGGAGATACAACAGCGAATTGTAAGAAATTTTTGACAACCCAGAACTCAACCACTGTAAAAATTACTAGACTAAGATTAGCTGCCATGTACTCCGGATGGAGGGCTACCACATTTCAACACGGTTTATGGTAGAAGAAATTTCGGGAAATAGACCACTAGAGACCCAGGAAAAGATGGATAAACTCTGACGGCTGACGGGAGAGATGCTCAACATTCGATACTGGAGACATTGACGGTGATTAGACTGTTCGTTCCTACGTACGTTCCTCACGAGCTTTTAGATGAACGGGGAAGTGGAGATGATGCCTCTCATCACCTCCACTTCCCCGTTCATCCAAAAATCTCGAGAGGAACGTACGTGGGAACGAACAGTCTAATCATCGTCATTGAATGGAGTTATTGATGATGTATGCAATACGTTCTGGCCGGTACCGATTGATTATGGGAGATGCCCTCAATCAAAGTTGCAAATGATAAGTGTGAAAACTGTGAACGTAAAATCGTGTTATAAGATAAATAACAGTTTCCGAGTTTTTCTTGTGAATGCATAGCAGATGTCTTATATTTAATAAAAAGTAAAAAATATATTTTTTTGATTCTACCTACCAAACATGCTTTCCAAATCAACAAAAAAATTAAATAATTATAAAAATATAAATTATGCATTTAAGGGCTTAAGCCATGTGGCTAGCTGCAAGTAGGGCATCAAATTTGACACAGCATTGGTTATATGGAAATTGCCATCTGTTGCTGTCGTGGCACTTTCTTTTAGTTTTAAATCCTTAATGAGCCTTTTTATTGGGTAATGTAATTTGTCTGAAATCCCTTTTAAAACAAACGTGCTTTCTACTATTAAAGACAATTCTTCTGTTTTATCGTAGAAGCACCGCCGATATGAATACCTGCTGATGCATGCTTCACAGAGCTGAATTAAGGCCCCAAAGAGAACTGCCCAAGTTATATATAATATTCAGCCTCATGAAGCAAGCAGGTTGAAGTGTGATGCAGTGTGTTTGGCCTTAGTACATTTGCAGTAGTAGCTGTCACCCTGTTTCATCGATTTCGTCTACTTTAATCGAAACAACATGAGATGCCATGCCGCTTCTCGCCGCCGTGGTACACAAACAAAACAGCCACGGACTGACATCGCACTTTTTGCTGTAGCCCCACCGAAACTGCATACAAACGGCGAAGGCGCTTCATTAATTATTCGAGAACATCTAAGATTAATAATAATCATAAAACCACTGAGGCGTATATTAATTTTTTTTTTCACTACACGCAATCAAAACTACTCGCCATAAACCATGCACCCCAAAAACCAAATGTAAGTTAAAGTAAAAAAAAAGTATTTTTCAAGTCACACGTCGTGGAAAAAAATTGGAACTCACCTTTTCTCCACTCCGCACAGAACAGCAGCAGCCCGCAAATAGTGCTGGGTGTCAAAGTGGAAAAATTCTTCTCCTGTCGCTTCAGCAATTTTCCTCCTGAAAATTCCCGTATCAGGAAAATCGTCCACAAAGTTTTCTTTTTTTTTAATTTTGTTTTATCCAATAATAAATACCAGTTAAATAATAAAATTCTCACTCTCTGTAAATAACCAAAAATCTTGGAATTCTTTTTCTATATAAATATTTTTTCCCTCCTGCGTTTTCTATTATTTTTTTTTCTTTTAATTTTCGAAAATGATTTCGAAAAATCGTCGACCGTGCTATTCCATATTGAGTAGCGCTTTTTCCTCTTCTCGTCTCTTTAAATATTTCGTATTTAACACGTAAAAACAGTTTATTTCTGCATTAAAAATTTCACATTACACTAGTATCACACTTTTTTTAATTATTTAGTATTAATTAAATAGATTTTTACCTTTTTTCCTGAAGATATCTAAACACGCCTCAAACTTGAGAAAAAAATCTTCCAGGAGGTAAAGAAGATAAAATTTTTGTTCTCCTTTCAAGTGTTTTTTGGTCGAGCTTTGTGTGTCCCACTTGCCTGATGATGGCGGAGTGTCGTACCGTTGTACTTTTTCTGCTACAGTTTCGATGGCGGATCACATTTTTCGAATGCGCCATTCCTTTCTGCGCTATTAGCACTTACCCAAAATTCAGATATTAAAAGAGGATAGATATACAATGTTTCCAAACATGGCCGAAACGCACACTTTGTTAAAAAAATTATTCGCAACTGTTTGAAAGAGATATTTATAACAGTTGGTAGGGGTGTGAGGAGTTACAGCATAGCAGTATTGCGCTGTTGCGCATAATAAAATTTTGTAGATGTGTGAATATGAGATGCTTTAATAGCAGTGAGAGTCGACAAACGTCCATTTCACATGCCAAATGTGGCGTCCTATTAATTTTCCCGCCTTAAAAATCTGCATAAAATTTTCGTAATGTGAAATTTTTGGTTGATTAAAATGAAATAAAATGAATTTATTAATAACGGTGTTGTAAATAAAAATTATTTTTTATGCTAAAATGCATGGGGAGCATACCCGAATTCTTTTGCGTAGTTGCACATTTTTACACATTTGATTCGCGCGATGTACGAAGAACAAACGCCACGCCATGTGATAAAATCACGTATAGATGGCGTGTGCAAAATTTAATTTAAAAATTATTTTCTGTTACTATTAAAATATATTCAATTTGTTTATTTACATTTAAAATCTAGTCATTGCTAGGTTGGGTATGGTGTAGGACTGTTTGCAATACGACCGGTAGTCCAATATCGTTAGTTGGTTTCAGTTCGAATTGATCAATGCATTGTATCCTGGGGGCTTAGCGGAAATTATTTAATTTGGCGAAAGTTAGATTTTTACTCAATTTTATAATTGCTACGATAAATCGATCAATATGGAGTCACAATTTTGACTGATTTATTTGCAATTTAAAATTTCAGGCGGTGAAAACAGAATATACACAATTCCAAGTTTGTTTTTTTTGTATATAATCAATGTTTTGTATTTACCGTTGTATCTATCTCCGGAAGCTAGGGAACGACTTTACTAAAAAGTACATTTTTTACGAATTGAAACAACGAACCTAACTGCTATAATTTGTTATAAAGTAACTTTCAAAGCTCCATAGAGGGTGAATGTTCATTTTTGTGGTTTAAGCCTACGATTTTTAAAGAATTGGAGTTTTTGACGAAAATCTAGTAGCCTAGATACACACCGTTTAACTATTGAAAGCTCAAAAGAGCTTGACTAAAAGCTTGTTATTTGTAAAATAAAGAATACCGAAAAAGCTTGATTTTATGTTCACAGCTTTCATTCTAGATTCGAATCTCAGATAGGTAGCTTTCGTTAAGTTTAATAATTTTGGGGTTTTTGGATAAAAAAAGAATGAAAAAAAATGTAAACAAGCAAAAATTCTTCCTTAAAAACCTGTTTTTTTTAAATCATACTTGATTAGTTTAAATTAATTATCTAGAAATATATGCCAAGTTTAAACTAGCAAAGAAAAAACCAAAGTTATGAAACTTAACGAAAATTAGATATCTGGTTCTCGAATTCAATCCAAAGTGTAATCTTTCACTTGTAGATGCCGAATGAAAAGTATCCGTTGGATTACAAAAAAGTCGTTACATGCCACCGCGATTTTCAATAACTTAAAGCTTTTCTTATATTCGTACAAGAGAATAGAAGCAGGATCTACTAGGTGCGTACCTTAGCATTACTTCAAAGCACTTGCCAATAATCTAAATTGAAGTGGTTCTTTCCAATGACATGCAATATTTTATTGAAGTTGATGGTTGCGGCGAATGTTTTGTTGCGGAGAAAAGACCATACAAAAAATGTGGCGATTAAAGCCACGCATCGAAAAGACCATATATTATAAACAATATACTTTGACAGCAACAACAATATAATTGTTAGCTATAGAAGGCGCCTTTTACAACGTACGTACTGAATCGATTCGAGAAGCTCTCGTAGCCCTAAACGTAGAAGGAGGTCCTAGGGAATGATTAACAGCTATGCTGAGCTCGAGAGTAATCCAAGTGGATTTGGGAACCGAGACGGTAATCAAATAGGCCAACAGAGGTACATCACAAAGAGGCGTCGTCTCGTCTTTACTGTGGTTAGTAACGATAAATAGCATACTGCAAAAGCTCAACTGAAGCGAAGGTAAGGTAGTAGCATACGCAGATGACCTAGTGATGATAGTGTTAGGAATGTTTTCAATAGTGATTAGTGAAATCATGCAAGCATGCCTAAATAAAGTTGGTAGCTGGGCAGCTGGTTTCGGCTGGCAGTCAATCCGGGCAAAACTGAGCTGATGGCTGTTCACAAGGAAAAATTCCCACCTTCAACCCCCCGTGAGCACACCCTCACTTTATCTTCCAAAGTGAAATTTCTGAGTCTAATTTTGGATCCAAAACTGTTCTAGAAATCGAACATCGAGGAAAGGGTAAAGAAACCCTGCATAGCCTTCTACGCCTGTAAAAAGACCTTCGAAAAGAGATGGGGTTTTAAGCCAAAGATGTTCCGGGGTGTGTACAAATCTGTAGCACGTCCAGTTGTCACGTACGGTACGTACTAGTAGGGTGGCCAGCGCTGAGCAGGAGCTATAATGCCATAAATCGGGGGCTTGGACCTCAAAACCCTACGGACATAGAAATATCTTGAACCTGCTCCCCGAGGGTATGGTCGCCACCACTACAGACTATCTTCCACGGGCTTGGACTTCAGCAAGGACATCTTCGTCGAAATATCCTCCAGAAAAGAGTGGGGACGTCCTGAAGAAGTTCGATTTACTAATATGGCTCCAAGACATCAGAGCGCGCCGGGGCGACCCCCAGGGGCGGTTTCAGAGGGGGGTAATTGGGTAATTACCCCCCTAAGAATTTTCGTTCGCTTATTTATTTTTATTCTTAAAAATTACCACAATTTCAAACAAACAAGATAAGTTATGGTGAATCTAGTCGGCGATATATGACGGTGAATTTCTCCAAAACTGTTGGAGAGTCGTGGAAGGGACCGATACCCGAGACTCCCGCTAATATGGCACGCTATGGCTGATTCCACACGAGCGTACACGAGACACGACAAGAGTCGGCTGCAAAGTGGTTTATGAAGAAGAGGGTGAGAGAGGACGATGGGGAGGGCACACATATTTGAACGATCTTTTCAGCAGATTTTTGTTCTGTGTTTGCTTAAATATCTGACCATTTTGTAAAAAAATCAAGATAGCGGTTCCAAAATGGCGCCCGATTTTTGCAATTGTGTTCCCCGACCCACCGACATGGGCATCAAATGGAAGGGCATAACAGATAGAATACAATTATTTGTGTCGCGTCATTCCAAATTCAAAATGGCGGATTGCTTTTTTCCTCACAACCCCCTCAGAATGGGTATCAAATGAAAAGGTATGACGATTGTAATGCAGTAATCTGTCTGACGTCATTTTGATTCTAATATGGCGGCCACCACAAAGTGGCGAAAAACATATAATAGACTAAAAATTAGGAAAGAAAATTTATGTAATATGTTTTATCGAATCAATATAAATAAATATATGGGTTCATTTGCTTCCTTTGCCTATCTATACTATTATATAAAGAGAAAATATTTGATTGTTTGTTTGTTCCGGATAAACTCAAAAACTACCGAACCGATTTTAAAAATTCTGTCGCCAATAGAAAGCTCTATTATCAGCGAGTAACAGGGGCATACTCGTATATGACCGAAATTCAAAATGGAAGCAGAAATATGGTTGAATATGCCAGTTTTATTCCGATTCCAATGAAAGTGGGTATCTAGAGGTTTTTAAGGTCGCAAATAACGAATTTGCAGTCAAAAATTATAAATTCAAGATGGCCGACGAATTTGCAAATTGTGTTCCGATTCCAATGAAAATCGGTATCTGAAAGTTTTTAAGGTAACAAATAATGAATTTATGATCAGAAATTATAAATTCAAAATGGCCGTGCTAATATGGCCGACGAATTTTGTTAAATTTGTTCCGATTCCAATTAAAGTGGATATCTAGGGTTATATAACGTCGCAAATAACAAATTTTTGGTCAAAACTTATAAATTCAAAATGGCCGACGAATTTTCAAATTGTGTTCCGATCCCAATGAAAATCGGTGACTGGGGTTTTTTAAGCAATCGGTTCAGAATGGATCAACAAGGTATTTTTGGTGAGATGGTAAGGAGAAGCGGAAATGTGGGATTTATATGGGTTCCAGCTAGTTGTATATAATTTAAGGCAATCGTCGGAGCTGACACGCACTTTTAATTTTTTTTGATGTTGATTGTTTTGTATTTATGGAAAAAAAAATATTTAAGTTTTTCCTTTTTTTAAAATTACCCCCCCTAAGCCAGTTGGCTGGAAACGCCCCTGGCGACCCCTAACAGTTCAGTGTACTGGCACCTTCATATGCACCTGGCACCTCCAGTTTCAAGCGAAAGGCCTGTCAGGCAATGAACTTGGAACCTACACAAGGATGTAACATTGGAATATTCATAGATAGCCCAGCCTCTATAAAAGCTCTGGATTCAGTAATGATGCGCTCCAAGATAATGAAGTGATGCGATAGTAGAAAGCATAACGTGACTCTCGTCTGGGTTCCGGGACATAGGAACCTGGATGGGAGCGAGAAAGCCGACTACCTGGGCAAGAAAGAGACAAGATCATCAATATGCGGAGTGAAAAACGGAATTTTTGACTACCACCTGCTGCTAGCCAGCCAAAAGTGTAGAGCACTAGAGACCTACACTATTTCTAAGGCGACTTGGCCCCCTACATACCCTATGAGATATTACTAGAATCACGGCAATCATAACGAGGCATTGGCCCATAGGAGATCACGCTGCCAAGGTGAGCATCCCTTACAATGTCTGTTGCCGCAGATACGGGAAGACTAACGAGAGGGAAACACTTGTTCACTTCCTTTGTAAATGCCCGGCTTTAGCTAAAGCCAGGCTGCGCACACTAGGCAGTTACCTTCTGGAAAACTTAAAAGAGATCGCTAGACTAGCTTCCTAAATTCCACAGGACTTGACTTATCTCTCTGTATACTAGTTGCAGGAATCTCAGGAGCCTTAAATGAATCTGGCGTCTTTTTTGTTAATTTTACATTTTTAATTTATGGCCGCCCTCCCACACAATTGTCGTTAAAGTAATACTAGAAAACTTACTAAAAAACTCCTTTTTGTTTCGACACCAAAAAATTACATCATCACACACAACACGTGGTGTCGTAACCAGTCAACAACAGTAAACTACTTCGCATATATCCACCCCTGTATTTACCTAAATGTCAGTTAACTGCTTACCTTTAATTCTTAGTTCCATGACAGTTTGCTAACAATTAAAACCACCCTCGTTTTCGTCCGTCAAAAACTTCTGATCTTATCACCCATGTATATGTGAGCGCGCAATTATTTATTCGTTAATTTCCTCCAGCACGACTCCAAGCCAAAAAGGATAACAACAAATGCTTCAGTTCCCGCGGACGACACATGTCCGAATCCAAAAATTTTCACACTCGATAATCTCCATAGGAATTTCATCTTCAAGGGAAGCATTTTCAATTCAATACAGAGAGGGAGAGAGAGAGAAAGAGACGAGAGAAGCCTTATCCTTCAGATACAGCAGGATGAGCACACTTCCACATACGACGACATCCATAGGAATTAGGAAAAAAGGACACCGATACGAGCGTTGGGGATCCGTGCAAACTGAGGTGTCACTTTACTTAATTTCCCATTTCTCATGTCCTGCTGACCTTTGGGTAAATTGTGCTTGTAATTGTCAGCAATTAATGTTTATTAGATTTTTTTCACACAATGGGATATTTTTGATTGTAATGGGGGTGGGTGGTATGCACGCATTTGCAAGTCATTTTTTTCATGACCCAAGCAGGGCGGAAGTAAATTTGTGGGTGGGTGGTAAAGGATTCTTGGGTGTGGAGAAGGGAATTGGTGCTCTAGCTGCGAATTGTGTGGTTTTAGATAAAATAATCAACAGTTTTTATTGAGCAAAATTTTAATGAATTTCGAGGAAAAATTTGTGGATCGGAGAAAGCGTTGATATATTTTTTTCTCGGTATTTTCGCACGCAATCTCCCAGCGAAAGATACTGCAACCAAATAGACCATATACTCATAGACAGAAAGGCAGCCTCCAGTATCCTCCAAGTAAGATCATGTAGAGGTGCTAATTGTGAATCGGACCACTTTTTAGTTAAAGCTAGATTCAGATGTCGGCTGTCCACTCAAGGAAAAAGAAATAACAAACAAAAGAAATTCGATGTTGACCGTCTCTCAGTCTGTATTGGAGAGATATCAGGCAACACTAGCAGAAAGGATAGGTCCAAACATAAATAATACAGACACGCGTAGAGGGAAAATGGATAAGACTGAAGGTACTGACAGATGTCACGAAGCAAGACCCTCGTAAGTACAGGCCTGGAAGCAGAGTTTGTGTTTGTGTTGGTAATAGACCCATTATCTGTCAAATCGGAAGATATTATATGGAGGAGGTAAAAGTTCGGGATATTTTGCCGTAAAAAGTCATAAAATAATATATTTAACCAGTTTTTATTGCAATAGGATTACCAGTGAATAGTGCTTCAGTGATTTAATTAAGAAAATTTAAAAAAATCGAGTGATTAAGTGTGTTTTAAGTGAGTTAATTGTGAAGGTGGCCAATTTTGTTGACATTCGCGGTGGTTTTTTCTTGTTTATTTAGGGGGAAAATGTTGAATTTGTGTAGTAATATAATAAAAAGTGCTTTTTGAGTGATTAAAGATTATTATAGAATAGTTATTAAAAACATAAGTGCAGAAAAATGTGAAGGAAAAGTGAAAAAGTTATTGTTATGCATGTTGTGTGGTGGTACTTGCACTTAATGTGTTTAATAACTATTCTATAATAATCTTTAATCACTCAAAAAGCACTTTTTATTATATTACTACACAAATTCAACATTTTTTCGCTAAATAAACAAGAAAAAACCACCGCGAATGTAAACAAAATTGGCCACCTTCACAATTAACTCACTTAAAACACACTTAATCACTCGATTTTTTTAAATTTTCTTAATTAAATCACTAAAGCACTATTCACTGGTAATCCTATTGCAATAAAAACTGGTTAAATATATTATTTTATGACTTTTTACGGCAAACTAATGCAAAAATATTCCGAACTTTACATCACGGCGTATAAATCCAACAAAAGTGACAGATTCTGGGACTACGAGCAGCTGCGTTAGTGTTAGTGAGGTAGGCAACTTCCAGGCCTGTACTTGAGAAGGTCTTGCACGAAGCAAACCAAGACCCTCTCAACTACAGGCCTTGCACAAACACAACTAAGCGCAAACTTAGTCTGAATTTTTGTTGAGCAAGGTAGGCAAGTGATGGGATTTTTGACATTATGGAATTATTTTCATGACAACCATTTTACTTAAGATTTTTTGCCTTTAGATAAATAAATTATACTGAATTTATTTATAAAAACTTCGACAATCAATTCATTTCTTAAATAATTTAGAATGACATAAAAAATATGTAAATTATTCATCATAAATCATGTAACATAGATGAATTTTAAAATTTTAGTAGTACGGAAGTGTTGTGTTACAAAAAGTGTTAGTAATAATATTGAATTAACAACTTTTTTTTAGTACAATGAGATCATAAGAAAAGCATTCATAGATGCTTTTGCGAAAAATCTAAAACAACTTTTCTTAGTGTCGCCTTTGAAAGGAGAAGAGATATTAGGAATTGATTGAATAGTGAAATATTCTATCGTTTCGGAAATGTTATAAGGGTTTTACCAGCGCCGCCTATTGCGTTTCCAGCTCCCACGGCGAGGACGAGGGGTTGGATTTTAGGAGCTACATTATTGTTTGCATTTTTTTAATTAACTAGACTTATTTAAAAAATGTTTCAAATAAATGAAATGCTAACAATAAAATATAACAAAATAAATTTTCAAATAAATAAAAATCAAAGGCTATTTATCAAATTGGTAAACCTCGAACTACTTAAGATATAAGCTTATTAGTTTCACTTACGTACGTCTTGATTATGTACCACCTTCTCTGCTTTTTTAAAATTTCTTTTTTTTTATTTTAGAAACTTAATTTTTTATTTGATGTTCTATTAAAAGAGTATATTATTAAATTAGTTTTTTTTAATGATTTTGCACTATAAAATAAAAATTGATTATTTCCACATTCCTCATTTAAGTAAATTATTCGCGATGCAATTAATTATTACTACTTTTTTTATAAAATTAAAAATTTTGTATATGGAAACCGACGAAATTCCATTTTAATCAATTTGGCGCCTTCACCATAACCTCAAAATTTTTGATTACATTCTTTAAAAAATAATTCTGACTTATGGTAAGGACGTTTTACCCTAATCGCCAGTGGCGGCTCCTGCCTTTAAAATTTGGTGGGGCTTGAAAAAAATATTAATTATCAATTCAAAACAATGAATGAGATTTTCTTTATTTTCGAGTATAGATCGCCGTGCTCTCGGAAATTGAAGCTCCACCGAATTTCAACAGTTCGCGGGAAACCACGTTTGTTGCAAACTTCCATTAATAAATCTTTTCGTTTGGGAGAGCATGATAAGAATGACTTAAAAGCAGATATATTGACGAAAAATATTGGTTTTTCTTTAATAACTAAGCATGCCTGCTTTAAGACTAAATTTATTTGATGGGCATAACAATGCACACAGTTTGCAAATGGATACAATTTTTTTAATAAATTTTGAACCCCGGTTGTAATCCCACTGATTACAGCGCCACCAGCATATGTTTGAGCAATCAATTTTTTTTCTAAATTGTAGCATTTCAGCCCATTCTAAATCACATCAACTATACCTTTTGCGGACCCATAATTAAAGTCAAAATATGATAAAAATCGTTCAACAGACTTATTATTTTTACCGAAACGAAATTAAAACCATTTGCGATTTACACGAAATACCCGTAGTTTCATCAGCTTGAACAGATACAAAATTTGTTGCTTAAAGTTCAGATTTCACTTCATGTAGTCACTTCACAGTATTCAAGTAACTCATTTTGTACGGTTTTCGAAGTGTTGTTTTGCGATTTCATTATTCTTCAAGTAGTCGTCGAATGCGATGTCTATTGATGTGGTATATGTAACCATATCAAGAAATATTCCTCGATTACTACTTGATTCACGTTCGTTCTGTCCACGAAGAGCTAAATTGTGACCACCGCAAAAGTTTAAGATATCTAAAATTCGACTTAATACTTGACTATTTTTTTTTAACATTTTCATTATATTTTGCTATGGAGCTCGGGTATCCTGAATCGATCTGTGAGAGAATATTAACCGTCCCGAAGGTTTGGTAATTTAAAGTATTTATTAAATGCGTAGCTCTCGTTTCATGCAAATCAATGCATTTTTCCTGTACTAACCGTAAGCCATTTCCTTTTAGAAACCAATCCAACGAAAATTTTCTACTTGGAGTTTTTTCAGTACAAAGTAATTTAAAATCAAATGGTTGATGTGGCCCTAAACGTTTAATTTCTAATTTTTCTTCTAATTACAACAAAGAAAAATGTTCCTTCAATAAATTATCTACGTGATTCATTTTAACCAAAACCAAAAATTTAAAAATTATATATTACAAAATGGAATATTAATATTTATTGCAAATAATTTAATAAATAATAATTTAATAATATTTATTGGCGAATAATTCAATATATATTTACCGCAATTCTGCAAATTCAATTTTCACTTAAAAATAAACTTGTAACTGTCAGTTAAAATTCAATCTCCAATTAGCTCTTTTTCCAATAAAAATTTATCTTTTTACTACTTTTTACTACATTTCTATCAAAATATTTGCTACGGGCTAAATAAAATCAGCCCCTCAGGTATATAAAATCCATAAGTGTAAAAAAAAGTATCAAAATGTTCGGCCAATTAGTAGCAAATGCAGGCAAAATTACTTTAGAAATATAATAAACAGAACTAAAAGAACGAACCGACAACACTAGCATTCGATGTACATGAGCAAACCTAAGAGAGCAAGAGAATCCACTGACATGTATACATGTCAGTGAAGAGAATCCCAATGAATCCTAGGGCTAATAAATTTTAGCCCCACTTGGTAGAACAAATGTTGGTTGAATCAATCGCCTAAGTCAAGAAATTTTGCATACAAAATGGTTCATCTTCGGGGCTGACTCAATGATAGCCCCTGGCGAGAGAATCACATGTAAATGGTTATGGAATTATGATTCGGCCAGATTATTTTGATGAGAGAGTTGAGAGTTTTTCTTATTTTTTTATTTGCTCTTTTTTTTATACTTTTCCTATGAAGTTCTACTTCGAATTATTTTGTGGGGTATTATTTTGATTTTTTTTTCATCATCATCAGGAGCTCCACAGCCTATTGTTGGCCTTGGCTTCCTCCAGCATTCGCCTCCATGATTCTCGATCTCTGGCTCGACTTTTCCAGTTTCTTATTCCCAACTGCCTCAAGTCTTCTTCGACGTCATCTATATATCTTTTCTTAGGCCGGCCGGGTCTGCGTTTTCCGGACGGTACTTTCCCCAGCACTATCTTTGTCGGGTTCCGTTCCGCACCTCGTTGGACGTGACCAATCCATCGCAGTCTGTTTATTTTGATCACTTTGACAATGTTTGGAATCTTGCTGATTTCATACAACTCTGAGTTGTATCTTCTTCTCCAAACGCCATCAACCTGTATTCCTTTGTAGATCGAACGAAGAATTCTCCTTTCAAATCTTCCTACCAATGCTTCGTCTGCGTTTTTCAATGTCCACACTTCCGAACCATATAGTAGGACAGGCCTTATTAGTGTCGTGTAAAGTGCCAGTTTCGTCTTCCTTGATATATTTCTATACGTCAGGTGCCTGCGTAGACCAAAGTAGCATTTATTAGCCAGTGCTATTCGTCTTCTGATTTCGGCCGATGTATCATTACCTTTTGTTATAATCGTGCCGAGGTACACAAACTCATCTACTGCTTCTATATTGTAGGTGTCTATCGTTATGTTCTGTCTGCTACTTCTGGCTTTTTTTGTGTACATATACTTTGTTTTGTGCTCGTTTATTTCCAACCCGATTTTTTTTGCGGTTTGCTCAAGTGCTACAAAGGTCTCCTTCATGCTCTCAAATGATCTTCCAAGGATAGCTATATCGTCGGCAAAGGCTAATATTTGCACTGACCTATCGAAGATGCAGCCTGATGTGTTAATCGATGCATCTCTTACTGCTTTTTCTAGGGCCACGTTGAATAACAAGCAGGATAGTGCGTCGCCTTGCCTTAATCCTCTATTTGTTCTGAGGGGTGGGGATAGTTCACCATCTATTCTGACTCTACACCTTGCATCTTTCATCGAAATTTTCGTCAGTTCTACTAGGTGATTAGGTATTCCGAGCTGCTCCATAGCATCAAATAACTCATTACGGTTCACACTATCGTAAGCATATTTGTAGTCGATGAATAACATGTGGATGTTTATGTTAAATTCAACAGCTTTTTCTAGGGTTTCTCTGAGTACAAATAGCTGGTCGGTTGTGGATCTTCCAGGACGAAAACCGCATTGATACTCTCCTAATATTCTTTCCACGTATGGTCGTAGTCTAATATAGAGTACACGTGAAAATACTTTGTACGTTGTGTTCAATAGCGTTATTCCTCTATAGTTGTTGCAAGATAGAGGGTCTCCTTTTTTGTGTAAGGGACACACTATGCCCTCGTTCCACTCATCAGGCATTTCTTTCCGTCTCCAGATTTCCACTATTACTTCATGTAGTTTTTGGATAGTTTCCTCTCCGCCTTGCTTAATGAGTTCTGCAGGTATGCTGTCAGACCCTCATGCCTTATTATTTTTTAGTGCTCGCAATGCCAGGCGTACTTCCTCTATGGTGGGGGCTGCTGTGCTGTCACTCTCATCGTCCGCGTTCATGTTCTGCACATTTCGGGTACCAATGTGCTCCTGCTCTGGGTTCATTAGTAGTAGTTCCTCGAAATGCTCTGCCCATCTAGCCAATACTTCATCCTTATTACTTAATATCTCCCCACTTTTATCCTTGCACATTGTCACTCTAGGCTTAAATTCTTTCCGTTGTTGGTTTACCTTTTTGTAGAAGTTTCTTGCATCATTTAAGCTTGCTGATTCTTCTATTTTTTCCATTTATTCTTCCCAATACTGCCTTTTTTTCGCTTTGTGCATTCTCTTCTCAGCTCGCCTCTTTTCTTTATACTCCTCTTCAGAGTTTCTTGTTCTGTGCCTACTTAGCATGACTTGGTAAGCTCGGTTTTTCTCCATTGTCACCTGGGCGCATTCTTCGTCAAACCATTCTACTCTTCGTTCTTGTTGAACGAAACCTAGAATATCTTCTGCTGATCCTTTCACTGCTCTTTTTATGTCATTCCATTGGTCGTTCAAGTTTTCATGTGCGCTTTGACCAATTTCATTTATTCTTACGTTGAGCAGGTTCTCATAATCAGCCCTAGTTTGCTCTTCCTGCAATCCTGCCACGTTGTATTTTCTGTCTCTGTTTCCTCTTCTTGTTTTTATTGTCGATATCCTGGCCCTAATTTTCGTTCCCATTAAGAAGTGGTCAGAGTCTACATTTGCGCCGCGGTATACTCTCACATCAAGCACATTGGACTGGTGGCGCGCGTCTATAAGGACATGATCGATTGCGTTGTTGGTTACTCCATCTGGCGACTTCCAGGTTGCTTTTTGAATATCCTTATGCTGGAATTTGGTGCTGGATATAACCATATTTTGCGCCATGGCGAAGTTTATAAGTCTTAATGCATTATCATTGTGGTGTTCGTGCAAACTAAACTTTCCAATTGTAGGCTGAAACGCTGCTTCCCGTCCTATTTTAGCATTGGCATCTCCAATGACTATCTTTATGTCATGACGGGGACAGTTTCTGTATACTCGCTCTAAAGAGTCGTAGAACATCTCCTTTTCTTCTTCCGGGCTCTCTTCTGTTGGAGCGTGTACATTTATAACTGAATAATTGAAGAATTTGCCCCTTAAACGAATCTTGCACATTCTTTCATTTATGGCTTCAAATCCTATGACAAGGTGCTTTATTTCCTTCCGAATTGATTTTTTTTAGAAATTGTAATAATAGCAAAGAAAATTTGCGTTGCTTTTTTTGTAAAAATGAAATTAATTAAAAAATGTATGAATATGATTTGCTCGATAATTTCTGGTGGGGCTAAGCCCCACTAGCCCCTAAAGACGAGCCGCCACTGCTAAACGCACAATTTAACGACTTCCCTATTTCATTTTGTTAATAAGAATATTCTTATTAGAAATAAACAAAAATTATTTTAAAAACCATTTTCACTAAACGGCACAACAATTTTAAATTTTCACATAAAAGCGGGAATTACCCTAACACTTTCACTATTTAACTTTATTATAAGAACTTGCCACAATTTATTATTACTATTTCACCTTTATTTTATATTATTAACTAAAAAATATCCTTTAATTTCTTTTACGAAACTTAAAAACTGCCCCGACTCGCGCACTTTCCATATAAATTTGACAGTTCTACAGCCAACTTTCAGACTACGTCACACATATGCAAAAATCTACAGCATGGCCTGTAGTTGAGAGGGCCTCGAGCAAACTGTAGGTTACAAACACACAGGCAGAGCCAGTGAAGGGTACGACGAGGAATTCAAAGAAGCTATAGAGGCCAGAAATAAAAATAGAAAAATATACATAGAGAGAGACCGACGAGGAGCAAGAAATTGAAATACGAGAAAAGGAGAAGAACAGCAAAAAACATTTGTAGGAAGAAGAAAAGACAATTCCTCAACAATTACATCTTGAGGGCAGAGGAAACTTTAGACAAAACAAAACATGGGAAGCCTACAACGAAGCAAACTTCTTCAAGAAAGGCTTCAAACCCTCCTCCGGTATATGTAGAAGAAAAGAAGGTACTATAGTCACAGACAGCGAAGATGTAAAGAAAAGGTGGAATGAGTTTTTCAACGAGCTGCTGAACGAAAATGAACGCATCATTCGTGTACCAGAACCCCGTCTACAACATAACGATGACACTAGAGAAACAAATGTACCAACCATGGAAGAAGTACAAAGTGCCGTAAGAGCCCCAAAAAACAACAAATCTCCAGGAATTGACAACATCCCAGCAGAGCTGATAAAACAAGGAGGCGAGCCGCTTTCAGCAGCTATATACACTGCAAGCCCAATACATATTTGCGGTGCTTTAAACACACGCATTAAGTGTGTTAAATTTACACACTTTTCGCATATTAAAAATTAACACATTTAAAACGCGTAAAAAGTGACTACATGATTTTACACGCAAAATGCGTTTTAAAATCACACACTTGGGTTTGCAGTGTACGAACTACTAAGCTGCATATGGAGGAATGAAAAAATGCCTGCAGAATGGGAGCAAAGCATTATCTGCCCAATACCAATATCTGAAAGGGGACAAATTCAACTGTGCAAACTATAGAGGCATATATCTTCTAAGCACGGTATACGAACTAATGTCAAACATTATCAAAGCCAGACTGAGACCTTATGCAGAAGCCGCAATAAGTGAATACCAAGCTGGATTCAGAAGAAATGCGTCAACAATGGACCAACTCTTTTTAATAAGGCAGGTCCTCCGAAAATGCTGGGAATACAACTTTACAGTATCAACTTTTCATCGTTTTCAAACAAGCATACGGCAGGGAAAAAATGTGGACTTAAACATTCCCGTAAAAATAGTTAAGTTAACAAAAATTACAATGGAGAACACAAGGTGTGCAGTCAGAATACAAGGAGAATTGACGGAATCCTTCCCAGTCAAGCAAGGCTTACAGCAGGGCGAAGGGTTGGCACCCAAGCTATATAATCTCTGCGTAGAAGGAGTAATTCGCAAAGTAAACATTGATGCGAAGGCAACCCTGCTTAACAAATCAAAACAGTTGGCAGGATATGCCGATGACTTAAACTGCCTTGCCAGATCACTGTCATACCTTAGAGAAATCTTCACAGAATTAGAAGATGAAGCTAAACAAATGCAGACAAGAGCAAGATTCTAATTCAGTCGAGGGTGGAAAGAAGAAGAAGAAACCACAACACCACCTGGGGAGAATATAACTTTGAAGGGGTAAACCAATTTAACTTCCTGGGGTCCGCAGTCAACGAAGACAACGATGAGACGATAGACGTGCAAACGCCGCAAATAGAACATACTTCTCACTACTGCCAATAATGAAATCCAGAGACATCCACAGAAAAACAAAAAGAAGAATCTATAAAACGATCATACGTACAGTAGCTACGTATCGGTGTGAAGCATGGAGTTTCTCCCAAAAGTCCGCAGATAAGATGGATATATTTGAGAGGAAGGTTCTCCGAAGGATATACGGCCCAACTAATGAAGATAACGCATGGAAAATACGCTACAATCACGAATTGTACGATCTATACAAAGAGTGTAAACTTTCAACACATGCCAAGCTACTGCGCTTACGTTTGTGCCGGCCATGTCCAAAGAATGGATGACTCAAGGATACCAAAGAAAGCCCTGTATTTACTACCAGATGGCAAAAGACCAGTTGGCAAACCACGGTCAAGGTGGAAGACAGTGCTAAGGCTGATGCAGCAAAACTCCACAACATCAGAAACTTGAGGCAAGCTGCGCAACAGAGAGAGGTCTGGAGGAACAAGCTGATGGAGGCCAATGCTCGAATTGGGCTGTAGAGCCATCGAAGAAGAAGATCTGACCATCCATATTTTTTTATATTTAAAAGAGCCTCGAATAACTTTCTCAAATTAGAGGGAAATTGGGGCCTCAATTCAGGATGTCTATGGTCCCAACCTTCAAACTAATTCAGCCTAGGAATACCGCAAATTGTCAATCTGTACATGTCTACAGTTGCTAAGCAGTGCTAATCTCACGATGAAGAAGTACGTGGCAATGGTGGGAAGGTTGACTGCAGACGCGAGTTGCCATAACCCCAAAATAATAGCGGCAGATTTTAATACATGGGCTGTGGGTTGGGGCAGCCGGCATTTAAATGCAAGAGGACGCATCTTCCCAAAAGGGCGAAAAGGGCCTATGGTAGCCATCAACTTCATAAATAACACGATTTCCAGAGACCTCAAATGGCAGGTGAGTGAGTGCATACGCATAGCGACCCACGCCTTAATCTTTCGCAAGGGAAGAAGCAGGCGCGGATCTAGAATTTTGTTTTGGGGGGGTCACGGAATTAAAAGTGGCGAAAAAAAATTTTTACTCCTAAAAAAACAAAAAAAAATTAACAAAACGAACAAAACTAACCGAATTTTCTGGTGGATTAAAAACAAACGTGCCCTACGAAAACGTCCCCTAATGTGTTTTTGAGGAAACGGGCCCTTTCTTGTGAGTGCAGCTAACTTCAGATTTGCAAATCAAAACATATAGAAAGAGTATAGATCAATTAGTCCAGGAGAGATAGCGGAAAAGTATTCAAAAGTTGAAATAAATCTACCCTGCGATTTTTCGACTCTATAATTAAATCGTAGGAATTCAATGAATGTGTTTTGGAAAAAATCGGTCCAGGAGAACAGGTGGAAAAAAGCTAATAATGGTAGCGAAAACGCGGTTTTCAACATTTTAGGTGCGAAAAAATTTTGTTTTTGGAAAACAGAAAATAGCACGTAATAGCGCTTAAAAAGACGAAAATTATGAGTTTTGGAAATCGGTCAACAGGTTTTTGCAAAAAAAAACAAAAACCACGAAATATGGCCATTTTTTGACATTTAATTACAGAGACTATTATTATCGTAGAGCCTTGTTTCAGGGCTGAAATTTTGGCTTCTGTTAGTGCCTACCTACAATAAAAATTTCATGCAAAAATAATTATAACTTTTCGCGTAAATCTCAAAAATGTAAAAATAGCCGTTTCAGGAAAAAAGTTTGAACAAGGCCCACGGTGGTGGTAGAGCTATTTTGAAAAGCCCTATTTATTCTCGAAGAGTTACTCTACCAACCCATTTTCATGAAAAGTTGGTGAGGTTCGATTTAACACCTCATAAACGCGTTTGAAAACAAGGACTTTTCTTGATTTTCAGAAAAAACACCTTTAAGCGAAGGGGAAGTGAAATATGGTGTGGATTTCTATTCAGTCGATTTCGAGAAATCAAAATTTTTTCCTGTCATGACATATCGCTCCCCGTTTGAGTTCCATTTTCAAATTTTCATTGTTTCTTTAGAATTGAAGTAGGAACACAATGATATTTTTTCCAAAACTTTAAGTTGGTGAGTTGATGATGAAAAATGCTAATGAAATTTTATAGACATATAACAACAATTTATTAACATCAAATGCAAATTTTAAATATACCACTACATAGAGTGACTCAAGAACTTCAAAATCGACCCATATAATTTTTTTGTACGACTAATGGTTTCGAAGATACAGTAATTTGAATGGTCGGCCGCACAACGTTTTTTGAAATTTCTTGCAATTTACAACCGTGCATATCTCCTGATTTTTTTTCCCGAAATATGGGTCCCATTATTTCATGTGTAGAATGCGTCTGCAAAATTTAAAAAAAATCGGTATCATTAATTTTAATTTTTACCGAAAAACGTCCGGTTTGGTGTGGAATGACCGATATGGAAACGCTCGAAATTCCTACGATTTTTCTCTTAATTATAGCGTCCAAAAATCGCAGGGTAAATTTATTTCAACTTTTTTTCTATCCCTCCTGGACTAAATCTGCTGTTGACCTTGAAGGTCATTTTTTAAGGTTGTTTTTTTAATTTGCAAAAAAGTTGGGTCGGTTTTGTGCGTTTGGTTATTTTTTGTTTTTGTTTTTTGAGTTGAGTCAATTTTGTTTTTTAAACAGCGAGCGCTTTTGAGCAGTGCCGCTGCTGGCATGTGTGCAACTGCACAGGGCCCCGTGTGTTGAGGCCTCGTGGGCGAAAAATTTGTTTTGGCAATAAAAATCATTTGAATTCATTATTTGCATATTTACTTCATCGAATGAACCACACAAATGAGTACGAGCCAGAGAAATCAGCATATGGGCCATAGTTCTGTCACGGGTACGGGTAATCTGCGAGCGAAGCGAGCGAAAAATTTTTTTGGACTCTCTGGGGCCTCTCGCTGAATTTTTGCACAGGGCCTCTCAATTGTCTGGCCGCGGCACTGCTTTTTTGGGGGGGGGTTCATGACCCCCGTGACCGCCCCCTTGAATCCGCGCCTGGGAAGAAGAACAGAAAAGAGGCAGCAAAACCACGCCATAAATATGGCATGGGCTCGAAACGGCGTTGGAACTGGGACGCTTTCATGCCACAGCTTACTAAACTTCAAAGATGCCCACCGAACTTCGAAATTGACGATCGTCGAAGGCCGAAAAGGCGAGAATTCGAGGAGCACCTCAGGGAATACAGGGACTCGAGAAGAGGGCTAAATGCCACCCGGAACAGTAAAGCGGGCCATTTTAAGAGCCTATGCAATGAAGCTGATAGTAACAATCAAATCGTCGTAAGCGGTCCCCATCGGCGATTAACTGCCCTGTAATGTGGATGCCTTGCAACAGATCCTGTTCGCACAAAACGGAAACACGGACAGCTTACCTGCAGGTAGTGTTGAGCCGGAATTACATCAGGCAGTATATTTTTCCCTTACACAGTGTAAATTGTACTGAGGTATCAGTTTTTTTAAATGTCCCGGTTCAAATATAATGTCCTACTGGTATATGAGCGTGTATCGAGATAAATGAAGCGAGGTGTGATTGTTAATTACTTAGTGGAGAGACATTTTTTTGTTCTTTTGCGGCAGTAAAATATCCAATTTGAACTGCGACGAGGTGAGATTGTAAATACGAACTGGATGGAGAGACATTTCTTACATTTTTCGAGGGAGGGAAATTTTGTGCTGGAGAGACATTTCTTACTTCTAGAAGAATTTCCAACTTGAAATTAGGCGAAGTGGGATTGCAAAATATAAATATATGGCCGCGGACAACTAATTAGAAACAGTTTCATAAAAATTGCATTTATACAGTTTTTATGTAGGAATCAAATTAAAGAATTCCCACTATTCCCCTATTCCCCTATTTTTTTTTAAATATAAAATGATAGATGGAAATCAATAACAATATCATAATGAATTCCCATCATGATTGCTAAATAAAAACATAAAAAATGTATAAATGCAATTTTTATGAAACTGTTTCTAATTAGTTGTCCGCGGCTGTACATTGTGGAGGCATAGATCTCTTACTGACTCTAAGGCAGCCATTACACGTTCATGCAAGCGGCAATCAATTCCACGAGTCATGATTAATGGAAATCAAAATATACGGAGGATTACGTCAGTCATCACCTTAGACGTTAGGTTTTCCGTCAGTCGTAGGCAAAACTTTGGAAAAACTGACAGCAAAACCTATCGTGTAATAGGCGCCTAAGGCAGTTTAATGCATATTGGAATTAAACTCGTAAAACGGCTCTTCATTGGTATTTATTTTCTTTCTTTTTTTAATTTGCTCGTTTTTGTCATTTTGCCATTACAATAGCACCTCGCCTCATTTGAAGTATGACATTGTACTGGCTCAAAAGAAAAAGAGGCACATCTTACAAAGTGATTTTATAATCGTGTCCTACCCAACACTACCTACAGGAAACGTGCATGACACGGGCGTTCCAGTGGAAGAGAAATCATGGAAGCCATGAGAAGGATTGCCGTTGAAAAAACTCCCGGGAAGCAGGCCCAGATTTACAAACGGGCTGACTGGGCATATGCCCAGGGCAGTAAATTTTCAAGGGCGGCGGCGGAGCGGAAAAATAAAAAAAATTCGGCGAAAATTGATTTTGGTGCATGAAAGGTGCAACGGGAAATGTAACTTTTGACGTGGTTAAGTGAGAGTTTAAGTTGGGTCATAATATTTTAACTTCAAAAGTAAAGGCCGTAGCGTAAAAACTATTTGGATATAATTCATAGAAAATTGTCTAAGCTTTCCAATTTTGGAAAAAAAATTATGGGTTAATTACGTATTACTTGGAGAAAATGGTGGTTTTAGTTGAAATTTTAGTTCAAAAAAAATTTTGACTTTGAACTTACACATCTTCTAAACGGAGCTACTGAGGTTGATGCTATTGATATCAAAATAAAGAATGTAAATTTCTCTAAAAATTAGCTTAATTACGTTGCTTTACGATAAATAGTTGAGGAGTAGTTAAAGTTTAAGTAAATTAAAAAAATATTCAAACGTCTTTTCTTTAACACCCTGTGTCGCAGTGGATACGGCCGATAGCCCCTTTCTCTAGAACCATTTTTTTCTCCAAATACATTCAGAAATCACCCCTTAACAGATTAGCATCGTAGTCGGGAACACCCTGTATAAATAGGCTTTGATTTGAACCGACTAATAATCTTGAATTTGTAAAGCAAAGGATCAATAATTGGAGCAGAATCGAGTCAACGAGGAGGAGAGGAGTGATAAGGGGGGTAAGTGAGGGGGCGGAAAAATATAGTCTGCCCAGAGCGCCTGCAAACTGAAATCGGGGCCTGTCGGGAAGGACGGTATACCGAACAGAGTGGTGCGGCTGGCACCCAGTGTGGCACCGGGTGGGTACGCACCAGTGTTGGGCATAATCAACTAATTTTTTAATCAGACTAATAATCATGATTAAAACCAATCATGATTGAATCAATCATGATTAAATCAATCTTTAATCAAGATTACTTCGAGTAATCTTGGGTAAAATCTAATCATCAGCAGACTAATGATTATGAAATCAAATCTTAATCATGATTGAATGATTAACTCTTTGGCGATTAATATGAGCTTCCCTGAATTTTTTATGGAATTTTTTTTAGTATTTAGATTTTCACCTGCTTGCTCATAACTGATCAACTTCAAAATTGGCATATATGTTTAGTTCGCGTAAAAATACAATCTGGCCATTTTATAACAAATTCAACATGGCGACTCCATAAAGGCGGACGAATTTTGGCAATTATGTTCCGATTGCACTGAAAATCGACATCTGGGGCTTTTTAAGGTCGCAAATAATGGATTTGTGGTCAAAATTTGCCAATTCAAAATGGCGGACTAATTTTCGCAATTGTGTTCTGATTGTACTGAAAATCAGTTTCTTGGGGCTTTAAGGGCGAAGTTGTGGAAAAAATTAGAAAATTCAAAATGGCGGACTAATTTTGGCAATTGTGTTCCGATTGTACTGAAATTCAGTTTCTTGGGGATTTAAGGGTTCTAAATAGCGAATTTGTGGTTAAAATTAGAAAATTCAAAATGGCGGACTAATTTTGGCAATTGTGTTCCGATTGTACTGAAAATCAGTAACTAGGGGCTTTAAGGGTTCCAAATGACGAATTTGCTGTTAAAATTAGAAAATTCAAAATGGCGGACTAATTTTGGCAATTGTGTTCCGATTGTACTAAAAATCAGTAACTAGGGGCTTTGAGGGTTCCAAATGACGAATTTGTGGTTAAAATTAGAAAATTCAAAATGGCGGACTAATTTTGGGAATTGTGTTCCGATTGTACTGAAAATCAGTATCGGGAGGCTTTAAGGGTTCTAATTGACGAATTAGTGGTTAAAATTTAAAAATTCAAAATGGCGGACTATATTTGGCAATTGTGTTCCGATTTCACTTTTTAAAGTCATAAAGGACGAATTTCAACTAAAACCATCTTTTTCTCCAAAAAATACATAGTTAACCGATAATTTTTTTTCCAAAATTAGAAAGCTTGGAGTATTTCCTAGAAATAATTTCCAGACAATTTTTATGCTACGGCCTTTACTTTTGAAGTTATAAGCAGCTCTGGTGTTAAAATTGGCCTTATTTAGTACTTTTCGACCAACCTTAGGTTAAATTTGTTAAATCCTCCTCAGCTTTACAATCTTACTCGCTAACACATTCAATCGCGTAGTTAATTTTGATCTTCTAATTTCATAGAACGGTTTTCTTGTTTTATTTTTCTCATCTACATAATTTATCTATGGTCAGAATCAGAGACTTCTCTATATATCAAAAATAATTCGGTATTGTTTTTTCTACGTTGAAGTGTATTTTACGTTATGTGGTAAAGCGAAATAATCAAAAAATTGGCATAAAAATAGTTCGCGTTAATACTGAGCATGAGTACAATAAAAGTACTTGTGATAAAGTGCAACTACAAAGAAAACCGCGATTTTCAGGAGGTGCGGGAAGCACAGCGAGGGAAGCCCCAATGTAATCTACTAATAACAAGCTCTCTCAAAAGAGGTAAACAGAACAATATATAATTTAAAAAATCTAAAAACACGCTTTTTATAATTAATTAATAAAAAACAAAACATAATTTTAAAATTTAACGACTTAAATGTAAAAAGCCTGGGCCGATTTTCAGTGCAATCGGAGCACAATTGCCAAAATTAGTCCGTCATTTTTAATTCACGAATTTTGAGCACAAATCCGTTATTTGCCACCTTAAAAACTCCCAGATACCGATTTTCAGTGCAACACAATTGCTAAAATTAATTCGCCATTTTGAATTTTCAAATTTTAACCACAAATTCGTCATTTGGAAACCTTAAAGTCCCCAGATACCGATTTTCAGTACAATCGGAACACAGTTGCCAAAATTAGTCCGCTATTTTGAATTTTCAAATTTTAACCACAAATTCGTAATTTGGAAACCTTAAAGTCCCCAGATACTGATTTTCAGTACAATCGGAACACAATTGCCAAAATTAGTCCGCCATTTTGAATTTTCAAATTTTAACCACAAATTCGTAATTTGGAAACCTTAAAGTCCCCAGATACTGATTTTCAGTACAATCGGAACACAATTGCCAAAATTAGTCCGCCATTTTGAATTTTCAAATTTTAACCACAAATTCGTAATTTTGAAACCTTAAAGTCCCCAGATACTGAATTTCAGTACAATCGGAACACAATTGCCAAAATTAGTCCGCCATTTTGAATTTTCAAATTTTAACCACAAATTCGTAATTTGGAAACCTTAAAGTCCCCAGATACTGATTTTCAGTACAATCGGAACACAATTGCCAAAATTAGTCCGCCATTTTGAATTTTCAAATTTTAACCACAAATTCGTAATTTTGAAACCTTAAAGTCGCCAGATACTGATTTTCAGTACAATCGGAACACAATTGCCAAAATTATCCGCCATTTTGAGTTCAAAAACTTTGACCACAAAACCCTTAACGGATTCACATCAATGAAATATTCAATTGCCATCCCACTTAAAAAGTTTTTGTCAATAAAACATTTAAAGAATAGAAATACAACATTTGTTTCCTTAGGACAACAAACTTACCATCTCTTGAAAATTTTCATTTTTAATCTAAAAATCTAATCATTTAATCATGACTACGGTTACAATTGATCAATCATCAATCGCCTAAAATGATTACTTTTCTGATTAATAATTTCAATCTCTAATCATGATTGCAGACTACAGTTTTTAATCGTAATCATTAGTCATCAATCAGATTGAATTTTGCCCAACACTGGTACGCACAATGGTGTTTTCAATGATGCAGGTTGCGTGCGCAATTGACTTATTCAGCAACACACTTCCGTTGCTGAATAAGTCAATTGCGCACGCAACTTGCATCGTTGAAAACACCCGTATTCACAGCATTCCTGAGGGAAGGAGTGTTCCTTGAGCAATGGGAAAGTCAAAAGCTCTTAAGCTCAGCTGCCTATGCAGGAAACATGGTGGATCTAGAGACGAGATACTCCATAAAACGCACACACAAAAGAAACAAAAAATCACTGGAAACACTGAAAACACAAGAAACTAGGATCTACGATTCCCGAGATATAAGCAGTTTTGTGTTTTTAGCCGATGATTCCAAAATAAGGTCAAAAATATAGAAATATATATATATAAATATATAAGCAGTTTTGTGACTGGAAACACGCGATTTAATCTACAAATCTTATATTCTACCCCGTCTTGAATACAACCCTTTTATTTGGGCTGGCGCATCGCAAATTTCTTTGGACAGGGTGCAAAGCCACGTAAGTATCAAATTGTGTAGTCTCCATAGTCCATGGAAATAGTACTTTAACATTGCAAAAATGCAGGACAAGGTTTTTTTTCGGTTGTGAAGGGGGTCGATGTAAGTTTAAATTTGAGTTTTCGGGCTCGGGGACCCCCATTTGGCCGCCATCTTGGAAAAGGTGTGCAAATGGTTTTTCCACTATATCTCCGTAACAGTACATCTTACAGAAAATTTGTAGAGAGGTTTTTTTGTTTAGAATTAAATTATCTACAATTTATTATATAAGCTTTTTTGTCGTAAATTGAATAATGAAGAAGTTATAAGCCTTAGAACACAAAAATTAGTCACAATATTTTCTTTTAAGGGCTATAACTTTTTTTCCTTCAATTTTAACAAAAGGTATCAAAATGACAGATTTTCTGAATAATTTTTTTACGATTTTACCTCCTCCTCACCGTAGAAATTCTCAATAACAGGTAGCAAGTAATAATAATGAATGAATGACTTTACGTTCTAAGAAATGCCGATGTTTGAGTAATGTTATAAAATTGTTTAGCAATTTATTGCGGTTTTTTTATTATTGCTATGGTATGTTTTACAAGGTACGAGATGGACAAAGTCAAAACAGTATTTTTAAATGAATTGTTAGGTACATTACAGACACGTCGTTGTCGATTTAGAGACTACCACAGTCTCGAAAGGAAAAGCAGTCATTTTTTGAAACTTTCTCAATTTTTTGTAGATTCCATGTGGATCCACTAGTTCTGTTGCAGGCCCTCAGATATCTGCGAGATTTGCTTATCAGATTGTCCAGGCGCTGATAACAATGGAGTTTTGTATCTAATGTCACCGCTAAGAATTTGGTTTGTTATAAGAATCATAAAGCTTTGCTTTCAAGCACTTTATTGGCCTATCCTCTCGGTATATGGTACTGTTTTGTCGGGTTTGACACTGAGTCCAACACTAGCGCATCACCTGTAGACAAATTTGAGCCAACTGATCGGGATCACAGTGGAGTATGCAATAATTTTACCCAGTTTTTTAGCAGACATGGAGACTGCAACTGCAATATGTACCTCCACCTCGGTTATGATGAGTCATCCTACGGGTCTAGCTTAAAACTGGAGGAATCCAACTGGAAGAAGAGAAATCTAACCACGAGTTGAAATAGTTGATTCACCCCGCCAAGCAATGCCATATGTCAACCCATGGATAATAGAAGAGATTTCCACCATACAAAAGCGAATGAACTCTTCTCCTCTTTTTCGTGCACTAGAAAGTACGAACGCAATTTAGTTTAAGCGTGAGTTGTTTGGCTGTTCAGCCAGATAGTCCAATAATTAGGTCGAAAAAAAGGCCTTCGTAATGCGAAAAATACCGCACGCGATTTTTTTTTACCAAATGATTTTGTATATTTTTATAAGCTTAAATCCAAAATGGCGTCATTCCCACCCTCTTGCTAAACTTACAGTGAAGGAAAACGCGTTTAACTCTATATCTCAAAAACTGTGCATTTCACGACAAAAATGTATATTATCTTTTTTGTAGATAAATAAGTGATTTAACTTTCTTGTTCGGAACTTTTTTGTGTAAAGTCCATATCTACGGAGAAATAGTGCTTCAAACTTCATATATCAGTTTCTTTGCACTATATTTCGTTAATGGTTAATTCTACATGAAATTTTTTTGATTTTGATGACTTATTGCTCTGGAAGTTGAGAGGGTAGAACCTTGACTTTTACAGTTTTACATAGGTGGGAGTATTCTGCGTACACTGATACATTATTCATGAAAATAGCTTATAAGGTTACAAAAATACAGGGTGATATGTAAACCTCTACCAAAAAAACTTCAAACGCCCTAGCTGCTAAACCGTTACGATTTACCGCCCCTCTTCGATACGATTTTTTGTTCGTCTATCCAAAACCTATCCACAGCCGGCCGCTTTGTAAACTTAGCGGTATACACCCTGTATATTGGGAAAAAACTCCTTTTGAATCTACGTTTTTCGACACTTAAAGTGCCATAACTGGTGCAATATTAGCCCTACGTAAAAAATGATAATAACAAAAACTATAGATAATCGTGTATTCTATAAGTTTTACAAAGGATTTTTTCATGTAGAATTAACCATTAACGAAATATAGTGCAAAGAATGTGATATATGAAGTTTGAAGCACTATTTCTCAGTAGATATTGATTTTACACAAAAAAGTTCCAAAAAAGAAAGTTAAATCACTTATTTATCTACAAAAAAGATAATATACATTTTTGTCGTAAAATGCATACTTTTTGAGATATAGAATTAAAGGCGTTTGCCTTCATTGTAAGTTTAGCAAGAGGATGCGGATGACGCCATTTTGGATTTAAGCTTATAAAAATATATAAAATCATATGTTAAAAAAAATCGCGTGCGGCATTTTTCGCAAAGAAAAAGTACCTATTTATTGGACTAAGAAAGGAAATTCGCTTTTGCAGTTGGTCGGGTTCTATGACCTTTTTACATTATTCCCACTTGTCCACATACGCGAGGAGTGTTATATGTAGATAATTCCTTTTCAATTCTTTCGGTTTCAGGTACTTTACATCAACCACTCATTTCCTTCTGCCTATTGGAAATGCCCTAAAATCTATGGTCAATTTGCGGCGAACTTCTCAAATGAGATCCTCGAAATCAGGATAAAAACACGAAAAAAATCCAAGTGGAGGGAAACTTTCGGTGTGTTCAAATTGAAAAAAATTGTTGATTCAAAAGTCCGCATCATCATCATAATCAACAGCCCCCGTCAACAGCAACAACAGCAACAACGCCACTTACACTGGGCGGCTAGATGCTGAGCTGCGGTGGCTGCTCTTCCATGGAAGTCCATTCAAATGTAAATCGGGTAGCAGCAAAAGCCGGCAGACATTCACCTGGTAACCTACTTTCCAGCCGGGCAACCCAGCACCGGTGACTGACTATATAGCGCCCGGAATTACTGGTGGTGGTGGTGGTAGGGCAGACAACAGGAGCGGGGGACGAGCCTAGAATGGGGCCAAATGGGGCCGGGGCGTCTAGAGCAATGTCAATAGCGGCGCGATGCCACATGATGATGGCGGCCTTTTGTTAACTTTTAATGCCGCTATTGTTGCCAGCATTTGTTGCTCCCTTTTGTTGTTACGGGTTTTTTTTCTCTTCATCCAGTGACGGTTGCCACTGGTTGGCATTTGTTTTGTGTACTCCCTGTTGGTGGTTGGCTGGCTGGCTGGTAGCCTGTTTTGTCGCGTGCGGATAGAGAACGGAGCTCGAAAAAGTTTAGGATAAAAAAAGCATGGAGGAAGTTGGATGAAAAAAAAGAATTGAAATATTTTCTAGGTGAAGGTCAATAGTCAGAACTTTTGCTTTTTTCCCAGTGGAAGCTAACAAAAAAAAAATGCAGAATGTTACTTTGAGGTGTACTCGTACGCTTCGGAATTTGAAGCGGAGCTCGGTAAGTGTTTGACTAGTCCTGTAAGAGTACTTATTCAGTAAATATATACTAGGTTAAGGGGAATAACACTATGATAAAAGAATCAGAGGACTAATAAGGATTTGAAAATAGGACACGAGCTCCTTTTGCTGTCGATTAATCTCTCTTGATATTTGAAAATATCCTGCCTTCTTATCACCTCATATATTCCTTCGAACTAAGTTTATCGCGGCAATTTAGCTGGTTGATTTTTGGAAAAGCATATACGCATCCGCAACTAGCACGCACAGCGAACAAATACGGCTGCCACACCGGTATGCACGTTGCCGCTACAGGCATGAACATCTATAAATGCACTTTACATCACCATTCCAAACGTAAGTGTCGTTTTACCAAACGGTCTCCCAACTAAGTACTAACCACCAAGCCCGCCACATCATCTTGCGGGGCCTGGGCCAAAAATATGTTTGGGGGCCCTTTAAGGATTTTGGAAATCCAAAAAATCTTTGACTAAAAAAAGTTGTGGTATCGTAAAAAAAAGTTCATTCAGGGCATTAAATATATGTAGATACCGAATGGTCGGTTCTTTATTCGCGGATGAACCTAAAGTTACATAGTGCAACGTAGAATGGAAAAATTTTTATGTAGACAGGCGCTTGTGCTTAGCTCTGGGGCCCAGTTCTCATCTTTCTTTTGGCAGAATCAATCCAGAAGCTATCCCAGAGGGAAAAATTCGAAGCACTACTAAGGGAGGCGAATTCGAAACGCTGTTATTATACTCCCATTGCATCTATAAGGAATTGTATGAAACGAAGAAAAGGGCAAACATAGACAGGTTCTCGTTCGATGCGGTGGTCAAGCAGCATATTGAACGCGGTTCGTACTTAGTTGGGGGACCGCTTGGTAAAACCGTTGTCGACACTCGCGTTTGGAAGGATGAAAAAACAATTGCACAAGGAGAACAAAAATATAAAGCTTTTCGACATTGCAGTTGGTTCTCATATCCACTACAACATAAATTGGAAGGTTAGAAAGATTTTTGTACTTTTGTGACTGCTTCTAAAAACAGCAGCAGGAAAAGGAGTACTCCAAACTGCGATCATGCAATGTTAAAAAAGATATAGAACTGGGATGGGAAGGGGAACGCCCCGAACTTTTTAAGGACCGTTCTAGCTCCATTTCCCGCTGGGTAAGTTTTCTCTTTTTCCCTAATACTCAATTCGAGCTTATACTACTTCAGTGGTAGTAAAGAGACTACTTAAGGGCAAGATAAATCTCCCAATCTAATCTTTGATAAAGGTCTTCAATCTGTTTTACCTCAATCATGGATT
Organism: Thereva nobilitata; assembly: GCA_963855945.1. Taxonomy (NCBI): domain Eukaryota; kingdom Metazoa; phylum Arthropoda; class Insecta; order Diptera; family Therevidae; genus Thereva; species Thereva nobilitata. The sequence continues at coordinate 89,716,156 of OY979698.1, read as the reverse complement.
TGCTTACGTCTTTTTATTGTGATACTTATTGGTGTTGCAACTGGTGAACGCGGTTTCAGAAATTTAAAACTGATATAAAATTATCTAAAATCATGTATAGGTCAATCACATTTTAATCATTGCATGTTGTTATTAATAGAACGAGAGCTGGCAAAAAATATGTCATCGCCGACTGTGGAAATTAAAGCAAGAAAAATAGTGTTTACTATTTAAGTATGATGAGTAGAAGAATCCATATCCATACAAACATAACATATATTTTAAAGTGCTGCTGTTTCAGGCTCTAGATTAGTGCTTGCTTGACAAGTATGTAGAACGCAGGCATATGGCGGTCTTGATTTTTGAAGTGAAAACTTCTATAGGCACGTTGGGCACTTTTTGGCCTGGGGAGAAAACTAAAAACTCGCGTCACGCGCACTTTTTTTGCGTACCATCACGCGCACTTTTTTTGCGTACCATGTGAGAAAAAATTTGATTTTGGGGGTTTTAGTTTGTTTTATGTATTATTATATATTATTATGTATTCTTAAGGCCCAATCATATAGCAGAAACGAAAACGAACCGAAACGAAAACGAAATGAACTTGAAAATGATAGCGATTATATAGGTGCCTGAGCGAATAGGTTTTTGACATTTGTTGACAAGTTCTGCATTGAGTAGAAGAGTTTTTTATTTTCGATAAATACATCTATTATAGAATTTATATAATTTATGGTGGATGTCGACAAATCACAAGAGAAATCAAAATTTAAAATTGTTCACCTTGTATTGACTGCATTCTTTTAAAACAACTTCTTTTTCGCTCTTTCAACTACTTTAAATTGGAAAACAAACTGTCTCTCGAACTGTCAAAGTAACGGGCTGAATAGCTGAAACGAATACCGAAATGAAATAAATTTATATCTATCGTTCCGTTTCGGTTCTGATCGTTTATATAACCGCGTTCATACATTTTCATACGATTTATTTCATTCTTTTCGTTTCGGTTCGTTTTCGTTTCTGCTATATGTTTGGGCCTTTATTTATGATTATGTGTTATGGATTAATATGTATTTTATATTATTATATATTATATGTATTTTATATCATTAGGTATTATTAGTATGTATTAAGTATTATGCATTTTTCGTATATTTCTTTGGTTCAAATCTTGCGACAGCTTTTTCAACTACTTCTACCAAACCGATTCTTATGGAACTTTGTACACACATGGATGGAAGTTACACTATCCATCATTTCGTATGGAGGTACACAAACCGATTTTCAAGGCAAGGGGACGCAGCGATGGGTGCATATTACACGCATGACATATACTTCCCTGCGACCACTTACCTAAAAAATCGATTTGTGTATGGGGGTAATAAACGAAATGATGGATAGTGTAACTTGCATCATTGAGTTCCCGTGACAATGCAATCTGACAATTTTGTAAAAAAATCAAGATGGCGGTTCCAAGATGGCGGACGAATTTGCAACGGTGTTCCGATTCCATTGAAAATCGGTATCGGGGGGTTTTTAGGGCCACAAATGACGATTCTGTGATCAACATTTGAAAATTAAAAATTGCGGCGCCAATATGGGGGACGAATTTTGCAATTGTGTTCTGATTCCATTGAAAATCGGTATAGGGAGGTTTTAGGGCCACAAATGACGATTCTGTGGTCAAAATTTGAAAATACAAAATGGCAGCGCCAATATGGCGGATGAATTTTGCAAATGTGTTCTGAATCCATAGAAAATCGGTATCGGGAGGTTTTTAAGGCCACAAATGACGATTCTGTAATCAAAATTTGAAAATTCAAAATGGCGGTAAGATTTCGGCAATTACCATTCGATTTCACTGAAAATCGCTATTTGGGGGGTTTAAGGGCGGAAATAATGAATTTGTTGTCTAAATTAGAAAATTCAAAATGGCGCTGGCAATATGGTATGCATAACAAATCACTTCACCAGAATTTTGTAGAAAGGAAAATCCAAAAATGACTGAATTAAGACTAAAAAGAATACAATAAAAATATGTAAAAAAACTTTTAAGTTAAATGGTTTTATTTTAAATTATAAGCTGTACCAAAAACTATAAAATAATTAGAACACAAACATGGACCTTCTTGAGATTCGGACGTCTGGTAAGCAAACGTGCAATAGTAGCAGTGCTGCACTGCACACCAATTTTTTGGGTTTCAAGATAGTTTAGGGGCCCCTAGGCGATTAGTACGCAGGGATATGGTTTTTCACTTTTTGGGTTTTAATCTATTCTCGGGGGCCCCCTCTGGCCTGGGGCCCGGGGCAATTCGTCCCAGTTGCTCCCCTATGTGGCGGGCCTGCTAACTACACCCAATGCTGCTTGACCAACGCAATCGAACGAGAACCGGCTACTGAGTATCTTAATGGCACCCTTTATGGTCACCAAGATAATTGCTCGTTCTTTTCGTTCTATACAATTCTTTAAAGCCCCAATTTTGCTCCCGTTAAGGCCGTATCAGTTCAAATTTTCGAGCAGTGGCAGCAGCACCGGAAGAAGCAGCAGCAGCGGAAGAAGCAGCATGCTGCCTCAGGTATCAGATTCTTTGCTGCTGCAACGAAACTTCTGCTGCAGCAAACTTTTTTTTATCATACAATATAGGGTGTCCCCAAACCAATTCTATTAATTTTTCTTCCATTTATTCAATGAATTTCCAAAACAAAAACAAACAAAAAAAAGCGTCTCAAAGAAAAACCTATACTGAAATGTCAAAAAATGCTGCCTTGCTGGGCAGCAACATTAGGATTAGGAATGAAAAAGCAGCGGCAGCACTCAGTGCTGCTTCTGTGGTCATGTGACCCGTGTTGACCAATAGAAACAGTTTGCTGCTGATATTTTTGTTGCGCTGCTTTGGATCTGATACAGCCTTTAGTCTAAAGAAGTGTGAGCGTACCGTGCTTCGTTTGGATTATTCCGTGCGTCTTTTATATGGAAAAGTAGAGTTTTTTTGTCAGGCGTACTGTGCCTGTTTCGTGTGCCACGCAGGCGTTTTGACACTGTGCGTGCCTGTTGCAGGCCAAGAACAGGCGAGACTTAGATATTTGTACTCGGGCCATCTTCTACTCTGTCTAGCTTCTGTAAGTCTCCTCTTGGTTCAACCTCCTTGCTACTCGATATCGAAATACCTAAGACCTTTTAGAAACGTAATCTTTAGTTCACACGAAAAAAATGCAGTGCGGATTTGAATCTAAACTCTTTTGTTAACTTGTTGACTATATAATTCAAAAAATCCTCAAGCGCCCCACTGTAATGCCACCAAGGATACACACCAATATTAACCTTATGCTGATATTCTCACAAGCATTCCACCCCAATTCTTTCTGTGTTACCTAGGGTCTCGTTATCCGCAACTTCCACATCCAGATGAATCCACTTCTCCAACATTCATCATCCATACTCAATTACTCAAGCTTTATCTTTTTCCATTATTTCCTTTTTAATGTCCTTGTTGTTGATATACTATAAATTTCCAGCTCTCCTCAAATGCACACCGTAATTGTGTACCGTAGGTGTCTAGGCAGAGCATTGGGGGAGGACATGGCTCGTTAAAACCCACAAAAATAACACCAACCCAAGAAGGACTCACCTCGCTCACTCTCCACTCACTCCATACTACGGACGTAACATGCAAGGATATATGAATCGTGTATGGCGATATAATGAGGGGTTTTTTGGGGAGATTCCAGATTGTGAATCAAAATATAATTTTCTACGTTTTTATTTATCCATTTGTTAATGTCCTTGATATCGGCCAGGATCTTGCTCCTTTTCGTCCTTCTCACTATAGGACCTGTGTATGGATTACCGATAATTGTGAGAGTTTTTCCTAATGATTTACACACGTAAAGGAGCGATTTATGTCCGTTAACAGATTTATTGCCGATGGATGGGAAAAAATCGGATTAATTGCATTTGATTCGGTCTGATTCGTTTGGAAGTGAAAAAGGGTGCGGTTCCGTGTTTGTAATGGATTTCTGTGGAGGATGTGTTATACTGCAAGTTGCAACGAAATCGGCTGGGGGTGGTGGAATTGGTGTTTTTCTTCTTTTTCAATATTAAAAATTGAATTTATTTTTTCCTGGTATTTCGGATTGTGTTCTGTTAGTTAAAATTAATCCTGTCCAATTTTGGGGATGAATTTTGTAGCTGGCTGTGTATATTTTTGTTGTGATGAAAAAGGATTAGGATTGTGCATTTCGTGAAAAATTAATTGGACTGGATATGGTTCAAAGAGTGCTCAGTGAGTCTGGGTTTTGCAATATTTATTTTTATCTTTAAAAAAGTTTGCCTAGTTTATCAGTCATAATGAAAATGTCGCCTTTTTCGTTACTATATTGATTTAAAAATTGTCGAGCACTATAAGTATGCGAAATGTTTTCTAAATAATGTATAGATTGGGAACTCTGTAGACGAAATTTATACCAATTAGTTTAAGGAATGAGAGTGAAGCACGTCCGATTTTGTTTTTTTTAATAGAACGAGCTTGAAATGGAGCCTGCATTGGTTCTGGATATTGTGGCTGTGATCAGTGATCGTATATTAAGCTCGAAACTTCACGTTGCAAAACACAAATCCACAGTGTTTTAAATGTAGTTTGCTGGGAGTTAGTGGCAGACCAGAATACAGTTTCTTGTTGATTTAATATCGTTTCATTGATCGCCGTGTGATCATAAATGTTAACCCAAGATCAACAAGCCCGGAAACAGCTGCACTTAAACGACAGGCAGAAGTGTGAAACTTGCTGCAGATGTTCTTAAAAAACTTCGGCCTGCTATAGGTATGTAAGGAAATTTCTGAAGGTAAATGAATATCAACAACGTCAGTACTCGAACTGTTCTTATTATATTGAATTGTCGCCATTAATGAACTCTGGGTTTTAAATTTCGTGCCAGAGTTGAGCTCAAACTCCAACGAATGGAGAGGTTTCCCACATTTCTCATGACCAAATGTAGTGGAGATCACCATTACTGTAGTCCATACAATACTCGTTCCCTTACAGCTTCTGCTCAAAGCGATTGCATGCACTCTATAACCACGACGTGAGTCGAACAAACCCTTTTATTCCAAAAAATTGAAACAACGTGCACGATAACCGTCGTGGGATCTAAACTGCAAATTGTCAAACAGCCGTGGACCTCGGGGTTTGTTCTAAGGTAAGCGTGAACTTTTGGATTGGTCATGGAAGTTACTTTTTGCTTGAATGATTCTTTTTGTGTGAAAGACTAAAATTTAGAAGTAAGGTCCTTTGCACTGTCCTCGATTCTATTAATCTATTATTGAGTGCAATGTCGGACAGTAAGCTTTAATCGTAAGAAAGTGTGACAGAACTGCATGAAGTTGCTAAAAAGCCTTTCCCTTGGAATCGAACCACGGATCTCTGGTATGGTAGTCGTTCACCTTAACCCCTAGGATACGGAGACAGGTAATTCAATGGTTAATGGAAAATTATATAAAATCAAACCAGCCTCAGAGGATCTAGATGTACCTACTCATCACGAACCAATAGATCATGTTGAACAAGATTCTGTCTAAGATCAATAGCTTTCAATGTGGATTACAGAACAGGGTCTCTGGTGTAGCCCCCCCTCTAGAACAATTTTTTTCTCCAAATACATCCAGGAACCACCCCTGAAAATATTAGCCACGTAGTCCAACAAAACATTTATTGAGCGTCTGATGACCTTATAGAAGTCGCGAATGAGTGCATATAAGTATTTTAAATCTTTAAAACGGCAATATCTCATGAATGGCAATTCGTACGGGAAAATGTATAATATCTTTTTTTGTAGATAATCCCCTAACCTACAAACTTTGTAAATACTATTTTATGATAACCCTTACTGTAGAGGTATTAGTCAAAAACGGATTTTTTTTTACGGGGGTGTTTTTTTGGGGGCCAAAAATCGATTTTCTCGAAAAGGGGCGCTTAAATGATTTTGGTATTTTAATTTTGACTCAAAATGTCTTCTTTTAAGTGAAAGAACATAGTCCAACAGAAAAATCCGGGTTACTTTTCGACTTGATAAAACCTTACTTCAAGCTCACCGTGCGCATCGTTGGACATGCTCCTATAAGCGTAGCACGCCCGTAGCGCCCTTCGTCTGTATGCGACTCTCCTTTTTCCGCTGTTAGCCGTCCTGTTCAACGCAACTGCGTATAGCGGGACTGAGCCAACCATGCGCGCCATTAGGAGGTGACGGGTCGGTCTACGCCCCCCCACAAAATTGTGCTTTAAGGTAGAAACAGAATGGCACGGAGACCGTGGCGGAGTCCGCCGCTCAGAGAGTTTCCCATACATTTAATTTCTCCCCAGGCGGCGCGGACAAATTAAATGTATGGGAAACTCTCTGAGCGGCGGACTCCGCCACGGTCTCCGTGCCATTCTGTTTCTACCTTTACTGCTGCGCAAATAGCGGAAGCTTTATCCGCCAAGACCTCCAACTCTGCTTTACAATTAAGAGTCCATTCGATCATCACTCCCAGGTACCTTAGGGTGGGCTGTGAGTGAAACACTGGTTTTCTCCGTTTGCTGATCAGCACAATTTCAGTTTTGTGCTCAGACCAGCGCTATCCACGCTAGAATTCAGCTCACTTCGTTCGCTAACAATTCGTCCTAGGTCCACTACCCCGATGTCATCTGCGAACCTGATGGCAACTACTCATTTTGGGAGGCATAGCCTCAACACATCATTACTACTCAGCATTCGATCGCGAACTACTCGCCATCTATGCAGCGATTTGTCGAATCACCCAATTTTGTGGTATACACTGACCACAAACACCCAGTACCGGCCCTGCATACAAAGACCGAACGATCCCCTCGTCAGACCAGACATTTATATCTGATTTTACAGTTTACCATGGACATTCGTCATATGTTTGGTAAACAAAAGGTGGTCACAGACTATTTGTCACGCTCGCTAGCGACTGACAACGTCGACTCCATCATTTTCGACTTGCCTACATTAACTCAGGCCGAACAACATGGCAAAGAGTTACAAAACCTCCTAAATCACTCCAGAAAACGCTCTCAAGTGAAGCTAGTTCTCACACCTATTGTCTACCCTCGGAAGATTACAGGTCTGAATTTCAACCCCTGACTCTCTTCTAATTGGAGTTAAACGTGCATTCTTGAAGTCGAGATTGATATTGAAACATCATGATGGCGAAAAACTCAGTAAAAAGAAAATGGCGCTTTGTCACAGTCTGCGGGCTGAGCTGCAGTATCTCACTGATGTCAACATTCCGGACATACACTATGATGGTGAGGCCCATTATGAATCGGTGATATAGTGGGCTCTACTCTGACATAAAAAATAATTAAAAAACATTTGGTCAGAATGCACAGAATTGCATGCTTGGGTATATCAGGTACTTTTCGCACCACATTCAACGCAGCTATTGAAGTGCTGTTGATCGTTGGATCTTCAAATGGTGAAAACTGTGTCAGCCTTGGCGGTTTGGATGAAGCAGGATATAGTATGGCATCGCACGGAAGTTCAATGTGGCGGCATGAAGATCCTGGATCCTGCCAAAGGAATCAGGGAACTCGTGATACCTATCGGAAGGGTTATAGAAGTGAGATCGACTGAGAAGTATCATGGAACTCTCATCGAAAACGGATTCCACAAAGAAAATCCTGAAGCTATCTATATTTTTACTGACGTTTGACTGACAGAGCGGGCCTTGGGGCTTTCTAAAGCTTACTGCTTTATTTGACGAGCAAATGGCGAACAAGCTTAAAACCCTACTTCAAATATAACTCTTACATAAAGCAGGATATCTCGTGTAAGGAGTTTCATACCCGTCTTTTAAAAACAGTCACAAGTCACAACGCAATCACAGGTGTGTGGTGAGTCTCAACTTGAGACAATTTGGTATGCCCTCGCCATAAGGGAAAAGAGCGCGCATGTAAATTTGTGATTGAGAATATAAATTAGCATTATTAAACAAATAGTTATTTGAGGCGACCTACTCTCACTGCGCATGGAAACAGCGATTTTGAGATTCCTTGTTTTATGGCGCGAGCTCTTTCCTAATTTTGCAGTCACAATTTTTACAATCCGCAAACAGTTACAATGGCTGTATAAATACCCGAGTAAAAATAAAACTCACCCGCAGCTAGCATGCATCAGGTACGCACTAGCCTGCACGGCGCCACAGCGCACACATAGCGAACAAATGCGCACGGCACATTTTTACTAGGGAAGTTATGTTCAGTTTCAATGGTTTAAAAAAGCGATGGGTTGTTTTAAGAGTTTATCTTATAGGGGTGTGCAAACTCTGAACAGATTTAATTATTTAACATAATAAAATACAAGGACTGGCTTGCGTGACTGCTTGGAGTTTAAAAATCGCCACAGAGGCTTGTGTGGGCCAAGTATACTTACTTGTTTTTTATTATACTACTAATGGTCACAGCTAAAAGAGAGATACTGAAAATACAGGGGGGCCGTTCAGATGGTTCTGTGGCATAAACTAACGTATCAGGTATCTGCTGAAAAAAATGAGGAGATGACCTATCGACTGCACCTTAAATAGAGACTGCTACATACCTTGACTGTCACTGTCTGGTATTGGCGAGGAGAAGTGTATTACTATCACGCGACTCCTATAATTGGAAGGAATAAGGTTGGTGCCCTTTAGGCAGCTTTCATGGCTGTAACTAGAGAAATCGAAGGAAGCAGTGGGGCTATGATTTTATGCGGATGGATGAAAATAGACCGGCAAAGGGTGGTTCGATTTGGTATTCCTCGCACAGATGACGGTGGCTTATTAAACATTGAACTCTGTATTTATTTTTTATATTTTCTTAAGGCGATGCTGGAAATGTACGGTGGCAGTAATAGCGTTATCTTCATACTCTATCTTCTTTGGCTGAGAAATGCAGGTCGCCGTCCTCTATTCTAAGTGCACGGCCACAACACAGCCATCGCACCTAGCACATCGCATCTAGCAACAGAATTTGACCATCGCACACTAAACCTACATATATGGTGTTATGTGCAGTCAGGGGCGGATCTAGAATTTTGTTTTTGGGGGGGGTCACGGAATTAAAAGTGGCGGAAAAAAAATGTCTACTACTAAACCAAAACAAAATTAACAAAACGAACAATACTAACCGAATTTTCTGGTGGATTGAAAACAAACGTACCGTAATGTGTTTTTGATCAAAACGCGCCCTTTCTTGTACGTGCAGCTAACTTCAGCAGAGTTTGCAAATCAAAACATATAGAAAGAGTAGATCAATCTGTTGTTGACATTGAAGGTCATTTTTTTAAGGTCATTTTTTTAATTTGCAAAAAAGTTGGGACGGTTTTGGTCGTTTGGTTACACAGTCCTACAACGAAAAATCTTTTTAATGTTCAAGTATTGTTTCTCTTATATTTTTGTGTGCTGATTACGGGAAAAATAGTCAAAAGTTTCCATCACGTCAGAATTTCGAAGAAATTACATTTTTATTATTTCATAATATCTAGGCGACGACGTACGTTTAGTAAAACTTATGATTATGATATAAAATTGAGTCTGTCTGATTGTAATGGATCAATTTCATTCTTAATTGAATAAAAAGAATAGTACTTCTTTGAGTTCTTACTTTTTCACTAAGGTTGTCATTTTACTTATTTATAAAAAAGTTTTGGGTAAAATTAACGTTAGTTCAATTTCGAAAATCGTACCTATTAACGCAAATGCTTTGAAATGGCTCCGCGTAAGTATGTTAACTCCCGTGAACGTTTTTGTTACATTTGTGGTACGTATTGGTGTTAACACAATAAAACACCATAACGGAATTTGTGTAAAACGCATGTACAAGCTATATACTTGCAAAAAGCTTGAAAACCGAATAAAGTTTGAAAGAGATGCGTATCGGAACATTGTAAGTGGTCAATAGGCAAAGAGAACAGTTTTAATAAATGAAAATCACACCTTGCCTTCGTCCGCTTGGAATACTATGGGTACTGATGACGAATCATTTGAAAGTTCTTGCCCAGAAGAATAGGTAAATCTAAATCCTAATTTTGAGCTCTCTTCTCAATCATACCCATTTAACCAGATAGAATTGAATGATTTGACGAGAGATTTAGGACTACCTAAAGATGCCGCGGAACTCCTTGATTCGAGATTACAACAGAAAAACTACTTTCTCCTGGAACTTCACTCTGCTGTTACCGGAAAAGAGAGAAGAAATTCTCACAATTTTTTGCGGAACATGCAGATCTCGTCTATTGCAAAGATATTCCCGGAATAGGGAAAATGTCATAAAATACGAAGTAAATGACTGCAGATTCTTTATTGATTCGTCAAAAAGAATTTTAAAGGCAGTTCTACTTCATAATGGAAACAAATACTCTTCTTTGGCCATTGTCCATTCTGTTCATTTGTACATTTTCATAAATGTGTATTGTGAAAAAATCTGACGTACCTAATAGAAAAAAAATTGGGTCAATTTTGTTTTTTAAACAGCGAGCGCTTTTAGAGGGTCATGACCCCCGTGACCCCCCCCCCCTTGAATCCGCGCTTGTGTGCAGTGCTAGGCTAGGCAGGCTGCTTTGCGGCCGTGCACTAAGGCTGTCTTGATCGTCCGTTACCCGTTTTAGAAAGGTACCGATTTCTTCTTCAGTTTCTGGGATTTTTTTTAGAATTTTTCGTTTGTTCTGTCGTGCTTATGATAATTGAGTGATTTGAGACAAATATATTTTTCAACTTTCCATTGTTTATCACCTCATATTAAATCAATCACCTTCCTTTAAAGCTGAATTCCTCAGTTTGTCAATCTAATGTGAAATAAGCGATTTGTGGATCTAAGTGGAAAAGTTCGTAAGAAAGTATTCTTTTGTTTTTATTTCATTATAATAAATCTTCGACAGCTTCACAACATTTGGTATATAAGAACACAAATTTCAATTCAATTTTGCCCCCCTTTTATAAACTTGCCAAAGTGGTATTAACGAAATTTTTTTGCATGACTTTCTCTCCAAAAAAAATTAAAATTACATTTTCATCCTTCAAAAAAGGATAACCAACTGTCATAAAACAAGTTCACCTTTAAACGACTTAATTCATTTCCTATCAGATTAGCCGTTTGTACCCCTCTTGAAGTCTCCGCATCATCAAAGGAACGACAATAATAATCGAAATAATGGTCACGAGACAATGATACAAAAACATCCTATCAGGATAATAAGGACCTTGTGCGGGGATTCCTGCTTAAAATAAATGAAGAATAAAAAAATCGAACAAAACACAAACGTACAAACTGTATACAACAACACCACAGTGAACGATCGAGAGGGAAATCGAGGGCAGAATTTCATCAATAGAACAGGTCCCCAGCCCTGGAATTATTATCGGTCGTTCTGTTTGCAACAGTTGTTCAAGTGGTTTCGTCTACTACACCAAGTGACACAAACAAATTAAACTTAAAAAAAGAATTAAAAAAAAGTCTGCAAAAATATACATGTATTCCCCTGTATATATGTAAAATATATATACATAAAAAAGTCTCGAGGGATTCACAATCAAGCAACGTGCTTATGTCTTATCATAAAATCATCGTCTTGTTGATTGCAAGTTGATCAAGTTGGATTCAATTTTATGTTTCAATTTGCTGGTAAAACTGGCAACGTCGATGCTGAGAGGGAGACTTTTTCGGTGTATTTCGTGCTAAAGTAGCCATTGCCGGGTTTTGATTGGATAAGATCGACGCCGACGCAGAACCAACCTGGCGTAGGTGATTCGTGCGCATGTTGCCCCTGCGCTGAGACCAGGTGTTATAGGCTAAGAGGGCGCTGGAGGGATACGGAGAAAACGAAACAAGTGGGGGTGATGGAGATAGGATTCCCCCCCAGTAGCATCGGTTACGTTTGCATGTATATCGAGCTGGCAGTACTTGTCAGTGTGCGTTCGTGGAGCACTCAGGTGATGGAAAGGTAAGCAGCAGCAGCAGCTTGGTATGAACTAACAGTTGCTCCGAGCGAGTTGATGGGGTCTACATGTACCTGGAAACGAACGTGTGCCTTACCTTAAAATTATGGAAACATGAAAAAATGAGTTCGATGAATTTTTATGTTTAGAATGATCCGATCGAAATGTCCTTTTTGTCTTTTTGTTTTTGCTCCTTGGACCGCCGCCATTCACTAGGGGACTAGGGGTCGACCAAATTTTGACCAAATTTCAATTCAGTTCGCTGTACTTTAAACAGGACTGTATTTTTTGTTGTTTTTTGTGCGCTCCTTTAAAATTGAAAACTGTTGCCAATTTTTCATGCCATTTTTTTTTACTGCATTTGCATTTTTCATTTTGTACAGTGGGGATTGACTTTCACGGTGTGACATCGGAGGTTGGGCTATTTTTGGAATTTGAAAACAACTTTCAGAAGGAAAAAAAACACACCGTTTTTTTTTCCAGGGAATCGCTTTCAAGTTGAAAGTTTCAATATCACGTTTTTTTATTATTATTATTACATATATTTATATTTTGGCGGTGGTTATTGTTGTTGAAGTGAACAAATTTCTTTTCGCTTTAATCAAAGACGTGGGCATAGAACGTAATTGAATTTTTCTTTTGGGTAGTTTTTTGCTGCTGCTGCTGGGTTGTTGTTGAATTAAAGAGTAGCAGTGCTTCATGTCGTAGGCAGATTTTTGTTTGGGCGATGGATTTTGCTTTTTTTTGGTATTTAGATTTTGGTAAACAGATTATTAATAAACATTGAATTTTTTTTAATAACGATTTGATTGAATGAATTAATGAGGATCTTTTTTTTTTAGAATTGGCTAATCGGTCAAGTTCGATTTGGACTATATAGCTCACAATATAGTGAAGCATTATCAATAAATTCAGTACTTTTAGTTGATTCATTTTAATTTTGTTAATTATCTGAAGAAAAGCCAGAATTTTCATGATGAAAAGAAGAATTTTAATGATGAAATTTCATTAAGAAAAGTACATAGTTCTTGGTAATTCATTACTACAGCATTTTATGGAACTTTAACAAATATGGAGCAATCCTTCTTTTGTGAAAATAATGGTTTTAGAATATATTTATATGAAATAATTTTAAGTCTTAAATTTTATGAAAAATTCGGTTGAAATTCTTGAATGCGAAAAAAAACTTCGCCTACGTGCGCATTTATAGTGGTTGTGATTATATTAATAAGAACATTATGTGATGATACTTAAAACGAATTATTGTGAAACGAAATCAATATTATTTCATTAAAATTGACATATTTATAAAAGTTTAGATTTTAGTAAAAATTTCAGCTGTGGGTGGATAGTAATTTATAGATTTCAGTGTAATTTTAAAGAAATTAAAAAAAATAAGATCTTTGGATTATTTAATAAGATCTTTGGATTATTTTGTTTTAATTCTCGATAAGTCGAAAAAGAATGAATGTTAATAGATGGACAATGCGGGAAAGAATTTGGGGGGAAAATCGAATACTACAACGGGTTACAAGCTGGTTAAAAAAATTACACCACCCAGTCGGAATAAACTGACTACTTAGAAAATAGAAATAATTTTAGCACTAGTGGGAAATTGACTAGTTCCAGTACTGGTGCCAAAGTAATCCTGAGAGGAGCTAGTTCAAATCACGATATCATCAGTGGTAAGCCCACAAGATTTTTCTTAGTTAGTAGTTTTATTAGTTCAAAATGAATTAGTTCTTCAGTTAGTTCAAAATAGTAGTAGTTCTCGAAGTAGATATTTTAAAATGAATTAGTTCTCCAAGTAGTTCAAAATGAATTAGTTCTCCAAGAACTTAAAAATTAATTAATTTGTTCTCCAAGTAGTTCAAAATGAATTAGTTCTCCAGTTTGTTCAAAATGAATTTACTCTCCAGTTAGTTCAAAATGAATTAATTCTCCAGTTCAAAATGAATTAGTTCTCGAAGAACTTCAAAATGAATTAGTTCTCCAAGTAGCTAAAAATGAATTAGTTCTCCGGCTAGCTCAAAATGAATTAGTTCTCCAGTTAGTTCAAAATGAATGAGTTCTCGAAGTACTTCAAAATGAATTAGTTCTCCAAGTAGTTCAAAATTAATTAGTTCTCCAGTTAGTTCAAAATGAATTAGTTCTCCAGTTAGTTCAAAATGAATTACTTCTCGAAGCATTTCGAAGTAATGCAGAGGGGGCAATTGACTCCATCGCAGGACAACCCTGAACAATAGTAGTCGGTTGTTTTCATGTAAAAGATATCCAACTGAGAACTACTAGTCCCTCCTTAGAAAGTAGTTATTCTACTAGTCCTAGAACTACTTCACTTTACTATTGGGCAGTTTATCGCTGCCCGACTAGAATTTATAGGTGGCATTCCTCATGTGGTGGTGGGCCTCATTCCCCGTAGATTCCTTATGAAGACCTCACAAAAAGAATCAGCAATACTTTTGATTTGAGTTGTTCGTAAGTGTCGTTTGTGGCAAACTTAACACAGGTATAACCACTACAAAGAAATCGGCATTGTTACCAATTTGCTTTTATGGGGGCTCAATTAGACAAACTTGTGGCTATCTTCCATAGTGGGTCATATTTATTAGCTGTGTTCGATTAAAGCACAAATCCCAATTTTGTTAATAGCTGTCTTAGAGCGCTTGCCTTACGAAAACCTCATACTTTAGAAGCTATTGCATGAAGTACATATCGTTCATGCATACCATATTGCGCACGTGGTCCTAATTCGCAAACGATTCGTAAAGAAAATTTCACGAAAAGAATTTTGGGTCATCATGGCAGTGAAGTGAAAATCAAGTATATACAGAAAACGATAACATTTCCAATACTGAACCAGAAAATTATAGTGTTTCGAAATCTGATTGAGTCTCCCAAAAAAAATTTAAAACGGGTAGCAGTCATTTCGTTTCACGAGTGTTACTTGGGGCATTGATAATATGGAGTCCATACGAGGCAGTGTGGTTACCCTCCTAGGGACCCCAGGTACACTCCCGTCAAAATTCTAGTCGGCTGATTACGCCTTCAACTTGCACGGGAAGGTGTCGGATAGACGTTATAGCCATTCTGGGTCCGTTCTGCTCTTTCATGAGGATATGTACTCACTCAGAAACTTGGTGGAGAAATCAATCATAGGAATCACCCTTGGTTGTAGTGTCTAGTAGTAAGCTTAGTTTTTGAAGGAAAGAAGAAAATAACATAGGTTGGGTAGCATAGGTCTAGATGCGCTCGAGCAGAAAGTGATGAAACTGGCGATTGAGCTCTAGGATGCTGTACGGGTTCGGGAATACAATTCAAGGCAATAGTGACTTATCTCAAAAGTCCAAGCTTTCCAATTTTTGAAAAAAAAAATTAGTTAACTACGTATTTTTTGAAGAAAAAGGTGGTTGTAGTTGAAATTTTAGTTAAAAAAACGAAATTTTGATTTTGATGACTCATTGCAGTTTTACATAGGTGGGAGTATTATGCGTACACTGATACCTTATTCATGAAAACAGCTCATAGGGTTACAAAAATACAGGGTGATATGTAAACTTCTACCAAAAAAAACTTCAAAACGCCCTAGCTGCTAAACCGTTACAATTTACCGCCCTCCCTCCATACGATTTTTTGTTCGTCTATCCAAAACCTATTCACAGCCGGCCGCTTTGTAAACTTAGCGGTATACACCCTGTATATTGGGAAAAAAATACTTTTGAATCTACGTTTTTCGACACTTAAAGTGCCATAAATGGTGCAATATTAGCCCTACGTAAAAAATGATAATAACAAAAATTATAGATAATCGTGGGTTCTATAAGTTGACAAAGGATTTTTCATGTAGAATTAACCATTAACGGAATATAGTGCAAAGAATGTGACATATAAAGTTTGAAGTACTATTTCTCCGTAGATATTGACTTTACACAAAAAAGTTCCAAACAAGAAAGTTAAATCACTTATTTATCTATAAAAAAGATAATATACATTTTTGTCGTAAAATACATAGTTTTTATGATATAGAATTAAACGCGTTTTCCTTCACTGTAAGTTTAGCAAGAAGGTGAGGATGACGCCATTTTGGATTTAAGCTTATAAAAATATATAAAATCATTTGGTAAAAAAATCGCCTGCGGTATTTTTCGCAAAAAAAATACCTATCTATTGGACTATAACCTTAACCGAGAATCTGCGGTGGAATGGTCATTTTCCATCTCTTTTCTAAAGAGATGCAACTTCCTCCTTCCGCCAGCCCAGGTTACAATCTACAAGCCTTAAACTCAGTTCGTCTCGAATACAACTCGTTTATGTGCGTCGGCGCCTCAAAAATTTCTCATAGCCGGCAGATAATGTGGGTATGGTGGGTAGCAGTACCCGGGTAAAATACTCACCCGGAATTTGAGAATAACTGAGCTGATGATATGGAGAATGCCTCAGGTTCCGGCCCATATTCGCCGAATCTCACACAATAAAAGAAGACGTGCTCTGCGGTATCCTGGATATCTAGTCATACCTAGTCATAGCGGTGAGCCATCGTGCTCGAAACGATAGATGTATTTTCTATATCCTCCATTTCCACTCAACAACTGCGTAAGGTCGTAACTCACTTTCCCACACTCCCTCGTAACCCATCTATCCACGTTTGGGATAAGTCTGAGGGTCCACCGAATCTTAACAGACTCTTCTCACTTTCCTTGCCTTTACGTTACAGACTCGCAGTGCGTCAACTGCCGCCGCACTGAATTTGTCTACCCTCTAACATATTGTGGATCATAGAGCCGCATGCCTTCTTCCGCCAGTATCTCAGTAGGCACAATTCCTGCTATCACGCACGCTGCATCGTTAGATATGGCCCTGTATGTACAGCACGCCCAAAGGACGCTTAAGCTGGAGACAGATACATGCGTACGTTGGTGCGTGCGGTGAATGATATAATAGAAGTGCGTGTATTCAAATGCAAACTGATCTATTGTTACGTAAACGGAACGCACGCAACGCAAAGGTTGGTCTACTTCTAATTATTCCGCATTGCCGCATTTGCCATAGTCTCAAATACCCAAACAAACGGATGCACTTGGCGCTTAGATTTTTTGGTTATTTGTAAAATACTAGACGGAGCCCAAGCACGCACTATCTGTCAGCAACAATTCGCCGCATACACCGCACGCACTGTACGTACTCAAGTATCTGGTCCCAACTTTAGTCTCTATGCGGCTCTCCATTTTCTGCTGGTACCTAACTCCCAGGACCTTAAGGCGTTCTCATACCTTGATTCTTACGGATACTTGTTTTGCCATATTACTGATCAGCACAGTTACAGTTTTGTGTTCAGCAAACGGCAGACCAGCGCTTTCCGGCCACGCTTTATTATCTCAGATAGCTTCGTTCGCGCATAATTCGTCTCATCGAGGCGTTGCCTCATCACATCATTATACATTGTGATCCACAGGAGAGGCCGCACTTGTTGTTCTGTATACCGTCGACCAGGGGCGTTTCCAGCCAACTGGCTTAGGCGGGGTAATTTTAAAAAAAGAAAAAACTTAAATATTTTTTTATTCCATAAATTCAAAACAATCAACATCAAAAAAAAATTATAAGTGCGTGTCAGCTCCGACGATTGTCTTAAATTGTGTACAACTAGCTGGAACCCATATAAATCCCACATTTCCGCTTCTCCTTACCATCTCACCAAAAAAACCTTGTTGATCCATTCTGAACCAATTGCTTAGAGAACTTCAGGATACACTATGTTCAATGTTTTTCCATTTGTAGCTAGAATGTCAAGATTTTCCGATTTTCCAACTCTTGAGCAACCTACATACAGTTAACCGGGAAATGACACTTAGTTGGCAAAATTCGTCGGGTATATTGGTCCCACAATTTTGAATTTATAAGTTTTGATCATAAATTCGTTATTTGCTACCTTAAAAAACCCCAGTCACCGATTTTCATTGGGATCGGAACACAATTTGAAAATTCGTCGGCCATTTTGAATTTATAAGTTTTGACCAAAAATTCGTTATTTGCGACGTTATAAACCCCTAGATATCCACTTTAATTGGAATCGGAACAAATTTAACAAAATTCGTCCGCCATATTGGCACGGCCATTTTGAATTTATAATTTCCGATCATAAATTCATTATTTGTTACCTTAAAAAATTTCAGATACCGATTTTCATTGGAATCAATCGGAACACAATTTGCAAATTCGTCGACCATCTTGATTTTATAATTTTTGACTGCAAATTCGTTATTTGCGACCTTAAAAACCTCTAGATACCCACTTTCATTGGAATCGGAATAAAATTGGCAAATTCAACCATATTTCTGCTTCCATTTTGAATTTCGGTCATATACGAGTATACCCCATGTTACTCGCTGATAATAGAGCTTTCTATTGGCGACAGAATTTTTAAAATCGGTTCGGTAGTTTTTGAGTTTTTGAGTTGAGAACAAACAAACAATCAAATCTTTTCTCTTTATATAATAGTATAGCTTGGCAAAGGAAGCAAATGAACCCATATATTTATTTATATTGATTGAATCAAAATGACGTCAGACAGATTACTGCATTACAATCGTCATACCTTTCATTTGATACCCATTCTGAGGGGGTTGTGAGGAAAAAGTAATCCGCCATTTTGAATTTGGAATGACGCGACACAACTAATTGTATTCTATCTGTCATGCCCTTCCATTTGATGCCCATGTCGGTGGGTCGGGGAACACAATTGCAAAAATCGGGGGCCATTTTGGAACCGCTTCTCGGTTTTTTTACAAAATGGTCAGATATTCAAGCAAACACAGATCAAAAATCTGCTGAAAAGATCATTCAAATTTGTGTGCCCTCCCCATCGTCCTCTCTCACCCTCTTCTTCATAAACCACTTTGCAGCTGACTCTTGTCGTGTCGTGGAATCGTGTGGAATCAGCCATAGCGTGCCATATTAGCGCGATTCTCGGGTGTCGGTCCCTTCCACGACTCTCCAGCAGTTTTGGAAAAATTCACCGTCATATATCGCCGACTAGATTCACCATAACTTATCTTGTTTGTTTGAAATTGTGGTAATTTTTAAGAATAAAAATAAATAAGCGAACGAAAATTCTTAGGGGGGTAATTACCCAATTACCCCCCTCTGAAACCGCCCCTGCCGTCGACCTATCGCCCGATTCAGAATGAAGTGACGTACCTTCTTTCGTTTTTAGGAAAGGTTGTTACGAAATAACAGTTTCGGAGGAGGAGGTGTGTTTGTCTGACTACCCACCCGGGCCCATCACAATCCGCCGGCACTGAGCCATCTACATCTTGGCTTGGTAGGCTTTGAGCGTGCTTTCTCTAAAGACTACCCGGAATTCTAACGAATTAATTACATCGCAGCCAATACACACCATACCTGCTTCCCAAGTTTGGACCTAATGTCAAACTTTTGTCGTGCATTTAGTCCAAGAGCTAGTGACAGAATTGCAAAGTGATTTTGTAGAGGATGGGCCTTTGATATAAGGTAGATTAGGTAAAGCACAACCGATTAAAAATATTCGCCAGTTCGAGTCTACTTAAGTTTTAATTTTATGAATTTTTGAACTTGTCGATTTTTTGACCATGAAAAAAGTGATATTGCAGAGGATGGGACTTGGTATATAGGTTAATTGGGTTGCCCCCAACACATATTCCGATTCCCATCTCGTTTGGAGGTTAGGTTTGACTTTTGGGAATTTTTGAACATGTCGGTCTGATCAAGATGGACAAAGTGATATTGGAGAGGATGGGGTTTGGTATAATGGTGAGATAGGCCACCAAGAACCCTAATTCAGCTGCCCATCTCATATGCAATCACGGTTGCGATTTTGGCGGCTTTTAATTTTGTGGCCATTTTCGGTATGACCCAAGTGATTTTGTAGGAGATGGGATTTGAATATTAGGGTTCGTTACAACATCTACAATACATATCCACTTGCCCATCTCTTTCCCAGTTGTAGAAACCCTTGCCATCTCCAGTTGAAGTTGAAAAATCGTAAAATCTAGTTTTATATAGCAAATTGAGTTAAAATGGATGTATATACCCCTCTATTGGCATATTTATGTTATATATTTCAGATATTATGAGTAGTTGTGTATTGTATATACAAACATACATTATAACCCGGCCCGCTGGGTGCGGGCGTGCAGAGTGTGCACCGCACGCGGGCGGCACTTTCGGGGGGCGGCAAACACAACAATCTCGTGATCGGACTCATTTTCATCATTTGCACCTAGGTTCTTTTTAGAATGCCATAACAATTACATGTATTGATCTCCTTTAAAAATAAACCGATAAACCGAAAACGTTCAAACCACTTAAGAAGGATCGATCTCTGAAAATAGTATAATATAAGGACAGAGAATGTAAAATTAAATTCCCATGATAGAAGTCAAATTTATTCTGTAAATAAAAGTTGACATTCTAATCTGATTATAATTATTGACAAAATTTTAAAACAGTTTGACGTCTAGTTATGGAGAATTATCCATTTTTATGTGCAATAAACTCCCACGTTTAATATCATTTTTACTCGACCTTTACTTGAATATTGAATACTAATTACTCGAATGCAAGACGTGCAATGTTTTTTAAAAAATTTTATTGAATGTATGAGATATCAATAAATAACGTATTCAAATTTCAGATTTTTAATTTGGAATATGCTCCTTCAATCGATCTTCCTTAAGATAATTTTAAAGAGATTTCCCCGTTGTTCCATGTAGAGGAAAAACCAAATAAAAAGAAAACGAGTTTCCCATTCGCTCTGGTTGTTTAAAAGCGCAGCTTTTTCACTCATGCTGCGGGCTCCGTTTGCTTCTTAAAGCCCGGGACAAACATATCCGAACCGTGTCTGCACCGCATGACAGCCGTGTGTTGGACAACACACGGAGAGAAAATAAACAAGTAAAATTTGATGCGGTGCGGACATGGAGACGCGGAAATGTGGGGACTGACTGGTAAGATTTTACTTGTTTACTTTTTCTCCGTGTGTTTTCCAACACACGGCCGTCACGCTGTGCGCAAATGTGTGTCCCGGGCAGGGGCGGCGCTTTCATAGGTGCGAATGGTGCACTTGCACCGGGCGCTAGTGGACGGGGGCGCTATTTCAGATATTCAGATTTTAAAAAAAATTTAAAACTTTGAAAAAAAAATGTTTAAAAATGTTTTTCTTACATCCTTTTCATATATTAAAGGATTTCATTTTTATTAACACGACTTAATTTTCCAGTTTATTTTGCCAATAAAATATTCTATATTTCAACTCATGTAACAACACAACACAAATTCCATGCAAAAAAAACCTGGAAATTTTACTTCCTCTCGAGACTTTTGCTTCGTGATTTTCATATAATTTCTGTCCAGAGAATCCGCAGAAGTAAAAATTCAGGAGAAATATCCACCAAGTGAGAGAAAAATCTCTCATTCTACTGATGTTCTCAAATTTGAACGTGAGATGTAAATACAGAATTAACCAGTGGAATGAAGGAGACGAAACACATAGTAATTTCATTTTTACTACGCTGGAGCACTTTTTGAAATGTTTGTAAAATGCACCATATCAACTCACACAAAGGAAAAAATTGTTCCGATGGCTCTGTATTGTGTATTGCTGTCTACTGTGATTGATATAAACTTCGGGGCGCTGTTGGTGCACTTTTAAATTTTGTTCCAAGATTTGTTCAAAGAGGTAAATAAACGAAATGAGAACAAAATATCTTGCGATTTCTAAATATCTTGCGACTGTCTAACAAATTAATATGTACATTTTTTTATGTTATACGAGTTATTGATGGTCCAAATTTAAGTTTTGTGCCTGTTTCTCTGGAAGAATTTATAAAGAGAAAATTCAGTGAAATATTTTTATTAGATTTAAAATGTTGAGTTATAAAAGTAATATTTTAGATTTAATAACAATTATTAAATTACTAATTTCAGGTAATACATTTCTAAATTATATTATTTATATTTATATTATATTGGAATTAATTTGTTTATTGTTTTTATGTTACGAAATTTAAAATATTTTACTGTGCCGCGAATTATGAAAATGGTATACCGGGCAAATATAAATAGAACATACAATTTTCCATTAATTAACTCTTCAACTCAGACTTCATTGATGCATCGTTTGATAATAGGTGTGAATTTCGAAAAAAACGTATGTTTCTAAAGGCAACTTCTTGTTTTGATACTATTCAAAATTTATATGCTTATTTCTCCAGTTCGGTTAAAAGATTATTATTTTGAAAAAGAAGACACTAACAAGCTTAGTAAGACTAGTAGTGAAAGTAGCATAGACGCGTTAAAACGATTAGTTCGTCAATTAGATGGTGTCTACGAGGCGTTGCTAGAACTCGTTCAGGTAGGGAACCCATATCGAAACATACAGCAGAATTACGAAATAAAATTACTGAGTTAAATTTAATTTGTTCCATAGTAATCTAGTGTGATATTTTAGAAAAATAAATATACTTACAAAGCCCAAATGTCTGCTGCAGTTGATATTTTAAATTCCACAAAAGGTTTTTGAAGTGAAAACTTCTATAGGCACGTTGGGCACTTTTTGGCCCGGGGAAAAACTAAAAACTCGCGTCACGCTAACGTACCATCACGCTACCGTACCATGTGAGAAAAAATTTGCCTTTGGGGGTTTTAGTTTGTATTAAGTGTTATAAATTATTATACTATATTACTATGTATTATATTTGATTATATATTATTTTTTTTTATGTGGAAGACTAGAGCATATTATGGATTTTTTAATGGTTTTATTTAGCTTGACCTCGTATATTTGTTTGTTTGTTTCTTTCTTTGGTTCAAATCTTCCGACAGCTTTTTTAACTACTTCTACTAAACCGATTTGTATGAAACTTTGCACACACATTGAGTTCCCATGACAATGCAATCTGACAACTTTGTAAAAAAATCAAAATGACGGTTCCAAGATGGCGGACGAATTTTGCAATTGTGTTCCGATTATATTGAAAATTGGTATCAAGATGTTTTTGTCAGCGCAAATGACGATTCTGTGCTCAAAATTTGAAAATTCAAAATGGCGGTGCCAATATGGCGGATGAATTTTGCAAATGTGTTCTGAATCCATTGAAACTCAGTATCGGGGGGTTTTTAAGGTCACAAATGGCGAATCAGTGGTCAAAATTTTAAAATTCAAAATGGCGGCGCCAATATGGCGGTACGATTTTGGCAATTACGATTCGATTTCACCGAAAATCGCTATTTGGAGGTGTTTAAGGTCGGAAATAATGAATTTCTTGTCAATGATAGAAAATTAAAAATGCGCTGGCAATATGTATGGTGTGCATAACAAATCACTTCACCAGAATTTTGTAAAAAGTAAAATGCATAAATACCTGTATAACGACTGTATAATTAAATAAGAACGACTTGTCTAGTAAAATGAGTTTCCAAGTCCAGCAAAAAAAATATTTTAAATGCATTCACATTCATAGACAAAATTTTTTGACCATTATCCTCCTGTAATATTAAGATTGAATAGGAAATACAGAATGGCTATAGAAGTTTTCACTTCCATCGTGTGGTCCTACGCACACCAGTTTTTTTGATAGATTTCCGATCAGAACAAAATATCAGGAAGTTATTGAAAAAGTCAAGCAAATTGCTACCAAGTTAGAAGTGCCTTATGTATTTTCCGCTTCTTCGTCCTTGCGATCCAGACGAAAAAAGTTTTTTTCATATGATCAGCTGATGGGGCGCAATATAGCATAATGCACCGGGCGCAAAAAAACTACGCGCCGCCCCTGGTCCCGGGCTTAAGCCGGCTCTTCACGATGCGGTGAACGTTTCATTCGAATATTGGCTTCCAACGTTGGACGATTTTCGGCGAAAGTAGACCTCCTATCGAAAAAAGTTAAATATAAAAGTTGTAGGTAATAAAAAGATCTACAACTTTTGTACAAACCATTTTTTCCACCTTACCAACTTCCAGAGCAATGAGTCATCAAAGTCAAATTTTGGGTTTTTTTAACTAAAATTTCAACTAAAACCACCTTTTTCTCCAAAAAATACCTAGTTAAC
This sequence comes from Thereva nobilitata, assembly GCA_963855945.1. Taxonomy (NCBI): domain Eukaryota; kingdom Metazoa; phylum Arthropoda; class Insecta; order Diptera; family Therevidae; genus Thereva; species Thereva nobilitata. Next base: position 89,692,125 of record OY979698.1, on the reverse strand, counting down.
TAATATTTTTTTTTACAAAATTGGAAAGCTTGGACAATTTCTTATCAATAATGTCCGGACAATTTGTATCCTACGGCTTTTATTTTTGGAGTTATAAGCAATTTTAACGCTAAAATTGGCTCTTTTTTTGTGCCTTTTCACCTAAGCTTTGCCAAAAAGTACCAAATAAGCACCAAATAAGGCAAATTTTAACATCAAACTTGCTAATAACTTCAAAAGTAAAGGCCGTAGCGTAAAAATTGTCCAGACAATATTGATAGGAATTGTCCAAGCTTTCCAATTTTGCAAAAAAAATATCAGTTAACTAGGTATTTTTTGGAGAAAAAGTTGTTTTTAGTTGACTTTGACGACTCATTGTTCTGGAAGTTGGCTAGCTGGATCCTTGATTTTGACAGTTTTAGATAGGTGGGAGTATTCTACGTACACTGGTATCCTATTCATGAAAATAGCTCAAAGGGTTACATAAATACAGGGTGATATGTAAACCTCTACAAAAAAAATTCAAAACGCCCTAGCTGCTAAACCGTTAAGATTTACCCCCCCCCCCCTACGATTTTTTGTTCGTCTATCCAAAACCTATCTACAGCCGGCCGCTTTGTAAGCTTAAAGGTATACACCCTGTATAATCATCAAAATGTTTTTTTTCCATCAACCAATTTTTTTCAATTAAACGGAAAATATTGATGGAACGGAGATGGGATTGAAAATGTAACATTTGGCAGATGCCACGAGCCTATGGTCCAAATCTTGGGTTCTACAAAATCACTTGGGTCATACCGAAAATGGCCACAAAATTAAAAGCCGCCAAAATCGCAACCGTGATTGCATATGAGATGGGCAGCTGAATTAGGGTTCTTGGTGGCCTATCTCACCATTACACCAAACCCCATCCTCTCCAATATCACTTTGTCCATCTTGATCAGACCGACATGTTCAAAAATTCCCAAAAGTCAAACCTAACCTCCAAACGAGATGGGAATCGGAATATGTGTTGGGGGCAACCCAATTAACCTATATACCAAGTCCCATCCTCTGCAATATCACTTTTTTCATGGTCAAAAAATCGACAAGTTCAAAAATTCATAAAATTAAAACTTAAGTAGACTCGAACTGGCGAATATTTTTAATCGGTTGTGCTTTACCTAATCTACCTTATATCAAAGGCCCATCCTCTACAAAATCACTTTGCAATTCTGTCACTAGCTCTTGGACTAATTGTGTATATGGTTTAAAAAATAAATAGATAGTTTAAAAAAACTAAAAAATACGCTTTGATTTTAAAATGAACTAAAAAGTAAAAAATAATTTTGAATGTAAAGTTTCTATTGCTCCAGCCAGAATATGGAAACAACCTACCTTTCGAAATGGGTTGTAAAGAAAAAGGTAGTCATTTTTTGTTGGCTGCCATTTTCAATTTTAAATAACGCCACATAGCTAATTGTATTCTACTTGTAATACTCTTTCATTTGATACCCATGTCGGGGGTCGGGGAGCACAATTGCAAAATTCGGCCGCCATCTTGGAACCGCCATCTTGATTTTTTTACAAAATGGTCAGATTGCATTGTCACGCGAACTATACATATGTGCAAAATTTGAAGTTACCTGGAAGTGAGTTAAAATGAAGTTGCAAGATTTGTTTACATGAAACATACAACATACAACATACAACATACAGGTCAAGCTAATATAAAGCGTATAATAAAGTGACTCACCTGCGCCACTTACAAACCTCTCCTCATACAACTTGTGATGAAATGTTTACACAAAGCCCTCAAAATTGCAAAAAAAAACAAGGATCACCACATTCCATCACACACGACAACAAAAACTAATTCCTCCTGTTATATACTTACATTTAAGACCGAACACCTGCGCAGGCAATCAGCATATCCTTAAAGTAATCTAGCTACTGGTAAAATAGACTTTTGCAAATCACTTTTTTCAAAAGTAAATCCTTAAACAAAAATCAGGTCCTTGCCGCCTTCATCCTAAGAAAACCATAGTTGTTAAGCCCAAAAACTGAAACGGATGAATTATTTCGCAAAGGATTAAAACTAAGTTTTTTTTGTATGTAGTTGTTGTTATACTCCTTCACGCTCGGCTGTCGAATGTCCTTTGTCGGTCGGTATTTGAGTCGGTTAATCGCGCGATTTTCATTTTGAGCTGATGAAATGCAAAGAAAGGACTCCCAGCTTGGGCGCTTCATTGTTCGGATAAGGACTTAACTAGAACTTATTTTAGCCAAAGGATAATCAGTCATATGAGGTGTGCTCTACTGCGATAGTAGCGTACCGTAAAAGTGAGGATCTCCTCGTATTTTCTTTTAATTTTCGAGGAAAGTCTGCAAAAATTTTTACTGTTTTTTTTTTTTTGGTTTGAACCGCCAACGAACGACCGTCGGTTTTATAGTTGAAAATAAAGCAGTTCTCGAGGCTTGTTACAAAGAATCCTTATTGTCAAAGGGTAAAAGGGAATAATATAAACAGTTTTTTTTCTGTGCTCCTTGCAAATTCACAGTGCCAGCAACCACAAAAACTAAATGCAAAAAAAAAACACAGAATCTTTTGAAGTTTTAATTGAGTGCCCTGAAGTCATCATTTAAGGTCCTTGAGGTGCATCTATCCTGCCACAAACGCCTCCCCACAAAGAAAAAAGGAATTTTGTTCTCCTTTTGTAAGAAAAAAAAAATAAATATAATATTTCTCCTCTATCCACACATTTGATGGCTTTGTTCTTACATATGGCATTTTTTAACTGCATTTGTCGGAGGTGGTGGCGCATAAGCAATCCTGCACTAATTGCGTTTGTTCTGTCGTGTTAATTTCATTTCCGCGTCTTTTAGTCTAGAAAAACACAAGCTTCGTCACGCGTGCTTCTCTGCGCTTCAGGTACGCCAAAACCTTTGCTTGGGAGTTTTGTTTTTTATGCAAAAAAAAATTTTTTTTTACCCCAACAACTCACACTTTTCTCTCCCGGTGTATGTGTGTTGTGTTTTTTTTTTCGCCACACAAAGGATCAAAAGACTACTTGCGGCATTTTCTTTTCACTTTGAATTATTATAAGATAAACACTCGCCGCCACAGCTACCGCTTCAGTGCGACAAACTAGGGGTTGAGAGCATACTGGCCTAGTGTTATTTTTTATCCTTTTTTTTTTTTTAAAAAAAAACGTTAAAGAGGATCGTGTGGAATTTAAACATTTTATCATTCGCTTTTATATATCTTAAAAAAAAAGTGTGATTTTTCAATGGACTTTGTGTACTTTTTTTTTTTTGAAAAAAGTATAATTTCATTTGTGCCTTTGTGGGATGCGACTTTGTAGTTATAGAACGTGGAAAGGAGAAATTAATTTGATGAGATGAAGGAGCTTTTATAAACCAATTGTGAAGAACAACACTCTACTCTATTTTATGCTCTGTGATTAATTAAAATGCATTCTTCTAAATTGAATTTGAACACGATCCGTGAATTCTTGAAGATATACACAAAGGTGTGAAAAATTATAGACTCAAGCCCAAATTTTAATTTCTCTTGGAATGACTTATTCTTCTTCTTTGGTGAGATATTGGGTCCATAAGTATTGCGGTCACTTCACTTGGCCTACAATGTTCCCTCTAATTTTTTCGCTGACTGAGCGGTACTAAGTATAAGGGAGCAAAAATATTCAAAACGTATGTAAAAGTGCACAAGGCGGAGAGGGCGGTCCCTGCGCCTGTATTTTAAGTGAATTTTTTTTAATAAATATTCTTGAAAATTGATTTTGACATTATAGTTCATATCTTGTTTTATACGGGTACGCTATCTAGACCTTCGGTATTTCAACATTAAATAACTCTGACATTTTTTAGTCCATTACGACAAATGTACACGATTCTGAAATGTCATTCAAGTACCATTTCAGCTATGAGTAAATACACACCGAAAGCTCATTTTAAACTCTCTGGCGGAGTCAATAAACAAAATTGTCGAATTTGGGGAACAGACACCGCTGCACGACGAGAAAGTCACTGTTTGAGCACACTCCAAAAACCATCATCGCAACATTTTTCGTCAAAGTCGGAAAAGCCGTCGAAGGCGCACGCAATCGTTCGATTTGGTGCACTTTGTGTGTCCTAAAATGCGTGAAAAAGGTCTGACGAACTTCTATTTTCAACAAGAAGGCGCACCCAAAGTTTAAGAATTAACAATAGTCCGGGGAAATTAGCATTTTAAGGAGACAAAATTCCAAAATGGCTGAAAATTGGACCACAGCTTCCTTGGGACTTTTTAAGAAAACAATTTCGGAATCATAAAAAAAACATGGCCGCCGGAGATATAACTTTTTGGCAAAAAAGTCACTCAAAAACTAGTTTTTCGAAAAAAATTTTTTTTCAATCAATACGAAACGTTATTGCCTACAAAAAATCCCCTTGTAATTTTTTCGAAAATCTAACCCTTTCGAAGTTATTCAAGTCAAAGTTTCCAAAAATCACTTTTCAACCAAAAAATACTTTGAATAATTCGGGAAGGTCAAGGTTTTCGAAAAAATTTCAAATTTCAATTCAAAAATTTCTTTTTGTCATTTTTAGATGCAATTTTTTTACAAAATGAAATAAAAAAATGGTGAACAAGCTCATTGTGCGCAGAATACAAAAATGGGCAGCGCAACTCTCGAAAAATTAGTGCGCCTGCAAAGCTTAGAGGAAACATTGTTGGCCTATTGTACTACACCCCTATACCTCCACCCGTCCTATTCAAGCCAACAAGTGTCCAGAGATCCTTTCTACTGCGCCCTAACAATTCCCTAGACAGTCCTTGTAGTTCGGTCTAGGCGCGGACCTCCGAGGTTTGATGTGTTTCATCTAAGTCCGATCTGCAAAAGCCTTCTTTACCATGCTGCAGGGGTTCGGGAATCCTGAGTGTGCAAGATTGTGCCATAGTTGAGTTGTTCTAACAAAAAACGAATTCATAGTTTGTAGAATGCACGAAAAACAAGGTTGTGTAGACAGAGAGGCATCGCTCTAGGGGCGGGCAACCCGGACAGTTGCCCGGGGCGCCAACATTTGAGGGCGGCATTTTGGCTGTAAGTGTGATGTTGATATTGATGTTTCAAATACCCAATTTCAAAATATTATACAATTACAAAAATTCACATCACGAATTGCTTTATATTAACTTCGTTCTCTGTGTGGGACAAATATTGCGATCGATTTTTCGACTACTTCCCGATATCCGATGATGCTCAAATTTGGCACACACTTTTGGTTCTGGAGGCAATACAATATATTATGTATATTCAATTTTATGGTAAATCCAATAAGGCGACCACCATAAAATGGTGGATTACCTTTTTCTTTACAACCCCCCCCCCCCCCACATGGGTATGAAATGAAAGAGTATGACGAGTAGAATATGGTAAGATATTTGACGTCATTTTAAATCCAATATGGCGGACACCAAAAAATGGCGGATTTCCTTTTTCTTTACAACCCGTCGACTTTGGTATCAAATGAAAGAGTACGACGAGTAGAATGCAGTATAAGCTATGTGACATCATTTTTAATCTAATATGGCGGCCAACACGAACAACCCCTCGATATGGGTATCAAATGAAATGTTATGATAAGTAGAACACCATTAGCTGTGTTAGTAAGATATACGACGGCATTTTAAATTATTTTATACTTTTTAGTTCACCTTATTAACCCATATTTAAAAACTTTTTTATTATTTAATATATTTTAGTTGATCTAATAAGAGCTTGTTTTTAAAAAAAAAATTTTATTGTTTTTTTTTCTTTTTATGGTTAAAAGCTAAATATACATATATGTACAATTCTTGAAAATAAAGAATATGTCATCATCATTATCGCTGGCTTTACAGCCCTGTGCGAACCCTAGCTTCCTCCAGTATCTTCTTCCAACGTTCTCGGTCTTCCTTCTTGCTGTTCCAGTTAGTTTATTTCTATGTCGTCTTTATATCTCTCTCTGGGTTTTCCTTGTGGCCTTGTTCCCTTTGGCGTTTGGACGAACAGGATTTTTGGGGGTGCTTTTTCAGGCATTCTCATTACAAGCGTAGGCGTAAGATCTTGATGCTTTTGGTTGTATCAAGTACTTTGTATATTTGGTTCAACTTGTGGTTGTATCTTCTTCACCAGACACTGTAGGTATCGAATTTATGCGTTAGCTTGTTTCTCCAGTTGTAATCACAAACTAATCTTCTATTTAGTAACGGCCGACTGGGTTTTTCATCACCAGTCCCCTTGGCTAAGTAATACCGGAAGTAGTAGGACGATGTTCCTACAAGACCCTCTTTAGTTACTGCCGCTGTGATCCTGTGGAGAATATTTTTTCTCGCAACTTCCAAGAACCTGCTCGTGTTACCTAGTAAGCATCCATGCTTCCGATCCGTACATGAGTAGTGGTTTTATTACGGTTTTGTATATCTTAAATTTTATACTTCTATTTATTCTTTTTGACTTCAACTTTAGACTTTCAATATGCTGTAGAAAAATTGGGAGGGTAAAAGGAGTCGAAGTCCTGAATGTCGATCAATACCATGACATGGAACAAGTACATATGCGCGCCCTATTTAGCAGGGATAACCTTATAGTTGCCAAACCCTGCAGCCTCCACTAGAATAAGGGTCTGAGTGCTAACAATAACACGAAACCGTGTTTGTTATGGAAACTCAACGAAGAAACTCTTTTTATCACTCGAATCAATGAGGTTTTAGTGAGTTGGATTAATTGCTCTGGAAAGTTCGGTTCCACCATTGTTTCGTAGGAAAATATGTACCTTTATTTAAAAAATATATAACGGTTGACCCATTTATAGATACTTCATCAGTATGGACCCTATGTCAGATCGCGCGTGAGTTGACAAACTATCGTGGTGCTTTTGTTCATTATTGTTTGACATTTGATAATAGAAAGACAGCCTGGCACAACGTTTACAAATTATTCAGAAGAAGAAGATTCACGGTTTCGACCAAAATTTTGTTCATCGATGAGACCCAAACAAAATTGTCGCTTTTGGGCTGAAGAGCAACGCGAAGAGATTCAATTGCTACCATTACATCCAGACAAAACAACGGTTTGGTGTGATTTATGAGCTGGATGGTGGAATCATCGGTCCACATTTTTGAAATTGAAGCCCGTGATCTCGATGATATTAGGTTCCAACAAGCCAGCGCTACTTGCCAGACAGGGCTTACTGCGAGAAATATTCGGTGGGCAGTTAAGTCCGACCGGTGAATTGACCGTCTTAGATCATGTGATATTACGCCTCCTTTGGGCTACAGTCGAAAGTGTAGTCATTGGCCAAATACCACTCGAAATGCTCGAACGCGCCATTGAAAATTCGAACTTCACAATGGACCATGTTACCCGCAGTTGCGGTCAACATTTGAAAGAAACATTAAATAAATGTAAAAAATGGTTCTTTTGTATAATAATTTGAATAATTGAATTTTTTTAATTTTTTTTCATTTTTGAAAAAAGTACCTCTAAATGAATCACCCAATATATCGATACAGGGCGGCAATTTGTCTTTTTGTACGGGGCGCCGTAACTGCGCTAGAGCGGGCGCTGCAAGGCTACACTACATTTTTCGGGTGGCTCAAAGGGCCGATGGAACAAATGCTGTCGTCATTGATTAGTTTGACGGCCCTTTTTTGTATTTTTTGTAGCACCACGTTATTTAACTTTCATTATAAAAAAACGTGGCCGAAATGTTCTAGTAGTCCGGGGAAGTTAACAAAAAAAAAACGCACGAAAGGAGACAAAATTCCAAAATGGCTGAAAATTGGACCACATCTTCCTTGGGAGTTTTTAAGAAAACAATTTCGGAATCACAAAAAAAACAACATGGCCGCCGGATATATCACTTTTTTGCAAAAAAATCACCCAAAAACTGGTTTTTTCGAAATATTTTTTGATCAGTCAATACAAAAAATTCTTGCCTACAAAATACCCCTCTTGAATTTTTTCGAAAACCGCATTTTCGAAATTGCATTTTTTATAATATGACATTTTTGCGGGAAGTGGACCCATCTCGAGTTAGGGGGTTGGAGGGGTAAAAAAGTGGTTTCGATTGAAAAAAATGTCTGCCGCTGCGTATGTAGGTTCTACTAGGGCTAAAAAACCGTTAAATATTAGTGGCAGAAATGTTCTACCATTGCACCCTCCCCAAGCCACCCCTGGCTAAAGTTGCCATTTCACATCCCACACCCCAGCACATGCGCCAACATTTCTGCCACTAGATGAAACATAAAAATCGTACCACTTGCTTCCCGAATATCAATCAGCTCACATCTCAACTATAAGCATACATAATATCATGTGCAAAATGAAAGTGTTTCAATCTGTTGTTAAACGAGCATGTTTTATAATAATTCACTTACTTTTAGAGTTATAACAAATGACTTCTAGGATTTTTTTGTCTTCCACTTATGTTCCCAGCATCGATATATTTGTGAACAGTTGCAACATCTGTAAGACCCAAAACTTTTTTATATTCTCCGTGCCACAATTATACTGAATTAAGTTATTTTTCCCATTAAATTTTTTTTCCTAAAGTTCTCTTTAATTTCCTAATTTAATTATAAAAACCATCGAATTTCCTTCCAATAACTCACCTTCAATCGGGCACCAGCCAAGCTACACACACCAAAAAAAATGTTAGGAGAACTTTTTCTACCCTACTTTGGACGGAGTTGCCTCTTGTCTACACTTCATTCCACTCGATTCTAAATTACCCAATCATCAAGACGCAAATGACTTAATTTCTCGGTAAGGTCTCTTTCTTATGGCGGCCCCAAGTGATTGGTTTCTTCATGCACGACGTGCTCCTCAAATTTTCTTCGGGCCAGGAAATTAATTGCGGCCCCATCTGTCATGTCAACAACTGATCCAATGCCGGTTACCTTTTGTTATTGGAAGACAGTCGAGGGCGTTTTTTAAGGTCCACATTATCATATTCACATAAAACACAAACAAACAGAAAACAGAAAAAAAACCAAAGCTCTAGTCACAAATTTATTCGAATGGTGATTTACTATCATCTACAGCTGGTGTGAAACTGTTACTATCCTTGTGTCACCTGAGAAATTATAATCGATATTTTCCCAAAAAAAAAAAAACAAACCGAAAAATAATTTGAATATCTGAAGAAGGCCTTTTAGTAAGACTTTACTGTTCCTGTTCTAGCATCCATAAACTACCAGAGTACGTGGCAGACATGCTGGAGCATAAGACACCCATCAAATTATGAAAATGCCCGATCTCTGCTGTGATCACCTGGGGAGATTAAAACTTCAGATAAAGTTAAGCTGAGGATGGGAGCAACGATATAAAAAAAAATGCCTGAAAATTGGTCCCCAGTAAAGTACCGGCCGCCAAGATTTCAGGCGTGGGACGAGCTTCTTTAACGATCCATCAAGAAGACGAGTATTGTCGATCACACTTTGTGTGATCGCGCATGGATCTTGGATTTCGGGGATTGCGGCACGTAAGAAGATTCCCAGCGGGTCACCATAGATAGTCTTAAGGAGGAAATTGAGATAAATCTGATGGTTGTTAGGCACGTTCGCGGTATACTGGTTAACAGCTGGGACCAACGGTAACGGCCATTACTGGTTTTCACCGCCGCGCGCTGCTTGTGTACAGGTTGTTGGTTTTTCTCGATCTTGATCAATCTCAGATTATGGGTCATCATGTCCGTTGTGCTCGATTCAAAAGCATCGAATAGCCGCTATTGTAATTTAACTGCAATGAGACGCATTAAAGTTTTAAAAAAAATCGACATCCTGAAGGAAAAATTTCAATATCCTGAAAATAAAGTATCACCTTACACCCGCACACATGACTAAGCATCAACTTGGATTACCTGCGCTTGTGACCATCGGTTATTCTCAATTCTAACGCAACTATGACATAGCTCTTATCATCTGTGCAATCTATGACGTGACGGCATACCTTTACCTTATATCTACCAGAAAGATCCTTTTTTTATATATATATTGTCACATTTATTGTGAATGTATATGACAAATCCCCAATAACGAAGAAAAGTCACCGAATGAACATAAATCCTCGAAATTTTCTGGTCATGCCAGAATCCTTTTTGGTTATAAATTAATGCCACCATTCTGTTGTCATGATGTCCTATCGGCAAATATCCTTGTAGCTAAACCGAAAATAATATGAAGCAACCTAAAAAAAAACTTGAAATACGCACCAGAAGCTGCTCCTTTTCATCTTGAAACGTTGGGTGCTTGCCGCCCAGGTGCCCAGGTGCAAAGGTGAACGTGCATATTTCGGATATGGTTCTCTCAAACATACCTTTCCTGGTGTGGATATGTGCAAAATCATTGCAGGACACAACAATAGATCATCCTTTTAGTGATCCTTTGTCCATGTTTCATTGATGATACATAAGTAATTTTTTTTCTCTCTCCATCTTTTGTCCAAAAATTGAACTTTTATCTCTCTTAGGATTTATCCTTAGCTGCGATAGAGGTGCGTGGGTGGGTGTATATAGATGGACATCGTTAAATTATAGAATGTACATTGTTAACATGGATTTTAGTCACGTGGATATTGAATCGATATAATTTATGGATAAATTCATGGAAAATTAAATAATAAAAGATTTGAAATTAACAAAAGGATGACTATTTTCGAAAATTACACAAGGTGATTCGTTTTGAATAAAAGATGTTTTTGTTGATCGGAACGAGAATTCTATTTATTCCTTGTGATTATTGTTTTAAATAAAGTGACAATTTACGTGAAAGACTAATGAGAAGAATTAATTTAATTAAGAATGACAAGATACTTTGAGTCAATCAAGTTGATACTTTTTGTAATATAGTCCATATTTTGGAAATAATTGAGAAGAACCTATTATTAATGTAAGCCATTGAAACTATTCAGGCCTAACGTAAGAACAAATGTTTGTTTTAAATTGAACCACAAAGTTGTTTTCATCCATTCAGCTCAAAGAATCTGATTCCGTTCAATACACACATTGTGTAAAAAGTACCCGGAATTTATCATTTGAAAGGAGGAGGTAAAAAATAGTTAGGCTGGTAACACTGTACCAAGCTACCAGGCGGAATTTGATCCCAGTGTGTTCACAGCATTTGTTTATGGTAATCATAAATAGGATTTGCATACCACAGCCAGAGCCCATGCCTGTAAAAATAATTTGCATCTCTTAAAAAATCCCAGACACTGGGACACCTGTTTAGCGATTTGGTATATGTGGCCATTCCCTCGCGAGTTCTTGGCTAATTTGACGCCTACGATGTTAAGGATGGGTCAGCCATTAGTTAAGCCTTAACTGTTAAGGTATGGTTCAGCCATCGTCCATTGGTATGAATTGGAATTGGAAATAAGACAGTATACTTAGTTTTGGTAGCATTGAATTCAACCCGATTCTTGCAGCCTCAATCATGAATGCGTTCAACATCCTTGTTGATTGAGTCAGAGACATGTTCACGATCGTCAAAACAGGACGTAGCTCGCGTTTGTCTTGCATTATTGAAGTCTTCACAGTAACGCATCCGGTCATCAGCAAAGCTGGGTTGGAAGGATTCAAAGAAGTTCATTTATAAAGATTAGAAATAGAACAGGTAACAAAATCGACCCCTGAGGAACCCCAGTAGAGATTAGGTGTAGTTTCGATTAGAACCCATCCAGTATTAACTTCATTAAAGGACCGGAAAGGAAACTCTTAAACTAGTTCTGTAAAACTGATTCAACACCAATGGCTTGGAGTTTACCTAACAGGGCTGAGTACAATACTCTATTAAAAGGCTTGGAGACATCTTTGTATAGATAATACTACGTCATAGCTCTTGTCAGCCGTTGATTGTAGCTGTCGGTGCTGCGGAGCACGAAGCACTTAAGCCTTGTTGTCGTATAGAGCAGTAACAGAAACAGAATTCAATACATTTACGAGAGAAACAGAATTCTGTGATTTTTCTGTTGCCAACAACAGAAACAGAATTCAGTAAACTTGCAACAGAAACAGAAACAAGTACTTTTGACTTGTTTCTGTTGTTGTCAACAGACAGAAATGACAAAAAGTCACATTAAAGCCGGGTTGAAGTACCATTAGCGTCATTGTTTTTGTTGTGATCCCACTTACTTTCCATTGCAATCATTTTTATTTTGGAAAATGCCAATAACAAAAATGTCGAAAAAAATTTGAATAGAATTCCAAAGTCACAAATTTACATTCGAATGCAGGTATTAACATCGCCTTCTCTTCCATACGAACGAACATCAAGAGCATCAACAAATGCCAATAGAACGATCGAATGAAAATGTTTGTAATTGAAGTAAGTAGAACCAGTTTTCGATGGGCATTTGGTTCTTACGTGTTTCCCATCGATCGCACCACCAGCAATTAGGAAAGTTCAATTTGAGGAAGAAATCATCGATGACTTGTTTGAATGATTTAGCCGTTGGTGTTGGTATCGCTTTTTCGAGAAAATGAGTTATGATTGAGCCAAGACATTTCTCGACAATTCCGCCGATTGTTGAATGATGGACTCTATATTGAAATGCCAAAGACTTTAAAGTTTCACCAGTTGCCAAGTATCGCAATGTCATACACAATTTGTGATGCGGACTTATTGGTTTCGGTACTCAAGCTGTGGGCATACATTTAAGATCTTCTTTCAAAACATCCAACAATTTAGAAAAAAGAAACGGGCTGAGTCGAAAATACTGTCTGAACTTCGTATCATCGTCGATTAAATGTCGATCAATTAAAATGTTCACTGCACCTTCTACGACTATTTTTTCGGTACAATTTATGTGGACCTTTTCGAGCAAGAAAAGAAGAGCGTCCAAAGCTCGGAAATCGTCGTCAAAAATATAATTTGCAGCATTATATGCTGCAATTCGTTCAGAATAATTTTGCATTTTTAAGAAAAAAAAAAGAAAACTGCACTTGTACAAGAAATATGACTTTCTGTTTCTCCTTCTTGCAACCCATCAAAAAACAGCAACAGACAGATTCAGAAACAGAAACAGAAACAGAAAATCGGTTTCTGTTTCTGCTTCTGTTTCTGTTCTATGCGACTACAAGGCTTTACTCTGCGATTGTGAGGCTACAGCGAGGAGAAGATTGCGTCTCTTCCATCGCGGCTTCCCTTTTCCCAGGAAAATTTGGGATATGAACCATAAATCAATTTTAAGGTTTTTAATGAAAGGGTTGGCACAATAGACCAAATAGATTGCAGTGCCTGCAAAGATACCCCCAGTGAACGAAAAAGTCCACTTCACAATTTCTCTTATGGCGCTACCTTGCTGCAGTGTTTTCGATAATGTGCTCCAACTCCAAGCACCTTGTCTTCATGGTCATTGGGCCAACGCACACTGCGCATAGTTATGGCACATAAAACCGGTTTTATAGTAGAGAGAGGGAAGGGAAGGAAAGAACTTAACGAAACAATTTTCACGCAAAATCAAAAGCGTGAAAACTAACACATTCATATTATACTTCTTCTTATGTCAAATCTTCTTCTTTCTGAGCTCAGCATTTTCCCTCTGAAATTCTTTATATTATTCGCTTTTTGTTCATCAACCTGTTCAAGTGGTCTGAAAATTTTGTTTTTTTTGTGAACATATTGAAAAGAGTGATATTAAGAACTTTTTGTGGCGTTTTTCTATTTGTCAACGAAATGAAAGCTATGACAACTAATTTTCATATGCACAAATACATTTAAAATTTCCTGTAAAGATTCAAGGTTACTACACAAGATGCTATTACCCCGTCTGCGTTCCGAGGAGTGTAGTAAAACCGGTTTTATGTGCCATAACTATGATCTGGTGTGCGTTGGCCCATTGAAATGATTCTATATTGGGGCTGCAGGAAACCTGCTGAGTTAGACGTTTCCAAAACGAACTACTGACTTATTTCCAAAAAACCTGCTCTACTATTTCTTCTGTTTCAGTGGTTAGTCCGGATCTAATGCAGGCGCGGATTCAAGGCGGGAGGTCACCGGGGTCATGACCCCCTCCCCCCAAAGCGCTCGCTGTCCAAATTGACCAAACTAAAAAACAAAAAACAAAAAATGACCAAACGACCAAAACCGACCCTGCTTTTTTGCAAATTAAAAAACGACCTTAAAAAATGACTTTCAAGTTCAACAATAGATTGATCTATACTTACTCTTTCTTTATGTTTTGATTTGCAAACTATGAGGTTAGCTGCACTCACAAGAAAGGGCGCGTCTTCGTAGACCAAGTTTGTTTTTAATCCAGCAGAAAATTGGGTTAGCTTTGTTCGTTTTGTTAATTTTGTTTTTTTTGTCTTCTTCTTAAATGGGGTTACAGTCCTTGCAGGACTCAGGCCTCTCGAAGTCTCCTCTTTCTCTCCTCTCTACGTCTTGCTAGCTCTCTCCAATTTGTTATACGAAGTTTTCGTATATCTGCTAGCACGTCATCCATCCACCAATTTCTTGGTCGTCCTACTCTTTTAATTTCCTGATGGTCTGCCATTAAAAATCCTGGCTAGCATTCTACCTTCTGAAGCTCGTACACCGTGTCCGAGCCATCGCAGTCTATTCAATCTTATGTATGTAGCTATATTTATTTCGTCATACATTTTTTGAAGCTGGACAAAAGTATAAAATTCAAAGACGTCGGAATAAGTTGATACTACGGAATAACCTTCAGGGGGAGTCACTGCGTAGTTTTAGAAAGGGGCAAAGAGCTCACATGTATCGACTACACCTGCAGTCGAAAGTATGCCATGTCACAGTAGTTTATGCCATCTGCCACAGACCGCTAAAAGAACACTATATTAAAAGGTATGTTCAATATAATTACTCATCAACCGACTTATTTTTCAATAGTTGCATGTTTTTAACGTGGAAACCCCCCCCCCCCCCTGTAATTTTTATTAATTTCTAATCACATCAATCCTAAATTATGAAAATAGTTGTGATCCCAAGAGATCCCGTCTAGTGTGAAGTTGCAAAATTAGTAGAGTAGTGTCAAGTTTCAATATCAAAAAAAAAACCGTCGGATTTTTTCAGCCGTAGGGTCTAACTCATTTCTTCTTCCTCATAATAAGTAATTTTATTTTTCAGGAGCTCTGAAGCTCGACATCTTTTTACAAAGAAAAGATATTTTCTTTCGCGTAAAGAACAATTTAAAAGATAAATTTAGTATTATTGAGGATCAGCGCCCTCGAAAACCCCCATAAAACGAGTTTTTGTTAAAATTTGGCTGATTATTAAGCAAAACCGTCCGCCATTTTTTTTTTTTTTTGAAAATTGATAGCGGATTCTTAATCACTGCCCTCGAAAGCCTCCCTATAATAAGTTTCACGAAATTTGGCTGATTATTAAGCAAAACCGTCCGCAATTTTATATCCGCCATTTTGTTTTTTTGGAAAATGGATAGCGTATCCTTAATCAGCGTCCTTAAAAATCCCCAAGTACGAAATTTCATATTTAAAAAATACTTTTAGATGCTAAAAAGACTTTTGACCAGGTTTTCGCGATTCTGAACCACTGTGGATCGGGACTAGCGCAAAATAGGGTTTATTTGCGGCTACGATGTGTCTATGGATGTCGTCCTTTATCTTATTTTCTGCAGTAAGCATTGTCCCTAAATAGATAATATTCTCTACAATTTCCACACTATGATCGCCAGGCCTGATACTTCGCCCTAAGCGTTGTACTCGTTTGGATGCGATCATAGACTTTGTTTTTGTGTCATTCGTACTCGTAGATTGAACTTTGCTGAACTTTCTACAATTTTGGAAAAGGTTTCCTTTGCTTTGCGTCCAAAGATGACTACGTCATCTGCGAAGGCTAGTATCTGAATGTTCCTTGTGAAGATGATCAGTCTTATTCTAGTTGTCGAGTGACGTGGCCGCAGTCACTTCGACCTTAAATTGGTATTCTTATTGTCAATCTAAGAGGCTCCTGGCGACTAGATCTACAAAGGGTCGAATTCAAATTGTCGCAAGGTGCTGTGTGAAGTGACATTTCCCTCGATACGTTTGTAGGTATCGGCAGTTTCATTCCACCGCATCCCACATAAACACGTCACTCGCCAACAAGAATAACCACCGATATTTGCTCCATTATGCTGTGTTTCTCTCATTATCGCTTCCAGAGCAATGGTAAAAAGTATTGGTGAGATCGCATCTCCTTGTCGCAGGCCTGATTCTTGAGGGAAGTTGATCGAGTTACACCCTCGTATTCTTACTTGTGTTTTACGTTCTTTGGTCGTCATTCTGCATAGTTCTATTAATTTTTTTGGGAAATCCATTTCACTCATCTTGTTCCACAACTCTCTTTTATTCAGCAGGTCGTAAGCATTTCTATAGTCTACAAAAACAAGATGTACGTACATATTTCAACGATTTCTTCCCAGCATTTTTCAAGTATTTGTCTCATTATGAAAATCTGGTGTGTTGTCGATTTATTTGTTTTAAATTCTGCTTGGTAATCACCTATTTTATCTTCCAAATCAGTTTCAGTCTATTAAATAAAATATGCGGAAGCCCTTTTGTAAGCTGTGTTCAACAAAGCTATTGGTCTGCAGTTTTTGCATCTCATCAATTCACCTTTTTTATGGACTGGGACTATTGTGCCCAAAAGCCCTTCTTTTGGCAACTTGCTGCTTCACCATAGTTTTACGATGAGACTATGTAAGTCATGGCATAACTTCTCTCCAACATTTTTTAAGATTTCCGGGGTTGTTTTTTGTTTTTTTAGGAGTAGAAATTTTTTTTCCGCAACTTTTGATTCCGTGATCCCCCCCCCCAAACAAAATTCTAGATCCGCGCCTGATCTAATGGCGGATCAATCGTTTGAAATTAAGCAAGCATCTACGATGGAATGTAGCGCCTCTTCATGGCAATACTTCCTCCACTAGGCCATTCGGATCGTTATCACAGTCTGAAGCCTTCTCTTGTACGAAAACGACAATCAAAGGATTCGTTCATAATTAGAACTACTCGAATGTGGAACAATCTGTCACAGCAGGCGGAAGTGCGTTAACAGACAAAATGAAAAAAGTGTTGAACTTATTAGAATAAAAGATTAGAAGACACAAAACGAAGGGTCTTTTACAAATTGAAAAAAGTTAAGGTCATTTTCCAGTCAAAATAACAGGTGCCTCAATTCATGCTCACTCACAACTATAAACAAGTTATCTTTGTTGCCACTAACAACATTACCCCGAAATTTTAATATTAAAACCCTACCATAAAATAAAAAACACCCAAATTTCTTGTTAGCAGTAACTAGCGCATAAAAATCATCCCTTTTCCATTGTTGCTACATTTAAGGTAATGTTTATGTGCCAATCTGGCTGTACCCGGCAAAAGGACGTGAGTATAGAAGTCCTGGGATAAAATGTAAATTAACTCGCAGGCTCCATATAGTGCTCCCTAGACAACATTGCTATTCTTATAGTCAAATGCCTTGTAAAGACAAGGTTGGAGGGAGTGTAAATAAATAGGTAGATCTACCCACCTAAGGGGTGTTTGCTCCTCCTGCCAGCATATATACGTATCCAGAAAGGCGCTCGCTCCGTGGCTGTGGATGTCACACGAAAAATCGGGACAGATTCTCAGTTACACCCGGGTGGACACGTTTTGTTGCTAATGCAGCAGCAGCACTTTGTCAAGTTTTCTGTCTATATTATGCTCTCACTGGAGATTGCTGACTAGATTGGGGTAGTTTAGGGGGACGGAGCCAGAGCGAGCAGGTGAATGGGCGGCACAAAAGGATTTATTTCCTCCCTTGGAAATGCATCGTTTGGGGGTGGATGAGTTTTCTTTGTTTCCAACTTTTTCTCCACGGTTTTTTGTTTTTGTTTATTGTTATTCCGAGTGTGCAATGGTGCCAAGTCACTTTAGATTATTAGCTGTTTTGTGAGTTTTCTTGTTTCAAGTTTTGGATGCATTACGATTATTGCTATGCCGAATGGTGGAGAGGCAGCGGAAGGGGTGAAATGTACATTTTTTTAAGAAAAGGTGTTATGTAGAAAAAATTATGCGTTGTTCTTCTATAGAGGCATCGTGCTGGAATATCTAAATACTGTAGGATAACTTTCATCTTATAGTTGCCTATGACATTTTGTATGGAGAAACTTAAGGGATTCTTGTACGGAGGCGGTACTACAGAAATTACACTGTTTGTATACAGATTATACAGAAAATAATTGATTTTTCTTAATTCAAGAAAGTACATAAAAAAACCTACAATTTAAAAAAAAAATTACCGTACGATGATATGGCATAAAATGGCGGCAATTTTAATATTTTTCGAAAAGTGCCAATTGTTGTCGTAAAAATCGAATTTTTTTTTTAAATTTCAACCACGTATTTATAGCATCAAAATACATATTTTCTCCAATTTTTATCAAAATCCGGCTATTTTCCCGTTATTTATTGCATTTTTAGTAAAATAAAACAAAATTTTATACATTTTGGTTTTTTAAGATTAGGATTCATTTTTAAAATATTTATAATCAATTCGATAGTCTATTCATTCACGAGTATTTTCAAATTTTTTTTTTATTTTTCTACGACCAACAGAACTGGAGAAACTAAAAAAATAGTGTAGCAATGCACTCAAAATGCACAAAAATTGGACATTTATGGAATTTTCTCGTGCATCACAGGACCGATTTTGCAGAAATTTTTTTTCGCTTTATCTTAACATATGTAAAGAAAAAAAACAAAAAAATCCAACTTCCCAACTACATCACTATCATATGACAATTTCCCTCTACTAATAGAAATTCTATGCATAACACGGGATTGACCCTGAATCTACCGTTAGGGCAACAAGCAAGAGTTCAAAGTCAAGTTCGAAAAAGCTAGGCGAAAAGCCCGCCAAGATCTAATGAGGTATGACTTATTCCTTTTAAATTCCTTTTGCTTTAGTGCCTTCCTCCGGCATATAAAAACGATTTACCGTTATTTTGTAGATCCCTAAAAAGGGTCGATCCTCAATGTAGGGTTTTAGGCAGGGATAGTGTACGTCCTCAATATAGCGTATTGTCGAAGACTCCCTCGATATCGAAGAAGCTCACTACCTGACTAGCATTTAAAGGGGACATGCTGTAACTAAACAGGCCGCTGTAAACAAAAAGACACATGAGCACCACCGCTGTTAACACAGAGACAAAACCGCTGTAAAAGACCTTACGAAATATAATAGCGACGCGCAGCAAGGCACCAATATAAAAGGCCGATGCATGCCTGCGAAAGAAAGTCGTAATCAGACAGTGGAAGAGTTAATTCCTCTGCCTGATAACTGGACGGAACCATAGGAGCGTTGATCGTATGGTTTACAGACAGACAAAACAGACAAGCCACGGAGAGTTGATCCAGTGGTACCGAAAGACCAATACATTTACAAGCCACGGAGAGTTGATCCAGTGGCGCCGACCGACCAATAAATTTAAAAGCCACGGAGAGTTGATCCAGTGGCGGCGACCAACCGATAAACCGACAAGACCCGGAGAGTTGATCCGGGAGGACTCAGACGTAAATAGACCAAACAGGCTACCTCGGGAGCGTTGATCCAGAGGTAACCCGCTAATCCTTTATTTCCTCTATTTCCCTCCCCTCGATAGTTGTGTAATATAGAACTTCTAGAAATAAAAAGAACAAAGACGTAACAGGAGTTTTTTATTTGAACCTTGGGCAACTCTCAGAGCTGACTCGCCACTCCCGACGTTACAATGCCTCATGTAGCGTGTGAGCGCCATGTGGCAATTGAGGCGCATGCCGCAAGAGGCATTTTCCGATAGGTCGCATTTTCCGCCTATGAGGGAAACCTCATTATAAATAAAATGGGGCAATCCTAACATCTGCCTTAAGTATTCGGAAAGCCTCTTTTTCCACTCGAGTTGGGGCAAGGCGCTAGATACATCTTGTGAGCCCTATGGGACAATCCCATGAGACCCACATGAGGAAGTGGGGCTCGCTTCATAGGGGCCCCATTTGCACCCGCTGAAACTGCTAGTCGGGTAGCGCTATTC